>OZ014520.1:410387248-411065581 GCA_963966055.1 Lathyrus aphaca
GCAAACTATTCTCACGTGCCATTGCTTGCAAACCCTAATCACTGAAAACTTGCATCATATATAAGTGATCTCACCCCTTGAATCACCAGAATTCTCTCCCATTCTCTCACTCTCAACTTTCTTGCACCATTGCATTTTGCTTCGAATCTCACTCCTCACACACACATTGCTCCAATTAACTACATATTCTTCATCCTTGAGCTCTAAGGATCATAAATCAACACTTGATTCAAGCAGAAAGTGAAGATTTCACAAGGTGCCATTCAAGTGCAGTTGCTTTCAAATTGCAAGATCCAAAAGGTTTCAAGCTCCCTCTTGCATTTATTTTGCAAGGAGAGATTCAAAGGCATTGATCTGCAGCATTGGGAGGCTTATCTTGATCTAATTCGTGCTCTGCAAATTTCAGGTGAGTTTCAAATTCATAGATCTGGATCTGTGTTTTCTTGTGTGCATTTTGATTTGTATGCTTCACTGATGATGCTGATCTATTTATTTTTAAAAATGAGTGAGAATTGAGACTGTACGATTGAATTTCAGTTTGATATGTTAATTTTATTTCTTCGATTTGCTTTGTGTGTTGATCCATTGGAAAATATAAGGTGACATTTGAATTCAACATGCTTGACTTAGTGGATCTGGAAAGTTTGATGCATTTCTATAATTGTTTGTTCATACTCATGCGTTTTCTGGCGCCGGAGTTAGGGCTCCGGTCGCCGGTTTCTGGAAAACAATTTGAATTTGATTTTGAGGAAGATGATGCCATAGCCACACGATGGCCTGATATGAACGGTTCCTATAACGTCAACGCATTAAAATGGTATGCTCCCAGGCACGCCCGTTCCTTTATAATTTGTTTCTGAATTAATCAATGTGTTTGGCACCTAATGATAATTCCTGCATACACGCGCGTATGATGCTGTGATCTTTGACTTGGTTATGATGTTGACTTAATCCCGTGCCTTGGTTTGATCTATTGGCTGGTGTTTTTCCCTGATTAAATGAATTTCCACCTTAACATTTCAAATAATGCGATGGATCCGTTGGGCCTATAGTGCTATTTGTGCCCCCTCTTCTAAGAAGCCCAATTGTTTGAACTGGATGAATTGTTTCATGCACCTCCTTGGTTTATTTGCTTTGTTTATATTTTATTTTATTATTTGTTTTCTTGTTTAGGCATTCCTTTGATATGTTAGGGTTTTGGTATTGGATTGAATGATGCTTGTTCACTTTGTATGCCTTGTTTTATCTCATAAGTTGTTTTGTTCTTTCATAGTGACTTGAATTGCTTTATGTTGAGTTGGTTGCTCTAATGATTTCATGGTTTGGTATGTGTAATCATAGCATGTGAATGGTGTGTGTTACTTCGGGTTGTGATGTTTTAAATTGATCTTTTTGGTTTTAATTGTTTCCTTTTATTACTTGTGTATGATCTAACCTTTCCTTGTAGGGGTACATGGTAAGTGAAGTGTGGATGATATCCATATTTCAAGTCTTCACCTCATCTTCTTATTCTTTGAATTCTCATTTGTCTTTGTGATGTGCCTTATGCCATCTTGTGTTTAACTTCATCTTTTCCCCCTTTAGAAACAACTTATCTCCTTTAGAGGAGTAAGTTGTATTCTAGTTCTTCTTTCTTCTCCTTCTTTCTTCTTTCCTTCTTCATTAGGATAGATTTCAAACCACACTAACCTTAGGACCACCTTTGTATGATAACTTTAGGATTAGACTTTCCCCATTAGATTTTACCTTTAAGATCTTTTGTTTCTTTCTCTTCTCATCTCAAAACAAAAACCATAAGAAACCACCTTAATAAAGAAAGAGGTGACTTCTTGTTTATAGCCTTATTCCATGGGGAATATGTATTCATTCCATCTTGGAATAGTACACTTGTCTAGCATGATGCACAAGTCTGATTATGAGGTCATCTTCACCAAGAAAACCATAAAAAATACTTCTTCATTCTTAATTACTAAAACATCTAATAAGTTCAATAAGTTAGTAAGCTTAGGCCCTTGCCCTTGGAAACAAGTCTTGGATAAATTCTCCTTACTTGGTGTGCTTGTTCTATTATTCCATCTTGGAATTTAGTAGCAAGTACACATTCCATGGAAAAGAGCTTGAGTTCATTTCCTTGTGCCACACTCATAAAAAACTCATAAAAAACACTGAACAAACAATAAATGTCTCTCCTTCGGGAATTATTTTTCTCATCCCACTCACTCCTTACGTATGAACTTGCCACTACTTGTCACTTTGCAAGACGGTAACGCACTCGTCATCCGAGCCTGCAACACCTGAGTATTGACATAGGCAGTTCAAGCCTTAAGACACAAGCAATCTTTTCCACCCTTATTTAGGGGAACTACGGCGACTCTGATCCTCATGTCCAGATGAGGTATGTAGGCCGCAGGGTAGGGCCTGTTCGAGCACTCTTTTATTTTCCCTACATTTCCCCCTTTCTTTTCTTTTCTTATCCAGTTTCAGTCTTTCTTTTTGCAGCATCTTTCTTTTCTTCACCCTTTGAAACAGTTTCTTTGCAAGCAGAGATCCCGTCGGGTACGGCGGACGATCTGGGGTGCTAATACCTTCCCAGGTCATAACCGACTCCCGAACCCAGATTCTTTGGTTCGTAGAACCTATGTCCTTCCTTTTCTTTTCTATGGTTTGTGCAGCATTACCATTCTCGTTCCTTCGGGATAAAAATGCCTGGATGGAGACTCTACCCTCTTCCGCGCCACTTTCGCGTTTGTTCCAGGATGGAAATCCAGGGAGCGACAACTGGCGACTCTGCTGGGGATCGAACCCAGAATCTCTGGTTCCCTTGAGAGTCTCTCCTAGCGCTTGTTTGTTTATGTTTTTATTGGGTGTTGATTGTTTGCTGTTGTGTGTATATGTTACTGTTATGTATTTACAGTTTTATTTACATCTTTATTTACAGTTTTCAGTATTTATTTTCATGCATCATATGTATATACTGGACTTTCTGGCTGTGTTGGTTTTCTTTGGTGGGTTGGGAACTGTTACTGTGAGATAAGCTCGTAACCGGGGCTCGAGTGCACCATAGGACTTAGAGTGGTTCCACTTTGGCTTCATGGGATCTTGCTATGTTGGTATTAGTGAGTTCCATGCCCATAATTGTGTCCGTCTTCGGAATGTATTGATATCAAAATCTTTCTGGATCATTACAGAACCTTGATAGTTATGTGCATCTAGGGACCGATCATTGAGGACCTTTGTGGAAACATCCCTCTCCGGTGGTGACAATGGCAGACCACATTTCGTGGCAAACCCATTTGCACTCGAGGGCCCACTAAGAACTTGTATAGGATGACCTGGTTCTTTTATAGGAACTCAGTCAAAGCATCTGGTCGTATGACGATAGTACTGTATCCTACAGGCTAAATGTACTATTGTTTCTCGATTTCAGTGCTTGAAGCTGGGGACTTATAAGGGATGCTTGTTTTTCCCTGACTCACGCTGAGACCTCCCTGAGTAGTACATAATGCTAAACCGATTCCCTGATTTGGTCATGAGCCATTTCTCAGAAATGGTGAACGTATTATTGCTATTCGGCTTTGAGAGTCCGTGATGTTTGACCCGGAGCACACCTGTGAGATTGGGATGGTTTTACAGGTTTGCAGGAGACCTTAACCTCATCATACCTCATTATCAGTATAGTCCTATGACTTGATATGGTTACATGGATTCTAGAGTTCATAAGTTATCTGATATTTGATTTAGGGCTTATTTGAGACCGAGTTCTTGTTCATGGGGCTTTATTCAGAGGATTCTGGTTCCTGGTCACTTGGCTCTAGTATTCAGTATCCAGACAGTCTCAAGATTGATCATATGCCTGCATTGCATTTGCATTGCATCATACCCTCATTAACTGTTTATGTCTTCATTTTTAGGTAGTTACTTGCATCCTGCACCCAGTTCCGGTAATTGTTATATATCCAGATGGCAGAAAATAGAGAGGCTCCTAGAAAGAGGAATATGCATTATGTTTTCCCACAATCAGAGACTGAGAGTATTCAGAAACTGATAGATTTGATGACTGACAATGTTTTAGCAGACTTCAGGAAATAATTTGGGAAGGTTTTGAACTATGTGAATAAGCCTACTGCTGATCAGAGGGATGGTCTCCATTCATTGTTGCAGTTCTATGATCCTCAGTTGCGAGTCTTTGTGTTTCCAGACTATATCTTAGCTCCTACCTTGGAAGAGATTTCCAGCATCTTGAAGGTTCCTATTAGGGAGGGGAATCCTTATTATGCTTCAGGGATGGCTCCCTCACATGCAGACATAGCCAGTGCTAATCACTTTTGTGTGCTTAGAATCAAGATGGGTTTAGAAGCTAGTGAAAGAAAAGGGATTGCCTTGGACTTTTTGGTTACAGAGGCTCATTTGTTTGCTCTAGGAAACAAATGGGAAGAATTTAATGCATTACTAGCCTTGATGGTCTATGGGATAAGCTTGTTCCCAGGGGAGAAAAGGTTAGTTAGCATGGAGGCAATTTCCATCTTTGTTCAGAAAAATCCAGTACCTACTCTATTGGGATATTTCTGTAGAAGCACGCCTTCAACCTCAAAGATTTTGATGAAGACAACACGCCTCATGCACTTCAGATCTGCAAAAAGTCAAGAGCTCCAACATGATCAAGCTACAAGCAACCGACATTGCGATCAAGCTTCTTATGCATCATCGTTTTTACTTCAAGCTTGGACGTTTTTGTTTAGGTACATCAATCCCTCTTTTAAATTGATGTACAAGTGTTCATTCATTCAAATCACATGTTAGCATAATGCATAAAATACTTTGATTATTTTTCAAACCGTTTAACACTTTTGAAAACAATGTTTTTCTGTTTTTTTAACAGTGTTAACCGGTTAACCATTTGGTTAACCGGTTAACGGCTTCAAATTTTCAGAAAACCTGTTAACGTTTATAGGTGTTAACCGGTTAACCATTTGGTTAACCGGTTAACACTGTAAGATTTTTTGAAAAATATTTCTTTGAATTTCAATTCACACCTTTTGAATATATCTCTTCAAAAATTATTTTGTTTCATAATTTGTCATACCTTTTCAAAAGGGTGTCTTGAATATTATAAAATCTGAATTTTTCAAATTCAAAAACACCTCCTAGAATTTTTATGAAAATCACTTAAATCAAATTCACTAAAAAATTCAAATATTTTTATACTTCTAAAAAGTGTTCATAAGATCATCATCTTTCATATTTCATTTTGAACACTTGTATTGATATTTGAAAAGTGGTTTGTGTACATAGGAGAAGATCATTATATTGATATCCAATATTTGTATTACTCACTCAAAATTACAAAAATTATAGAAAGGTTTTTTCTATTTGTGACTTGTGATCCAGGATTGTTAGACACAAGGGTTTGTGTGGCAAGAGGATTGTTCTTGCACACCAAGTTGCTTAGTTGTTTAGAAAGTAGGCCTCACCATTGAAGGTGTGATAGGTTGTACTTTTTCTAAAAACTAGTGGAAATCTCTTTCATGTTGAAAGGGGACTGGATGTACCTTCGGACTGTGAAGGGAACCAGGATAAATCTCCGTGTCACTTTTATTTTCTTCTTTACTGCTTTCCTTCCATACACAATTAAAAGAAAAAATCTATCCATCAAAGAAAAAGAATCGAGAAAAATTATAGCACCTAATTCACCCCCCCTCTTAGGCGCATTCTGATCCTACAATTAGTATCAGAGCGGGTTTAGGTAACCTGTTCCTACAAGATCCGTATGGTTTCCACAAACTCGAATCCTGTTTTCAAAGATAGTGGAAGTAGCAACAAGCCTCCGCTCTTCTCCGGCGAATACTTCGATTTCTGGAAAATCAGAATGAGGGCACATCTTGAAGCCCAAGGAGAAGGCATATGGGAAGCAATCGAAGAAGGTCTGCATAATCCTGTCAATGTGATCAACGGCGTTGGAACCGCGAAGTTAAAGAATATGTATGATGAAGATGATAAAAAGAAGATCCTAAATGAGAAGAAGGCAATCAACATACTTCAAAGTGCTCTCAGTATGGACGAATTTTTTCGTGTATCACAATGCAAATCGGAGAAGGAGATTTGGGATACTTTGGTAGAAACACATGAAGGAACAACAAAAGTTAAAAGATCAAGGCTTAACACGTTGAGTCAAGAATATGAAATGTTCCGCATGAAGCCCGGAGAATCTATTGTGGCTTTACAAAAAAGATTTGTTCATCTAACCAACCATTTGATTGCACTCGGAAATACCTTCACCAACGACGATCTCAATCTAAATGTTCTAAGGTATTTGAAAAGGGAATGGAAACCGAAGGTGACCGCGATTTCAGAGAAGAAGAGTCTCTCAACAATGACATCCGCATCTCTATTCGACAAACTTCAAGAGCACGAATTGGAACTTGGAAGGCTCGAAAAGCACGAAAGTCAAGAGAAAAAGTCCAAAGGAATTGCTTTGAAGATTGACACGAAGGATAACAAAGATGATGAGATCTCCGAAGATGAGAACTTCATGCTTCTTGTTAAGAAGATTGGTAAGCTTTTTTAACAAAAATAATAATTCTTCTTTTCCTAAAAAGAATAAACATTTCAGGAAGAAGGATACATCCACATCGAATTAAGAAGTTACATGCTATGAATGTGGAAAGCAAGGTCACATAAAACCGGGTTGTCCAAGACTTGCGAAGAAAGGAGGATTCAAAGGCAAAAAGGACTTCAAAAATAAAAAGTCTTATGTCGCGTGGGATGAAAATGAAGTTAGTTCCTCATCGGAATCGGAAAGCGACGAATGTGCAAATATGGCGTTAATGGCGTCACACCACTCCGATGAAGAAAATGTCGAGGTTAGTAACAACTTTTCAATTTATGAAAATGATGCACAAGAAGTCATAGATGAACTTCTAAAAGAATGTAAGACTTTGTACAAAAATATTTCATCCCAAAAGAAAAAAATATTATCTTTAGAAGAACAAAATGCATCTTTTGAAAAATACATTGAAAATGAAAAACAAAAGATAATGGATGAAAAACAAAACCTTACATGTAAAAATTGTGAGTCATTGTCCTTTCAAATTGTTCAACTCAAAAGAGTTTTAGAAAGATATGAAAAAGGTCAAATTGGCTTGGAGGAAATTCTTAGGCACCAAAGATACCCAAATGATAAAAGTGGCCTAGGATATTCTAAGTTTTCCAAACTAAGCACAAGTGAAACCGTTTTCATAAAAGCTAGTGAACAAATTGTTAAGGAAAAGACTAACAATTCTAAAACTATGCATCAAAATCATAAAAGGAAAAGGATCATTAAGAAACAAAAATATGTTCTTAGATTTAAAAGTCAATTTCAACCTATTTGCTTTTATTGTGGAATCAAAGGCCATACACCTAATGCTTGCTATGTGCGCAACATTGGTGTTGCTAAAGGGCATTTTGTGTGGGTTGAAAAGGGTACTAACTATCAAGGACCCAAAGCAATTTGGGTACCTAACAATACTTGACTTTGTTTTGTAGGTATGCTTGAAAACAACTTCTACGCAATGGTATCTCGATAGCGGTTGTTCAAAGCATATGACGGGCGATATCAACAAATTTTCAAGTCTAACACTTAAGGCCAAAGGATACATTACTTACGGTGATGATAATAAAGGAAGAATTCTTGGAGTTGGAACCATTGGTGCATCTCCTCATACAATCATAGAAGACGTCCTTTTTGTGGAAGGCCTTAAACACAACCTTCTTAGCATAAGTCAATTGTGTGACAAAGGGTTCTGAATCAACTTCACAAAGGAGGAATGCTTGATAGAACACGAAGTCACTCATGAACTCTTGCTAAAAGGTAAATGATTTAACAACATTTTTATGATTTCTTTTGATGACTCTCTCTTGAAGGTGAAGTGCTTAATGGCAAACAACAATGAGGCATGACTTTGGCATAAGAGGATTGCTCACATTCACATGGAGCATTTGAACAAACTATTAAAGCATGATCTAGTTGTTGGTCTTCCGAAGATGAAGTTTATCAAGGATAAGCTTTGGGATGCATGTCAAAAGGGAAGCAAACCAAAACATCCTTCAAGACCAAGAAAGTGATATCTACTTCAAGACCACTACAATTGTTACATATGGATCTTTTCGGTCCATCAAGAACAAAAAGCTTCGGAGGTAACGTTTTTGCACTAGTTATTGTTGATGATTTCTCTAGATACACTTGGACTTTATTTTTAGTGCAGAAAAGTGATGCCTTTAAAGCATTCAAGAAGTATGCCAAGCAAATTCAAAATGAGAAGTCACTCTCAATTGTTTCCATAAGAAGCGACCATGGCGGCGAATTTCAAAATTCATCATTTAAAGATTTTTGTGAAGAACATGGAATTTCTCACAATTTCTCCGCACCAAGGACTCCTCAACAAAATGGTGTCGTAGAAAGGAAGAATAGGGCATTAGTGGAACTTGCAAGGACAATGCTTAGCGACTCAAATCTCCCTAAATATTTTTGGGCGGATGTGGTTAGCACGGCTTGTTTTGTAAGTAACTGTGTCAATATTCGACCTATTCTCAAGAAGACCCCATATGAGTTGTTCAAGGGAAGGAAACCCAACATATCTTTCTTCCACATATTCGGATGCAAATGCTTCGTTCTCAACAACGGCAAGGACAACTTTGGTAAGTTTGATGAGAAATCCGATGAAGGTATATTTCTTGGCTATTCTCTATCAAGTAAAGCTTTTAGAATTTTCAATAAACGTACTCTTACTATTGAAGAATCCATACATGTTTCGTTTGATGAGACTAACCCCTCGAAAGAGGATAATATTATTGTGGATGATGATGATGATGTAGTAGATCTATCACAACAACAAAAGGAGATATCAAAAGAACAAGCAATATCACAAGAAGATAAGTCACCAACCATTGAAGAACATCAAGATCTTCCAAAAGAATGGAGAACTCATAGAGATCACCCGATAGATAAAGTGATTGGTGATATTAGCCACGACATTGCAACTCGACTCAATCTCAAGGATGCTTGCCTCAACATGACATTCGTGTCTCAAATTGAACCAACAAAAATCGATGAAGCCTTAGGTGACGATTAATGGATAATAGCTATGCAAGAAGAACTCAACCAATTCGAAAGGAACCAAGTTTGGAATCTTGTACCAAGACCTGACAACAAACATATCATAGGCACAAGATGGGTGTTCAAGAACAAACTTGACGAGAATGGGATCATAGTTCGTAAAAAAGCAAGATTGGTCGCACAAGGCTACAACCAAGAAGAAGGAATCGACTTTGATGAAACATTCGCTCCGGTAGCAAGGTTAGAAGCAATTAGATTATTACTTGCTTACGCTTGTTCTATGAATTTTCAGTTGTACCAGATGGATGTCAAAAGCGCTTTCCTAAACGGTTACATCAATGAAGAAGTCTACGTCAAACAACCTTCGGGTTTTGAAGACTTCAAGAACCCGTCTCATGTATACAAGTTGAAGAAGGCTCTTTATGGCTTAAAGCAAGCACCAAGGGCTTGGTATGATCGCCTTAGCAACTTCCTATGTGAGAAGGTTTTTACGAAAGGAAAGGTTGACAAGACTTTGTTCATCAAGAATCTCAAGGGCAACACCTTACTTGTTCAAGTCTATGTCGACGACATCATCTTCGGTTCAACAAACAAAGATCTTTGCAAAGAATTCTCTCTTATGATGCAAGGCGAATTCGAGATGTCCATGATGGGAAAGATGAACTACTTCCTTGGTTTACAAATCAAGCAAACAAAGGATGGCATCTTCATCAACCAATCCAAGTATTGCAAGGAGTTATTGAAAAGATTTGATATGGACAATTGCAAAGAAATGTCTACTCCAATGGGATCCGGAACGTATGTTGATCAAGATCTTTCTGGCACTTCAATAGATATTACAAAGTATCGAGGTATGATCAGTTCACTCTTATATTTGACGGCAAGCCGTCCTGACATTATGTTTAGTGTTTGTTTGTGTGCCCGCTTTCAAGCTAATCCGAAGGAATCACATCTCACTGTCGTGAAGAGGATCATGAAGTATCTCAAAGGAACAACGCACGTCGGACTATGGTATCCTAAAGGTAGTACATGTTCTTTAATTGGTTATTCTGACGCTGATTATGCAGGATGTAAGACCGATAGAAAAAGTACAAGTGGTACTTGTCACATTCTCGGGAATGCACTAGTGTCGTGGGCATGCAAGAAGCAAGCATGCGTTGCACTTATCACGGCCGAAGCAGAGTACATTGCAGCAGGAAGTTGTTGTGCCCAAATCTTGTGGCTTAAACAACAACTTCTCGATTTCGGTATAGATCTCGGTTGTATCCCTCTCTGGTGTGACAACACAAGTGCCATCAATATCACGAATAACCCGGTCATGCATTCAAGAACAAAGCACATAGATATCCGACATCACTTCCTTCGAGATCATGTTCTAAATGGAGATGTAGATGTTACGTTCGTGGATACACACAATCAACTCGCCAACATATTCACTAAACCGTTGGCTAAGGAGCAATTTTTCAAGATTCGACGAGAACTTGGTATTCTCAATGAAGGTGACATCTAACCTTAACCTAAAAATTGGTTGTTGTATGTTTTTATTGCATTATATGTGTTTATATGTGTTTTTAATCACTTTTGTGTCATAAAATGCTAGCACTCACATTTCACCGTTTTCGTTTTTTCTCACTTTCGTATACCCGAAATCAATCGGTTTCAAAATATTTTTTGATCGAAAGTTGCGGAATGATAAGTGCTAACACTTTATGAATTTTTTTTTTGAAAATTTCCCTCCTATTTTCCCCCACAAACTGCTGGACTTTTTAATTTTTTTGAAAATTTTTGTCCGTTAACCAGTTAACGGATCGGTTAACCGGTTAACGCCTCCAAAACAGCAGTTCCTGGGCTCGTGACAGTCTCTCTTTTTTTAAAAAATTTGTTTTTTCTTTTTTCTTCCTTTATGTTTTCTTGTTATTTGTATGTTTAATTGGTGCATGGTACCTCTTTCCAACACCTCATAAATCAATTCCTCTTACTTTGACTTACCATTAAACACCACTTACTCATTTTCAAACTCTCCATCTACTCCATTAAAACCCACTACATTGAAACTCTCATATAAATCTACCTCTTTCACTTCACTCTCTACTACATCAAACCCTAATCCGAAAAT
Source organism: Lathyrus aphaca (assembly GCA_963966055.1). Classification (NCBI taxonomy): domain Eukaryota; kingdom Viridiplantae; phylum Streptophyta; class Magnoliopsida; order Fabales; family Fabaceae; genus Lathyrus; species Lathyrus aphaca. Next base: position 410,398,459 of record OZ014520.1, read on the forward strand.
ACACTCACTCACCCTAAAACCTAAGCTTCATCTTCATGGCTTCAAGAAAGGGAAAAGCTCCAGTGTCAGCATCCAAGTCTAGCAGTGAAGAAGACATGCCTATGGAATCTACCAAGAAGAGACGATTGGATTTCCGAGTTCGGGTTCGACATCTCCTTAAGGGTAAGTATGTGAACCTGAAATCTTTTGAATCCTTTAAGTTTCCAGCTTTACTAGAATATCAAGGAATGCTAGATTTTATTGCCGATAACGGAAAGGTGTATCCGGACTTGGTGAAGTCTTTCATGAACAACATGACTCTCAATTGTGATGATAGGGATAAACATCAACTTTTTGCTACTGTTAGAGATTGTGAGATTGAGGTTGACCTAGGTACTCTTGCTACCTCTTTGTCTTTACCATACTCGGGAGTTTTTCTCCGGAAGGGTGTCAACCATGATGAAGGCAAATGGGCCAATTATGATAAGATGGAATACTACTATCACATTTGTAGGTTTCCAAAGGCAACCGTGATATCCGGCCAACGTACCTCTCGGGTACTTTGCTATGCGAAGAATCTACCCGTGGATGATCGGATGCTTCATTACGTCATTTGTCATGTCTTGCTGCCCAAGGACTCCAATCAATCCCAAATCAATGATTTGGAAATGCAAGTGCTATTGGCCATCAAGAACAAGATTAGGATAAATTGGCTTCCTACCATGTTATATCATTTGAAGCAATAACTCTCTTTGAAGACTAGATTACCTTATGGCCGCCTCCTCTCAAGGATATTGGAACTTACCGATATGGAAATCGGTAGAGAACCATTTATTGCTATGACTACTACGGGAAATGAAATCAATGGAGTCACAATCATCAAGAACACCGACATAATTCAAACCAATGATGGAACTTATAAGTATGATGACGGATCCTCCACCTCCATCCCACCTATTCTGGAAACCGGCGTTACCAATGACTTCCTCTACTCAACCATGATGTCACATCACCATGAAGCCATGCGTGCCATCAAAAGCCTTCGGAACCTTGTCTTAAGCTCCCGAACCACCACCGAGCGTGTTGATGAGGATGCGGACGGTACCGAAGAGGAGGAAGAAGATGACGAGGATGTGTCGGATGAGGATTGAGGACCATGTTTCCATGCTATTTTTACTATGTTGCTTATGTTGCTTTCTCTTTTAGTCATTTTATGCTTTGTACTTTCAAACTTAAGTCCTAAGTTTTTAGGCATTTTTGGTTTACTTGTATTATGTTTTATTTCTATATGTGTTTGCATGTATGTTTACTTGTATGATGCTATACTTTCATATTTATGCTTGCTTGTTGGTCCCTTCCTTTTTGCTAATGCCAAAGGGGGAGAAGACCTTGTTTCTCTAATGCCTCTTGATGCATAATTTCTTTTGCTACTGCCGCTATTATTTAGGGGGAGTTGTTGTCCATAGGGGGAGAATTTGCTTAGAGAAACATTGATCAAAGCTCTCGCAGAATTTTCGGTTGTCATCATCAAAAAGGGGGAGAATATAGAAGCACGCCTTCAACCTCGAATATTTTGATGAAGACAACACGCCTCATGCACTTCAGATCTGCAAAAAGTCAAGAGCTCCAACATGATCAAGCTACAAGCAACCGACATTGCGATCAAGCTTCTTATGCATCATCGTTTTTACTTCAAGCTTGGACGTTTTTGTTTAGGTACATCAATCCCTCTTTTAAATTGATGTACAAGTGTTCATTCATTCAAATCACATGTTAGCATAATGCATAAAATACTTTGATTATTTTTCAAACCGTTTAACACTTTTGAAAACAATGTTTTTCTGTTTTTTTAACAATGTTAACCGGTTAACCATTTGGTTAACCAGTTAACGGCTTCAAATTTTCATAAAACCTGTTAACGTTTATAGGCGTTAACCGGTTAACCATTTGGTTAACCGGTTAACACTGTAAGATTTTTTGAAAAATATTTCTTTGAATTTCAATTCACACCTTTTGAATATATCTCTTCAAAAATTATTTTGTTTCATAATTTGTCATACCTTTTCAAAAGGGTGTCTTGAATATTATAAAATCTGAATTTTTCAAATTCAAAAACACCTCATAGAATTTTTATGAAAATCACTTAAATCAAATTCACTAAAAAATTCAAATATTTTTATACTTCTAAAAAGTGTTCATAAGATCATCATCTTTCATATTGCATTTTGAACACTTGTATTGATATTTGAAAAGTGGTTTGTGTACATAGGAGAAGATCATTATATTGATATCCAATCTTTGTATTACTCACTCAAAATTACAAAAATTATAGAAAGGTTTTTTATATTTGTGACTTATGATCCAGGATTGTTGGACACAAGGGTTTGTGTGGCAAGATGATTGTTCTTGCACACCAAGTTGCTTAGTTGTTTAGAAAGTAGGCCTCACCATTGAAGGTGTGATAGGTTGTACTTTTTCTAAAAACTAGTGGAAATCTCTTTCGTGTTGAAAGGGGACTGGATGTACCTTCGGATTGTGAAGAGAACCAGGATAAATCTCCGTGTCACTTTTATTTTCTGCTTTACTGCTTTCCTTCCATACACAATTAAAAGAAAAAATCTATCCATCAAAGAAAAAGAATCGAGAAAAATTATAACACCTAATTCACCCCCCTCTTAGGTGCATTCTGATCCTACAATTTCTACTATAATGTTCACTACAGGAACGAGAGAAGGAAAGGATATGTAAACTGTTGTGCACCCTTATTCACTGATTGGTTTTCTAGACAACTCCCAAAGTCAGGACCATTCAAAGATCTGAAACAAGAGTGGAAGTGGGCGCGAAGATTGATGGGCTTGACTTCAGATGATATAGCTTGGGGAAGTAACAAGGATTTATTGGGAAAAGAGATAATAGTCAGTTGCGGAGAGTTTCCCAATGTTCCTTTGCTTGGTAGGAGGGGGATGATTAACTACAATCCTGTGCTAGTTAGGAAGCAGTTTGGTTACCCTTTGAAAGATCCTCCATCTACTAAAGAAGTAGTTGAGTCATTGTATGCACCATTGGAAGGAAATGAGAAGTTAGTCACTCAGGCATTTCAGGCTTGGGAGGTGAGAGTGAGCAAGGGAAAGAAAGAGTTTGGAAGGGTGAATCCAAAAACGTATCCTCCTTTTGCTACTTTGTTACAGGCTCATGTAGAGGCTTTCCTCCTTCCATTTTCAGCCGAAGCTCCGCTGTACCCAAAGGAAGTACCTATTCAGGCCACTATCTCTGTTGAAAAATATAAGAAGCTAGAGGCATTGATACAGGAGTTAAGAGTTGAGAATACAGAGAGGACTAGTTTGTATCATCGTGCAGCCAGTTCTAAAGTAGAGGTAGAGGAGAAGCTCCAGAAGATACAAATGGCCCAGGAAACTAAAGAGAAGGAGTTTGCTGGAAGGGAAGCCTACTTCCAAAGGAGAGGCTTGATGGACTCAAGGAGAGAGGTAGAGCATAAGAAGCTTCAGAAGACTCTCAGAGAGGCCAGACAATCCATCACTTGGTTGCAGGAGATGAGGGACAAGGATCAGAAGGAGTTTGAGGAGAAAGAGAAGGTGTACAAGTTACAAATCCAAGACCAGAAAGATGAATTGGAGAAAGTTCACACGATACAGAGGGAAAAGACCCAACAGTTGGTACATAGTCAACAGGCTTTGGAGGAGGCACTTAAGGAGATTGCAGATCTCAAGTTGAGGGCTGGAGTGAAGAAAGCTAGGGCAGAGTTGGGACTTACAGGAGAGGAGGCAGAATCTTCTTGCAGTTTAGAGTTCTAGTGTCTTTTCTTGTATTTTTGATTACCTACAGGCTTGTTGTAGGAATCTCATTTATTTTTCCTGCACTTTATTTGTAAGACTTGTAACCCTTTGGGGAATTGTTGCTACTCTTGCCTTTTTGGAAGTTTTATTTATTATAGTAGCTTCCTATGCTTAGTCTTCTGGTTTTCCTTTGAGTATGCTAAAACCTGTTTGTCTAAAGCCATCATGATCTGAATACCTCTCAAAGGAATTTTGTGATAAAAAATCAATTTCCAAAAGAAAGGGCCATCTGGATCATTCCCTGCTAAAATACCGGAACTGGGGCACCAAATGCCTGACCATGGAAACACGAATAGCTGCATTGCATGCATATAACCTTGTGTTTGTTTTGCAGGTACAGTTACCAGGTTTCTAACGTCTCTTCTGATTTCAGGCACTATAGCTCCAAAGAAGGGTCCGAAGAAGATCCACAGATATCCAACAAAAAAGAATAGAGAAAGAGTGATGGATCATATGCAAGTTGATTTGGCAGACTTACGTACAAGAATGGATAATTTCATGACCCTTATGGATGGTATGGGTCAAACTCAGGAGCGCTTGCGCGAGTTGGTAGATGGTAATCAAGCTAGGAATAATGGTTAAGGAGAAGGAGGCAATCGCAATAGGGCAGGCGCCCGTCACGCTGAAATTCCTGTGGTACAACCCGGTGTTACCATTTTTAATGATGGAGTGAATAATCTTCAGATGGATTGACAAGATGAGCAGTTCACACTGTTAGATGAGGCTGAAGGATAAGGGGTTGAGATGAATCGTCGCTTTGAAGAGACGGCTGAACAAATTCGTTCTATCTAGTCCCAGAACTCCTTGGGATTTGATATTACTGATTTGGGGCTGGTACCCGGGGTGAGGATCCCTTACAAGTTTAAGGCTCCAATGTTTGATAAGTACAACAACACTGCATGCCCAAAAACTCATCTTCAATATTTTGTTGGAAGAATTGCTGCCCACACGGACGATAAAAAGTTATGGATGTATTATTTCCAAGATAGCCTTGTTGGGGCGTCTTTGGAATGGTATATGAAGCTAAGCAGGGTTACTGTTAGAAGTTGGAAATATTTGGCAGAGGCGTTTGTTAAGCAATACCAATATAATCTGGACATGGCTCCCAATTACACGTAATTGCAAAGCATGTCACAAAATGCAAAAGAGAGTTTTAAAGAGTATGCTCAAAGGTGGCGCCAACTTGTTGCCAGGGTACAACCTCCATTGCTAGAAAATGAGACGGTTGACATGTTCATGGGAACTTTTCAAGGAGTGTTCATTGAACGTTTAGAGTCATGTTCAGCGACTAAATTCAGTGATATTGTTATAGATGGGGAGAGGGTTGAAACCCTTTTGAAGATGGGAAAAATCCAAGATAATGGAACTGGAAGTTCTACTAGAACGAGAAAGCCTTTTGTTGGCCCTCAGAGAAGAAGAGAAGGGGAGACTAATGATGTCTATGGAAGAGGAAGGGGTCGTGGATACATGAACTCATATGAACAAGTCTCAGCTGTCACTATACCCACTAGTTCTGCTCCTACTCCACAACAAAAATGCAACAATTATCAACAAAGGCCTTACCAACAACGTCAGCCTCGCCCTGCTGATCGTGATTTCGAAGCTATTCCCATGACCTATACAACATTGCTACAAAGGTTGATAGACTTGAACATGATACAACTGAGGACGCTGGCTCCACCACCACCAGGAGATCTTCCACCAGGGTATGATGTTAATGTAAGATGTGTTTTTCATTCAGGAGCTCCTGGATACTCAACAGAGAAATGCAGAGTGTTGCACAACAAAGTTTAAGACCTGATAGATTCAAAGGCTATCAACTTTGAGCCGCCACCAAATGACAATTCTAATCCTATCCCTAACCATGGTGGGGCTAGGATTAATGCTGTTGAAGGAGGAGAACACTTGAATTTGATTCTGGATATAAAGGAGGTACAGACTCCCCTCTTGTTTGTGAAGGAAAGGTTGTTAAGAGGATATGAGTTCCCAGGCTATGACTTTGATTGTGCGGAATGTGATATGTCTGTTAATGGCTGTGAAAAGTTGAAAGCAGGGCTGTAAAATTTGATAAATGAAGGGACATTGCAGTTTGAAAGAGTTAACAAACAAAGTTACTGTGTTTCTACTGTGACTATCTTCTATGATCCAGCTGATGTGCCATCCCCAGTCTGGAGAGAGCCTGTTACAATCTATGTGCCACAGGAGGTCAGTCCTATTACAATTACTATGCCTGGTACCGTATGATGATGACAAAGTTGTGCCATGGCATTACGGGTCAGATGTGTATGTACAAGGATGAAAGGTGGAGGCTAAGCCCGTGACTATAAATCCCGTTGTTGCCAGTGTTGGAGGCTTGGGTGGCTTCACTAGAAGTGGGCGATTGTTTGCTCCACAGACTCTCCAAAACAACGATGAAGCTGAAGCAGATGCCAGAGCTAAGGGCAAACAAGTAGCTAATGAAGAGGTGGTAACCCCGAATGCTGATCAGAATGTCTTTGAAAAAGAGGTAGGAGAGTTTATGAGGATAATAAAGAAGAGTGACTATAAGATAGTGGAGCAACTGAACCAAACACCGTCCAAGATTTCCATATTATCATTCTTGATGTGCTCACAAGCACACAAAGAAGCTCTATTAAAGGTACTGCAGTCTGCATATGTGCCTCAGGAGATTACCATTAATCAGTTGGAAGCTGTAATGGCCAACGTAAACGCTAGCCATGGGCTAGGATTTACTCATAGAGACCTTACAACAGAAGGAAGGAACCATAACAAAGCTTTGCACATCACCATGGAGTGCAAAGGTGCTGTTCTGTAACATGTCTTGGTTGACACTGGTTCCTCCCTAAACGTGCTGCCAAAGAAGGCTCTGATGAATTTAGAGGTTGATGGTCTTATCCTCCGGCCCAGTGATTTAGTGGTAAAGGCTTTTATTGGCTCCAGGAGGTCTGTTTTCGGGGAAGTAGAGTTACCAGTGAAGATTGGATCCCAGGTGTTTAAGTGTACTTTCTATGTGATGGATATTCAGACGGCTTACAACTGTTTGTTAGGACGTCCCTGGATTCATGCTGCGGGAGTTGTGACATCTACTCTTAACCAGAAGCTAAAATATGTGGTGGACTGACAAGTGATGACTGTTTGTGGTGAGGAGGATATTTTTATTAGTCACCTGTCTACATTTAAGTATGTTGAGATGGACGGCGAAATCCATGAAACCCTGTGCCAGACGTTTGAAGCCGTAAATGTTAGTTCAGTGTCGCCCACTTCTATGTTCCATAGTGAGAAAGAAGGGACTACTATCTCTTTGTATAAGCAGGCTAAGGAAGTGGTACAATCAGGTTAGGCCCAGGCTGGGGCAGGTTGCTAGAGGTTGATAATAAAAATGATAAGTTTGGCTTGGATACCAATCAGGGCAAGCTGGATGGTCTCAGAATAGCAAAGCAATGAGCTTCAAGAGTACTGGGATGATTGAACCCAATCATGTGTGTGCCATGGACGAAGATGCTGATAGCGATTGTGATTTGGACAACTAGGTGCGCCCATGTGCTCCTGGGGAAGAATTACAGAACTGGTTTGCTAAAGAGATAATTCAAGTCACCGGTCCAACAGAGTAATTTTTCCTGTTTTCCTTTTATTCATTTGCATGTCAAGTCCTACACTCTGCCCAAGGTGTATGAACCCATTGTAAGGCCACCATTGCATTCTATGTAGTTAATTTTACCATGAATAAAGGACATTTTTATACAAATTTCGTTCCTTTTCTTTCTTTTTAAATTTTTCACAAAAAATATAAAAATGGAAATGTTTTTGTTTTTATTTTGTTCATTTTTCAAAAAGCAGAATCTAAAATAAGCACATCCTTATGCAGAGTCAATCATTCGGATTTCTCTGATAACTCTTCTGCTATGATCAAGTATGACTTTGATAATCCGATCTACCATGCTGATGAAGGGGTTGAAGAAGACTGTGAACTCCCCGAGGAATTAGCCAGGTTATTGAGACAAGAGGAAAGGGTTATTCAGCCTCATCAAGAAGAGCTTGAAGTCATCAACATTGGGTCTGAAGATGTAAAGAGGGAAATTAAGACCGGGGCTAGTCTGCAGGCCAAGGTAAATGAAGAATTGATTGGCATGCTTCGAGAGTATGTGGATATCTTTTCTTGGTCATATCAAGATATGCCAGATTTGGATACCAACATCGTTGTGCATAAGCTGCCATTGAAGGAAGACTGCCCTCCTGTCAAGCAAAAGCTTAGAAGAACCCGTCCTGACATGGCGTTAAAGATTAAAGAAGAGGTCCAGAAGCAATGCGATGCCGATTTACTTGTCGTGACTAGTTATCCACCTTGGGTAGCCAATATTGTATATGTACCGAAGAAGGATGACACGGTCCAAATTTGCGTTGATTACCGGGATTTGAATAGAGCAAGTCCAAAAGATGATTTCCCATTACCTCACATTGATTTATTGGTGGATAATATGACTCAATTCTCGGTATTCTCCTTCATGGATGGCTTTTCTGGTTATAATCAGATCAAAAAGGCACCGGAAGACATGGAGAAGACAACGTTCATTACCCCTTGGGGGACATTCTACTATAAGGTCATGCCTTTTAGTTTGAAGAACGCCGGGGCAACGTACCAACGGGAAATGGTGACTCTGTTTCATGATATGATCCATAAGGAAATTGAATTCTATGTGGATGACATGATAGCCAAGTTCCGTGATGAAGAAGAAAATTTGGTTAACCTCAAGAAATTATTTGAAAGATTGAGAAAGTATCGTTTGGGGTTAAATCCAAACAAGTGCACCTTTGGGGTGCGTTCTGGTAAGCTGCTGGGTTTCATTGTTAGTCAAGAGGAATTGAGGTAGATCCTGCAAAGGTTAAAGCAATACAAGATATGCCTGTACCGCAAACTGAAAAAGAAGTGTGTGGTTTCTTGGGGAGATTGAACTACATCGCTCGGTCCATATCTCACCTAAAAGCCACATGTGAACCAATATTCAAACTCATGAGAAAAGAAAAAACGGTCAGGTGGAATGAAGATTCTCAAAGAGCTTTCGAAGAGATAAAAGAATACTTGCATGAACCTCCAATTCTAATGCCTCCAGTTCCAGGAAGGCCATTAATCATGTATTTAACTGTTCTAGAAGGATCAATGGGGTGTGTTCTAGGCCAACATGACGAGTCTGGTCGAAAAGAGCATGCAATATACTACCTTAGCAAAAAGTTCACCGATTGTGAATCCCGTTATTCACTGCTCGAGAAAACTTGTTGCGCTTTGGCATGGGCTGCTCGCCGACTGAGACAGTACATGTTGACTCACACAACCCTGTTAATTTCAAAGATGGATCCTGTTAAATACATTTTTGAGAAACCAACATTAATCGGAAGGGTTGTTAGGTGGCAGATGGTGCTGATAGAGTACGACATCCAATATACTTCTCAGAAAGCCATCAAGGGAAGTATACTTTTAGACTATCTTGTGCAGCAACCCCTTGAAGACGATTATCAGCCAATGAGATTTGATTTCCCTGATGAGGATATCATGTACCTCAAAGTAAAAGATTGTGAGGAACCACTTCCGGAGGAAGGACCTGACCCTGAATCCAAATGGAAGTTGATGTTTGATGGGGCAGTCAATATCAATGGACGTGGAGTTGGTGTCGTTATTATTACTCCCGAAGGTGTTCTTTCCCATTCGCTGCCAGAATTACTTTTGGATGCACCAACAATGAAGCGGAATACGAGGCGTGCATTATGGGAATAGAGGAGGCTATTAATCTCAGGATTAAGACCCTTGATATATTCGGAGACTCCGCTTTCGTGATAAACCATATTACCGGCAAGTGGTATACACATCAAGAACACTTAATTCCTTATAGGGATTATGCCAGAAGACTGTTGACGTTCTTCATAACAGTAAAGCTTCAGTATATACCACGATATGAAAATTAATTTGCTGATGCATTGGCTACGCTCTCTTCATCAATCAAAGTCATGTGTTGGAATTATGTCCCCAGAATTGACATCTCCAGGCTTGATGTTCCAGCTTATGTGTTTTTTGTAGACGCAATGTCTGATGAGAAACCTTGGTATCATTGTAACACGGTGGGAGAACTGACTTTTATTATGTTGCGGATAGCAAGAGTCGCCGCCGACTATTATTTTATCCATAAAGAAGGGACATAAAAGAACAGGAAAGACCGTTTTAAAAGACTTGGGTTCGGGGGGTAGGTTATATAAAGGGAAGGTGTTAGCACCCTTTATATCCATGGTTATCCTAGTTACTTAGCTCACTTAATTTGTTTTGAAAAAGTGAAGTGTGTGATTATAAAATGTTCTAAGTACTTTGTAATGATTCTCATATGGATGTATACAAAGCCTTGTTTGAAAATGTTTGAAAATAGTGAGGTGTGAGAAGTATTTTCTTTTTGAAGTGTAAGCAAGTAACTATGAGGTACCTACCCTAGACTAACTCATTCATGTTCTTTTATGTCCTTTCAAGGGTAAGACTATCCCTATTATTAAGGAATAGGTAGTCATTACCTTGGATTTGATTAAGGGACAGGCGTAGGGTCATCATATGGTCAACGAAGGCAACAGTAGGGTGTCTTTAGCAATTGGGAGGGACTATCATCTTTAATCGAAGGGACAAGATCATTTATCGTAGGCAACATTGTAGGGACTTGATCTTTTAAAACGGGGAGGGACTAGATGATTTATTTCATGGAGGGACTTTGCTTAAGACACCCTACTTTCGAGGGACTTGTCCGTTTAAAAGGCAACTTAAGAGAGGTATCTCCTAGGAGGTGCAGACAGCGATCATAGATCGACTTATGTGTATGAGTGCTTATTTTCGAATATTTAATCGTTTTATTTAATTTTTCTAAGTCCATATTAATCAAACATTTCTTTTTCACTCTCTAGGTTTACTAACCACACAATTAAATATTTGCAGAAATTAAAAGCAGAATTTAAATATCCTACGCTATTACATTGGGGGAGGGGATACATTTATTCTTAGGGGCATTACAAAGAAATAAAATACAAGAATTTAAAACTAGACTATTACATAATAGGAGCAATTACAAAATCAAACGGAAAAGAAGTTAAACAAATAAATCTATATAATTAAAATAAACCAAGTAAATTAATTGAAAATAAATAAGAAATTTTTTTATGAGAAGATTAGGATTTTTTTTAGTCTTAACTAATTATACCAAAATAAAAAAATACTAATTATGTATTAAAATTTATTTAAAAAATTAATTTAAGAAAAATATTTATGAGAAAATTATATTTTAAAGTTTTAAGAATTAATCAAAACCTAATTAGTTAGTTAATTATTTAGTTAATTATTTGGTTAATTAGAAACAAAAATAAATTAGTTAAGAAAACACTTAAAAAGAAGGAGGAAAAAAGGTTTTTGGAATAAAATGCCGGGGAAGGGTATTGAACCCACGCCCTCTGCTTCATTGGTGTAGCTTTCCACCACTGGGCTACGCGTCTGGTTTGTATATAACCTGAGTAAAATAGCTTAAATGTTAAATCTGGAAAATAACAGAATAAATAAGAAAAAAAGGAAAGACCTGGGATCGAACCCAGGCCAGGACATTCATATGTACGCACTATAACCATTGGGCTAGTAAGCATTAGTTGACATAAAACAGGAACAAACAGATAAAAGCGAAAAAAAACTTAATTTTGAATTATGGATGGCGCCATCAGCTTCACCATCTTCCTCAGAATTCGCAGGTTTACCTGCAAATTTTCCTGCAACTTTTCCTGTGGAATTTGCTGCGAATTTTCTTGCATCCAAAACCTGCAAAAATCAAACGTTGAAAATACAGTGGATAAATGGATTTTAGTGATCCAGATCGGTTAATATGTTGTTCTTAAGCCCAATTAGATTATCAATTTCACAAGAAATCTCTTCCACCATGCGTCCCTAATTTGAAATTCCTCAAGAACCCTAATTATGGCTCTATCCTCATATGACTACGAATCCTTGAATTGGCTGCCCAGAAACATTCTATATCATCACGCAAACAATGTTAGTCAAACAAAAGCACTTAAAATATCAATAACAGTCAAAAAAGAAAAATCAAAAGAATTGGTATAAATATACATTCGGTTCAATCCTTATGGCATGATTTTGATGAAGATGTTGATTGGAGTAGTGTCAAGAATATCCCAGGATTAAATATAAGCCCTTAAAATACCTTAAATCAATATACAAATGAGAAAACAAAAATCAATCTTTTTTGCAAAAGTTTTTGAAGTTAGAATGGTCTGGATGGCTGTTGAAATTTTTTTTCATCCTCTGAATAGCTGCACATTTGTGTTTATATAATGAATGTAATTAGGTCAAACAAGATGGGCTTTTGTCATGGATTTTGATTGCTTCATTGTGAAGAAAGAATCAAATATAACTGTGAGAAAAAATCAGATATTCTCTTGCCAATCTGATCTAGCACGAATTTTGAGAGTATCAAATCATTTTAAATGATGTTTATGAGCTTCTAGAACAAGGATCTGATCAAAATATTGGTTTTTTATATTTCCATCAGCAGCTGCTGGTGAAAAAACAGAGCTATGTATCGATGCAAGACTAGTATGAGTCGATGCATGCCAGTTCTTTTAACGTATATGAATCGATACAAGGTGTATGCATCGATGCATACTTTAGTTTTAAAAATTTCCAACAAGTTAATTTAACTATGTATCGATGCATGTTACGAATGAGTCGATACGTAGGCTATTTTCAGAATCATAAAGGAACATGCATCGATGCATAATTCGTATGAATCGATACATAGTATAGAGAAAACATGCACCGATGCAAAAATCGTATGTGTTGATTGTAAACACCCCAAATTTCCCCTCACCCATTTCACCATGGCTTGTGGTCTTCCCATTTTCATAAGTTCAACCATATCACATCATGTTGCATTTTTGGTTCACTGCATTGGTTCAAAGTCATCTGCATCTAGGGTTTGTGATCTGAGCAATCCATGAGCTATCTGAGCCACTCCAAAGGTCTTCAATCATCTCAAGAGGGTCCATGTATGTTCAAGCATCATATTTTATCCTCCCAAGATCAAGGAAGTCAGAAAATCACAAGAAATGGCAAAGCATGGAAGCAGAGCCAGGTTCAACTGCACATATGACCTAAAATTAGGGTTTTGGTTTCAGAGGCCATAACTCCAAATTTGTTGATCATTCTTGTTTCTATTGGTCTCTATATGCTATAAGGATTATACATACCAAGTTTGATGGAGAAATTCATTATGGAAGTCATCTGATCACTGGGTAACTTCTTGAGCAAGTCAGAGCCAAATCAGGGCATCTGAGGCCCCCATCCATGGAACCAAAGAGGATTTTTCATCAAATTGAAGTTATACGGTCTTTAGTTGATCATTGAAGTGCTTGGAAGTTCACAAATTTGAAGAAAAGTGAGCAAAACCAAAAGTTGCCAAAAATGGAAATGACTTGTAATGTAAACTTTCCATTTTGGGAAAGTTTTTCAACCTCCTCTTTCTCAACCAAAAATGCTTCAAATGAAATATTCTTGGTCATGAAAGTTGTAGATTGGATCATTCCCTTTTCAAAAAGTACAAGAACAAGACCTAATTCATTTTGGAACTCAAGTTATGGCTTTCCAAAGTTGGCAAAAATCACATAATTTCAAGTTTCATGTCAAAGAGGGATTTTTGCAACACCTCATGCCAAGCAAATTTGTGACCTCAAAGTGACTTCTAATCATCATGCCAACTTTGTGCAATGCCTAAAAGTTAGATTTGTGCCAAGAATTCCCAAGTTTCATGACTTGTGCATGAAGAAATCAAGAAAGGGCCAAACTTCATGAAATTTGCAAAACCCCCCACAAACTTCAATCCACTTGCTAATTGGCCTCAATCTGAATTCCATGGTTGCCCATGAATCAAGATGCGCAGGACATGCCCTTGTCCTTGGCCTGAATTTGCCCATACCTCAAAGGACACCTAACCTTGACTTTTTGCAAAATGAACCATACCAATCAGCATAGGCCACCAACAACTCTCTGACCTATCAAGACTTGATACATGGACCAAATACAAACCATTACACACAACAAGCAAGCCAGAATCCTCCCACAACTCAGCAACCACCAAAACTCCCTCTTATGCATTTTTCTTCAAAACTGATCCCACAAGCTACAAACATCAAAACAAACTTCATAGAACAACTCACCATGAGCCACTGATCATTTCCCAACCCTCATCTTGCCCTGAAAACTCCCATATCAAAAACACGATTTCTCTCCCCCTTTGAACTGAACTGCATCAATCTCACAAACTAGCCATAAAACACTCCAACCAAGCATCAAAGCTTCTTCAAGGAGTTCATTGGAGGCATTTGGAAGCAAGAAAGCAACCTGAAAGCTCCAGAGTTGAAAGCTTCACCTCAGGTAGCCATACAAAATTATTTTTCCAGAAGCTTTATTTTAAGTTCTCATTTGGTTAAGTTTGATTCCCTGAGTGCAATGAACCTTTTACTTTTGAAAATAATGAAGAATTGAGAGTGTATGGCTTGTCTAAAATTTTTGCAGTTTTTGTTCTTGGCTTCGATTCTTGTAAATGGTTGGAAATAAATGAAGTTTGAGGTTAGAATTAGGTTTAGGGGGATGAGAGGAACAAATCTGGAGCTTTAGAGCTCCAGAAATGGCCTGGGGAGTGAGTTGAGATTTTTCAGGGGAGAATGTCACCGGAGAAGATGACCGAAGCTCTTCTCCGGTGACCTGAAAGTAATTAGGTCATTTAATTTGGGTTAGGGTTTTATTTGAATTTAGGCCGTTAGATTGAGCTTCCCGCGCGTGATTGTGTGGTCTGGATCATGTCATTAGTGATTAATTAGGTTATTTAATTTAATTAATTAAAATTAGCTAGGTTTGAACTTGGGCCGTCCAGATGCGCGCCCAGTCAAACGTTTCAAACCCAGAATCAATCTGAGCCTTCCATCCAGCATACTTTTCCTTTTATTTTGTTTGTTTCATTTTCTTTCTATTTTATTTGTACATTTTATAAAAAATAGTAAAAAGACTTCAAAAATTTTGAAAATATTTATTCAAGCTTTTATTAATTTTCAGAATCCAAAAATATTTTTATTTTTATTTTTTGCATTAAAAAATATTTTTAAATCATTTAAATGATTATTTTTAATTAATTAATGAAAATTAATTAATTAAAAATACATTTAGGTATTTAAAAATCCCAAAAAAAATCAGAGAGCATTTTAAAGCATTTACAAACATTTACAAACTCACAACACAAATTTCTTTTTGGTTTTGATCACACTTTGATAATTTTCAAATGAATTAGGGTTCTTAATTTTGAATATTTTTAACCCTAACTTCAAAAATTCATAACTTTTAAACCAAAGTGAGTTTGTGAATGATTCTTTTTGCATTGTGTTATACATGGTTTCAGGCATCCAAAAGAATTTTTGTTTCATTTTTATCTTGCATTTTCAATTTATTTGACATTTTACCTTTAGGATCACCCTTAAAGCCCTAGAAATTTAGGAAAATCATAAGTCCCTTAGGGTTTAACTTCTGACCTTCCCCTTTGGACAGTGAGCTTGTATAGGTTTAGGGTCCCTTTGATCCTATTTTCAATTTTTTATCTTACCATTTGCTTCTGATTTTGAATTTTGCATCTCATGTTGTGTATAAACCCTAATTTGCCTCTTCATTTGCATCCATCTTACATAAGCTTGCATACATGAACTTTCCATGACATTTTATGCAACTACATGACATATGAGACATCTTAGGACATATTGAAATCATGTTTGATCATTGCATAATCCACTTGCCATTGTTTTGCTTTCATTTCATGTCATATATATTCATGAACTTTCATGTTTCTTATATGCTTCATTTGCACTCTCATCCTTTGTATGATCATCTCCATCTCATGACACACATTTGTATCATCTCTTTGCATCAATTAGCATCATGAACATGTTTCTGACTTTGGCTTTCATCTTTATATTTCATCTCATTTTCATTTCATTTCACTTCCTTTTGCTAACTTTTCAGGTGGTAAGTGTTTGAGAAGTGAATTTTCCTTCACTTCTTACAATCTCTTCTCATCCCTTTTATGCATTCATTTCTGCATTTTACTTTGGTATTTGAGTGAGCTTTCTCATTTATGTTCCTTCCTCACTTTGTTTCTTCAAGCAACTTATCTTCTTAAGTGAAGTAAGTTGTCTTGCTTCCTTCCTGCTTCTTTTCTTTCCATCTTTCTTCTTCCTTGGTGGCTCCTCTTGAAGACCTTTTGCAAGCCTCATACACCCTAGGAACACCCAAGCATGATCACAATTAGGGTTTGATTAGTCCCCCATTAGTTTTTCCTTTGTGTCATCTTTGTGTCTTCTCTTCTCACCTCTTAATCAAGGACTAAACCTTAAAGGTTTTAAGGCTTTGTGATTAGGGTTATGCCTGTATCCTTCTATTAGGATGGAGTGTATAACTTTAATCCTAAGTGTTAAATCCTTAATGTGTTTACATCCTTTAATCAATCCACCTAATAATCACTAAGGCATCAAGCTTGTAACTTGGGCCTTGCATTAGGGTTCTAATTCTTCCTTAATTGGTTAAGAAGGACTAACCCTATTGTTAATGGACAAGTCCCCCTCAAGTTGTCTTACAAACCATAAAAATCACTTCTTAATCTTACCATTAACCAAAATCCACTTTAATAAAGGCTTTGTTTTGTCATGAGGTTAATCCCTAACCATGTATTAAGTTGAGGAGCCTTTCTCAGCTTAAGTGTTCTCATCTATTATTCTTCTATTAGGATAGTGTAATGAGTCCATTAAATCCTTGATTATGGCTTAAACTCATTACTTAACACTAAACAAAAACTCCAAAAAACATCTAAATAAATGCAAGTAGGTTAATGATCTTAATCCTACATCATGGTGATTAAGTGTGAGGTGCTTACTTCATACTCAAGGTATTCTCATTACCCCTAATCAGAGGGAGGATGTGATGAGTTTTCTAACCCTTGGTTTAGGCTTAAGCTCATTTTCTTATGACAAACTCCAAAAGCAATAAAAGATTAAAAATACAAAAACAAACAATAATCGTCTCCTCCGGGATTCTTTTCTCACCTCATTCACTCACAAATGAGAACTCGCTTCTTCCGTCTAATGCAAGACAGTTTGCACCTGAGCCAGACATGTCATACACTTGAGCATATGCAAGTAAGCAGTTCACAAGTCAATTTATCTTTCAGTCTCTTCGAGTCGAACTACGGTGTTCCGACTTCCTCATTGCACGAGAGGATACGTAGGCATAACTTAACTGTTATCGAACAAAAGTCTCTGTATATTCCCCCCTCTTCCAGCTTTATTCTTTTAAGCCTCATAGTCTTGAGCTTTATACTTTTTTCTTACATTGACACTCTTTGATTTCACTTCACACTTCTTTCTAGCACTGACACTTGCATTCTTTTCCAGCACTTTGCACACAGAATAGCACTGACACTACCCCTTTAAACACAAACTTTCAAGCGTGGATCCCGTCGAGTACGACGGACAATCTAGGTGCTAATACCTTCCCAGGTTGTAACCAACCCCCTTTCTCATTTTCTCTGGTTCGCGACCGTCTTATCCATCTCTTTCTAGGTTTATGCAGCATTACCTTTCCTTCGGGATAAAAATGCCTAGCTGGCGACTCTTTTCAGTTCATCTTCATGTCCTCTTTCGCCGACCGTTCGCGCTTGTACCGGGATGCAAATCTTTGGGAGCGACAGCTTGGCGACTCTGTTGGGGAACCTTATACTGCAACCAGGGCTTCTGGTTCTTTTTGTGGGTTCCTCCTAGCGTTTGTTTGATTTGTGTTTACTGGGGTGTTATGTGCTAAGTGTGTTTATTTATTTGCTTTATTTATTTCTTTATGTACAACTTTATTTATTGCTTTCTTTACAGTTGTTTGCATATTTCATACTGTCATTACTGGATCTGGCTTTCTGTTTTGGTGGGTGGGGTTCCATTGAGAGTTTAAGGTCCTATACCTGGGACCTGAGTGACACCTAGGCTAGAGTGGTTCATGTTCTTTCCCATTCTATTTCGGTCTGGTGCGGGAATACGAAACACGGTTCAGATGTGGGTTTCTTCTTGAGAACTCTGTGCTACAGATTTCCTGTAGTGCTAGGGCTATCTGGGAAGCCTGCTAAGTCTGGATGACCTTTATTATGACCTTCAGAATCTGGGGTGAATTAGAGGAGGATCTTTTATGGTTATTGTAAACACTGTACCTCCGGGTTAGAAGTGTTTACACTCCTCATAACTGATCCAAGTCTGAGGATCCTTGTTCTAGAACATTGCCTGTGAGGGGGTTGGGTTGTTTACAGGTTTGCAGGAGCCCTTGGCCACATCATACCCTGTTACTGTTTTGTTTAAGAGTACTCCACTTTGGACAGTTCTTGTGATTAACCCTGGACATGTGACTCTTTATTTGAGTCCCCCACCCTGGTTACTGGATTTCTAAACCTCCATCCAGACCTTTGAACATATATGGACCTTATATCAAGACAGATAATCAGATCCAGCTCTTGATCACAAACCCTTGCATACCATTTGCATATATCATCATTGCATCATTTGACATTTGTTTATTTGCTTTTCAGGGTATCCACCTCATTGTATCTTGGTTTTGGTTTTGACCCCTTCTTCTGCTTAGACCTCTGCTTCAGCTGTCTTCTTCAGCATCTACTTCAGTTATCTCCATCACCACCTACATCAGTTTGTCAGAGACTTACTCAGTCTGTGATCTTCATCAACATTTGTTTTCAGCTTCTACAGCAGCACTCATGGCTACTCCCAGGAAGAGCAACATATCCTATCACTTTTTTGAGCCTGTGTTGACTGGTATCAGGTAGGTCCAGTCACTTATCACACCTGACCACATCCCACTGTTTAGAGAACACTATGGGGGTATCTTGGATATGGTTATGGATCTTGATCCTTCTCAGAGGAGCATGATCCATACATGCTTGCAGTTCTATGATCCTCCACTGAGATGTTTTACTTTTCCTGACTTTCAGATAGGACCTTTGTTGGAGGCGTTTTCTTTGTTGATTGGAGTACCTATCAGAGGGGGAATACCCTTCAACCCAGAGATGACTGCTCCCAGAAGTGAAGAGATAGAAATGACATTGTACTTGGAGCCTGCTCTTATTGAGCAAAGCATGACAACAAAAGCTGGGATCCCTGGTTTACATCTGGATTTCTTGATTTCTCAGGCCATCCTGAAGGTTTCATTGGGGGAATGGAGGGCAGTCTGTGCATTACTAGCCCTCAGCATATATAGGGCTATACTGTTTGCAGATGAGCCTAAATTTGTCAGTAAGAATGCCATCCATTTGTTTCTTTTGAAGAACCCAGTGCCTACATTATTGGGGGATTTCTACTATTCTATTCATCAGAGGAATGAAAAACAAAGGGGGAAGTTGGTTAGATGATGTGCTCCTTTGTTTTACTCCTGGCTGCTCAGACACCTGCCTAAATCAGATGCTTTCTTGAACCCATATCAGCAGAAGAATTGGGCCAAGAGGTTCATTGCCTTGACTTCAGATGATATCAGATGGTGCACCCAGAGCACCAAAGGCAAAGACAATATCACCAGCTGTGGACAATACCCAAATGTGCCTCTGATAGGAGTGAAGGGTTGCATCAACTACAACCCTTTACTGTTTAAGAGACAATTGGGATATGCCTTGGTTCACCCTTCAAGAGGACAGGATTTAACGGATACCCTATATTGTGAAGTGCAACCTAATTCAGCTGTTGTCAGACAAGCATCCTGGGCTTGGGACAACATCCAGACAAAAGGGGTGGCTATTCTTGGAAGATGTAATAATGTTGCTTCAGCTCAGTATTTAGACTGGTCCCGTACTAGAGCTCAGATTACCAGGATGCCTTTCACCTGGACCATCCACAGTACAACCTGCAGCAACAGTTAGCCTGGAGGAATTTGAAAAGTTTAAAGGAAGGAATGAGCAGCTATCCCAGGCCTTGAAGAAGACTCTTTGTGAAAGAAGTGATGGTCGCCTGGACATTGAGAGATTGGAGAAGCTCAAGGTTGAGCACCTTGCCAAAATTGAAAAGACAGAAGACTACATAAGGAAAGCAAGGGCTGGGGAACAAATATTGAAGAATGCTTGCAAGGAGGCCAAGATTCATAAAGCTAGGGCTGAGCACTATCTGCAAGAGAGCCAGGCTATATGGGTCAGGATCACCGAAGCCCGTGCACAAGAAGACCAGAAGACTCAAGCCAAGATTGATCAATTGGAGGCCAATAAGAAGAAGCAGCAGGAAGCTTTGTTGGCTGCATAGAAGGAGATATCAGAATTGAAGCTTAGAGCAGGGTTAAAGAGATCCAAAGAACATGACAGGCATAAGAAGCTGACTACTGCCATTGCTACTAGGAACCTCCTCATTAGGACCATTACAGAGCACCCAGCTGGTCCAGTGACTGAGGCACTCCTGAAGGAGATCAGGGAAGATGATTAAGGATTGGATGTCTGATTCCTCTTTGCTTGTTGTTCTTTCCTTTTGATGTACTTTTTCTTTTGATTCATTTTTTTGACCCTCCAGGGGCATGTATTGTAAAAAAGACTATGTATGTTTCATCATTTGTAATATATTTTAGTTTGTTTCCATTCGGGCTTTCTCTCAACAACATCAAGCATCTTCCTCGAGGTCTGGAAAGGTCAAAACCAAGAACCAAACCGGATACCTTGGAAAACAAATAAGCATACTGCATTGCATACTGACTTTTTTCTTTGTTTTGTAGGTTTTGATTATTATTATTATTATGTCTAACTTTGTTGTGACCTCAGGAAACATTGCTCGTCGCCGAGTGTTCCCTGTCAACCACACGCACCGGTACCCGACTCGTAACAACCTTCCCGACATTCAAATGGAGCAGGTACAACAGGACCTAAATGAGGTCAGAAATCAGATGGCAAACGAAAGAGTACAGATGAGAAACCAGATGTCTCAATTTATGGCTGTCATGACTGGTTTAGCCCAGAGCCAAGAAAGACTGAGAGAACTGGTAGAAAGACAGACACCAGAGGAGCCCCATCTTGGAACAGGGGGAACCAGCAACAATGAACGGGGGCAGCCTCGTATTGACCCACCAGAATATGGACCCCATCTGAATCCAGAAGTTAACATCCCGAGGAATGTTCAAGGTAATACTGCTGGGGGAAGAATTCTGCAAGAGGATCCCCAAGAAGAACCGTTTACTATTATAGGGGCTGGAGATGAGGTATATGATAGAAGATTGGATGAGATTACTGAAAAATTAAGATCTTTGGAATCTCAGAATTCTTTGGGCTTCGACGTGATGGATATGGGACTAGTAGATGGGGTGAGAATTCCCCACAAATTCAATCCCCCATGCTTTGAGAAGTATAATGGCACTTCCTGTCCGCGTACTCATCTGCAATCTTTCTTGGGAAGGCTTAAGGCTTATACCATGGATGAGAAGTTATAGATGTTCTACTTTGAGGACAGTCTGACTGGAGCTTCAAGAGAATGGTATTCACATCTGACAAGGGCTACCATAAGATGTTGGAAGGACTTGGCCGAGGTTTTCATCCGGCAAAATCAGTACAACCTAGACATGGCTCCCAATAGAACTCTTCTAATGGGCATGTCTCAGTCTTCCAGGGAGAGTTTTCGGGATTATGCTCAGAGGTGGAGACAGCTTGTTACTGCTGTCCAGCCACCCATGTCAGAAAGAGAAATGGCTGACATATTCATGAACACATTGCAAGGGACATATATTGATAGACTTGCTGCTTTCTCCTCTACCAGTTTTGCTGATGTGGTCATAGCTGGTGAGAGAATTGAGAGTCTCTTGAAGATGGGTAAAATCTCCGACAATGGTGCAAGTTCCTCCAGCAACCCCAGAAAACCCTTTGCCAGACCCCGAAGGACGGGTGAAACTAATGCCATCCATGCAGGCAGGGGCAGGCCCCAATATTCTCACAGGTCAGTAGCAGCTGTTACCATCCCAGCCCCGGTTCCAAAACAACCATTATATCCTCAACAACAACAACATCCCTATCAGCAACCATCTCATTTTCCGCAACAGAGAACCTACAACAACAACAATAACAACCAACAGCAGCGTCCCTTCCAACAGAGGCCATCTCAGGAAAATAGAGTAATTGACCCTATCCCTATCCTTATGCTGCTTTATTGCCACAACTCCTGAAGCTCAACCTGGTTGAGTTAAGGACGTTGGCACCACCAGATCCTCTCAACCTCCCAAAGAATTATGATGTCAACGCCAGGTGTGCCTTTCACTCCAACGCACCTGGTCACAATACTGAGAAATGCAGAGCATTGCAGATGAAGGTTCAGGATTTGGTTGATTCTAAAGCCCTTAACTTCACACCCCCTCCGAACGTCAACAGAAATCCTATGCCTAATCATGGTGGGCCTAGGATTAATGCCATTGAAGAGGACCAACCATCTACATTGATTGATAATGTTGCACAGATTCAAACACCACTGGCTGAGATCAAAGTTCAACTTTTGAGATGCCAGGTGTTCCCAGGCTGTGGGGCCTGCTGTGAATTGTGTAAGACAGCTAGGAATGGTTGTGAGAAGCCAAGGATTGGCATAGATGGCCTTATCCAAGATGGAATTTTGCAAATTACTTCAACAGCTCCTACAGCAACTCTTATCTCAACAAAAATGGAATCTCCGACAACACCAACAATCCTTCTTTCAACAGATTTTCCTACAACAGCAACAACAATCATTCCTACTGATTCATCAACAACACCAGTAATTACTCCATCCATTACTTCAACAAGTCAAAATTCAACAACTGTTTCTTCTACAACATCAGCATCCATTTTATCAACAAAATCTTCTACAACGCCAGCAAAAATTAACGAAGATGTCTCAACAGTTACAATCTACTATGACCCAGCTAATGTTCACAACAGTAGCAATTTCCAACAACAAACTGTGGCACCGCCTGCCAGACCACCAGTCACGATTTACTATGATCCGCACACCATTACAGTACCTTCCTCTGCAACAATTAGCCCAGTTACCATTACGGTACCTGGGCCTGTTCCTTATGAAAGCAGTAATGCCATACCCTGGCACTACGAATCTGATCTCTACTGCAATGGGGAAATTACTCTAGATTCATCGACCTCTTCACCACAGATTGATAATGTTGGGGGAGGCGGAGGCTTCACCAGAAGCGGACGCCTCTTTGCCTCACAAACACAAAGATCTAATGCTGAAGCAGAAGCTGCTGCTAAGGCAAAAGGAAAGAATGCGGTATCTGAAGAGCCAACTGCCAAAGAAACTCAGAAGACATCTTTTGAACAAGATGTAGACGAGTTCATGAGAATAATAAAAATAAGTGATTACAAGGTGGTGGACCAGCTTCACCAAACACCCTCCAAAATCTCCATATTATCACTGTTAATGTGTTCCGAAGCTCACAGGAATGCATTGTTGAAGGTCCTGCACGCATCATACGTGCCGGAAGAGATTACTGTTAATCAGTTAGAGACCGTGGTTGCAAATGTCAATACCAGTCATGGATATGGCTTTACGAATGCTGATTTAACAACGGAGGGGCGCAACCATAACAAGGCTTTACATATCACTTTGGAATGCAAGGGTGCCGTTATGTCTCATGTGCTGGTGGACACGGGGTCTTCCCTCAATGTCCTACCAAAGAAAGCCTTAGTGAAGCTGGATTATGATGGCCTGTCATTGCGTCCGAGTAATTTGGTGGTAAGAGCATTTGATGGCTCTAAAAGATCGGTGCTTGGAGAGATCGATTTACCTGTGTTGATTGGCCCGCAAATCTTCAAAACTACATTCTTTGTGATGGACATACATCCGGCCTACAGCTGTCTGTTGGGTAGACCCTGGATTCACGCTGCTGGCGCTGTTACGTCTACCCTTCACCAGAAGTTAAAATTCGAGTGGGAAGGCCAAATCATCACCATCTGTGGGGAGGAAGACATCTTTATTAGCCAGCTGACTACGTATAAGTACATAGAAATGGATGGGGAGATCCATGAGACCATGAGTCAAGGGTTTGAGGCCCTTAATATTAATGAAGCATCTGCTGTGTCGGGGACTTCCATCACATCATATCAACAGGCCCGGAAGGTTGTTGAGGAGGGTACCGCTCAAGGCTGGGGCAAGCTGCTGCCAATTGAAAAGAAAGAAGACCAATTCGGGTTGGGTTATAGACCAACTCGACAAGATCAACCAGAGGCTGCAATGGAGCCCAAGTTTGTCAGCGGGGGAATGCTCACCCCGGATGCTGTGAATAGTTTGGAAGATGAGTCAGAAGACGAGCGCAACCTGGAAAACTGGATACGTCCAAGGATCCCGGGGAACCAAGTCCCAAACTGGTCTTCCCAGGAAATTATAAGAGTTACTCCTGCAGAGTAATTATTATTTCCATTCTTTAAAGCATGCATCAAGTCCTGCATCTTGCCCAAGATGACAGGGCTCATTTTGTAATCGGGTCATCTTGTATTTTGTGCAAACGATCAATTAATGAATATCAGGACATCTTTTGCAAATGAGTCTTTTCTTTTCCGCTCACTGTTTTTCATTATTTTTTGTACAAAAATAAAATGGCAATGTTTTTCAAAATAATAACTTCATTTTCAATTTTTCTAAGCAAGATAAAACTGATCACTAAAATGAACAAATCTAAACCCTTGCAGAGAGTGCCCTCCAGACTGCACCGACAACAACACTTCTATGACTTCGTATGACTTTGACAATCCGATTAATCAGGCCGGTGAAGGGGTTGAAGTAGATTATGAGCTACCTGAAGAACTAGCCAGGTTGTTGAGACAGGAGGAGAAGGTTATCACTCCTCATCAGGAGGAAGTAGAGACAGTTAATCTTGGTACCGAAGAAGACTTGAAAGAAGTTAAAATCGGGGCTCGCCTGCAAGATTCAGTAAAGGAGCAACTTATTGACATGCTTCGGGAGTATGTGGATGTTTTTTCTTGGTCTTATCAGGATATGCCAGGTCTGGATACCGACATCGTTATGCACAAGTTGCCTCTAAAGGAAGATTGTCCACCAGTAAAATAGAAGTTGCGCCGTACTCGCCCAGATATGGCAATGAAGATAAAGGAAGAGGTACAAAAACAGTGGGATGCCGGTTTCCTTGCTGTAACTAGTTACCCGCCGTGGGTGGCTAACATTGTACCAGTGCCTAATAAGGATGGTAAAGTAAGGATGTGTGTGGATTACCGGGACCTGAACAGAGCTAGCCCGAAAGATGATTTCCCATTACCTTACATTGATGTATTGGTCGACAACACGACTCAGTTCTCGGTGTTCTCCTTCATGGATGGATTTTCAGGATATAATCAGATCAAGATGTCACCTGAAGACATGAAGAAGACAACTTTCATCACACCCTAGGGCACATTTTGTTATAAGGTAATGCCATTCGGACTGAAGAATGCTGGTGCCACTTATCAACGGGCTATGGTAACATTATTCCATGACATGATCTATAAAGAAATCGAGTGTTATATGGATGACATGATTGCCAAGTCCCTCACAGAAGAAGACCACCTGGTGAATCTGTTGAAGCTATTCAAACATATGAGGAAGTATCAACTGAAGCTAAACCCCAACAAATGCACATTCGGGGTGCGGTCCGGTAAGCTGTTGGGATTTATTGTAAGTGAAAAGGGGATTGAAGTTGACCCTGACAAAGTCAAAGCCATTCAAGAAATGCCAGCACCGAAGACTGAAAAAGAAGTTCGAGGGTTTCTAGGTAGATTGAACTACATTTCAAGGTTCATATCTCATCTTACAGCAACCTATGAGCCCTTGTTCAAGTTGTTAAGAAAAGAACAAACAGTCAGGTGGAATGAAGACTGCCAAAGGGATTTTGACAAAATCAAGGAATACTTATAAGAACCTCCAATCCTTATGCCTCCAGTTGAAGGAAGACCTCTAATAATGTACTTGACAATATTAGAAGAGTCAATGGGGTGTGTGCTGGGCCAGCATGACGAGTCTGGTCGAAAAGAGTATGCAATATACTACCTAAGCAAAAAGTTTACCGACTGTGAACAACGTTATTCACTGCTCGAGAAAACTTGTTGTGCTTTAGCGTGGGCTACTCGCCGACTAAGACAGTATATGTTGACCCACACTACTTTGTTGATCTCAAAGATGGATCCAGTCAAGTACATATTTGAGAAGCCAGCACTTACCGGATGGGTTGCAAGATGGAAAATGATTCTCACAGAATATGACATTCAGTACATATCTCAGAAAGCCATCAAAGGTAGTGTATTGTCTGATTATCTTGCTGAGCAACCCATTGATGATTACCAGCCTATGAGATTTGACTTCCCTGATGAAGACATCATGTTCATAAAAGCAAAAGATCATGAAGAGCCTATTCACACTGAAGGGCCTGACCCAAAAGAAGAATGGACAATGATGTTTGATGGGGCTGTTAACATGAATGGTCGTGGTGTTGGCGCAGTACTCATTACACCTAAGGGAGTCCACATGCCTTTCTCGGAAAAACTCACCTTTAACTGCACCAACAACGAAGCTGAATACGAAGCTTGTATTATGGGTCTTGAGGAAGCCATTGACCTCAGGATCAAGACTTTAACTGTATTTGGAGATTCAGCTCTGGTAATCAATCAAACCAATGGCAAATGGTACACTCACCAGGAGTATCTGATTCCATACCGGGATTATACGAGGAGATTACTTACATTCTTCACAACAGTCAAACTTGAGTATATCCCTCGAGATGAAAATCAGTTTGCAGATGCTCTGGCTACCATTTCTTCCATGATCAAAGTTCAAGCTGCCAACTTTGTGCCTCGGATTTCAGTATCCAGACTTGACAGGCCATCATACGTATTCTCGGAGGACCTTGCTAAAGATGACAAGCCTTGGTTCTATGACATCAAATGCTTCTTTGAGGATCAGACATACCCACCTAGGGCATATTCCAATGATAAGAAGACATAAAGAAGGCTGGCTGGTAGTTTCTTCCTGAATGCTGATGGTTCGTTGTACAAGAGAAACCTTGATATGGTACTTCTCAGATGTGTTGATAAGATAGAGGCAGACTTGTTGATGCACGAGGTGCATGAAGGATCTTTTGGTGCCCATGTTGGAGGGCATGCAATGACCAAGAAATTGTTAAGATCGGGTTACTAATGGATCACAATGGATGCAGAGTGTTGCGCTTATGCCAGGAAGTGTCATAAATGCCAGATTTATGCAGATAAAGTGCATGTACCTCCCAATCCTTTGAATGTGATGTCTTCACCTTGGCCCTTTGCCATGTGGGGCATTGATATGATTGGCAAGATTGAACCGACTTCTTCGAATGGACACAGATTCATCCTGGTAGCCATTGACTATTTTACCAAGTGGGTTGAAGCAGCCTCATATGCAAACGTCACCAGACAAGTGGTAGCCCGATTCCTGAAGAGAGACATCATCTGTCGGTATGGGGTGCCCGAGCGAATCATTACTGATAATGGTTCCAATCTGAACAATAAAATGATGGCAGAACTATGTCGGGACTTCAAGATCCAACACCACAATTCTTCTCCTTACAGGCCAAAGATGAATGGCGCTGTGGAGGTAGCTAACAAGAATATCAAGAAGATTGTGCAGAAGATGGTGGTCACCTACAAAGACTGGCATGAAATGCTACCATTTGCCTTGCATGGGTACCGTACATCAATCAGAACATCCACTAGGGTTCCACCATATCAGCTTGTATACGGCATGGAGGCAGTCCTACCTGTTGAAGTTGAATTTCCTTCCTTGCGAGTCCTGATGGATGTCAAATTGAATGAAGCAGAATGGGTCCGATCCCGGTACGAACAACTGAATCTGATCGAAGAGAAGAGATTAGCTGCAATTTGTCATGGGCAGCTGTATCAGAAAAGAATGAAGAAAGCCTTCGATCAGAAAGTCAGGCTTCGGGAATACCAAGTAGGAGATCTGGTGCTGAAAAGACTCCTCCCTCCTCATACAGACCATAGGGGCAAGTGGACTCCGAGTTATGATGGTCCATTCGTAGTAAAGAAAGTTTTCTCTGGTGGAGCACTAATGCTCACTACTATTGATGGTGAAGATTTCTTGTCCCCTGTGAATTCAGATGCAGTTAAAAAATACTTCGGATAAAATGACCCGCTGGACATATTAACAGAATGTAAGTCCAGGTAAAAATAGGGCATCCCGACGAGTCAAAAACAGAATAAAAGACTCGGGAAAAATAAAGGAAAAATAAAAAATGTACACCCGCTGAGTTGAAAAGCTGCATTGGACAACTCAGGCAAAAATGGGTATCCCGGTGGATTGAAAACCCGAAAGGGCGATCCACGCAAAACAAGGGAATAAGCGAACAACTGCATTCTGAATTCGTCTGTATCACCCACTACATGGAAAATTTCGGAAGGTTCAAGCGTCGGTCAGAATCAGCCCTCTTCAGAAAGCAGGATGAGAAGAACTTCAAAAGTCATACAGGTCATAGCAAAGGGAAGCTCACTGAAGCGTCGTCAACATTTCCAGCTCCCTTTCTCAATTTGTAACAATCTCCTCATTTCAGGGGATTTTTTTCTTTGACTGTATTTGCCAATTCAGGGCACGCAAATTAATAAAATTAGATTTTCAGTCAACTTTTGTCTTATACATTTTATTTCGTTTGCAAAAATGTCAGATATCCTTGATATAACGTTTTGCATAAATACAGATGCTCCTTTTCTAATCACATGCTTGCAGGAAATTTATTACTTACTCCCAGGAGTGTCTAAATTCCTATGATGGAATCCAGTAAAGGATACCTCGGGATACTTGTACGTTCTTTGTCATAACAGGATTGCAGGTATTCAAAGCGCAACATGGGGCATGAACGCTTCTCCCCAGCAAGCTGAGAAATCATTATTTCCTCAACACATCTGTGAAAGCAGCATCAGAAGCTGTTCATTTCCCCAACTGAGTTGTCAGATAGTACTATCCTCAGCAGGATCCCTACAGAAATCACTAGGAAGATTGTTCAATGATCTTTCCTCCCCAGCCAAGTGCTAGACAGGGAACCATCTCCTCACGGAGCTCCTTTCTCTCCCAAAAAGAGCAATGCCTGAAAATCTCACAACAAAGTGACGAAAGCTTCCACAGACCCCAGCTGGGCTCCTCATTACCAAGATAGGTCTATCAGTGACCTATTTCCCCAAGCAGAATCATCTGTATCAGATCTACCAGTGATCTCATCCCCAGTTGGGATATTCCTTCAAGAAGATCGGCCAAATATCTTCACAACAACGGGACCCGAATTCCGGATCGGTATCTTTTGCATAATCATAGCATTCACATCATACTTACCCTCAGAGCGTAGCATTCCGTCTAATACGGAGCATTACGGCAAAATTCAAACATATTGCATAGTCACAAGCCATGTTTTGAATCAAACACCTGTATATACCAACATGCCGTCAGCAATGCATACAAAAAAACTCACAGTCCCAGCAGAAAGCCAAAGCGTCCCCTTTGCACTCACTAATACATATCAATATATACTCTTTTCGACACTCATCCGTATCACATCATTCCCCTGCAGAAATAAACCACAAACAGGCATCTAAATACACTATTTGGACATTCGTCCGTGTCACCATCCCCCAGCATGGTTGCCTAAACACTTATTATAAACCAAACACTTGTTCATAATGCACAGCTTTCGACACCCGTCCATGTCATTTTATCCCCACAAATCACCAGAATATCTTTTACACTCATAAGTTCATAACTTACACACTTCCTCTTATGATACTCGTCTGTATCATACTCTCCCCAGCAAGTTGAACACTCGTCTGTGTCTCACTCATGCTCTTTTTACTCATACAGATACTCGTCGGTATCTCGTATACATCCCTTGTTTTCTCCTAAGATTCAACACTCGTCCATGTTCTTTGTTAACCAGTTGATACTCGTCCGTATCATCATCTCTGAACACGCATCAACGTTTGTTTCTACTGATACTCGTCCATATCATAGTCTTAAGGATGCTCGTCCGCATATTTAATCTATACACAACGTCAAACACTTGTACCTTTCCTTTCTTGAATATAGATACTCATCTGTATCTACCATTCCCCAGAAGATTCCCCAGCAAATTCCCAGTAAAAAGAAAAATTTCTTTTCTATCTGACATTCGTCCTATGTCATGATACTTTCGGCAGCCGTACCCTGCTAGGTGATAGTCCTTCACCTCTTGATGATCGTCCTTCATCATTTAATCCGATGGCCGTCCCCATCATTGATCTTGTTATCTGACATTCGTCCTATGTCATGATACTTTCGGCAGCCGTACCCTGCTAGGTGATCGTCCTTCACCTCTTGATGATCGTCCTTCATGATTTTATCCGATGGCCGTCCCCATCGTTGATCTTGTTATCTGACATTTGTCCTATGTCATGATACTTTCGGCAGGCGTACCCTGCTATGTGATCGTCCTTCACCTCTTGATGATCGTCCTTCATCATTTTATCCGATGGCCGTCCCCATCGTTGATCTTTGTCGCTCCCAAAAGATGAGACTGGCTCAAATATGGTACAGACGCGGACGGTCGGCAGAAAGAACAATGAGAACACACAGCAGTGAACTCACTGGAAAAGAAAAGAGTCGCCAGCTAGGCATTTTTATCCCAGAGGAAAGGTAATGCTGCATAGACCTAGAAAGATATGGATAAGACGGTTTGCGAACCAGAGAGACTGAGAAAGGGGGTTGGTTACAACTTGGGAAGGTATTAGCACCCAGATTGTCCGTCGTACTCGACGGGATCCACGCTTAAAAGATTTGTGTTTTAAAGGGGTAGTGTCAGTGCAATTTGTGTATAAAGAGTTGGGAAGGGATGTACAGGTGTCAGTGTAAAAGAAAGTGAGAGTGTGTAAATGTACAGTGTCAGTGTAAGAACAAGAATAAGATGCTCAAGATCATGAGGCTTTAAAGAATAATGCTGGAAGGAGGGGGGATATACAGAGACTTTTGTTCGATAACTGTTAAGTTATGCCTACGTATCCTCTCGTGCAATGAGGAAGTCAGAACACCGTAGTTCGACCCAAAGAGACTGAAAGGTGAATTGACTTGTGAACTGCCTGCTTGTCTATGCTCAAGTGTATGACCTGTTTGGCTCAGGTGCAAACTGTCTTGCATTAGACGGAAGAAGCGAGTTCTCGTTTGTGAGTGAATGAGATGAGAAAA
This sequence comes from Lathyrus aphaca, assembly GCA_963966055.1. Classification (NCBI taxonomy): domain Eukaryota; kingdom Viridiplantae; phylum Streptophyta; class Magnoliopsida; order Fabales; family Fabaceae; genus Lathyrus; species Lathyrus aphaca. The sequence continues at coordinate 410,429,628 of OZ014520.1, forward strand.
GAATACCGGAGGAGACGATTATTGTTTGTTTTTTGTGTTTTCAGTCTTTTATTGCTTTTGAGAATTTGTTATAAGAAAATGAGCTTAAGCCTAAACCAATGGATTAGTAAACTCATCACATCTTCCCTCTGATTAGGGGTAATGATAATACCTTAAGTGTGAAGTCAGCTTCTCACACTTAATCACCATGGTGTAGGATTAAGATCATTAACCTACTTGTGATTATTTAGATGTTTTTGGTGTTTTTATTTAGTGTTAAGTAATGAGGTTAAGCCATAATCAAGGATTAAACAGACTCATTACACCATCCTAATAGAAGGATAATAGATGAGAAAGTTTAAGCTGAGGAAAGCTCCTCAACTTAATCCATGATTAGGGATTAAACTCATGACAAAACAAGCCTTTGATTAAGTGGATTTTATTCAATGGTGAGATGATGAAGTGAATTTTATGATTTGCAAGACAACTTGAGGGGGACTTGTCCATTAACACTAGGGTTAGTCCTTCTTAACCAATTAAGGAAGAATTAGAACCCTAATGCAAGGCCCAAGTTACAAGTGTGATGTCTTGATGATTATTAAGTGAATTGATTAAGAGATTTAAACACATTAAGGGTTTAACACTTAGGATTAAAGTTATGCACTCCATCCTAATAGAAGGATGCAGGCATAAGCTTAATCACAAAGCCTTAAAGCCTTTAGGGTTTAGTCCCTGATTATGAGATGAGAAGAGAAGACTCAATGAGACACAAAGGTAAAACTAAGTGGGGAGACTAATCAAAACCCTAATCATTGTCATGCTTGGTTGTTCCTAAGGTTTGTGAGGTTTAACAAAAGGATCTTCAATGGAACCACCAGGAAGCAGATGAAAAGGAGCCAAGAGAAGCAAAGCAACTTGCTTCATTCAAGAAGACAAGTCACTTGAGGAAAGAAAGTAAGAAGAAAAAGAATGGGCAAGCTCAATCTCAAACTCATAACAAAATGCAGCAAGGATGCATGAAAGAGATGAAAAGAAGTTGTGAGAAGTGAAGGCAAATTCACTTCTCAAAGTTACTTACCACCTGAAAAGTTAGCACAGGAATGCAATGCAATGCAAAATGAAATGAAATGGCATGATGTAAATCAAAACCAGAAGCAAATATGAGATGATAATGATGCTATGGGATGATGCAAACATGAAACAACACATGGGGATGATCATACAAGCTCATGGATGCAAATGAAGCAAGTTAAGGCACATGAACATACATGAAAAGTTATGAAATGCAAATGGCATACAACATGGCAAATGCAAGATGCAATGATCAAACATGCTTTCAATATATCTTAAGATGTTAAATAAATCAAATGGATGCACAAAATGCCATGGCAAGTGTCGCTCCTGATAAATGGGAAATGGCCCAAATAAAGGTACAGACGCGAACGGTCGGCGAGAGGGGCAATGAGAACACACAGCAGTGAACTCACTGGAGATGAAAAGAGTCGCCAGCTAGGCATTTTTATCCCGAAGGAAAGGCAATGCTGCATAGACCTAGAAAGAGATGGATAAGACGGTTGCGAACCAGAGAAACTGAGAAAGGGGGTTGGTTACAACCTGGGAAGGTATTAGCACCCAGATTGTCCGTCGTACTCGACGGGATCCACGCTTAAAAGATTTGTGTTTTAAAGGGGTAGTGTCAGTGCAATTTGTGTATCAAAGCTGGAAGAGAATGCAAGTGTCAGTGTAAAAGTACTGTGAAGTGTACAAGAGAAGTGTCAGTGTAAGAACAAGAGTGAAATGCTCAAGACTATGAGGCTCAAAGAATAATGCTGGAAAGAGGGGGAATATACAGAGACTTTTGTTCGATAACTGTTAAGTTATGCCTACGTATCCTCTCGTGCAATGAGGAAGTCAGAACACCGTAGTTCGACCCAAAGAGACTGAAAGGTGAATTGACTTGTGAACTGCTTACTTGCCTATGCTCAAGTGTGTGATCTGTCTGGCACAGATGCAAACTGTCTTGCATTAGACGGAAGAAGCAAGTTCTCGTTTATGAGTGAATGAGATGAGAAAAGAATCCCGGAGGAGACGATTATTGTTTGTTTTTGAGTTTTCAGTCTTTTATTGCTTTTGAAAGTTTATCATAAGTTGATGAGCTTAAGCCTAAACCAATGGGTTAGTAAACTCATCACATCATCCCTCTGATTAGGGGTAATGAGAATACCTTAAGTGTGAAGTCAGCTTCTCACACTTAATCACCATGGTGTAGGATTAAGATCATTAACCTACTTGTGATTATTTAAATGTTTTTGGTGTTTTTGTTTAGTGTTGAGTAATGAGGTTAAGCCATAATCAAGGATTAAACAGACTCATTACACCATCCTAATAGAAGGATAATAGATGAGAAAGTTTAAGCTGAGGAAAGCTCCTCAACTTAATCCATGATTAGGGATTAAACTCATGACAAAACAAAGCCTATATTAAGTGGATTTTAGTTAATGATAAGATGATGAAGTGATTTTTAGGGTTTGTAAGACAACTTGAGGGGGACTTGTCCATTAACACTAGGGTTAGTCCTTCTTAACCAATTAAGGAAGAATTAGAACCCTAATGCAAGGCCCAAGTTACAAGTGTGATGTCTTGATGATTATTAAGTGGATTGATTAAGGATTTAAACACATTAAGGGTTTAACACTTAGGATTAAAGTTACACACTCCATCCTAATAGAAGGATGCAGGCATAAGCTTAATCACAAAGCCTTAAAGCCTTTAGGGTTTTGTCCCTGATTATGAGATGGGAAGAGAGGACTCAAAGAGACACAAAGGTAAAAACTAAGTGGGGGACTAATCAAAACCCTAATCATTGTCATGCTTGGTTGTTCCTAAGGTTTGTGAGGTTTGCAAGAAGAATCTTCAATGGAACCACCAGGGAGCAGATGAATTGAGCAAAGAGAAGCAAAGCAACTTGCTTCATTCAAGAAGTCAAGTCACTTGAAGAAAGAAAGTAAGAAGGAGAAGAATGAGCAAGCTCAATCTCAAACACATATCAAAATGCAGCAATGGATGCAAGAGAGAGATGAAAAGAAAATGTGAGAAGTGAAGGCAAATCCACTTCTCAAAGTTACTTACCACCTGAAAAGTTAATAAAGGAGTGCAATGCAATGTCAAATGGGATGAAATGGCATGATGAAGATCAAAACCAGAAGCACATTCATGATGATAATGATGCTATGATATGATGCAAACATGAAACAACACATGGGGATGATCTTACAAGCTCATGGATGCAGGTGAAGCAAGTTAAAACACATGAACATACATGAAAAGTTATGAGATGCACATGGCATACAACATGGCAAATGCAAGATGCAATGATCAAACATGCTTTCAATATGTCTTAAGATGTCAAATGAATCAAATGGATGCATAAAATGCTATGGCAAGTCATGTTGTGCAAGCAAATGCAAGATGTATGCATATGGAAACCCAAATTAGGGTTTATGATCAAAGCATCAAACACAAACCAAAATCAGAAGCAAATATCAATACAAAAAATTGAAAATGCACTCAAAGGACCCCTAATCCTATACTAACCCACTGCCCAAAGGAGAGGTTCCAACTCCTAACCAAGTTCAAGATATGATTTTCCTAAGTTTTCTAGGGTTTTAGGGTTCCTTAACAAGAAAATTATCAAACAAATTGAAAATGAAAGATCAAATCATGACCATTTAATCTCACAAACTACATGATATGCTAAACACAATGCAAAAAGAACCAAAGTCCAACTCTTTAGGATTAGGCAGAAATGATTTTTGGAAGTTTGGATCAAAATAATGCATCAAAATGATTTTAATTCCATGGAAAATTCTCAAAATGCATCAAGATCAAAAAAGAAATTTGGTTTGAGGGTTGGACAATGTTTCTAAATGTTTTTAAAGGTTTCATGATTTTTTTGGTGATTTTTAAATACCTAAAAGTATTTTTAATTAATTAATTCTCATTAATTAATTAAAAAGAAACTTTTAAATATTTAAAAATACTTTTTTAATGCTAAAAATAAAAATAAAAATATTTTTGTGCTTTAAAAATTAATGAAACTCAAGACAAAAAATTTCATAATTTTTAAATGGTTTTTGCTATTTTTTATAAAATGTACAAGTTAAATAGAAAGAAAATGAAATAAAATAAAATAAAATGAAAAGTAATCTGATCCAATGATCCAGATTCAAAGCTGAAGGGAAATGGTTGACTGGCGCGTTAATGAATGGCCTGGATTTCACCTGAGTTAATTAATTATGATTAAATTAAATAAACAAAAATTAGGGCTAATGACATGATCTGAGCCCTTGAAACACGCGCGGGAAACTTCATCCTACGTTCCAGATTCAAACCTACCCTTAAACCCTAATTAAGCATTAATGACTTTCAGGTGGTCGGAAATGACCTCCGGTCATCTTCTCCGGCCACCTCTCACCTGAGAAATTTCTAAAACGCTCCCTAGGTCATTTCTGGAGCTCTAAAGCTCCAGATTTGTTCTTTTCACTCTCCTAAACTCATCCCTAACCTCAAACCTCATTTATTTCTAGCCATTATCAAGAATCGAAGCTAAGAACAAAAACTGCCAAAATTTCAGACAAGCAATACAGTCTCATTTCTCAACCATTTTCAATAATTTCAAGCTCAGTGTGATCAGTGAAGCATGCTTAATCATTTTGTAACATAAAATAGAGGTCTTGGAAAAGTTAATTCGAAAGGCTACCTGAGATGGAGCTTTCACCCTTTGAACTTTCTGGCTGCTTTCTTGGTGCAAAAAGCCTCTAATGACCTTCTTGAGGAGTTTGCAATGCTGGGATAACTTTGTTTGTGGCTGGTTTGGGTGTTTGCACTTCAACTGGTCAGAAGTCGTATCTGGCTTATGGTGTGTTCTTGGTTGTTTTGATGGGTGGTTTTGGGTCAGTGGATGATTCAGAAGTGAATGGTGGTGTTTGTTTTAAGATTGAGTGACTGAGTTGGGAGAATCGAAAGCTTTTGCAAAAGGGAGAGATTTTGTAAATGGTGTCTTGTTATGTTTCAGCCTTGCCTCTTGTTTTGTTTAGCTTGCATTTGATCCACATAAACAAATCTCATTGGTCAGATGACATGACATGTGCTTTATTGATTGGTATGGTGCTTTTTGCAAATTGTCAACTTTGTGTAAGGAGGGCATGGGCTACTTTGCTAGCTTGGTACAAAGGGCTTGTCTTGCGCAGCATGAGGTGAGGAGAGGGCTAGGGTGGTTCAGCAACCAAGGCAGCAAGTGGATGAGATGTTATCATTGGTTTTGCAACTTGCTTGCTTTTAGTTCTCATGAAAAGATCTTGCCTCACAAGCCATGAAACATGTGATCCATTTGGTTCAATCTGAACTTTAAGACTTGTGTGATGTTTGTATAAGGATTAGACATCAATTAGAAGTCACAAATTGCCTTGGTACAAGTTTTTGCAAGTTTCTCATTTGGTGCATAACTTGAAATTTAGTGATTTTAGCCAACTTTGATGAACCATAACTTTTGATCCAAAATGAATTAGGTCATGTTCTTGTAATTTTTGAAAAGGGAAAGATCTATTCTACAACTTTCATGACCAAAGTTTTTCCATTTGAAGCATTTTTAGATCAAAAAGTAAGGATTGAAAAGTTGCCTAAAATGACAAATTCCTTAAAAGTCAAACTTGCCCTAAAAAGTCAACTTTGCAAAAACTTGTAATCCTTGAATTTTGTGAACTTCAAACTTCTTCCATGATCAAATAAAGATCATACACACTCAAAGTGATGAAGATCACCCCTTGGTTGGGTTGTTGGGGGCCTCAAATGCCCTAATTTTGCACTGACTTGTCCAGAAAGTCAACTCTTGATCAGATGACTTCCCCATGGAATTTCTTCATGAAAATTGATATGCATACTCCTTATGCCATATGGAGACCAATAGAAACAAGAATGACCAAAAAATTTGAAGTTATGGCCTCTGAAACCAAAACCCTAATTTCAGGTCATCTGTGCAGTCAAGCCTAGCTCTGCTTCCATACCATTTTCAGTTCTTGTGATTCTTTGACATTTTTGACTTTGAGAGGATGTAATATGATATAAGAACACACATGGACCCCTTTGAAGTTATTTATGACCTTTGGAGTAGCTCAAGTGGCTCTTGGATTGCTCAGATCACAAACCCTAGATGCAGATGACTTTGAATCTATGCAGTGAATCAAAAATGTAATATGAGATGCTATGATTGAGTTTATGCATATGAAAATGATCACAAGCCATGGTGTGAGTGGGTGAGGGAAAATTTGGGGTGTTTACAGCTGCCCCTATTCAAACATGAGTTAGCTGTACAGGATGTAAGCAGCGGCTTATCAGGCGAACAAGATAACTTGTGGTTGAATACCAAAGACAGTCCAAAATTTGCACTCACAGAATGAAGAAGAAAAGGGATATAGATCGTAAAAGAAAATAAAGTATATTGTAAAGTGTGGGCGACGGAGGACGACCGTCGAGCAGAGGATGACTGCTGGGGAACGAACAATGACGGGGACGGCCGACATGCTGGGGATAAAAGAATAATGATGGGGACGGCCATCAAGTTCACAAAGTAAAGTAACCAACGATGGGGACGGCCATCGGGCTAAACTGAAAGGAGAAAAAAAAAAAAAAAAAAAAAAGGGACCACGACGGGGACGGCCATCGGGTTAAAGAATGAATGAAATAAACAGATGATGAGGTACGGTCATCAAAGGTGAAGGACGATTACCTAGCAGGGGACGGCTGCTCTGTTGGGTTAAGATGAGGGACGGTCATCTAAGGTGGAGGACGACCACCTGGCAGGGTACGGCTGCCGAAAATATCGCGACATAGGACGAATGCCGGATAAAAGGTCAACGATGGGGACGGCCATCGGATGAGCATGATGGAGGACGACCATCAAGAGGTGGAGGACGACCACCTAGCAGGGGACGGCTGCTCTCAAGGTTCATCATGACATAGGACGAATGTCAGATAACCAAAAATCAACAATGGGGACGGCCATTGGATAAAATGATGAAGGACGATCATCAAGAGGTGGAGGACGACCACCTAGCAGGGGACGGCTGCTAAATATCAATGATGGGGACAGCCATCGGATGAGCATGATGGAGGACGACCATCAAGAGGTGGAGGACGACCACCTAGCAGGGTACGGCTGCTCTCAGGGTTTATCATGACAAAGGACGAATGTCAGATAAAAAGGAAAATTTGCTTTGTTGGTGACCTACTGGGGAATAGTAGACACGGACGAGTGTCTACATCCAAGAAACAAAAGGTATAAGTGTTTAGATGTTTGCGTATAGATTAAGGGTGCGGACGAGCATCCCTAAGACTACGATACGGACGAGTATCGGGTAGAAACAAATACTAACACGTGTTCAGAGATGATGATACGGACGAGTATCAACTGGTTAACAGAGAACACGGACGAGTGTTGAATCTGAAGGGACTCTTCTGGGGAATGGTAGACACAGACGAGTATCTATATTCAAGAAGACATAAGTGTTTGACACGGTGTATGGATTAAAGATGCGGACGAGCATCCTTAAGACTATGATACGGACGAGTATCATGTAGAAACAAACACTTGACGCATATTCTGAGATGATGGTACGGGCGAGTACCAACTGGTTAACAAAGAACATGGACCAATGTCGAATCTGCGGGGATATAAATGGTGTATATAAGATACGGACGAGTATCTGTATAAGAGCAACATGAGTAGTGTATAGATGAGTGTTCATTTGCTGGGGATAGTGACACGGACGAGTGTCAAAATGAGAAGAGTATAGTATAAACAAATATTTGGTATACAAAGTGTTTATGTTACTGTGCTGGGAAAATGACATGGACGGATGTCAAGGAAATGTTTATATATAAGTATATGTGAGTGCAAAGAGGACGTCTTTGGCTTTCTGCTGGGGATATGACACGGGCGGGTGTCAAAAGGGTATCTGTAAGGCGGGCGGTCTTGTTTGCAAAGAGTGTTCAGGAAACTTTACTGGGGAATGGTGACACGGACGGGTGTCAAAAGGAGTATATACTGGTGTTTGTGATTGTGAGGCAACCGCTTTTGCTGGGGAATCTGGGGAAGTTTTCTGTACGTTGATGAATAGTTATTATTCACAAGTGTTTGCTTCAAACATGGCTTATGATTATGTAATATGTTTGATTTTTTCCGTAATGCTCCGTTTTAGACGGAATGCTACGCTTTATGGGTGAGTATGATGCGAATGCTATGATTATGCAAAGATACCAAACCGGGATTCGGATCCCGTTGCCGCGAAGATCTCTGGCCGATCTGCTTGAAATGGACATCCCAGCTAGGGAGGAGATCATTGGTAAATCTGATGAAATGTATCTGCTTGGGGGATATAGGTCACTGATGGACATATCCTTGGTAATGAGGGAACCCGGCTGGGGTTTGTAGAAGCTTTCTCTACTCTGTTGTGATTCCTTCATGCGTTGCTCTTCTGAATAGAGGCCGAAACTCTGTGGGGAGATGGTTCCTTGGATTTTGTATTCTGCTGAGGAAGAATGATTTGGCAACTCGGTTGGGAGAAGCAACAAGTGGCAACTCAGCTGGGGAGAAAGCACTTTGAGTGCTTAAGTGTTGATTTGCCAGCTTGCTGGGATGAAGCTTACATGCCCCATGTTGCGCTTTGGATGCCTGCAATCCTGTAAAGATAGAGAAACGCACAAGTAATCCCGAGGTATCCTTCACTGGATTCCGTCATAGGAGTTAGACACTTTTGAGAGTAAGTATATTCCCTGCAAGCACGTGTTTTTATTTTTGAAGAAAAACATATGTACTTATGCAATCAGTTTTTTAGAGACATCAGACATTCTTTGCAAATAAAAATGTACAAGACGAAACATGACTGAAAAATCTGATTTTATTAATTTATGTGCCCTGAATTGGCGAGATACAGTCAAAGAAACAAATCTCCTAAAATGAGGAGACTGTTACAAATTGAGAAACAAAGTGCTGGCAATGTTGACGACGCTTCGAGGAGCTTCCACTTCGCTATGACTCGTATGACTTTCGACGTTCTTCTCGTCTTGCTTTCTGAAGAAGGCTGATTTTGAAAGAAGCTTGATTCTTCCAAAGCTTACCAAGTTGTTAAGTGATGCAGACGAATTCAGAATGCAGCTGTTCGCTTATTCCCTCATTTTGCATGGATCGCCCTTTCGGGTTTTCAATCCATCGGGATACCCATTTTTGCCTGAGTTGTCCAATGCGGCTTTTCAACTCAGCGGGTGTACATTTTTTATTTATTTTCCCTTATTTTTGCCTGAGTCTTTTATTCTGTTTTTGACTCGCCGGGATGCCCTATTTTTGCCTGGACTTACATTCTGTTTTTATGTCCAGCGGGTCATTTTTATGCGAAGTATTTTTTAACTGCATCTGAATTCACAGGGGACGGGAAGTCTTCACCATCCATGGTGCTGAACATCAGTGCTCCACCAGAGAAAACTTTCTTTACCACGAATGGTCCTTCATAGTTTGGGGTCCACTTTCCCCTGTGGTCTGTATGAGGAGGGAGGATTCTTTTCAGCACAAGATCTCCTACTTGGTACTCTCGGTGCCTGACTTTCTGATCGAAGTCTCTCTTCATTCTTTTCTGATACAACTGCCCATGACAGATTGCAGCCAATCTTTTCTCTTCAATCAGACTCAGTTGCTCGTATCGGGACCGGACCCATTCTGCTTCGTTCAGCTTAACATCCATTAATACCCGTAGGGAGGATAATTCAACTTCAACCGGTAGGACTGCTTCCATACCATACACAAGTTGATACGGTGTTGCCCCAGTGGATGTTCTGATTGACGTACGGTACCCATGCAAGGCAAATGGTAACATTTCATGCCAATCCTTGTAAGTGACTACCATCTTCTGCACAATTTTCTTGATATTCTTGTTAGCTGCCTCAACAGCGCCGTTCATCTTTGGCCTGTAAGGAGAAGAATTGTGATGTTGGATCTTGAAGTCCCGGCATAACTCAGCCATCATTTTGTTGTTTAGATTGGAACCATTATCAGTAATGATTCGCTCGGGAACTCCGTATCGACAGATGATATCTCTCTTCAGAAATCGGGCTACCACTTGCCTTGTGACATTTGCATATGAAGCTGCTTCGACCCACTTGGTGAAATAGTCAATGGCGACCAGGATGAATCTGTGGCCATTTGAAGCAGTTGGCTCAATCTTGCCAATCATATCAATGCCCCACATAGCAAAGGGCCATGGTGAAGACATTATGTTCAAAGGATTGGGCGGCACATGCACCTTGTCTGCATAAATCTGGCATTTATGGCATTTTCTGGCGTAGGCACAACAGTCTGCATCCATTGTGATCCAGTAATAGCCTGATCTTAGCAACTTTTTAGCCATGGCATGCCCTCCGGCATGGGTACCAAAGGATCCTTCGTGCACTTCATGCATCAATAAGTCTGCTTCTGCCTTATCAACGCATCTGAGGAGTACCATATCAAAGTTTCTCTTGTACAAGGAACCATCGGTGTTCAGGCAGAAACTACCAGCAAGCCTTCTCAAAGTCTTCTTATCATTGGAAGATGCCCCAGATGGGTATGTTTGATCCTCCAAGAAGCACTTAATGTCGTGGAACCAAGGCTTATCATCTTTGACAACATCTGCTGCAAACACATACGCTGGTCTGTCAAGCCTGGACACTGAAATCTGAGGTACAAAGTTGGCAGCTTGAACTTTGATCATGGATGAAATGGTAGCTAGAGCATCCGCAAACTGATTCTCGTCCCGAGGGATATACTCAAGCTTGACCGTCGTGAAGAAAGTCAATAACCTCCTTGTATAATCCCTGTAAGGTATCAGATGATCCTGGTGTGTGTACCATTTTCCGTTGGTTTGATTAACCACCAGAGCTGAATCTCCGAATACGGTCAATGTCTTGATCCTGTGGTCAATGGCTTCCTCAAGACCCATAATGCAAGCTTCGTATTCAGCTTCGTTGTTAGTGCAGTTGAAGGTGAGTTTTGCCGAGAAAGGCATATGAACTCCCTTAGGTGTAATGAGTACTGCACCAACACCACGACCATTCATATTAACAGCCCCATCGAACATCATAGTCCATTCTTCTTCCGGGTCAGGCCCTTCAGTGTGAATAGGCTCTTCATGATCTTTTGCTCTTATGAACATGATGTCTTCATCAGGGAAGTCAAATCTCATAGGCTGGTAATCATCAATAGGTTGCTCAGCAAGATATTCAGACAATACACTGCCCTTGATGGCTTTCTGAGATGTGTACTGAATGTCATATTCCGTGAGAATCATTTGCCATCTTGCAACCCGTCCGGTAAGAGCTGGCTTCTCGAAAATGTACTTGACTGGGTCCATCTTTGAGATTAACAAAGTAGTGTGGGTCAACATATACTGTCTTAGTCGGCGAGCAGCCCACGCTAAAGCACAACAAGTTTTCTCGAGCAGTGAATAACGTTGTTCACAGTCGGTAAACTTTTTGCTCAGGTAGTATATTGCATACTCTTTTCGACCAGACTCGTCATGCTGGCCCAGCACACACCCCATTGACTCTTCTAATACTGTCAAGTACATTATCAGAGGTCTTCCTTCAACTGGAGGCATAAGGATTGGTGGTTCTTGCAGGTATTCTTTGATCTTGTCAAAAGCCCTCTGGCAGTCTTCATTCCACCTGACCGTCTGTTCTTTTCTTAGCAGTTTGAACAAAGGTTCACAGGTTGCTGTAAGGTGAGATATGAACCGTGAAATGTAGTTCAATCGACCTAGGAACCCTCGAACTTCTTTCTCCGTCTTCGGTGCAAGCATCTCTTGAATAGCTTTGACCTTATCAGGGTCAACCTCAATCCCTTTCTCGCTTACAATAAATCCCAGCAGCTTACCAGATCGCACCCCGAATGTGCACTTGTTGGGGTTCAACTTCAGTTGGTACTTCCTCAGACGCTTGAATAGCTTCAGCAGATTCACCAGGTGATCTTCTTCAGTAAGGGACTTGGCGATCATGTCATCCACATAACATTCTATTTCTTTATGAATCATATCGTGGAATAATGTCACCATAGCCCGTTGATATGTTGCACCAGCGTTCTTCAATCCAAATGGCATCACCTTGTAGCAGAACGTGCCCCAAGGTGTGATGAAGGTTGTCTTCTCCATGTCTTCAGGTGACATTTTAATCTGATTGTATCCTGAAAATCCGTCCATGAAGGAGAATACCGAGAATTGAGCCGCGTTATCCACCAGTACATCAATGTGAGGTAATGGGAAGTCATCTTTCGGGCTGGCTCTGTTCAGATCCCGGTAGTCAACACACATCCTTACTTTGCCGTCTTTCTTAGGCACAAGTACTATATTAGCAACCCACGGCGGATAGCTAGTTACAGCAAGGAACCCGGTGTCCCACTGCTTTTGTACCTCTTCCTTGATCTTCATGGCCATGTCTGGGCGAGTACGGCGCAGTTTCTGTTTAACCGGCGGGCATTCTTCCCTTAAAGGCAGCTTGTGCACAACAATATCGGTGTCCAACCCTGGCATATCTTGATAAGACCAAGCAAACACATCCACATATTCTTGAAGCAGATCAATCAGTTGTCTTTTCACTGAGTCTTGCAAGCAGGCCCCTATTTTAACTTCTTTCACGTCATCATCTGTACCAAGATTAATCGTTTCTACCTCCTCCTGATAAGGAGTGATAACCTTCTCCTCTTGTCTCAACAATCTGGCTAGCTCATCAGGAAGCTCATATTCTTCTTCAACCCCTTCATCAGCTTGATTGATCAGATTGTCAGAGTCATACGAAGTCATAGCCGTGTTGTTGTCGGTGCGGTCTGGAAGGCACTCTCTGCAAGGGTTCAGTTTGTTCATTTTAGTGATTGATTTTAATCTTGTTTAGAAAAGTGAAATAAGTTGTCATTTTGAAAACATCTCCATTTATTTTTTGTACAAAAAGAAAAATGGAAAAACAGTGAGCGGAAAAGGAAAAAGACCCATTTGCAAAAAGATGTCTGATATTTCATTGATTAATCTTGTTGCACAAAAAAGTACAGATGGCCCGATTACAAAATGAGTCTTGTCATCTTGGGCAAGATGCAAGACTTTGATGCATGCTATAAAAATACAGGAAATAATAATTACTCTGCATGAGTAACTCTTATAATTTCCTGGGAAGACCAGTTTGAGATACTGCTCCCCGGGATCTTTGGACGTATCCAATTCTCCAGATTGCGTTCTTCTTCCAACTCGTCTTCCAGATTGTTGATAGCATCAGGGGTGAGCATCCCCCCACTGACAAAACCGGGCTTCTCAGCGGCCTCCGCTTGATTTTGTTGAGTTGGTCTGTAACCCAACCCAAATTTGTCCTTCTTCTCCTCCACAGATAAAACCTTGCCCCAGCCTTGGGCGGTTCCTTCTTCAACAACCTTCCGGGCTTGTTGATAAGATGCCATGGAGATTCCAGGTACATCAGATGTTTCATTAACATTCAGGGCCTCAAACCCTTGGCTCATGGTCTCGTGGATCTCCCCATCCATCTCAATATATTTGTAAGTAGCCAGATGGCTAACAAAAATATCCTCCTCTCCACAGATAGTAACGACTTGGCCTTCCCACTCAAATTTTAACTTCTGGTGAAGGGTAGACGTTATTGCGCCAGCGGCATGAATCCATGGTCTACCCAACAAACAGCTGTAGGCAGGCTGAATGTCCATCACGTAGAAGGTCGTTTTGAAAGTTTGTGGACCGATCGTTACAGGCAACTCAATTTCTCCCAGAACTGATCTCTTAGAGCCATCAAAAGCTCTTACTACCAAGTTACTGGGTCGCAATGCCAATCCTTCATATTCCAGCTTCACAAGGGCCTTTTTAGGTAAGACATTGAGGGATGATCCTGTGTCTACCAGCACATGGGAAAGGACTGCACCTTTACATTCCATGGTGATGTGCAAAGCCTTGTTATGATTGCGGCCTTCCATAGTCAGATCAGTGTTGGTGAACCCTAGTCCATTGCTAGCAGTAACATTTCCAACCACAGTTTCCAACTGATTGACGGTGATCTCTTCAGGCACGTAAGCTGCGTGCAAGACTTTGAGTAGTGCATTCCGATGGGCTTCGGAGCACATAAGCAATGATAGAATGGAGATCTTGGAAGGCGTCTGGTGAAGCTGGTCCACTATTTTGTAATCACTCTTCTTGATGATTCTCATGAACTCATCAACTTCTTGATCAAAGGATGTTTTCAAAGTTTCCTTAATAGCTTGATCTTCCTGCACCAGGCTCTTCCCTTTTGCCTTGGCAGCAGCTTCTGCTTCGGCAGTGGGTCTCTGAATTTGTGGAGCAAAGAGACGTCCGCTTCGAGTGAAGCCTCCGCCTCCTCCCACATTGTCTATTTGTGGTGCAGGTGTTGATGGTTCAAGAGTGATTTTCTGTCCTCCGCAGTATAAGTCAGAGCCGTAATGCCAAGGAATGGCATTACTGCTTTCATACGGTACTGGCCCAGGCACTGTGACAGTGACTGGACTGATGACAGCTGCAGAAGGGACCGTGATAGTCTGTGGATCATAATATATTGTGACTGGTGCTCTGGTGGGAGTGGCATTTTGTGAGTTGTAGGCAGAGTTATTTTCAGGATCATAGTAAATTGTAACGGTTGAGACATCTTCATTGTTTGCTGCTGATGTTGTAGGAGACATTGTTGGAAGGATGGGTGTTGTTGTTGTAGGAGCTTCAAAATGAAGTGGTGCTGAAGTTGTAGAAGGAATGTTTGTTGATATCTGGTCATTTGAAATGACAGATGAAGCATTTGTTGATGAAGCTGAAGAGTTGTCGGGAACAATGGTTGTTGCAGTTGTAGGAGATACTGGAATTGTTGCTGATGAGATTGCTGGATTTGTTGGAATTGATGTTGTAATTTGAAGCAAGCCACTCTGGATGAGACCATCTATGCCATCCCTCAAGTTATCACAACCATTCACTGAAATGTTGCAGTAAGCACACCCTAGCTCACATCCCGGGAACATTTGACATTCGAGGAGTTGAGCTTTAATCTCCACCAATGGTGTTCGGATCTGACCCACACTGGTTATTAAGTAAGACGGCTTGTCTTCTTCAATAGCATTGATTCTGGGACCTCCGTGGTGTGGCATAGGGTTTTTATTAACATTCGGTGGTGGTGCGAAATTTAGAGCCTTAGAATCTACCAAGTCTTGTACCTTCATGTGCAAGGCTCTGCACTTCTCTGTACTATGGCCAGGTGCATTTGAA
Source organism: Lathyrus aphaca (assembly GCA_963966055.1). Taxonomy (NCBI): domain Eukaryota; kingdom Viridiplantae; phylum Streptophyta; class Magnoliopsida; order Fabales; family Fabaceae; genus Lathyrus; species Lathyrus aphaca. The sequence continues at coordinate 410,444,939 of OZ014520.1, forward strand.
TGGAAAGCACATCTGGCGTTGGAGTCGTAATTCCTGGGTAGACTATTAGGATCCGGAGGTGCCAACGTCCTTAGCTCAACCAGGTTGAGTTTCAGGAGTTGTGGCAGTAATGTTGCATAGGGCATAGGGATCGGATCGATCACCCTATTGGCCTGAGAAGGTCTCTGTTGGAATGGTCTTTGCTGATTGTTGTTGTTGGTGTTGTTGTAGTTTCTTGGAGGATACTGAGTTTGTTGCTGGTACTGAGGTTGTTGCTGATAATTTTGTTGCGGTGGTTGATAAGCTGGTTGTGGATGAGCCGGAGCGGGAATGGTGACTGCTGCCACAGACCTATGAACATATTGGGGTCTGCCCCTGCTGGTGTGGATAGCATTGGTCTCACCAGTTCTTCTTGGGCCTACAAAAGGTTTCCTTGTATTGCTGGATGAGCTAGCACCGTTGTCAGAAATTTTGCCCATCTTTAACAGGCTCTCAATTCTCTCCCCGGCTATGACTACATCTGCAAAGCTGGTAGATGAGAAGGCAGCTAGCCTGTCCATGTATGTTCCTTGGAGGGTGTTCATAAACATATCCGCCATCTCCCTCTCTGACATAGGTGGCTGGACAGCAGCAGCCAATTGCCTCCATCTCTGGGCATACTCTCGGAAGCTTTCTCTAGATGACTGTGACATTCCCATTAGGAGGGTCCTGTTGGGTGCCATATCTAAGTTGTACTGATACTGTCTGATAAAGGCCTCTGCCAGGTCCTTCCAGCATCTAATGGTTGCTCTGGTCAGATGAGAGTACCATTCCCTTGAAGCTCCAGTTAAGCTATCCTCAAAATAAAACATCCATAGCTTTTCGTCCATGGTATAGGCCTTCAGCCTTCCCAGAAAGGATTGTAAATGGGTCCGGGGGCAGGAAGTCCCGTTATACTTCTCAAAGCAAGGAGGCTTAAACTTGTGGGGAATCCTGACCCCGTCTACCAAGCCCATGTCCATAACATCAAAACCCAAAGAATTTTGAGACTCTAAGGATCTTAATTTCTCAGCTATCTCATCCATCCTTCTGTTATAGGCTTCCTCCCCAGCTCCCATCACTGTGAACTGATCTTCCTGGGGGTCTTCTTGCAGCACCTTGCCTGCAGTGGCAGTCCCTTGAACATTTGCAGGAATGTTGATCTCTGGATGCTGGTGGGGTCCAAAGACTGGGGGATTAACATGAGGTTGGACCCTCTCATTGTTGCTTGTCCCAGCAGTCCCTGGATGATGGTCTTCCTGGTTCCTCCCTTCTACCAGTGCTCTCAACCTCTCCTGGCTTTGAGCCATATTGTTCATCACCACCATAAATTGTGTCATCTGATTCCTCATTTCTAACCTCTCGTTGGTCATTTGATTCCTGACCTCTGTAAGGTCCTATTGCATTTGGTCCATCTGTATGCCCGGAAGATTGTTGCGGGTGGGGTATCTGTGTGGACGGTTGAGTGGGAACCCTCGACGTCGAGCAATAGTTCCTGGTGTCATAACAGAGTTAGTAACAATAAAACAAAAACCTACAAAACAAAACAAAAGGTTAGTATGCAATGCGGTATGCTTATTTGTTTCCAAAGTATCCGGCTTGGCACTTGGCTTTGACCTTTCCAGACCCTTGAAGAAGATGTTGTTGATGTTGTTTTGAAAGAAAATCAGAAAGAGCAAACTGATACATATATTACAAAAAGTAAAATAATACATAACTTGTTTCTTTTTACAACACAAGCCCTTTGAGGGGTCAAAATACATCATAAGAAAATAAAAGTAAATAAAATGAAAGCAACAACAAGCAAAAGTCAAACACCAAGACCAAACTCATCTTCCTGAACTTCCTTGAGAAGTGCTTCAGTCACAGGATCAGCTGGACGCTCCGTGAGATTCCTGATAAGGAGATTCCTGGTAGTAACAGCTGTAGTTAACTTCCTGTGTTGACTCTGGTCCTTTGACCTCTTTACACCAGCTCTAATCTTCAGCTCTGAGATCTCCCTCTGGGCTGCTGCCAGGGCTTCCTGTTGCTCTTTTGCACTAGCTTCCATCTGCTCAATCTTATCCTGAGTCCTTTTATCCTCCTGAGTACGAGCTTCGGTGATCCTGACCCACCTTGCTTGACTCTCCTTCAGATACAAATCAGTCCTGGCCTTCTGGAACTGAGCCTCCTTGCAGGCATTCTTCAAGATCTGTTCTCCAGCCCTAGACTTCTTAATGTAATCCTCTGACTTCTCAATTCTAGCCAAATGCTCCACTTTCAGCTTTTCCAATCTTTCAATATCCAACCTACCATCACTCCTCTCCCAGAGGGTCTTCTGCAAAGCCTGAGTTAACCTCTCATTTCTCTCTTTCAAATTCTCAAACTCCTCTAAGCTGACAGTTGCTGGAGGTGGTGCTGTTGAAAGTCCAGGCATATCTTCAATAGTGAAAGGCATTCCAGACATTTGAGCTCTGGCATGAGACCACTCATAGTACTGGGCTGAGGCCACATTATTGCATCTCCCAAGAATGGTTACCCCTTTAGTCTGAACATTGTCCCAGGCCCAGGCTGCTTGCCTGACAACAGCCAGATTAGGCTTGATTTCACAGTAAAGGGTCTCAGTCAGATCCTGTGCCCTAGGGGGATGGACTAATGCATAGCCCAGTTGTCTTTTGAATAGCAGAGGGTTATAATTGATGCACCCTTTCACTCCAATCAGAGGCACATTGGGAAATTGCCCACAACTTGTAATGATGTCTCTGCCCTTAGTATTCTGAGTACACCATCTGATATCACCTGAGGTTAGAGCAACAAGCCTCCTAGCCCAGTTCTTCTGCTGGTGAGGGTTCAAGAATGCATCAGTCTTTGGCAAATGCTTGAGCAGCCAGGTATGGAACAAAGGAGCGCAGCATCTCACTAATCTTCCCCTTTGCTTTTCATTCCTTTGATGAACAGAGTAGTAAAGATCTCCCAGTAAGGTGGGCACTGGGTTTCTCAGGATGAAAAGATGGATTGCACTCTTGCTAACAAACCTAGGCTCATCTGCAAATAAAATGACCCCATATATGCTGAGGGCCAACAGAGCACAGACTGCCTTCCACTCCCCCAGGGAGGCCTTCAGACTAGCCTGAGAAGTTAAGAAATCCAGATGAAAACCAGAGATTCCAGCTTTAGATGTCAAATTCTGCCCAATCAGAACTGGTTCCAGATGTAATGCTTTTGCTATCTCTTCATTACTTGGGAAAGCCATCTCAGGGTTGAAGGGGATTCCACCCCTGATGGGTACACCAACCAATGATGAATATTCCTCCAACAAGGGTCCCAACTGAAAATTTTGAAAAGTGAAGCACCTCAGAGGGGGATCATAGAACTGCAGGCAAGTATGTATCAAGCTCCTCTGTGAAGGGTCCAAATCCATAACCACATCAAGGATTCCCCCATAATGTTCTCTAAAAAGTGGTATATGGTCTGGAGTAATCAGGGTCTGAATCCTCCTGATGCTAGCTAGCTCAGGTTCAAAGAAGTGATAGGAGATGTTACTTTTCTTAGGTGCCATGTTGCTGAAGAAGAAATAAGACAGGTGCTGATGATGACACTGGTGATGCAGGTGACTGAAGCAGGTGGCTGATAACTGAAGTAGATGCTGATGAAGATAGGTCTATGATGATGATGGGGTCAAAACCAAGCCAAAATGTAATGTGGATACCCTGAAAAACAAATAAGCAAATGTTAAAATGATGCAATGATGGTGTATGCAAGTGATATGCAATGGTTTGTGACTGAGCTGGGTCTGATCAAGTACTCTGATATAAGTTCAAGAAATCCAGATGGAGGTCTATAAGTCCAGTAACCAAGGTGGGGGACTCAAATAAAGAGCCACATGTCCAGGTTTTTAGAATCACAAAAACTGTTCCAAAATGGAGTACTCTTATTCAAACAAAGTAACAGGGTATGCTGAGGTCAAGGGTACCTGCAAACCTGTAAACAGCCCAACCCCCTCACAGGTGGTGTTCTAAAACAAGGATCCTCAGACTTGGATCAGTTATGAGAAGTGTAAACACTTCTAACCCGGAGGTACAGTGTTTACAATAACCATAAAAGATCCTCCTCTAATTCTCCTCAGTTTCTGAAGGTCATAAAAAGGTCATCCAGACTTAGCAGGCTTCCCAGATAGCCCTAGTACTGCAGGAAATCTGCAACACAGAGTTCTCAAGAAGAAACCCATATCTGAATCGTGTTTCATATTCCCGCACTAGACCGAGATGGAATGGGAAAGAATATGTACCACTCTAGCCTAGGTGTCACTCAGGTCCCAGGTATAGGACCTTAACTCTCAATAGAACCCCACCCACCAAAACAAACAAACAGATCCAGCCAGCACAGTATGACAGTATGATATATGCAAAATTATAAAGAAAGCAATAAAGTAACTGTACATAAAGCAAAAATAAAACAAATACACACATAGCACATAACACCCCAGTAAACACAAATCAAACAAGCGCTAGGAGGAACCTACAAAAAGAACTAGAAGCCCTGGTTACAGTATAAGGCTCCCCAGCAGAGTCGCCAAGCTGTCGCTCCCGATAAATGGGAAATGGCCCAAATAAAGGTACAGACGCGAACGGTCGGCGAGAGGGGCAATGAGAACGCACAGCAGTGAACTCACTGGAGATGAAAAGAGTCGCCAGCTAGGCATTTTTATCCCGAAGGAAAGGCAATGCTGCATAGACCTAGAAAGAGATGGATAAGACGGTTGCGAACCAGAGAAACTGAGAAAGGGTGTTGGTTACAACCTGGGAAGGTATTAGCACCCAGATTGTCCGTCGTACTCGACGGGATCCACGCTTAAAAGATTTGTGTTTTAAAGGGGTAGTGTCAGTGCAATTTGTGTATCAAAGCTGGAAGAGAATGCAAGTGTCAGTGTAAAAGTACTGTGAAGTGTACAAGAGAAGTGTCAGTGTAAGAACAAGAGTGAAATGCTCAAGACTATGAGGCTCAAAGAATAATGCTGGAAAGAGGGGGAATATACAGAGACTTTTGTTCGATAACTGTTAAGTTATGCCTACGTATCCTCTCATGCAATGAGGAAGTCAGAACACCGTAGTTCGACCCAAAGAGACTGAAAGGTGAATTGACTTGTGAACTGCTTACTTGCCTATGCTCAAGTGTGTGATCTGTCTGGCACAGATGCAAACTGTCTTGCATTAGACGGAAGAAGCAAGTTCTCGTTTATGAGTGAATGAGAAGAGAAAAGAATCCCGGAGGAGACGATTATTGTTTGTTTTTGAGTTTTCAGTCTTTTATTGCTTTTGAAAGTTTATCATAAGTTGATGAGCTTAAGCCTAAACCAATGGGTTAGTAAACTCATCACATCATCCCTCTGATTAGGGGTAATGAGAATACCTTAGGTGTGAAGTCAGCTTCTCACACTTAATCACCATGGTGTAGGATTAAGATCATTAACCTACTTGTGATTATTTAAATGTTTTTGGTGTTTTTGTTTAGTGTTGAGTAATGAGGTTAAGCCATAATCAAGGATTAAACAGACTCATTACACCATCCTAATAGAAGGATAATAGATGAGAAAGTTTAAGCTGAGGAAAGCTCCTCAACTTAATCCATGATTAGGGATTAAACTCATGACAAAACAAAGCCTATATTAAGTGGATTTTAGTTAATGATAAGATGATGAAGTGATTTTTAGGGTTTGTAAGACAACTTGAGGGGGACTTGTCCATTAACACTAGGGTTAGTCCTTCTTAACCAATTAAGGAAGAATTAGAACCCTAATGCAAGGCCCAAGTTACAAGTGTGATGTCTTGATGATTATTAAGTGGATTGATTAAGGATTTAAACACATTAAGGGTTTAACACTTAGGATTAAAGTTACACACTCCATCCTAATAGAAGGATGCAGACATAAGCTTAATCACAAAGCCTTAAAGCCTTTAGGGTTTTGTCCCTGATTATGAGATGGGAAGAGAGGACTCAAAGAGACACAAAGGTAAAAACTAAGTGGGGGACTAATCAAAACCCTGATCATTGTCATGCTTGGTTGTTCCTAAGGTTTGTGAGGTTTGCAAGAAGAATCTTCAATGGAACCACCAGGGAGCAGATGAATTGAGCAAAGAGAAGCAAAGCAACTTGCTTCATTCAAGAAGTCAAGTCACTTGAAGAAAGAAAGTAAGAAGGAGAAGAATGAGAAAGCTCAATCTCAAACACATATCAAAATGCAGCAATGGATGCAAGAGAGAGATGAAAAGAAAATGTGAGAAGTGAAGGCAAATCCACTTCTCAAAGTTACTTACCACCTGAAAAGTTAATAAAGGAGTGCAATGCAATGTCAAATGGGATGAAATGGCATGATGAAGATCAAAACCAGAAGCACATTCATGATGATAATGATGTTATGATATGATGCAAACATGAAACAACACATGGGGATGATCATACAAGCTCATGGATGCAGGTGAAGCAAGTTAAAACACATGAACATACATGAAAAGTTATGAGATGCACATGGCATACAACATGGCAAATGCAAGATGCAATGATCAAACATGCTTTCAATATGTCTTAAGATGTCAAATGAATCAAGTGGATGCATAAAATGCTATGGCAAGTCATGTTGTGCAAGCAAATGCAAGATGTATGCATATGGAAACCCAAATTAGGGTTTATGATCAAAGCATCAAACACAAACCAAAATCAGAAGCAAATATCAATACAAAAAATTGAAAATGCACTCAAAGGACCCCTAATCCTATACTAACCCACTGCCCAAAGGAGAGGTTCCAACTCCTAACCAAGTTCAAGATATGATTTTCCTAAGTTTTCTAGGGTTTTAGGGTTCCTTAACAAGAAAATTATCAAACAAATTGAAAATGAAATATCAAATCATGACCATTTAATCTCACAAACTACATGATATGCTAAACACAATGCAAAAAGAACCAAAGTCCAACTCTTTAGGATTAGGCAGAAATGATTTTTGGAAGTTTGGATCAAAATAATGCATCAAAATGATTTTAATTCCATGGAAAATTCTCAAAATGCATCAAGATCAAAAAAGAAATTTGGTTTGAGGGTTGGACATTGTTTCTAAATTTTTTTAAAGGTTTCATGATTTTTTTGGTGATTTTTAAATACCTAAAAGTATTTTTAATTAATTAATTCTCATTAATTAATTAAAAAGAAACTTTTAAATATTTAAAAATACTTTTTTAATGCTAAAAATAAAAATAAAAATATTTTTGTGCTTTAAAAATTAATGAAACTCAAGACAAAAAATTTCATAATTTTTATATGGTTTTTGCTATTTTTTATAAAATGTACAAGTTAAATAGAAAGAAAATGAAATAAAATAAAATAAAATGAAAAGTAATCTGATCCAATGATCCAGATTCAAAGCTGAAGGGAAATAGTTGACTGGCGCGTTAATGAATGGCCTGGATTTCACCTGAGTTAATTAATTATGATTAAATTAAATAAACAAAAATTAGGGCTAATGACATGATCTGAGCCCTTGAAACACGCGCGGGAAACTTCATCCTACGTTCCAGATTCAAACCTACCCTTAAACCCTAATTAAGCATTAATGACTTTCAGGTGGCCGGAAATGACCTCCGGTCATCTTCTCCGGCCACCTCTCACCTGAGAAATTTCTAAAACGCTCCCTAGGTCATTTCTGGAGCTCTAAAGCTCCAGATTTGTTCTTTTCACTCTCCTAAACTCATCCCTAACCTCAAACCTCATTTATTTCCAGCCATTATCAAGAATCGAAGCTAAGAACAAAAACTGCCAAAATTTCAGACAAGCAATACAGTCTCATTTCTCAACCATTTTCAATAATTTCAAGCTCAATGTGATCAGTGAAGCATGCTTAATCATTTTGTAACATAAAATAGAGGTCTTGGAAAAGTTAATTCGAAAGGCTACCTGAGATGGAGCTTTCACCCTTTGAACTTTCTGGCTGCTTTCTTGGTGCAAAAAGCCTCTAATGACCTTCTTGAGGAGTTTGCAATGCTGGGATAACTTTGTTTGTGGCTGGTTTGGGTGTTTGCACTTCAACTGGTCAGAAGTCGTATCTGGCTTATGGTGTGTTCTTGGTTGTTTTGATGGGTGGTTTTGGGTCAGTGGATGATTCAGAAGTGAATGGTGGTGTTTGTTTTAAGATTGAGTGACTGAGTTGGGAGAATCGAAAGCTTTTGCAAAAGGGAGAGATTTTGTAAATGGTGTCTTGTTGTGTTTCATCCTTGCCTCTTATTTTGTTTAGCTTGCATTTGATCCACATAAACAAATCTCATTGGTCAGATGACATGACATGTGCTTTATTGATTGGTATGGTGCTTTTTGCAAATTGTCAACTTTGTGTAAGGAGGGCATGGTCTACTTTGCTAGCTTGGTACAAAGGGCTTGTCTTGCGCAGCATGAGGTGAGGAGAGGGCTAGGGTGGTTCAGCAACCAAGGCAGCAAGTGGATGAGATGTTATCATTGGTTTTGCAACTTGCTTGCTTTTAGTTCTCATGAAAAGATCTTGCCTCACAAGCCATGAAACATGTGATCCCTTTGGTTCAATCTGAACTTTAAGACTTGTGTGATGTTTGTATAAGGATTAGACATCAATTAGAAGTCACAAATTGCCTTGGTACAAGTTTTTGCAAGTTTCTCATTTGGTGCATAACTTGAAATTTAGTGATTTTAGCCAACTTTGATGAACCATAACTTTTGATCCAAAATGAATTAGGTCATGTTCTTGTACTTTTTGAAAAGGGAAAGATCTATTCTACAACTTTCATGACCAAAGTTTTTCCATTTGAAGCATTTTTGGATCAAAAAGTAAGGATTGAAAAGTTGCCTAAAATGACAAATTCCTTAAAAGTCAAACTTGCCCTAAAAAGTCAACTTTGCAAAAACTTGTAATCCTTGAATTTTGTGAACTTCAAACTTCTTCCATGATCAAATAAAGATCATACACACTCAAAGTGATGAAGATCACCCCTTGGTTGGGTTGTTGGGGGCCTCAAATGCCCTAATTTTGCACTGACTTGTCCAGAAAGTCAACTCTTGATCAGATGACTTCCCCATGGAATTTCTTCATGAAAATTGATATGCATACTCCTTATACCATATGGAGACCAATAGAAACAAGAATGACCAAAAAATTTGAAGTTATGGCCTCTGAAACCAAAACCCTAATTTCAGGTCATCTGTGCAGTCAAGCCTAGCTCTGCTTCCATACCATTTTCAGTTCTTGTGATTCTTTGACATTTTTGACTTTGAGAGGATGTAATATGATATAAGAACACACATGGACCCCTTTGAAGTGATTTATGACCTTTGGAGTAGCTCAAGTGGCTCTTGGATTGCTCAGATCACAAACCCTAGATGCAGATGACTTTGAATCTATGCAGTGAATCAAAAATGTAATATGAGATGCTATGATTGAGTTTATGCATATGAAAATGATCACAAGCCATGGTGTGAGTGGGTGAGGGCAAATTTGGGGTGTTTACAGCAAGTCAAAGTATGAATGCAAATGGAAGATGAATGCAAAAAGAAGCTCAAATTAGGGTTCATGATCAAAGCATCAAACAAAAACCAAAATCAGAAGCAAACATCAATATAAAAAATTGAAAATGCACTCAAAGGATCCCTAAACCTATACTAACTCACTGCCCAAAGGAGAAGTTCCAAATCTTAACCTAATTTAAGTTATGATTTTCCTAAGTTTTCTAGGGTTTTAGGGTTCCTTAACAAGAAAATTGCCAAACAAATTGAAAATGAAAGATCAAATCATGGCCATTTAATATCATTAACTACATGCTAAACACAATGCAATGCAAAAAGGATCAAGGTCCAACTCTCAAAGGTTAGGCATAAATGATTTTTGGAAGTTTGGATCAAAATAATGCATTAAAATGATTTTAATTCCATGAAAAATTCTCAAAATGCATCAAGATCAAAAAAGAAATTTGGTTTGAGGGTTGGACAATGTTTCTAAATGTTTTTAAATGTTTCATGAATTTTTTTGATGATTTTTAAATACCTAAAAGTATTTTTAATTAATTAATTCTCATTAATTAAATAAAAATAAACTTTTAAATATTTAAAAATATTTTTTGAATGCTAAAAATGAAAATAAAAATATTTTTGGTTTCTGAAAATTAATAAAAGTTTGTATAAAAATTTTCAGAATTTTTGAATAAGTTTTACTATTTTAAATAAATTGGAGAAAGAAATACCAAATAAATGGAATAAAAATAAAGAAAAAGAAAAGTAATCACAATGGATGGCCAGGATGGATTCTGGGGAAAAGCCAGTTGACTACGCACGCAAATCAATGGTCCATATTCAAACCTGACTAAACTGAGTTTATGAATTAATTAATTGGATTTAATTAAACTAATTGAGATTAGGGAAAAATGGATGCATCTGGGCCACACAAACGCGCGCCAGGTCAACTAAGTCAAAGGATCCAACGCATCAGATTCAAACACCAATTAATTACAGGGATTAGGGTTAATGGTTCTCAGGTGGCCGGAGAAGACTTCCGGTCGTCTTCTCCGGCGAACCAAAACCCTAGATCATGATTCAGGCTACCACACTTCAAATTAAACACAGCAAAATGATCCTCTAACATCCTAGAACACAAATCATCCCTCAAACAACATTTAAACTTCAAGAATCAGGCAAATCGAAGAAATCATTTTTCACGGGTGAAATTTCAGAGCATCAGTACAAACTCATTTTTCACTCATTTTCAATTCTAAGAACATCCCCATGACCAGCAAGACATGCACTATCAATTTATAACATAAAATGCAAGCTCTGTGAGAAAAAGTTCATGGCCATACCTGAGGTGGAAGCTTCTGGTTCTGGGCTTTCTGGGCTGTTCTTTGGTGCAAACTCACTCCAATGATCCCCCTTGTGCTAATGGCAAGCTTGGATGGAGTTTAAACAGGCTATTTTGAGAGGTTCAAATCTGGTGTATCAGAAAATGAGGTCTGTGTATATGATGTTTCAGGCTCTACCAATGGTTGATTCTGGTTCTTTTGAGTGTGTTTGATTTGTTGGTGAAGAGAAATGGGGTGTTTGATGGCTGTGGAAGGGGATTCGAAGAAAGGAAGTTCTTTGACAGTTTTTGTGAAGGCTGTGTTCTGGCTTGTTTCAAGGGCCAATGCAATGCTATAACACTCCCAAGATACATGAGTAGCCTGTGGAGCAGGTCAGTAGAGGTGGCTGCTCACTGTTCCATGAGTATGGGAGTTTTGGCCAAAAAGTCAAGGTGACTTGTACTTGCAGCATGGGCTATGGCAGCAGCTGTCTAAGGGCATGTCCTGCTTCAGCTTGGGTCAAGGATGACCCTTAGATTGCTTGTGAGTGACTGCAACATGTGGATCATGAGCTATGCTAGCTTTTGCAACTTGCCCACTTGGTGTTTTCTCATGATTTTGTGCTATGTATGTGAGATGATTCTTGCTGAATTTTGGTGCATGGAACTTCATTTAGTCATGGCAATGCATAGAAATCAGCTAGTGATCACATAACTCATGGGAAGATGATTTTGCCAAGAATCCCTTTTTGCACTCTTATGGAAAATGCCTTATGGAAATGTGAAATTCAAAGCAAATAAATGAGAATCCCCTTGGGCCAATTCTGATTTTAGGGCATGTGTGATGTTTGTACAAAGATTAGACATCAATTAGAAGTCACAAATTGCCTTGGCACAAGAATTTGCAAGTTTTCCATTTGGTGCATAACTTGAAATTTAGTGATTTTTGCCAACTTTGATGAGCCATAACTTTTGATCCAAAATGAATTAGGTCATGTTCTTGTACTTTTTGAAAAGGGAAAGATCTATTCTACAACTTTCATGACCAAAGTTTTTCCATTTGAAGCTTTCTTGAATCAAAAAGTAAGGGTTGAAAAAGTTGCATAAAATGACATTTCCATTAAAAGTCAAACTTGCCCAAAAAGTCAACTTTGCAAAAGACTTGAAATTCTTGAATTTTGTGAACTTCCAACCTCTTCTATGATCAAATAAAGATCATACACAATCAAAATGATGAAGAATGCCCTTTGGTTGGGTCATTGGGGGCCTCAGATGCCCTGATTTTGTACTGACTTGTTCAGAAAGTCAACCCTTGATCAGATGACTTCCCCATGGAATTTCTTCATGAAAATTGATATGCATACTCCCTATACCATATAGAGACCAATAGAAACAAGAATGACCAAAAATTTTGGAGTTATGGCCTCTGAAGCCAAAACCCTAATTTTAGGTCATCTGTGCAGTCAAGCCTGGCTCTGCTTCCATACCATCCTCAGTTCTTGTGATTATTTGGCATTCTTGACTTTGAGAGGATATAATATGATACTTGAACACACATGGACCTCTTTGAAGTGATTGATGACCTTTGGAGTGGCTCAAAAAGCCCTTGGATTGCTCAGATCACAAACCCTAGATGCAGATGACTTTGAATCTATGCAGTGAATAAAAAATGTGATATGAGATGGTATGATTGTGTTTATGCATATGAAATGATCAAAAGCCATAGTGGGAATGGGTGAGGGAAAATTTGGGGTGTTTACAATATTGTTATCTGACACTCGTCCTATGTCACGATGAACCCCGAGAGCAGCCGTACCCTGCTAGGTGATCGACCTTCACCTCTTGATGATCGTACTTCATCATGTTTATCCGATGGTCGTACCCATCGTCGACCTTTTCTATCCGGCATTCGTCCTATGTCGTGATACATTCGGCAGCCGTACCCTGCCAGGTGATCGTCCTTCACCTTGGATGACCACCCCTCATCCTTACCCCCAACAGAGCAGCCGTCCCCTGCTAGGTGATCGTCCTTCACCTTTGATGACCGTTCCTCGTCATTTATTTCATTAACCTGATGGTCATCCCCATCATTGACTTTACCTCTTAATCCCCAGGAATCTTGTTACTTTCCTTTATGGCCGTCCCAATCATGATACCTCCATTTCCCTAGCATGTCGGCCGTCCCCGTCATTGCTTTACTCCCAGCAGTTGTCCTCTGCCCGACGGTCGTCCTCCGTCGCTCGCACTTTATAATCATATTATAATACCTTTTACAATCTATATCCCTTTTCTTCTTCATACCCAGTGAGTGCAAATTTTGGACTGTCTTTGGTATTCAACCACAAGTTATCTTGTTTGCCTGTTAAGCCGCCGCTTACATCCTGCACAACTAACTCATGCTTCAATAGGGGCAGCTGTAAACACCCCAAATTTTCCCTCACCCATTTCACCATGGCTTGTGGTCTTCCCATTTTCATAAATTCAACCATATCACATCATGTTGCATTTTTGGTTCACTGCATTGGTTCAAAGTCATCTGCATCTAGGGTTTGTGATCTGAGCAATCCATGAGCTATATGAGCCACTCCAAAGGTCTTCAATCATCTCAAGAGGGTCCATGTATGTTCAAGCATCATATTGTATCCTCCCAAGATCACGGAAGTCAGAAAATCACAAGAACTGACAAAGCATGGAAGCAGAGCCAAGTTCAACTGCACAGATGACCTAAAATTAGGGTTTTGGTTTCAGAGGCCATAACTAAAAAATTTGTTGGTCATTCTTGTTTCTATTGGTCTCTATATGCTATAAGTATTATACATACCAAGTTTGATGGATAAATTCATTATGGAAGTCATTTGATCACTGAGTAACTTCTTGAGCAAGTCAGAGCCAAATCAGGGCATCTGAGGCCCCCATCCATGGGACCAAAGAGGATTTTTCATCAAATTGAAGTTATACGGTATTTAGTTGATCATTGAAGTGCTTGGAAGTTCACAAATTTGAAGAAAAGTGAGCAAAACCAAAAGTTGCCAAAAATGGAAATGACTTGGAAATGACTTGCCAAAATGGAAAGTTTACATTACAAGTCATTTCCATTTTGGGAAAGTTTTTCAACCTCCTCTTTCTCAACCAAAAATGCTTCAAATGAAAAATTCTTGGTCATGAAAGTTGTAGATTGGATCAGTCCCGTTTCAAAAAGTACAAGAACAAGACCTAATTCATTTTGGAACTCAAGTTATGGCTTTCCAAAGTTGGCAAAAATCACATAATTTCAAGTTTCATGTCAAAGAGGGAATTTTGCAAAACCTCATGCCAAGAAAATTTGTGACCTCAAAGTGACTTCTAATCATCATGCCAACTTTGTGCAATGCCTAAAAGTCAGATTTGTGCCAAGAATTCCCAAGTTTCATGACTTGTGCATGGAGAAATCAAGAAAGGGCCAAACTTCATGAAATTTGCAAAACCCCCCACAAACTTCAATCCACTTGCTAATTGGACTCAATCTGAATTCCATGGTTGCCCATGAATCAAGCTGCGCAGGACATGCCCTTGTCCTTGGCCTGAATTTGCCCATACCTCAAAGGACACCTAACCTTGACTTTTTGCAAAATGAACCATACCAATCAGCATAGGCCACCAACAACTCTCTGACCTATCAAGACTTGATACATGGACCAAATACAAGCCATTACACACAACAAGCAAGCCAGAATCCTCCCACAACTCAGCAACCACAAAAACTCCCTCTTATGCATTTTTCTTCAAAATTGATCCCACAAGCTACAAACATCAAAACAAACTTCATAGAACAACTCACCATGAGCCACTGATCATTTCCCAACCCTCATCTTGTGCTGAAAACTCCCATATCAAAAACACGATTTCTCTCCCCCTTTTTACTGAACTGCATCAATCTCACAAACTAGCCACAAAACACTCCAACCAAGCATCAAAGCTTCTTCAAGGAGTTCATTGGAGGCATTTGGAAGCAAGAAAGCAACCTGAAAACTCCAGGGTTGAAAGCTTCACCTCAGGTAGCCATACAAAATTATTTTTCCAGAAGCTTTATTTTAAGTTCTCATTTGGTTAAGTTTGATTCCCTGAGTGCAATGAACCTTTGACTTTTGAAAATAATGAAGAATGGAGAGTGTATGGCTTGTCTGAAATTTTTGCAATTTTTGTTCTTGGCTTCGATTCTTGTAAATGGTTGGAAATAAATGAAGTTTGAGGTTAGAATTAGGTTTAGGGGGATGAGAGGAACAAATCTGGAGCTTTAGAGCTCTAGAAATGGTCTGGGAGTGAGTTGAGATTTTTCAGGGGAGAATGCCACCGGAGAAGACGACCGGAGCTCTTCTCCGGTGACCTGAAAGTAATTAGGTCATTTAATTAGGGGGTTAGGGTTTTATTTGAATTTAGGCTGTTAGATTGAGCTTCCCGCGCGTGATTGTGTGGTCTGGATCATGTCATTAGTGATTAATTAGGTTATTTAATTTAATTAATTAAAATTAGCCAGGTTTGAACTTGGGCCGTCCAGATGCGCGCCCAGTCAAACGTTTCAAACCCAGAATCAATCTGAGCCTTCCATCCAACATACTTTTCCTTTTATTTTGTTTGTTTCATTTTCTTTCTATTTTATTTGTACATTTTATAAAAAATAGTAAAAAGACTTCAAAAATTCTGAAAATATTTATTCAAGCTTTTATTAATTTTCAGAACCCAAAAATAGTTTTATTTTTATTTTTTGCATTAAAAAATATTTTTAAATCATTTAAATGATTATTTTTATTTAATTAATGAAAATTAATTAATTAAAAATACATTTAGGTATTTAAAAATCCCAAAAAAAATCAGAGAGCATTTTAAAGCATTTAGAAACATTTACAAACTCACAACACAAATTTCTTTTTGGTTTTGATCACACTTTGATAATTTTTAAATGAATTAGGGTTCTTAATTTTGAATATTTTTAACCCTAACTTCAAAAATTCATAACTTTTAAACCAAAGTGAGTTTGTGAATGATTCTTTTTGCATTGTGTTATACATGGTTTCAAGCATCCAAAAGAATTTTTGTTTCAATTTTATCTTGCATTTTCAATTTATTTGACATTTTAACTTTAGGATCACCCTTAAAGCCCTAGAAATTTAGGAAAATCATAAGTCCCTTAGGGTTTAGCTTCTGACCTTCCCCTTTGGGCAGTCAGCTTGTATAGGTTTAGGGTCCCTTTGATCCCATTTTCAATTTTTTATCTTACCATTTGCTTCTGATTTTGAATTTTGCATCTCATGTTGTGCATAAACCCTAATTTGCCTCTTCATTTGCATCCATCTTACATAAGCTTGCATACATGAACTTGCCATGACATTTTATGCAACCACATGCCATATGAGACATCTTAGGACATATTGAAATCATGTTTGATCATTGCATAATCCACTTGCCATTGTTTTGCTTTCATTTCATGTCATATATATTCATGAACTTTCATGTTTCTTATATGCTTCATTTGCACTCTCATCCTTTGTATGATCATCTCCATATCATGACACACATTTGTATCATCTCTTTGCATCAATTAGCATCATGAACATGTTTCTGACTTTGGCTTTCATCTTTATATTTCATCTCATTTTCATTTCATTTCACTTCCTTTTGCTAACTTTTCAGGTGGTAAGTGTTTGAGAAGTGAATTTGCCTTCACTTCTTACAATCTCTTCTCATCCCTTTTATGCATTCATTGATGCATTTTACTTTGGTATTTGAGTGAGCTTTCTCATTTATGCTCCTTCCTCACTTTCTTTCTTCAAGCAAATTATCTTCTTAAGTGAAGTAAGTTGTCTTGCTTCCTTCCTGCTTCTTTTCTTTCCATCTTTCTTCTTCCTTGGTGGCTCCTCTTGAAGACCTCTTGCAAGCCTCATAAACCCTAGGAACACATAAGCATGATCACAATTAGGGTTTGATTAGTCCCCCATTAGTTTTGCCTTTGTGTCATCTTTGTGTCTTCTCTTCTCACCTCTTAATCAAGGACTAAACCTTAAAGGTTTTAAGGCTTTGTGATTAGGGTTATGCCTGTATCCTTCTATTAGGATGGAGTGTATAACTTTAATCCTAAGTGTTAAACCCTTAATGTGTTTACATCCTTTAATCAATCCACCTAATAATTACTAAGGCATCAAGCTTGTAACTTGGGCCTTGCATTAGGGTTCTAATTCTTCCTTAATTTGTTAAGAAGGACTAACCCTAGTGTTAATGGACAAGTCCACCTCAAGTTGTCTTACAAACCATAAAAATCACTTCTTAATCTTACCATTAACCAAAATCCACTTTAATAAAGGCTTTGTTTTGTCATGAGGTTAATCTCTAACCATGGATTAAGCTGAGGAGCCTTTCTCAGCTTAAGTGTTCTCATTTATTATCCTTCTATTAGGATAGTGTAATGAGTCCATTAAATCCTTGATTATGGCTTAAACTCATTAATTAACACTAAACAAAAACTCCAAAAAACATCTAAATAAATGCAAGTAGGTTAATGATCTTAATCCTACATCATGGTGATTAAGTGTGAGGTGCTTACTTCATACTCAAGGTATTCTCATTACCCCTAATCAGAGGGAGGATCTGATGAGTTTACTAACCCTTGGTTTATGCTTAAGCTCATTTTCTTATGACAAACTCAAAAAGCAATAAAAGATTAAAAATACAAAAACAAACAATAATCGTCTCCTCCGGGATTCTTTTCTCACCTCATTCACTCACAAACGAGAACTCGCTTCTTCCGTCTAATGCAAGACAGTTTGCACCTGAGCCAGACAGGTGATACACTTGAGCATAGGCAAGTAAGCAATTCACAAGTCAATTTATTTTTCAGTCTCTTCGAGTCGAACTACAGTGTTCTGACTTCCTCATTGCACGAGAGGATACGTAGGCATAACTTAACTGTTATCGAACAAAAGTCTCTGTATATTCCCCCCTCTTCCAGCTTTATTCTTTTAAGCCTCATAGTCTTGAGCTTTATACTTTTTTCTCACACTGACACTCTTTCATTTCACTTCACACTTCTTTCTAGCACTGACACTTGCATTCTTTTCCAATAATTTTCACACAGAATAGCACTGACACTACCCCTTTAAACACAAACTTTCAAGCGTGGATCCCGTCGAGTACGACGGACAATCTGGGTGCTAATACCTTCCCAGGTTGTAACCAACCCCCTTTCTCAGTTTCTCTAGTTCGCGACTGTCTTATCCATCTCTTTCTAGGTTTATGTAGCATTACCTTTCCTTCGGGATAAAAATGCCTAGCTGGCGACTCTTTTCAGTTCATCTTCATGTCCTCTTTCGCCCACCGTTCGCGCTTGTACCGAGATGCAAATGTGTGGGAGCGACAGCTTGGCGACTCTGCTGGGGAACCTTATACTACAACCAGGGCTTCTGGTTCTTTTTGTGGGTTCCTCCTAGCGTTTGTTTGATTTGTGTTTACTGGGGTGTTATGTGCTAAGTGTGTTTATTTATTTGCTTTATTTATTGCTTTATGTACAACTTTATTTATTGCTTTCTTTATAGTTGTTTGCATATTTCATACTGTCATTGCTGGATCTGGCTTTCTGTTTTGGTGGGTGGGGTTCCATTGAGAGTTTAAGGTCCTATACCTGGGACCTGAGTGACACCTAGGCTAGAGTGGTTCATGTTCTTTCCCATTCCATTTCGGTCTGGTGCGGGAATATGAAACACGGTTCAGATGTGGGTTTCTTCTTGAGAACTCTGTGCAACAGATTTCCTGTAGTGCTAGGGCTATCTGGGAAGCCTGCTAAGTCTGGAAGACCTTTATTATGACCTTCAGAATCTGGGGTGAATTAGAGCAGGATCTTTTATGGTTATTGTAAACACTGTACCTCCGAGTTAGAAGTGTTTATACTCCTCATAACTGATCCAAGTCTGAGGATCCTTGTTCTAGAACATTGCCTGTGAGGGGGTTGGGTTGTTTACAGGTTTGCAGGAGCCCTTGGCCACATCATACCCTGTTACTGTTTTGTTTAAGAGTACTCCACTTTGGACAGTTTTTGTGATTAACCCTGGACATGTGACTCTTTATTTGAGTCCCCCACCCTGGTTACTAGATTTCTTAACCTCCATCCGAACCTTTGAACATATATGGACCTTATATCAAGACAGATAATCAGATCCAGCTCTTGATCACAAACCCTTGCACACCATTTGCATATATCATCATTGCATCATTTGACATTTGTTTATTTGCTTTTCAGGGTATCCACCTTATTGTATCTTTGTTTTGGTTTTGACCCCTTCTTCTGCTTAGACCTCTGCTTCAACTGTCTTCTTCAACATCTACTTCAGTTATCTCCATCACCACCTACATCAGTTTGTCAGAGACTTACTCAGTCTGTGATCTTCATCAACATTTGTCTTCAGCTTCTTCAGCATCACTCATGGCTACTCCCAGGAAGAGCAACATATCCTATCACTTTTTTGAGCCTGTGTTGACTGGTATCAGGTAGTCCCAGTCACTTATCACACCTGACCACATCCCACTATTTAGAGAACACTATCGGGTCAAACAAGATGGGCTTTTGTCATGGATTTTGATTGCTTCATTGTGAAGAAAGAATCAAATATAATTGTGAGAAAAAATCAGATATTCTCTTGCCAGTCTGATCTAGCACGAATTTTGAGAGTATCAAATCATTTTAAATGATGTTTATGAGCTTCTAGAACAAGGATCTGATCCCAATATTGGTTTTTTATATTTCAATCAGCAGCTGCTGGTGAAAAAACAGAGCTATGTATCGATGCAAGACTAGTATGAGTCGATGCATGCCAGTTCTTTTAACGTATATGAATCGATACAAGGTGTATGCATCGATGCATACTTTAGTTTTAACAATTTCCAACAAGTTAATTCAACTATGTATCGATGCATGTTACGAATGAGTCGATACATAGGCTATTTTCAGAATCATAAAGGAACATGCATCGATGCATAATTCGTATGAATCGATACATAGTATAGAGAAAACATGCACCGATGCAAAAATCGTATGTGTTGATTCATACATAAGCAATTTTCCTTTCTTTTGATGCTCACCAACTTGTATCGATACAAAGCAATGATGCATCAATGCATACATAAGCAAAAGTCATTTTTTCATCATTTCTTGACCAAACTTGATTTGTAGGACTCTTGTACACCTTGGGAAACATTGATACACCTTGCTTTGATTATGGGAGGGAAAATTTTGGGGTACAACAGTTGCCCCTGTTCAATTTTCTGAAACCTGAGGAGTTAGATGGGCATACACGCCATTCGTGACCGGAAGGTTGAAGAGGATTGAAGACAAAAGCCCAAAAATTTGCACTCGTCGATGCGTAGAATGATACTGCTGGTTGGTTGTATTGCTTGAATGGGCTTAAAGATGCCATTCGGAGAAAATATTGTATTGATGCTTGAATGGGCTTAAATATGCCATTCGGAGAAAAGATTGTATTGCTTGAATGGGCTTAAAGATGTCATTTGGAGAAAAAGTTCTTCAAATATACTTGGAGAATAAAGTGGTCCAAAGTACGAAGATATAACTTTTGGGGAGATAAAGCAACCCAAGGTGTGATAATATAGCTTTTGGGAGGATAAAGCAACCAAAGGTTTGATGATATAGATTTCAGGAGTATAAAAAAACCCAAGGTGTGATAATATAGCTTTTGGGAAGATAAAACAACCCAAGGTTTGGTGATATAGCTTTTGGGAAGATAAAACAACCCAAGGTTTGATGATATAGCTTTTGGAAAGATAAAACAACCCAAGGTATGATGATATAGCTTTTGGGAAGATAAAACGACCCAAGGTATGATAATATAGCTTTTGGGAAGATAAAACAACCCAAGGTTTGATGATATAGCTTTCGGGAGGATAAAGCAGCCCGAGGTATAAGTTGTTGATGACGTTTTTCTGCTGGAGAATTAACCTGAAAAACAAAGTTAGTTCTATGCAAATATCATGATGTATATAACACTTTACAAGATAACATCTCATGAAAATGTTGTATGCGTATGATATGATATAATATGATAATGTATGTATTATGTAGTTCGAAGCGTATGAGTAGCTTCATAGAATAACTGATGGCTGGGGAAAATAAATCCCGATTCGTTGTTGAGAAATATGAAGACTTTGTCCCCGTCTTGTTTAAGAATATCGTATTTAGAACCTCCTGTTTTCGTTTGTCGTACTTCTTATTGAAGGATTAAGTTCTTGAATATCCTGACTGAGGATAAAAGAGATGGACATAGATCTGGGAGACCTATTTGGTTAAGTATCATTCTTTGGAGGATATAAAACTACTTGAAAACTTTGTAGAGTTGGAAATACAAGATATTTCTTGAAGTACTATGTAAGGATATCCGTAAAGATTACTCTGTGGGATGAACTGGCAAAGATTCATTGAATTCCTACCTCTGTTCGTTCTTAGTAAATACTATTATTGTATTTTATGCAATTCTGGTAAACATGAATCATATTCGAATGCACATATACATTCAAACATAATCAATGGACGTTTTTCGCTTTAGTGAAAGGGGAAAAGTAAACCTGAATTTGAAAAATGGAAGTTTATTTACTTAGAAAGTGGCCTATAAACAGGCGAGTTTTTAACACGGAGACGGAAATCCTAGTAAGAGGAATTCGTCGAAGAAATTTTAAAAGAGTACAAAAAACAAGGAAAGATAGCTATGTGTAAATAATCCTATTGAGTTTCAATTCCGCTACTACCATTATCTTCAAGTATCTCATCTTCAGTTGTCGAAAACGAAATGATTGGACTGTTCTATATCTGTTGAATTTGACGTAGATAACACAACTAGTAGAGATTACATGGATGATCCAACGAGACATAGTCATACGCTTTAATCCGTAACTTTTGCCTGGATTGCCTTTTCAGGTTTTCAATCCACCGGGATACCCTTTTTTGCCCAAGCCGCCTCTTCAGGTTTTCGAATTGCCAGGTGTACATTATATATATATATATATATATATATATATATATATATATATATATATATCCCTAATTTTTGCCCAAACCCTTTTGGTTCGCCGGGATGTCCTTATTTTTCCCTAGGTCAGTCAACCTAGCAGGTCTCTTTTTATGCGTAGTATTTTTTAACTATGTCTGCATTCACAGGCTGTGGGAAATCTTCACCATCTATGGTGGTAAGCCTCATGGAACCTCCAGAAAATACTCTCTTAACAACAAATGGCCCTTCATAGGTGGGGGCCCATTTTCCTCTGGGATCACCCTGTGGTAATATGATGCGCTGGAATACCAAATCACCAGTCTGATATACATGTTGCTTAACTTTCTTATTGAAGGCTTTGATCATACGTTTCTGATACATCTGACCATGAAAAACAACTGCTAACCTTTTCTCATCAATCAAGTTTATCTGGTCGAGTCGAGTCTGAATCCATTCATCTTCATCTAAGCCTGCATCCTTCATAATTCTTAAGGAAGGAATCTGGACTTCAATGGGTAAAACTGCTTCCATACCATAGACAAGGAAGAATGGGGTTGCCCCTGTTGAAGTACGTATTGTGGTACGATATCCATGAAGAGCAAATGGTAACATCTCATGCCAATCTTTATATGTAACTGTCATCTTCTGTAAGATATTCTTAATATTCTTGTTGGCGGCTTCCACTGTGCCATTCATCTTTGGACGATATGGAGAAGACATGTAATGCTTAATTTTGAAATGCATGCAAAGATCAGTAATCATAGCATTGTTCAAATTAGTACCATTATATGTGATAATCCTTTCAGGGATGCCATACCTACATATAAGATTATACTTGATGAATCGAGTCACAACATTCTTGGTAACATAAGCAAATGAAGATGCCTCTACCCACTTTGTAAAGTAATCGATAGCAACAAGGATGAAACGATGTCCATTGGAAGCAGTAGGTTTGATCTCACCAATCATATTAATGCCCCACATGGCAAAAGGCCAAGGAGCAGTCAGAACATTCAATGAAACTGGGGGCACATGAACTTTATCAACATAAATCTGGCATTTGTGACAAGTTTTGGAGTGCTGATAGCAATCAACCTCCATAGTAGACCAATAGTAACCTGCTCTCAATATCTTCTTAGCCATAGTATGCCTACTAGAATGAGTACCAAAGATACCATCATGCATGTCCTCCATAATCTCTGTTGCTTCTATCTTATCCACACAACGAAGCAAAGTTGAATCGTGATTGCGCTTGTACAAAATTCCATTACTCAGGAAAAACTTAGCAGAAAATCTCCTCAGAAACTTCTTATCATTGACAGATGCCCCTTCTTGGAACTCTTAAGCTTCAAGATACCTTTTCACTTCATAGAACCAAGGTTTTTCTTCTACTCCTTCAGTATCAACCTCATTGTAGTATGCAGGTTCATCAAATCGATCAATAGTAATTCTGGGAGCTTCATCATCCCAACTGATTTCAAACGTAGATGCCACGGTGGCTAATGCATCTGCCAATTGATTCTCTTCACGTGGAATATATCCAAAGGTGATCTCTTCAAATTTCGGGATCAAAGAAAACACATGCTCTATGTAAGGGATGAGATTAGAATGCTTGGTGTCCCAATCTCCTTTAACTTGACTAACTACCAGGGCTGAATCTCCATACACTTTCAAAAACTGAATCTTCATCTCAATGGCAGCCTTGATACCCATTATGCATGCTTCGTACTCAACCATATATTGGTACAATTAAAACAAAGTCTTGCAGTAATTGGTGTATAACAACCTTTAGGAGAGATAATCACAACACCAACACCAACACCATTACCAAGCGCATTAGAAGCTCCATCAAAAACCATAGTCCATTGGGATTCTTGTTCAGGTCCTTCATATTGTCTAGGTTCTTTAATAACAATCATAATATCCTCATCTGGAAACTCAAAGTTCATAGACTGATAATCATTCACTGCTTGATGAGCCAAATGATCAGCTACTACACTTCCTTTAATTGCTTTCTGAGTAGTGTACTATATATCATATTCTGTCAAGATTATTTGCCATCTTGCTATTCGTCCGGAGAGAGTAGGTTTCTCAAATATTTACTTGATTGGATCCATTTTTGAAATCAATAAAGTGGTATGAGTCAACATAAATTGTCTTAGTCGGCGAGAAGCCCATGCCAAAGCGCAACAAGTTTTCTCGAGCAGTGAGTATCTTGTTTCACAGTCGGTAAACTTTTTGCTAAGGTAGTATATTGCTTGCTCTTTTCGGCCAGACTCATCATGTTTCCCCAACACACACCCCATTGAGTTATCCAATACTGTCAGGTACATAATCAAAGGTCTTCCTTCAACTGGTGGCATCAATATATGGGGTTCTTGGAGGTACTTCAAAAGCTACCTGACATTCGTCATTCCATTCCATTACTTGATCTTTCTTCAACAACTTGAAGATTGGTTTACAAGTAGTAGTTAATTGGAAAATAAATCTTGCAATGTAATTCAGTCGTCCCAAGAAACCTCTAACTTCTTTCTCAGTACGGGGAGCAGGCATCTCTTGTATAACTTTTACCTTTACATGATCAACTTCAATACCTTTACCACTGACAATAAAATCCAAAATTTTACCAGATCTGACTCCAAAGGTACACTTGTTTGGATTTAATCTCAACTTGTACTTCTTTCACCTCTCAAACAACTTGTATAGATGATCAAGATGTTCTTCTTCAGTCTGAGATCTGGCTATCATATCATCCATATATACCTCTATCTCATGGTGAATAATATCATGGAACAAAGCCACCATAGCATGCTGATATGTTGCCCCCAACATTCTTCAAACCAAATGGCATAACCTTATAACAGAAAGTGCCCCATTGTGTAACAAATGTAATCTTCTCCATATCTTCAGGTGCCATCTTAATATGATTGTAACAAGAGAAACCATCCATAAAAGAGAATACCTTATGTTGAGCAGTGTTGTATACAGGAACATCAATATGTGGAAGTGGAAAATCATCTTTGGGGATGGCTTTGTTCAAATCCCTGTAATCTACACACATGCGTACTTTACCATCTTTCTTAGGCATCGGTACCACATTTTCAACCCACTGAGGATAAGAAGTAACAGCTAGAAACCCTGCATTGAATTGCTTCATCACCTCTGCCTTAATCTTTTCTCACATTTCAGGACTGTAAACACCCCAAATTTTCCCTCACTTTTTCTCACACCATGGCTTGTGATCTTTCATTTTTGCATAAGCATAGGCATACCATCTCATATTGCATATTTGTTACATCTGCATAGTTTCATTTCATCTGCATCTAGGGTTTGTGATCTGAGCAATCCAAGAAGTGATCTGAGCCATCCCAAAGGTCTTGAAGCTTACCAAAAGGGTCCATGTGTGTTCCATGATCATAATATGCTCCCCAAAGTTTATAAAAGTCAAGGGATCACAAAGCATGGCAAAGGCATAGAGGCAGACTGAAGATTTCCTACACAGATGACCTAAAACTAGGGTTTTGGTTTCAGAGGCCTTAATCCCAATTTTTTTGGTTATTCTTGTTTCTAATGGTCTTAATATGTTACAAGGATCATGTGTATCAAATTTTATGATGAAATTCATTGTGGAAGTCATCTGATCATTGGGTAACTTCTTGAGCAAGTAAAGTCAAAATCAGGGCATCTGAGGCCCTCCTAAAGGGTACCAAAGGGTCATCATCATCATTTTGAGTCTCTATGATCTTTATTTGATCTTATAAGTGGTTGAAAGTTCACAAAATTGAAGAATTTCAAGCCAAATGAAAACTTGTTATTTTTGGAAATGACTTGTAATGGAAACTTTCCATTTTGGGAAAGATATTCAACCTATTCTTTCTAGACCAAAAATGCTTCAAATGAAAAATTCTTGGGCATGAAAGTTGTAGATTATGTCTTCCCATTTTCAAAAAGTACAAGAACATGTCTTGATTCATCCTAGAACTCAAGATATGGCCTTTCAAAGTTGGCAAAAATCCTATAATTTTCAAGTTCATGCCAAAGAGGGATTTTTGCAAATTCAAGTTTCAAGCCATTTCATGACCTCTAATCAAGTTCTATGTACCATAACATGTCAAAGCAACTTCAAAACATCATAATTGGCCCAAGAATGCATGGATTTCATGGCTTGATTCACAAGAAATCTCAAAATGGCAATTATGCAAAAACTATGCAAAAACTATGACAACTCTTGATCCAAGTGTTCCAGCTGCATACAAATGATTCTAGGGCCATCCATGAATCAAGCTGAGGCCAAGAGACCCCAAAAGCCAGCTCTGACTCAACCCATGCTTATGGTACCATGACTTTTGACTTTTTGCAAATCAAGCCATACCAATCAGCCTGTGCGATAACCACTCTCTGGCCAATCAACATGACTTATGTGGACATCAAGGAGCCCATTTCACACAAGCTTGGAGCCTGAATCCTCATACACTCAGAAATCCAAAAAAAATTCCATAACACATCCTCTCTTCGAAACATACTCCTCATCCATCAAAACTTAAATTTTTTGTCACCATTCAACTCCACATAATCTAAGGATCAAATCTCACCCATCACCATGGCCTGAAATAAGCCCAATCACAAACACGATTTCTGCATACTCAGAACTGAAACTCGTGATTCAGCCAAAATAAACTCATTCCAAGCATCGCAATAGACTCAGGGGGACCAAAGGAGATGGATTACACAAAAGAAAGGCCCAGAAAGTTCCATTTCAAAGAACTTCAACTCAGGTATCCTCCATGAACAATTTTTCCAGAAGCTTGTTTTCTTGTTAAAATATGATTCTATGTGTTGCACTGATCATGGGGATGTGTTTAGTTTTGAAAATGAGCAAGAACTGAGTATGTATTGATGATTTGAAATTTTGACCTACAAACTTGTTTGATTCGATTCAGCCATTTGATGCATGATAAATAATTTTTGTTGCTTGATTGTTGTTGTATGATGTTAGTAGAACATTTCTGGGCAAGAAATTAGGAGTTTAGAAGCTTATTTGAGGTTTTGAAGTTTTTGCTCGCCGGAGAAGATGACCGGAGGTTAGCTCCGGTCACCTGAAAATAATTAGGGCTTAAGTGTGATTAGTTGCCCAGATTCATTTGTGGCCTTAGAATCTTGATTAGGGTTAGTGAAGGAACGGCCCAGATTACGCGTATTAACTTAATCCTGATTAATTAATTATAAAACAATTTATTTAGCCAAAATACATCCTGACCGTTCAATAGCGCGCGCAATCAACCCCCCCTCAAATTTGAATCTGGAGCCTTGGATCATTTGACTTTCATTTAAATTCATTTAAATTTCATTTTATTTCATTTCTTTTGTTCATTTTATTAAAAATAGTAAAAACCATCAAAAAATTCTCAAACTTTGCATTTTTGTTTCAAATATTTTTCTTAACCTGAAAATATTTTTTATTTTATTTTTTGCATTAAAAAAGTATTTTGAAAATATTTAAATGTTATTTTTAATTAATTAATGGATTTTAATTAATTGAAAAATGCATTTAGGTTTCTAAAAATCACCAAAAAATTCATGAAGCATTTTAATACATTTAGAAACATTTTCAAACTCACTATACAAATTTATTTTTAGGTTTGATCACATTTTCACAATTTTCTTTGAATTAGGGTTCTTAAAAATCACATTTTCTAACCCTAACTTGAAAAATTCATTTCTACCTAACCATGATGAGTTTGAACTTGGTTCTTCTTTCATTGTTTCACATATTGCATATAGTTTCTAGGCTATTTATCTCATGATTTTATCTTGCATTTTCAATTTGGTTTGCATTTTCCCTTTAGAAGCACCCAAAAACCCTAGCAAACTTAGGAATTTCATAACTTTCACTAGGTTAAGCTTTTGAATTTCTCCTTTGGGTTGTGATCTTATATAGGATTAGGGTGTGTTTGAGGTTGATTTCAATTTTTTATCATGTTGAATGCTTCTGTTTTGGTCATATGCATCTCATTTTGTCTTAAAACCCTAATCTTGCATCTTCATTTGCATTCTCCTTTGCATATCATCATCATATGAACTTGTCATGACATTTCAAGCATTTGTATGACATCTTATACATCTTAAGACATGCTTGAAAATTTCTTGATCATTTCTTCATTCAT
This sequence comes from Lathyrus aphaca, assembly GCA_963966055.1. Taxonomy (NCBI): domain Eukaryota; kingdom Viridiplantae; phylum Streptophyta; class Magnoliopsida; order Fabales; family Fabaceae; genus Lathyrus; species Lathyrus aphaca. The sequence goes on from OZ014520.1 coordinate 410,472,940, forward strand.
TTGCTATGCTTTGCATCCATTACATTTCATGAACATCCATGTGTTTTCATGCTTCTAAACATGCTTCCATTGCATCTCATCCTTGTATGATCATTAATATGCATCTTGTATGACTTTGCATCATCTCATAACACATTAGAATTGCATAATCAGTTATGACTTTGGTCTTTTCACCTTCATTTGTCTTATTCCATTTCATTTCTTTCCTTATGCATTCATACTAAAATTTCAGGCACCTTTGGTAAATTATCTGGGAGGTGGATTTGCCTTCACCTCCCACCTATTATTTCCTTTGCATTTGCATCCTTTACTTGTCTTTGAAGTGAAATTTCTTCACTTATGTTCCCTCCTTCTCACTTTCTCTCTTTTAAGTTACTTATCTTCTTCAGGAAGTAAGTAACTTATTCTTCTGCTTCTTTCTCTTTTCATCTGCTTCTTCCATTGGTGGCCTTGAAGATCTTTCCTCTTAAGCCTCACAAACCATAGGATATCCAAGCATGATAACTTTTAGGGTTGTATATAGTCCCCCTAGCTTTTCACCTTTGAGTCTCCTTGAGTCTCTCTTCTCATCTCAATAATCAGAGACTAAACTCTTAAAGTTTTAGGACTTTGGAATTAGGATTATGCCTGCATCCTTATCTTAGGATGGAGTGCATAACTTTAATCCTTAGTGTTAAACCTTTAATTTGTTTACACCTCTTAATCAAAACACCTTAATAATCACTAAGACTTTATCTTGTAACTTGGGCCTTACATTAGGTTTCTATCTATTCCTTATGGTTAAGAGGGACTAACCCTAGTGTTTAATGGACTATTCCTTATGGTAACACTTGGGAGAGGAATGATAGTCATATGGACAATGAGAGGTTATAGAAGCTCCGGATCGAGCATATGACCAAGATTGAGAAGACAGATGATTACATCATAAAGGCCCAAGCAGGGGTGTTGGTATTGAAGAATGCTTGCAAAAAAGCTAAGATTCAGAAGGCCGGAGCTGAGCACTACTTGGAAGAGAGTCAGGCTAGGTCGATCAAAATTACTGAGGCTCGTTCGCAAGAGGATCAGAAGACCCAAGCCAGGATATAGCAACTGGAAGCTAATGAGAAGAAGAGTTAGGAAGCCTTGTTAGCAGCACAGAAGGAAATCTCTGAGTTGAAACTCCGGGCGGGGTTGAAGAGATAAAAGGACCAAGACAAGTATAAGAAGTTGACAAGTGCCATTGCCACCAGAAACCTTCTTATCAGGACCATCATAGAGCATCCAATTGGACCAGTGATTGATACTCTCCTGAAGGAAGTCAAGGATGATGACTTTGGGCTGGATGTTTGATTTCTTTTTACTTGTATTTTATTTTGGTTGTACTTTATTCCTCATGATAATTTGGTTGTATTTATCGACTTTGTTGTATTTTGACCCACCATGGGAACTTGTTGTAATCATAAAATATGTATCTTTTTTGCATTTGTAATGTATGGTTTATGTATTACTTGGGTTTATCTCGTGGGCTTCATTTCTCTTCAACATCTTCATTCCTAGAGGTCTGGAAGGTCAAAATCAAAGAACCAAACCGGATACCCCTGGAAGACAAATAGACATACTGCATTGCATACTAACCTCAGTTTTTGTTTTGTAGGTATTTTTGTTGTTGTTTTCTCACTTTGCTGTGGTTTCAGGAAACATTGCTCGTAGGAGGGTTTTTCCTATCAATAGAGTTCACCGGTATCCTACAAGAAACAACCTTCCGAGCTTACAGATGGACCAAGTTCATCAAGATTTGACTGACGTGAGAACTTAGATGGCTAATGAAAGAACTGAGATGAGGGCTCATATGAACCAGTTCATGGCAGTAATGACTGGGTTGGCCTAAAGCCAGGAAAGATTAAGAGATTTGGTCAAGCGGAAAACTCCAGAAGAGAATCATCTCGGTACAAGAGGTACTAGTAACAATGACCATAGGCAACCATAAATAGATGCGCCAGAGTTTAGACCTCACCTCAATCCTAAAGTCAATGCTATCAGGAATACTCAAGGAAACACTAGAGGTCGTGCCTTGCAAGAGGACCCTCAAGAGGAACAATTTACAGTAATTGGTGCTGGGGATGAAGCCTATGATCGTCGTCTGGACGAAATAGCAGAGAAGCTGAGATCTCTGGAGTCCCAAAACTCTATGGATTTGATGTTATGGACATGGGTCTGGTTGAGGGAGTCAGAATTCCTCACAAATTCAAGCCTCCCTGCTTTGAGAGATATAATGGTACCTCCTGTCCACGTACTCACCTACAGTCCTTTCTGGGGATACTGAAAGCTTACACCATGGACAAAAAGTTGTGGATGTTCTACTTCGAAGATAGTCTGACCGGGGCATCCTGTGAATGGTATTCTCACCTGTCCAGAGCAACAGTCAGAAACTGGAAGGATTTGGCTGAAGCTTTCATACGCCAGTATTAGTATAACTTGGACATGGCTCCCAACAGAACCCTCCTGATGGGTATGTCTCAATCTCTAAGAGAAAGCTTCAGGGAGTATGCCCAAAGATGGAGACAGCTTGCTGCTGCTGTCCAGCCTCCAATGTCTGAGAGAGAAATGGCTGACATGTTTATGAACACCCTACAGGGGACATACATTGACAGACTTGATTCTTTCTCGTCCACCAGCTTTGCGGATGTAGTTATAACTGGAGATATAATTGAGAGTCTTTTGAAGATGGGCAAAATTTCAGATAACGGTGATAGTTCCAGCAATACAAGGAAACCTTTCACATGACCTCGTAGGACAGGTGAAACCAACTCAGTACACATGGGCTGAGGAAGGCGTCAATACATGCCAAGATCAGTAGCTACTGTCACTATTCCAGCTCCAGCACCTCAACAACAGTATCCTCCCTAACCACAACACTTTCCACTGCAACAACAATTTCCTCAACAGAGATCTTACAACAATAACAATCAGCAACAACAACCATTTCAACAAAGGCCTTCGCAAATCAACAGGGTTATCGATCCCATTCCGATGCCCTATGCTGCCTTACTTCCACAATTATTAAAGCTCAACTTGATTGGATTGAGGACTCTGGCTCCCCCAGATCCCCAGAACCTTCCAAGAAACTATGATGTTAATGCTAGGTGTGCCTTCCACTCCAACGCACCTGGTCATACAACAGAAAAGTGCATAGCTTTACACATGAAGGTTCAGGATTTGATTGATTCTAGGGCATTCAACTTTGCACCTCCTCCAAGTGTTACCAAGAATCCTATGCCTAGCCATGGTGGGCCTAGGATAAATGCCATTGAGGAGGATCAACCTATGAACCTAATTGACAGTGTTGAAAGCATTCAAACACCTTTGGCTGAGGTTAAAGTCAAGCTTTTGAAATGCCAAGTGTTCCCAGGTTGTGAGGCCCATTGTGAAGCTTGCAAGACTTCTATCAACGGTTGTGCAGATTTGAAGACCAACATCAACAATCTTATCGAAGAAGGCACTTTACAGATCACTTCAACAGTCACAGCTCCTACAACATCAACAACCATTACTCCTACAACTCTAGCACATGTCATTCCATCAGATGTCACTCCTACAACTTCAACAACAATCATTCCAACATATTCTTCTACAACATCAACAATCATCCCTTCTTCAACAGCAACAGACATCAGTTCAACACATCCTTCTACAACAACAACAACCATCAATGAAGACATTTCCACAGTTACTATTTACTATGATCCTGCAATGATCCATATTCCAGACTCTTTCAACAACTCATAGCAACATCTCCAGCAGAAACCTTCATCACCAGCACCATCTCCGATCAGACCTCCTATCACAATTTATTATAAACCTCAGACTATCTCAATCCTTTCTTCCGCAACAATCAGTCTGGTTACTATCACGGTACCAGGACCAGTTCCATATGACAGCAGTAGTGCCGTACCTTGGCACTATGGCTCAGATTTATATTGCGGCGGAAAGAAAGTCACTCTTGACACTCCTACACCACAGATTGATAATGTGGGGGGAGGCGGAGGCTTCATCCGAAGCGGACGTCTCTTTGCCTCACAATTCCAAAGAACTAATGCTGAAGCAGAAGCTGCTGCCAAGGCTAAGGGAAAGAGTGTGGTGCTTGAAGAGCCTATTACCAAAGAAACTCAGAAGACATCCTTTGACCAGGATGTGGACGAGTTCATGAGAATAATCAAGAAGAGTGACTATAAGGTTGTGGACCAACTCCATCAAATACCCTCCAAGATCTCCATACTATCTCTACTCATTTGTTTCGAGGCTCACTGGAATGCCCTACTCAAGGTCCTGCACGCATCTTATGTGCCGGAAGAAATCACGGTCAATCAGTTAGAAACAGTGGTTTCTAATGTCAATACTAGCCATGGGCTAGGTTTTACTGATGCTGATCTAACTACGGAGGGCCGTAACCATAATAAGGCTTTGCACATCACCTTAGAGTGTAAGGGTGATGTTCTCTCTCATGTCTTGGTTGACACTGGGTCCTCACTCAATGTTCTTCCAAAGAAAGCCTTTGTCAAAATGGAATATGATGGTCTTGCTTTGCGTCTAAGTAACCTGGTAGTAAGAGCCTTTGACGGTTCTAAAAGATCAGTTCTTGGGGAAATTGAGTTACCCGTGGTGATTGGCCCTCAGATCTTCAAAATTGTCTTCTACGTGATGGACATTCAGCCTGCATATAACTGTTTGTTGGGTTGGCATGGATTCATGCCGCTGGCGCTATAACGTCGACCCTTCACCAGAAGTTGAAATACGAATGGGAAGGTCAAATCATCACAATCTGTGGGGAAGAGGATATCTTCGTCAATCATCTAGCTACTTACAAGTATATTGAGATGGACGAAGAGATCCATGAGACAATGAGCCAAGGGTTTGAGGCCCTCAATGTCAATGAAGCAACAACTGAAGTTTTTGGTACTTCAATCTCCTCTTATAAGCAAGCTCGGAAGGTTGTTGAAGACGGGAATGCCCAGGGCTGTGGCAAGTTACTGCAAGTTCAGGTCAAGGAAGACAAGTTCGGGTTGGGTTACAAACCATCCCGACAGGTCCAAGAGGAGGCTGCTGAAGCTCCCAAATTTGTTAGTGGGGGAATGTTGACCCCGGATACAATCAACAATGTGGAAGACGAGGCTGAAAGTGACTTCAACCTGGAGATCTAGATTCGCCCAAGGGTCCCAACCAACAAGTCCTTAACTGGTCTTCCTAGAAAATTATAAGGATTACTTCTGCAGAGTAATTATTATTTCCTGTTTAAGCATGCATCAAGTCCTGCATCTTGCCAAAGGTGTCAGGACTCATTTTGTAATAGCTCCATATTTGTATTTTATGCAAATGAATGATTAATGAACAAATGGACATCTTTTGCAAACAATCTTCTTTTTTCGCTCACTGTTTTTCATTTTTGTTATTTTCGCACAAAGCAATAAATGGCAATGTTTTTCAATAATAACTTCATTTACCTTTTTCCTAAATAAGATTAAAATCAATCACTAAAATGAACAAATCTCAACCCTTGCAGAGATAATCCTCTAGATTGCACCGACAACAACACTGCTATGACTTCGTATGACTTCGACAATCCGATTAATCAAGCAGATGAAGGGGTTGATGAAGACTTTGATTTGCCTGAAGAATTGGATAGGTTGTTGAGATAAGAGGAAAAAGTGATTGCTCCTCATCAGGAGGAGGTTAAAACTGTCAATCTTGGTACTGAGGAAGATGTGAAGGAAGTGAAGATCGGGGCTAGTCTGCAAGCTCCAGTGAAAGAACAACTCATCAGTATGCTTCGGGAATACGTTGACGTCTTTGCTTGGTCCTATCAAGATATGCCAGGTCTAGATACAGATATTGTCATGCACAGATTGCCACTGAAAGAGGATTGTCCACCCGTCAAGCAGAAGCTATGATGTACTCGCCCAGATATGGCCATGAAGATTAAAGAGGAAGTACAAAAGGAGTGGGACGCCGGTTTTCTCGCTGTAACTAGTTACCCGCCGTGGGTCGCTAATATTGTACCCATACCAAAGAAGGATGGCAAGGTGCGTATGTGTGTGGATTACCGGGATTTGAACAGAGCAAGCCCGAAGGATGATTTCCCATTACCTCACATTGATGTATTGGTGGATAACATAACTCAGTTCTCGATATTTTCTTTCATGGACGGATTTTCGGGATATAATCAGATCAAGATGTCACCTGAAGACATGGAGAAGACAACTATCATCACACCTTGGGGCACGTTTTGTTATAAGGTAATGTCGTTTGGTATGAAGAACGCCGGTGTAACATATCAACGGGCTATGGTAACATTATTCCACGATATGATCCACAAAGAAATCGAGTGCTATGTGGATGATATGATCGCCAAGTCCCTTATAGAAGAAGATCATCTGGTGAATCTGCTGAAATTATTCAAGCGTCTGAGGAAGTATCATTTGAAGTTGAACCCCAACAAATGCACATTCGGGGTACGTTCCGGTAAACTGCTGGGTTTTATTGTAAGTGAAAAAGGAATTGAGGTTGATCCCGACAAAGTGAAATCCATTCAGGAGATGCCTACACCTAAGACTGAAAAAGAATTTCGAGGGTTCTTAGGTAGATTGAACTACATCTCAAGGTTCATATCTCATCTCACTGCAACCTGCGAACCCTTGTTCAAGCTGTTAAGAAAGGAACAAACAGTCAGGTGGAACGATGATTGTCAGAGAGCTTTTGACAAGATCAAAGAATATCTGCAAGAACCTCCAATTCTCATGCCTCCAGTTGAAGGAAGACCTCTAATGATGTACCTGACAGTATTAGAAGAGTCGATGGGGTGTGTGTTGGGCCAACATGACGAGTTTGGTCGAAAAGAGTATGCAATATACTACCTAAGAAAAATGTTTACTGACTGTGAACAACGTTATTCACTGCTCGAGAAAACTTGTTGTGCTTTAGCGTGGGCTGCTCGCCGACTAAGACAATATATGTTGACTCACACTACCTTGTTGATCTCAAAGATGGACCCAGTCAAGTACATATTTGAGAAGCCAACACTTACCGGAAGGGTTGCAAGATGGCAAATTATTATAACAAAATATGACATTCAGTACACCTCTCAAAAAGCCATCAAGGGCAGTGTATTGTCTGACTATCTGGCTGAGCAACCCATTGATGATTACCAGCCTATGAGATTTGACTTCCCTGATGAAGACAACATGTTCTTGAAAGCAAAATATTGTGAAGAGCCTATTCACACTGAAGGGCCTGACCCATAAGAAGCATGGACTATGATGTTTGATAGGGCAGTGAATTGCAACGGTCGTGGGGTTGGTGCAATGCTTATCACACCTAAAGGAATTCATATGCCTTTGTCAGCAAAGCTCACCTTTGCCTGCACTAACAACGAAGCAGAATACAAAGCTTGTGTTATAGGTCTTAAGGAAGCCATTGACCTCAGGATCAAAACCTTGAATGTATTCGGAGATTCAGCTTTGGTAATCAACCAGACCAACGGCAAATGGTACACTCATTAGGAGCATCTGATTCCCTACCGTGACTATACAAGGAGATTGTTGACCTTCTTCAAAACAGTCAAGCTTGAATACATCCCTCGAGATGAGAATCAGTTTGCAGACGCTATGGCTACCATTTCATCCATGATCAAAGTACAAGCTGCTAATCACGTACCTCAGATTTTGGTATCCAGACTAGACAGACCGACATACGTATTCTCTGTGGACACTGCCACTGACAACAAGCCTTGGTTACATGACATCAAAAGCTTTTTGGAGGATCAAACATACCCACATGGGGCATCTTCAAATGATAAGAAGACATTAAGAAGGCTAGCCGGCAGTTTCTTCCTCAATACTGATGGTTCTTTGTACAAGCGAAACTTCGACATGGTCTTGCTCAGATGTGTTGAAAAGAAGGAAGCAGACCTGCTGATGCACGAAGTACATGAAGTTTCATTCGGTACCTATGCCGGAGGACATGCGATGGCAAAGAAGTTGTTAAGATCAGGTTACTATTGGATCACAATGGATGCAGACTGTTGTGCCTATGCCAGAAAATGCCACAAGTGCCAGATCTACGCAGATAAAGTGCACGTGCCTCTGAATCCTTTGAATGTAATGTCTTCACCTTGTCCCTTCGCCATGTGGGGCATTGATATGATTGGAAAGATTGAACTGACTGCTTCAAATGGTCACAAATTCATCCTGGTAGCCATTAATTACTTCACCAAATGGGTTGAAGCAGCTTAGTATGCCAATGTCACCAGGCAAGTGGTAGCTCGATTTCTGAAAAGGGATATCATCTGTCGATATGGAATTCCCGAGCGAATCATTACTGATAATGGTTCCAATTTGAACAACAAGATGATGGCAAAACTTTGTCGGGACTTTAAAATTCAACATCACAACTCTTCTCCTTACAGGCCAAAGATGAATGGCGCTGTTGAGGCAGCTAACAAAAATATCAAGAAGATAATGCAGAAGATGGTAGTCACCTATAAAGACTGACACGAAATGCTACCATTTTCGTTGCATGGGTACCGAACCTCTATCAGAACATCCACTGGGGCAACACCTTATCAGCTTGTGTATGGTCTAGAAGTTGTCCTACCTGTTGAAGTTGAACTACCCTCCTTACGGGTAATGATGGATGTGAAACTGGATGAAGCAGAATGGGTCCGGTCTCGGTACAATCAACTTAATCTGATTGAAAAGAAGAGATTAGCAGCCATCTGTCATGGGCATTTGTATCAGAAGCGAATGAAGAAAACCTTCGATTAGAAAATCAGACCTCGAGAATACCAAGTGGCAGAGCTTGTTCTGAAAAGGATCCTTACTCCTCATACAGACCACAGGGGCAAGTGGACACCAAACTATGAAGGTCCCTATGTGATAACGAAAGTCTTCTCGGGTGGAGCACTAATGCTCGCAACCATGGATGGTGAAGACTTCCCGTCTCCTATGAATTCAGATGCAGTTAAAAAATACTTCGCATAAAAAGACCCGCTGGACACAAAAATAGAATGTAAGTCTAGGCAAAAATAGAGCATCCCGGCGATTCAAAAACAGAATAAAAGACTCGGGCAAAAATAAGGGAAAAATTAAAAAATGTACACCCGCTGAGTTGAAAAGCCACATCGGACAGCTCGGGAAAAAATGGGTATCCCGGTGGATTGAAAACCCGAAAGGGCGATCTACGCAAAATCAGGGAAAAAGCGAACAACTGCATTCTGAATTCGTCTGTATCACTCACTACATGGCAAGCTTCAAAAGGATAAAGCGTCGGTCATAATCAACCTTCTTCAGAAAGCAAGATAAGAAGAACGTCAAGGTCATACGGGTCATGGAAAAGGAAGCTCACTGGAGCGTTATCTTCAACATTGCCAGCACTTTTATTTTTTCAATTTACAGCAATCTCCTCTTTTCAGGGGATTCGCTTCTTTGACTGTACTTGCCTATTCATGGCGCACAAATCAATAAAATCAGAATTTCCAGTCACACTTTGTTTTGTACATTTTTGTTTCTTTGCAAAATGTCCAAAGGTTCATAATACAACACTTGCATAAAACATATGAGCCATTCTTTTAAATGCTTGCAGGAAATATGTTACTTTCAGGTAAATCTAACTCCTATGACGAAATCTGGTTGAGGATACCTCGGGACACTTGTGCATTTTCCTTAGTCTTAACAAGTTGCAGGTACCCAAGGCAGACCATTTTACAACATGGGGCATACCAAGCATTATATCCCCAGCCAAGTCAGCAATCACATCATCAGCAGAACTCCATGACAAGAAGTATTTCCTCGCGAAGTTGTTATCCCTTCAGAGGATCCTTTGAGGAATTCATCAATCCCTAACATTTTACTTCCCAGAAGTTATCTCCTCCCCAAGCGGGACCTCCGAAGCAATACCTGACAGCTTTTCCCCAGCAAGGTGGTCAAGAACTTTCTATTCCCCATAAGAGTTGCCAGGATTTTCCTCATCCTCAGCAGAGTCGGCGGAATTGCTTCCCCACAGAGTTGCCATTCTCTCCCCAATAGAGCAATGGCTGAAATACATCCCCAACGGAGTTACTGAAACTTCCTCGTCCCCAACAGAGTTCTCCCTCCGAACAGATCAGCCAATGATCTCTTTCCCAACTGAGTTCTCCCTCTAGACAGATCAACCGAAGATCTTTATCCCCGCAGGATCCGGATTTCGGATCGGGTTTCTCATTTGAATAATCATAGCATTTGCATCATTTTTCACCAAAATAAGCGTAGAATTTCGTCTAATACGGAGCATTACGGCATAAATCAAACATTTGCATGATCATAAGCCAGGTTCGAGCCAGTCACCTGCAAATACCATCATCACTTCATCAGCAATATACAAAACTTATCCCCTGCATATAAAAGCCAAAGCATCCCCTTTGCACTCTCAAACACAGATACATGTTTATATTTATACATGCTCTTTTTGACACTCATTCGTGTCATCTTTCCCCAGTAAGGTTGCCAGAATACCTCCTACATTCTCAATACAAATGTTTGTTCATAACTTGTACGTATTCTTTTTGGCACTCGTCCGTGTCATACTTCCCCAGCCGGTTAAAACACTCGTCCGTGTCCCTTGCTCAAACTTTCGGCACTCGTCCGTGTCTTACACATACATCACCAGCAGATCAATACTTGTACATGCTTATACAAAAGTCTTCGATACTCGTCTGTATCTTGTATATATCACCCCTCAATAGATTCAAAACTCGTTCGTGTTCTCTGCTCAACCGATTGATACTCGTCCGTATCATCACCCTTAAACACGTATCAGCGTTTGTTTCTATCGATACTCGTCCGTATCATGGTCCTAAGGATGCTCGTCCGCATCTTTGATATATACACACTGTCAAACACTTATACCTTTTATTTTAAAGACGTAAGCACTCATTCGTGTTTACCATTCCCCAGTAAGTCGCCAACAAAACAACTTTCTCCTATCCGGCATTCGTCCTATGTCGTGATACTATTCGGCAGCCGTCCCCTGCCAGGTGATCGTCCTTCACCTTTGGATGACCGTCCCTCATCCTGTCCCTAGTGGAATCCCCATTGTTGGAACTTTCTAGCCGACATTCGTCCTATGTCGTGATGTTTTTAGCAGTCGTCCCCTGCTAGGTGATCGTCCTTCACCTTATGATGACCGTCCCTCATCGTTTATCTGATGGCCGTCCCTATCGTTGATCTTTTTATCCGGCATTCGTCCTATGTCGTGATAATCCCTAAGAGCAGCCGTACCCTGCTAGGTGATCGTCCTTCACCTCTTAATGATCGTCCTTCATCATGCTTTTCCGATGGCCGTCCCCATCGTTGACCTTTTCTATCCGGCATTCGTCCTATGTCATGATAAAGAGCAGGCCGTCCCCTGCTAGGTGATCGTCATTCACCTTTGATGACCGTCCATCATCAGATGTTTCATTTACTCTTTAACCCGATGGCCGTCCCCGTCGTGGTCCCTTTTCCTTTTCCTGGTGATCGTCCTTCATCAGTTTAGCCCGATGGTCATCCCCATCGTTGTTTACTTCATTTTTTAAGCCTGGTGGTTGTCCCCATCATTGCTTTCCTTTGATCCCCAGAAGATTTTATCACCCGATGCCCGTCCCCGTTGCGGTTTCGTTATTTCCCAGCATGATGGTTGTCCCCGTCATTGCTTTGCTTACTGTTTTACCCCCAATAGTCGTCCTCCGTCGTTTCATTTGATACTCATACTGTACTATCTTTTACAATTTATATCCCTTTTCTTCTTCTCCCCAGCGAGTGCAAATTTTGGACTGTCTTTAGTATTCAACCACAAGTTATCTTGTTTGTCTGTTAAGTCAGGCGCTTACACCCTACACAGCTAACTCATGCTTGAATAGGGGCAGCTGTAAACACCCCAAATTTGCCCTCACTTTTTCTCACACCATGGCTTGTGATCTTTCATTTTTGCATAAGCATAGGCATACCATCTCATATTGCATATTTGTTTCATCTGCATAGTTTCATTTCATTTGCATCTATGGTTTGTGATCTGAGCAATCCAATAAGTGATTTGAGCCATCCCAAAGGTCTTGAAGCTTACCAAGAGGGTCCATGTTTGTTCCATGATCATAATATGCTCCCCAAAGTTCATAAAAGTCAAGGGATCACAAAGCATGGCAAAGGCATAGAGGCAGACTGAAGATTTCCTGCACAGATGACCTAAAACTAGGGTTTTGGTTTCAGAGGCCTTAATCCCAAATTTTTTGGTAATTCTTGTTTCTAATTGTCTTAATATGTTATAAGGATCATGTGTATCAAATTTGATGAAGAAATTCATTGTGGAAGTCATCTGATCATTGGGTAACTTCTTGAGCAAGTAAAGTCAAAATCAGGCCTCCCTCAAGGGTACCAAAGGGTCATCATCATCATTTTGAGTCTCTATGATCTTTATTTGATCTTAGAAGTGGTTGGAAGTTCACAAAATTGAAGAATTTCAAGCCAAATGCAAACTTGCTATTTTTGGAAATGACTTGTAATGGAAACTTTCCATTTTGGGAAAGATATTCAACCTATTCTTTCTTGACCAAAAATGCTTCAAATGAAAAGTTCTCGGGCTTGAAAGTTGTATATTATGTCTTCCCATTTTCAAAAAGTACAAGAACATGTCTTGATTCATCCTAGAACTCAAGATATGGCCTATCAAAGTTGGCAAAAATCCTATAATTTTCAAGTTCATGCCAAAGAGGGATTTTTGCAAATTCAAGTTTCAATCCATTTCATGACCTCTAATCAACTTCTATGTACCATAACATGTCAAAGCAACTTCAAAACATCAGATTTGGCCCAAGAATGCATGGATTTCATGGCTTGATTCACAAGAAATCTCAAAATGGCAATTATGCATAAACTTTGCAAAAACTATGACAACTCTTGATCCAAGTGTTCCAGCTACATAAAAATGATCCTAGGGCCATCCATGAATCAAGCTAAGGCCAAGACACCCTAAAAGCCAGCTCTGACTCAGCCCATGCTTATGGTACCATAACTTTTGACTTTTTGCAAATCAAGCCATACCAATCAGCCTGTGCCACAACCACTCTCTGGCCAATCAACATGACTTATGTGGACATCAAGGAGCCCATTTCACACGAGCTTGGAGCCTGAATCCTCTCACACACTCAGAAATCCAAAAAAATTGCCATAACACATCCTCTCTTCGAAACTTACTCCTCATCCATCATAAATTAAAATTTCTTTCACCATTCAACTCCACATAACCTAAGGATCAAATCCCACCCATCACCATGGCCTGAAATAAGCCCAAACACAAACACGATTTCTGCAAACTCAGAACTGAAACTCATGATTCAGCCAATATAAACTCTTTCCAAGCATCACAATAGACTCTAGGGGACCAAAGGAGGTGGATTGCACAAAACAAAGGCCCAGAAAGTTCCATTTCAAAGAACTTCAACTCAGGTATCCTCCATGAACAATTTTTCCAGAAGCTTGTTTTCTTGTTAAAATATGATTCTATGTGTTGCACTGATCATGGGGATGTGTTTAGTTTTGAAAATGTGCAAGAACTGAGTATGTTTGATGATTTGAAATTTTGACCTAAACACTTGTTTGATTCGATTAAGCCATTTGATGCATGATAAATAATTTTTATTGCTTGATTGTTGTTGTATGATGTTATTAGAACATTTCTGGGCAAGAAATTAAGAGTTTAGAAGCTTATTTGAGGTTTTGAAGTTTTTGCTCGCCGGAGAAGATGACCGGAGGTTAGCTCCGGTCACCTGAAAATAATTAGGGCTTAATGTAAACACCCCAAATTTTCCCTCACTCTTTTTCACACCATGTCTTGTGATCTTTCATATTTGGATTAGCATAAGCATACCATCTCATATTGCATTTGGTTTCACTACATAAGTTCAAGTTCATCTGCATCTAGGGTCTGTGATCTGAGCAATCCAAGGATCCATCTGAGCCACTCCAAAGGTCTCCAATCATTCCAAGAGGGTCCATGTGTGTTCTTTCATCATATTATATCCCTCAAAGATCAAGGAAGTCAAGAAATCACAAGAACTTGCAAGGCATGGAAGCAGAGCTAGGGTTTTCACTACACAGATGACCAAAATTAGGGTTTTGGTTTCAGATGCCATAACTCCAAATTTTTGGTCCATTATTTTTTCTAATGTTCTTAAGATGTTATAAGGATCATATGTACCAAGTTTGATGAGGAAATTCATTGTGGAAGTCATCTGTTCATTGGGTAACTTCTTGAGCAAGTCAGAGCAAAATCAGGGCATCCGAGGCCCCCAACATTGGAACCAAATGGGTATTTTCATCAAATTGAAGTTATATGATCTTTATTTGATCATTTAAGTGCTTGGAAGTTCACAAAATTGAAGAAATTTGAGCTAAACCAAAAGTTGCCAAAAATGGAAATGACTTGTAATGGAAACTTTCCATTTTGGGAAAGTTCTTCAACCTCCTCTTTCTCAACCAAAAATGCTTCAAATGAAAAATTGTTGGTCATGAAAGTTGTAGATTGGATCATTCCCTTTTTCAAAAAGTACAAGAACATGTTCTAATTCATTATGGAACTCAAGTTATGGCCTTGCAAAGTTTGCAAAAATCCTATAATTTTCACTTTCACACCAAAGAGGATTTTTTGCAAAATCACTTGCCAAGTAATTTTGTGACCTCTAATGCATCTCTAAGCATCATAAAAACATAGTACAATGCATTGTGATCAGAATTGCCCAAAGAATCACAACATTTCATGCCTTGCATCACAAGATTTCTCAAAAGGGGAAAATTACATAACACTTGCAAAACCTATGAAATCTTTCCCTCCAAGCCATCCAGCTGCATAATTTCAATCCCATGGCTCTCCTAGAACCAAGTTGAACCAAGACATGCCATGAAACAGCTCCTGCATGAACCCATACCTCAAGTACACAAGTTGTTGGCTTTTGCAATTGAACCCATACCAATCAGCTGCAGCCACAACAACTCTCTGGCCAATAGAGACATGTTATGTGGACCAAAAGCAAGCCAATTCACATAACCTTGGAGCTCAGAACCATACACAAGCCAAGTTCACAAAAATCACCCTCAACCTTCATCTCTTCGAAACACACTGCACAAGCATCAAACCTCAAATATTTTTCCACCATTCATCTCAAAATGAATTAAGGATCATAAACCACCCAAACACGATTCTGGACCAGTTGAGTTGCAACCTCTCAATCCAGCTCATTTCAACTCATTCCAAGCCTTGCAACATCATCAGGGGATCAAGTGGAGGCTTTTTGCACCAAAGAGGAGGCCAGATAGCTCAGATTGCAAAGCTCCAGCTCAGGTATACCTCATGAACTATTTTTCTTCCAGAAATGCTATTTTAAGTTCCTAGATTGTTTTGTGTGTCTCCCTGATCATTGTGGTGTGTTTAGTTTTAAAAATGGTTGAGTATTAAGGTTGTACCGTGCCTCTGAAACTTTTTCAGTTTTTGATGTTTTGAATCGTATCTCAAGTTTTAGCCATTAGAAATTTGTTTTGAGGGTAGATTCAGGCTTGGGAAGGTTTGGGGGTTTGATATGGAGCTTTAGAGCTCTTAAAATGGCTTAGGGAAGAAGTTAATTGTTTGGTCTCGCCGGAGAAGATGACTGGAACCCTATTCCGGTCATCTGAGTGTCATTAGGGCTAATTTAGGGTTTAGTGTAAGTTTGAACGTAGGCCATTGGATTGTTTTCCCGCGCGTGAGTGAATGGTTCAGATCTTCCATTTAAAGCCCTAAATCCTGATTAATTAGTTTAATTAGGATTATTAAATTCAAAATGCCAGAATCAATCTCAGCCCTCCAAACGCGCGCCAGGTCTTTCCCTCCATCCCCAGTTTGAATATGAACCATAGGATGTGCATACTTTCCATTTAAATTGATTTTATTTTCATTTTTATTCCATTTTCTTGCATAATTATTTTAAAATACCTAGAAAAATCACAAAAATATTATTTTCTGCATTTTAGTTCCAAATATTTTTCTTAACTCAAAAAAAAATTTTATTTTATTTTTTGCATTTAAAAAGCATTTTTAAAATATTTAAATGTTTATTTTAATTAATTAATGGAAATTAATTAATTAAAATACCATTTAGGTTTCTAAAAATCACCAAAAAATTCACATTGCATCTTAAGGCATTTAGAAACATTGTCAAACCCTCCATACAAATTTATTTTTCGTTTTGACCCTACTTTGACATTTTCTTTGAATTTAGGGTTCATAAAATCCCCTTTTTAAAATCCTAACTTTGAAAAATCTTTTCTGCCTAACCATGAAGGGTTTGATAATGGTTCTTTTTGCATTGTTTTCCACATATCATTTAGTATCTAGGATATTTTTGTCATGAATTTATCTTTCATTTTCCAATTGATTTGCATTTTCTCTTTTAAGGTACCCAAAAACCCTAGTTAACTTTGAAAAATCATAACTTGCTTTAGGTTAAGAGTTAGACCTTCTCCTTTGGGGTGTGATATCATATGGGCTTAGGGTTTGTTTGAGTTCATTTGCAAAATTTTATCATGTGAATTGCTTCTGTTTTAATCATATGCATCTCATGTTGCCTTAAAACCCTAATTTTGCATCTTCATTTGCATTCATCTTGCATATGCATCCACACATGAACTTTCCATGACATTTCATGCATTTATATGTCATCTTAGACATCTTAAGACATGTTAGAATCATGCTTGATCATTTCTTCATTCATTTTCCATGACTTGCATTCATTTCCATTCATTAACTTTCATGAACTTTCAATTTCAAAGCATGCTTCCATTTGCATCTCATCTTTGTATGAACATTCACAACACTTGGTATGCCTTTGCGTCATATAATAGCATCATTTGCATCATGTGATTGCTTCTGGTTTTGATCTTTTCCTTTGTATAGGCATCATTTCATATAATTTATTTCCTTATGCATATTAGGCTAACATTTTCAGGTGGTAAGTTAACTTGAGAAGTGAATTTGCCTTCACTTCTCATTTCTCTTCATTTTCTTCATATGCATCTTTGCTGCATTTTTAATTGTCTTTGAGTGGGCTTGCTCATTCATGTTCATCTCTCACTTTCTTTCTCTAAGTTACTTATCTTCTTCAATGAAGTAAGTAACTTATTTTCTTCTGCTTCTTCCTCCTTCCATCTTCTTCTTCCATTGGTGGCTTCCCTGAAGATCTCTTTCAAGCCTTACAAACCATAGGAACATCCAAGCATGATAATAATTAGGGTTGTGATTAGTCCCCCTTATCTTTTACCTTTGAGTCTTCTTTGTGTCTCTCTTCTCATCTCATCATTAGAGACTAAACCTTCAAGGTTTTAGGACTTTGGAATTAGGGTTATGCCTTCATCCTTCTCTTAAAATGGAGTGTATAACTTTAATCCTAAGCTTTAAACCCTTAATTTGTTTAAACCTCTTAATTAATCCACTTAATAACCACTAAGACGTTAACTTGTAACTTGGGCTTTACATTAGGGTTCTAATTCTACCTTTATTGGTTAAGAAGGACTAACCCTAGTTATTAATGGAACAGTCCTCCTCAAGTTGTCTTACCAACCATAAAATTCACTTCTTAATCTCATCTCTTAATTAAAATCCACTTTAATAAAGGCTTGTCATCTAATGACTTTAATCCCTAATCATGGATTAAGTTGAGGTATCTTCTTCAGCTTAAGTGTGCTCATCTATTATCCTTCTATTAGGATGGTGTAATAGTTCACTAATCCTTGATTATGGCTTAAATTTATTACTTAACACTAAACAAAAACCCAAAAAACATCTAAATAATCACAAGTAGGTTAATGATCTTAATCCTACATCATCATGGCAATTAAGTTGAGATGCTTATCTCATACTTAAAGTATTCTCATTATCCCTAATCAGGGAGGATATAATGGGTTTACAACCTTTGATATAGGCTTAAGCTCATTAACTTATGACAAACACCAAAAACAATAAAAAGCTGAAAACATAAAAACAAACAATAATCGTCTCCTTCGGGATTCTTTTCTCATCACCTTCATTCATAAACGAGAACTTGCTTCTTCCGTCTAATGCAAGACAGTTAGCACTTGAGCCAGACAAGCCATATACTTGAGCATAAGGAAGCAAGCAGTTCACAGTCAATTTATCTTTCAGTCTCTTTGAGTCGAACTACGGTGTTCTGACTTCCTCATTGCACGAGACGATACGTAGGCATAACTTAAATGTTATCGAATAAAAGTCTCTTTGTCTCCCCTGTCTTTCAGCATTCTTTTCTAAGCCTCAGTTCCTGAGCAATTAACCATTTTGCACTGACACTTGTATATTCTTTTCCAGCTTTTGCACACGGATAGTGTAACGCCCCAAAAATCTAAATTTAATTATTTAATCATTTATTTAATTAATTTAGAAAAATTGGAGAGTTTGGATTAATTAGAGAATTTTGGAGAAAAAGAGTATTTTTATATAATAAGGATAAATAGTGTTTTATTATACTATTTTATTATTATTATTAAAAATATATTAAAGAAAAGGGTAAGGTGGTCCTTTTGTGAAAATTATGAGGGTAAAGTGGGAAAAGACTTAACTGGAATGTGTTTTGGTAAAAAGGAATACACGATCAGTTTTCTCATTGTGGTTTTCTATCGTGTTTGGTGAAGTGCTCTGAAGAAAGAGAAAGCTCAGAGTCAGGAGGCTGTGGAGAACCCCAGAGAAGAGTGTAAAGCGAAGAAATTCTCTAAGGTATGGGGAGTTTTCATAATCTATTGTAATTGTATAAGAATTGGATTATGAGTAGATTAGATTTGTAAGAGTTTAGTAAGTTTAGGGGTTTTTGATTTAGGTTGAGCTGATGAGGAAATCTTGATGAATTAAAGTGATTAGAATGAGTTATAAACATATATTTGTTGGTATAATTGTTATCTTGATGTTGTTGATGTTTGATTGATGTTTTTGAATGGTTTTTGAGTGTTTTGATGTGAAACCCGTAATGGAATTTGGGGGTTTTTGGTGTTGAAACAGTCTGCAATTGTATAGCCGAGAATTGCTGGAAAACGTGCGTTAACCGGTTAACGCTATGGGTTAACCGGTTAACCATTGTAAATTTTAGTGAAATTCTAGAATTTCATAGGTGTTAACCGGTTAACGCTATGGGTTAACCGGTTAACACTGTTTGAGAAGAAAATTTTAATTCTTTAAAAATTCATAACTTTCAAACCGTAAGTCCGATTCGCATTCCTTTTGAAGCGTCAGTACGAGCATAAACTGAACATTATTTTGATGAATAAAAATGAGAAAAATGCAAAAGTTGTTATAAATGAAGTTATGAAATAACCTTGTAATTGCCTCATAATTTACCGGGTACGGGTCAATTCTGGATGTGTCAGAGTGGTTGGAGAACCAGTGTTCTGGGTGTAATGTCATGATGATATATATGATTATTTGATGATTGTTTTGCTGATTGAAATGAATGATGCGAATTATTTGGATGAATTTACGATGTAGCGCATCATTCCATTTCATAACATTCACGATGGGGCTTCGGCCTATTTATTTGCTTCAATCCAATTGTGTGGATTGAAGTGTCTCGATGGTTTACGATGTGCTCCTTTGTGGAGGGTTGATGGTCATGTATCCATCTCACGATGAAAATGGTACCACATGCATATTGCATATCAGGATGTTAGAATTGCATATTCTGGATGAATTTTCATGACTGTGTTGGTGTTGTTTAATTTCATGATCGTGTTGTTGTTGATGCTGAATTTTATAGTTGATGATGTCATGATATGTTGCACTAATTTATTTATGTTCTATATTCTTGTACGTTTATGATATATTATGATTACTCACCCTGCCTGCTTGGAAATGTTGCCTCTTTCGTGGGTAACTTGCAGATGTCGAAGAATAGTCTTGGAGTGCAATAGGAGTTTTTCATGAGTCTCGGAGCGTGCTTTAGTGTTCCTTAGAAGTGGTCCTGGTCTATGTGTCCTGCTCTGTGTCATGTAACACTGGGACGGGGTTTATTGTTAAACTGTTTTCAGTTATGTTATTATTTGGATAAATGTTTTCCTATTTTATGATGTTAAATTCAGGATGGTGAAAATTATGTTTATGAAGTAAACTAATGATGTTTTTGAATTATGAAGTTTAAATTCCGCTGCGAAAATGCTATATGTTATTCCTGATGTTGATTAACCCGTGTTACAGGACAGGACACTTTTTGTTTGAAGTATGATGAAATGTGATACCCTTTCTCGATGATTACTCTGATATTATTTAATATTTTGTTTTGGGGTAGAAGGGTGTTACAGATAGCACATACACTACCCCTTTAAACACAAACTTGTAAGCGTGGATCCCGTCGAGTACGACGGACAATCTGGGTGCTAATACCTTCCCAGGTTGTAACCAACCCCCTTTCTCAGTTTCTCTGGTTCGCAACCGTCTTATCCATCTTTTCTTAGGTTTATGCAGCATTACCTTTCCTTCGGGATAAAAATGCCTAGTTGGCGACTCTATTCATCTTCATTTCATCTTCTTCTTTCGCCGACTGTTCGCGTCTGTACCCTATCTGACCAGGTGTCTTTTCGGGGGAGCGACAGCTTGGCGACTCTACTGGGGATCCTTATATTGGAACCAGGGCTTCTGGTTCTTTTTGTGGGTTCCTCCTAGCGCTTGTTTGATTTGTGTTTACGGGGGTGTTACGTGCTACTTGTGCTTATTTATTTTCTTTATTTATTGCTTTCTGCACAACTTTATTTATTACTTTCATTTACAGTTTTTATGCATTTCATATTGTCATTATCATGTGCTGGATCTGTTGTTCCTTTGGTGGGTGGGAATCATTGAGTGATTAAGGTACTATACCTGGGACCTGAGTGACACATAGGCTAGAGTGGCTTCATATTCTTTCCCATTCCATTTCGGTCTGGTGCGGGAATGTGAAACACGGTTCAGACATGGGTTTCTACTTGAGAACTTTATGCTGCAGATTTCCTGTAGTACTAGGGCTATCTGGAAAGCCTGCTAAGTCTGGATGACCTTTTTATGACCTTCAGCATCTGAGGTGAATTAGAGGAGGATCTTTTATGGTTGTTGTAAACACTGTACCTCCGGGTTAGAAGTGTTTACACTTCTCATAACTGATCCAAGTCTGAGGATCCTTGTTCTAGAACAATACATGTGAGGGGGTTGGGATGTTTACAGGTTTGCAGGAACCCTTAGCCACATCATACCCTGTTACTAATATTGTTTTAAGAATGCACCACTTTGGACAGTTCTTGTGAAAACCCTGGATTTGTGACTCTTTATTTGAGTCCCCCACTTGGTTACTGGATTTCTAAGCCTCCATTCGGTCTTATGAACACGTGGACCTTATCAGGGCAGATAAACAGATCCAGCACTTGATCACAAACCCTTTGCATATCATTCTGCATACATCATTTTTGCATCATTTAACATTTGCCTATTTTTTTTACAGATTATCCACCTTATTGTCTTTGGTTTGGTTTTGACCCATTTTGCTACTCAGACTTCTTCAGTTATCTTCTCCAGCACCTTCAACAGTTTGTCAGAGACTCTTCCTAGTTCTCTCCATCAGCTATCTTCATCAGAGACCCATCTCCAGTATCTCATTCAGTGACCTTCATCAGCAGTTGCTCTCAGTCTCCTTCATCAGCATCCATTATCAGCATGGACACTTCCAGGAAAAGCAACATCACATACCACTTCTTTGAGCCTACCCTGACAAGCATTAGACAGATCATGTCTCTCATTACTCCTGATCATGTCCCATTATTCAGAGAACACTATGGAGGCATATTGGACATGATCATGGACCTGGATGCATCCCAGAGGAGCATGATCCATACTTGCTAGCTATTTTATGACCCTCCTCTCAGATGCTTCGCATTCCTTGATTTCCAGTTGGGACCTTTGCTAGAAGAATTTTCCATGTTGTTAGGTGTCCTTATCAGGAGAGGGATTCCTTTCAACCCTGAGATGGTTGCTCCCAAGAATGAAGACATAGCCAGGGCATTGCATTTGGAGCCTGCCCTCATTGATCAGAGCATGACCACCAAGGCTGGGGTTCCAGGCCTTCACCTAGATTTCTTGATCTTCCAGGCTACCCTGCATGTTGCAGCAGGGAAATGGGATGCTGTCTGTGCACTCCTAGCCCTCAGTATATATGGAATTATCTTGTTTGCAGACGAGCCAAAGTTTGTAAGCAAGAATGCTATTCACCTGTTCTTACTGAGGAACCCAATTCCTACATTGCTTGGAGACTTCTATTATTCAGTACACCAGAGGAATGAGAAGCAAAGAGGAAGATTGGTCAGATGTTGTGCTCCCCTTTATTACTGTTGGCTGCTAAGACACTTGCCAAGGTCTGACACTTTCCTAAACCCCCATCAGCCAAATAACCTGGCTAAGAGATTGATTGCCTTGACATCAGAAGACATCAGATAGTGCACTCAGAGCACCAAGGGCAAAGACATCATTACTAGCTGTGGGCAATATCCTAATGTGCCTTTGATTGGAGTAAAATGTTGCATCAACTAAAACCCTTTACTTTTTAAGAGATAATTATGGTATGCTTTGGTTCATCCTCCAAGAGGGCAAGATTTGACTGAGACCCTCTATTGTGAAATCCAGCACAACTCTGCTGTTGTCAGACAAGCTGCATGGGCTTGGGATAACATTCAGACTAAGGGAACAACCATCCTTGGAAAATGCAACAATATTGCTTCAGCACAGTATTTTGATTGGTCTCGTAACAGGGATCAGATCACCTAGATGCCATTTACCTTAGAAAATGTACCTGGACCATCAACAGTGCAACCTGCAGCTACTGTCAGTTTGTAAGAGTTTGAGAAACTGAAAGAGAGGAATACTCAGCTCTCAGAAGCCTTGAGGAAGACTCTCTGGGAGAGAAATGACAGCTGTCTGGATAATGAGAGGTTAGAGAAGCTCAGGATCAAGCACTTGACTAAGATTGAGAAGACGGATGACTACATCAGAAAGGCTAGAGCAGGGGAGTTAGTACTGAAGAATGCTTGCAAGGAAGCAAAGACTCAGAAGTCTATGGTAGAGCATTATCTAGAGGAAATCCAGGCTAGGTGGATCAGGATCACTGAGGCCCATGCACAAGAGGATCAGAGAACTCAAGCTAAGATAGAGCAACTGGAGGCTAGTGAGAAGAAGCATCAGGAGGCATTATTGGCAGCACAGAAGGAGATATCTGAATTGAAACTCCGGGCAGGGTTAAAGAGGTCAAAGGATCAGGATAAGCATAAGAAGTTAACCAGTGTCATTGCTACCAGGAACCTCCTCATCAGGACTATCACAGAGCACCCGGTTGGTCCAGTGACTGAGGCCCTCCTGAAGGAACTCAGAGAAGATGACTTTGGGCTAGATGTTTGACTCTTTTTGTTTGTACTTCATTTTTTTTGTATTTTCTTTTGTTGATGTATTTTGACCCACCATGGGAATGTATTGTAATCAAACTCTATATATTCACTCTTTGTAATATATATGGTTTGTATTATTTTTGGTGGGCTTAATCTCTCTTCAGCATCATCATTTCCTCGAGGTCTGGAAGGGTCAAAACCAAAGAACCAAATCGGATACCCTTGGAAGACAAATAGGCATCATGCATTGCATACTAACATTTCTCTTTGTTTTGTAGGTTTTGTTTTGTTGTTGTTTCTCACTTTGTTATGGTTTCAGGAAACATTGCTCGCAGAAGAGTGTTCCCTGTCAACAGAATACACCGGTACCCGACAAGAAACAACCTTCTGGGACTTCAGATGGATCAAGTTCAGCAAGACTTGAATGAAGTAAGGACCCAAATGGCCAATGAGAGGGTTGAGAAGAGAAATCAGATGACTCAATTCATGATTGTAATGACTGGTTTAGCTCAGAGCCAGGAAAGACTGAGGGAGTTAGTTGAGCGGCAAACTCCTGAGGAACACCATCCAGGTACAGGGGGTACCAGTAACAACGATCACGTACAGCCTCGCACTGATCCACCAGAGTTTGGGCCTCATCTGAACCCAGAAATCAATGCCATAAGAAATACTTAGGGTAACACTGCTGGAGGAAGGATCTTGCAGGAAGATCCTCAAGAAGAGCAGTTCACTGTGGTCGGGGCTGGAGACGAAGTTTACGACCGACGGTTAGATGAGATTGCAGAGAAGCTGAGGTCTCTTTAATCCCAAAACTCTCTAGGTTTTGATGTCATGGACATGGGATTGGTGGAAGGAGTGAGAATTCCTCACAAGTTCAAACCCCCTTGTTTTGAAAGATACAATGGCACATCCTGCCCATGCACCCACCTTCAATCATTCTTGGGAAGATTAAAAGCATACACTATGGAAGAGAAGCTGTGGATGTTTTACTACGAGGATAGCTTGACAGGGGCATCCCGAGAATGGTACTCCCACTTGACCAAAGCCACAATAAGAAACTGGAAAGACTTGGCTGAAGCTTTCATTTGTCAGTATCAATATAACCTGGACATGGCTCCAAACAGGACCCTTCTGATGGGAATGTCACAATCTTCCCGTGAAAGTTTTAGGGAGTATGCCCAAAGGTGGAGGCAACTGGCTGCTGCAGTTCAACCCCCGATGTCTGAAAGGGAGATGGCAGACATGTTCATGAATACTCTTCAGGGTACTTATATTGACAGATTGGCCACATTTTCTTCCACCAACTTTGCAGATGTGGTGATAGCTGGGGAAAGAATTGAAAGCCTAGTGAAGATGGAAAAGATCTCTGACAACGGTGCCAGTTCAAGCAGTGCAAAGAAGCCATTTGCTGGGCCCCGTAGATCTGGTGAGACAAACTCTGTACACATGGGAAGAGGGAGACCCCAATACCTGCCCAGAACAGTTGTTGTCGTTACTATCCCTGCTCCACCTCAACAATATACTCAACAACCACAACACTTTCCGCAACAACAATAATTTCCTTAACAGAGATCTTATAACAACAACAACAACAACAATCAACAACAAAGCCCTTTACAACAGTGGCCATCCCAGATCAACAAGGTGATTGACCTTATTCCAATGCCATATGCTACACTGCTGCCACAACTCCTAAAGCTCAATCTTGTTGAGTTGAGGACATTGGCTCCACCTGATCCTCAGAACCTTCCAAGAAACTATGATGTCAATGCTAGGTGTGCTTTTCATTCCAACGCACCTGGTCACTCTACGGAAAAATGCAGGGCTCTGCATATGAAGGTTCAGGATCTGGTAGATTCAAAAGCCCTAAACTTTGCACCACCTCCAAATGTAATGAAAAATCCTATGCCAAGCCACAGTGGGCCAAGGATTAATGCTATAGAGGAAGGCTCACCTATGAGTTTAATAGAAGACATTGCACGTATTCAGACACCTCTGGCAGAGGTTAAAGCCCAGCTTTTGAAATGCCAAGTGTTTCCAGGTTGTGAGGCCTGTTGTGAATCATGCAAAATTTCCGAGAATGGGTGTGCGAGCTTGAGGAGTGGAATTAGTGGCTTGATCAGAGAAGGCATTCTGCAAATTACCACAACTTCTTCTACAACACCAACAACTCTTTTTTCAACAACAAGTGATTCTTCTTCAACTGCAACAACAATTGTTCCCATTGATTCATCTACAACTTCAACAACCATTTCTTCCGCCGCTTCAACAAACAACAGTTCCATTTCATATCCTTCTACAACTCCAGCAACCACCAGCAATGATGTCTCCACAGTTACAATTTATTATGACCCGACAACGGTCCCGAACTCCAGCAACTTTCAACAACCTCAACAACAGTTTCAACCAAGCTTCAATTCACCACTACCAACATCCACAAGAAGTCCTGTCACTATCTTTTATGATCCACAGACTATTACGGTTCCAACTTCTGCTGCAGTAAGCCCAGTCACCATCACAGTGCCCGAGCCAATTCCATATGATAAAGACAGTGTTGTACCATGGCATTATGGTGCTGACCTTTACTACAATGGAGAGAAAGTCCTTCTTGATTCTCCAATTCTTAATCCCCAAGTGGACAATGTCGGGGGAGGCGGAGGCTTCACCCGAATCGGACGTCTCTTCACGTCACAAGCTCCCAGAATTAATACCGAGGCAGAGGCTGCTGCCAAAGCCAAAGGGAAGAGTGTGATACCTGAAGAATCTGCACCAAAAGAAACTCATAAATCATACTTTGATCAGGATGTGGATGAATTTTTTAGGATAATTAAAAGAAGTGACTATAAAGTTGTGGATAAGCTCCACCAGACTCCTTCTAAGATCTCTATATTATCTCTGCTGTTGTGTTCCGAAGCCCATCGGGATGCACTACTCAAAGATCTGCACGCTGCCTACGTGCCAAAAGAGATCACAGTGAATCAGCTGGAAACAGTGATGTCAAATGTCAATACTATCCATGGGCTAGGTTTCACCGATTCTGATTTAACAACAGAAGGACGTCACCACAATAAAGCTTTGCACATCACCATGGAGTGCAAGGGAGTTGTACTATCTCATGTTCTTGTAGACACGGGGTCCTCACTCAATGTCTTACCCAAGAAAGCTCTTGTCAAGCTTGAATATGATGGAATAGCTCTCCGACCGAGGAATCTTGTGGTCAGGGCTTTTGATGGCTCCAAAAGGTCTGTTCTTGGAGAGGTGGAGTTACGAGTGATAATTGGTCCGCAAGTCTTTAAGACTACTTTCTATGTGATGGACATTCAGCCGACATACAACTGTTTTTTAGGTCGACCTTGGATTCACGCCGCAGGCACAGTAACGTCGCCCCTTCACCAGAAACTGAAATATGAGTGGGAAGGACAGATTATCACCATCTGTGGTGAGGAGGACATATTTGTTAGCCATCTGGCTACATACAAGTACATTAAGATGGATGGTGAAATCCATGAAACTATGAGCCAAGGGTTCGAGGCCCTGAATGTCAATGAGGCGACGACTAAAGTATTTGCTGCATCCCAGGAAGACAGGATGGGTATTTCCATTGTCTCCTATCATCAAGCCCAAAAGGTTGTTGAAGATGGCAATGCCCAAGGCTGGGCTGCTACTAGTGGAAAAGAAGGAGGACAAATTTGGTTTGGGTTACAGACCATTCCGACGAGATCAATCAGAGGCTTCGAAAGAGCCCAAGTTCATCAGTGGGGTGATGCTCACCCCAGATGTTGTTAACAACCTGGAAGACAAGGCGGAAAGCGACCGCAACCTGGAGAGCTGGATAATTCCAAGGATCCCGGGGAGCCAAGTCCTTAACTAGTCTTCCCAGGAAATTATAAGGGTTACTCCTGCAGAGTAATTATTATTTCCTGTCTTTTTAGCATGCATCAAGTCCTGCATCTTGCCCAAGGTGTCAGGACTCATTTTGTAATAGGGCCATATTGTAATTTTGTGCAAATGGATTAATCAATGAATATCGGACATCTTTTGCAAACAAGTCTCCTTTTTTCGCTCACTGTCTTTTCATTTTTCACTTTTGTACAAAACAATAAAATGGCAATGTTTTCAAAATAATAACTTCATTTTCACTTTTTCTAAACAAGATTAAAATTGATCACTAAAACAAACAAATCTCAACCCTTGCAGAGATTATCCTCCAGATTACACCGACAACAACACTGCTATGACCTTGTATAACTTCGACAATCCAATTAACCAAGTTGATGAAGGGGTTGAAGAAGACTATGAGTTACCTGAAGAGTTAGCCAGGTTGTTGAGACAAGAAGAGAAAGTGATCACTCCTCATCAATGTCGCTCCCACCTGGTGACATAGGGCCAAGACGGGTACAGACGCGAACGGTCAGCAAAAGAGAGAGAACACACAAGGGTGAACTGAAAAGAAAAGAGTCGCCAGCTAGGCATTTTTATCCCGAAGGAAAGGTAATGCTGCATAAACCTAAGAAAAGATGGATAAGACAGTTGCGAACCAGAGAAACTGAGAAAGGGGGTTGGTTACAACCTGGGAAGGTATTAGCACCCAGATTGTCCGCCGTACTCGACGAGATCCACGCTTAAAAGATTTGTGTTTTAAAGGGGTAGTGTCAGTGCAATCTGTGTATCAAGGCTGGAAAGAATGCAAGTGTCAGTGCAAAAGAAATGTGAAGTGGAATGAAAGAGTGTCAGTGCAAGAAAAGAGTGTGAAGCTCAAGACTATGAGGCTTAAAAGAATAATGCTGGAAGAGGGGGAATATACAGAGACTTTTGTTCGATAACTGTTAAGTTATGCCTACGTATCCTCTTGTGCAATGAGGAAGTCAGAACACCGTAGTTCGACTCAAAGAGACTGAAAGATAAATTGACTTGTGAACTGCTTGCTAGTCTATGCTCAAGTGTATGACCTGTCTGGCTCAGGTGCAAACTGTCTTGCATTAGACGGAAGAAGCGAGTTCTCGTTTGAGAGTGAATGAGATGAGAAAAGAATCCCGGAGGAGACGATTATTGTTTGTTTTTGATGTTTTCAATCTTTTATTGCTTTTTTGGATTTTGTCATAAGAAAATGAGCTTAAGCCTAAAACAAGGGTTAGTAAACTCATCACATCTTCCCTCTGATTAGGGGTAATGAGAATACTTTAAATATTAAGTAAGCACCTCACACTTAATCACCATGATGTAGGATTAAGATCATTAACCTATTTGTGATTATTTAGGTGTTTTTGGAGTTTTTTGTTTAGTGTTAAGTAATGAGCTTAAGCCATAATCAAGGATTTAATGGACCCATTACACCATCCTAATAGAAGGATAATAGATGAGAACATTTAAGCTGAGGAAGGCTCCTCAACTTAATCCATGATTAGGGATTAACCTCATGACAAAACAAAGCCTTTATTAAAATGGATTTTAGTTAATGGTAAGATTAAGAAGTGAATTTTATGGTTTGTAAGACAACTTGAGGAGGACTTGTCCATTAACACTAGGGTTAGTCCTTCTTAACCAATTAAGGAAGAATTAGAACCCTAATGAAAGGCCCAAGTTACAAGCTTGATGTCTTAGTGATTATTAGATGGATTGATTAAAGGATTTAAACACATTAAGGGTTTAACACTTAGGATTAAAGTTATACACTCCATCCTAATAGAAGGATGCAGGCATAAGATTAATCACGAAGCCTTAAAACCTTGAAGGTTTAGTCCTTGATTAAGAGATGAGAAGAGAAGACTCAAAAGATGACACAAAGGTAAAACTAATGGGGGACTAATCTAACCCTAATTGTGATCATGCTTGGATGTTCCTAGGGTTTATGAAGCATGCAAGAAATCATCAAGAAGAGCCACCAAGGAAGAAGCAGATGAAAGGAGGAGAAGCAGAAGAAGCAAGTCAACTTACTTCACTGAAGAAGGTAAGTTGCTTGAAGAAAGAAGGTGAGGAGGAGACATGAATGAGCAAGCTCACTCTAATACAAATACAAAATGCAGCAAGGATGCATAAAAGAGATGAGAAGAGATTATGAGAAGTGAAGGCAAATTCACTTCTCAAAGTAACTTACCACCTGAAATGGTTAGTAAAAAGAAAAGAATGAGATGGAAATGAGATGTGTGCAAAGATGTAAACCCAAAACCAGAAGCACAATCATGATGCAAGAGATGCTATGGGATGGTATGAAAGCATGTCATGTGATGTGTATGTTCATACAAGAGATGAGAATGCAAAATGAGACAAGTAAGAAGCATGAAAGTACATGAATGCATATGACATTAAATGAAAGAAAAAGCATGGAAAATTAATGATACAATGATCAAACATGATTCTAATATGTCCTAAGATGTCTTATATGTCATGTGGATGCACAAAATGTTGTGGCAAGTTCATGTATGCAAGCATATAAAGCATGAATGCAAATGAAGGCAAAAATTAGGGTTTATGCACAAGATACAAAGTAAAATTCAAAATCAGAAGCAAATGACACGATAAAAAATTGAAAATGGGATCAAAGGTACCCTAAACCTATACAAGTTCACTTCCCAAAGGGGAAGACCTAACTCTTAACCTAATGAAAGTTATGATTTTCCCAAGTTTGCTAGGGTTTTAAGATACCTCTCCAAGATAAATGTAAAACAAATTGAAAATGAAGAATAAATTCAAACCAATTTTATCCTAGGAACTACATGACATGAGGGATGCAATGCAAAAATAACCATCATCAAACCCTTCTGGGTTAGGCAGAAAGGATTTTTCTAAGTTAGGGCAAAAATATTGACTTTTAAAGACCCTAAATCCAAAGAAAAATGTCAAAATAGATCAAGAACCAAAAAGAAATTTATGTGAAGGGTTTGATAATGTCTCTAAATGTATCAAGATGCAATATGATTTTTTTGGTGATTTTTAGAAACTTAAATGGTATTTTAATTAATTAATTCTCATTAATTAATAAAAATAAACATTTAGATATTTTAAAAATACGAAATTTATGCAAAATATAAAATAAAAATAATTTTCAGAATGAGAAAAATATTTGAAAGGGAAATGCAAAAGATAAATTTTTTTTAAAGTGTTTTGCTATTTTTAATAAAATGTAAAAAGAAATGCAATTAAAATGAAATTAAAATGTGAATTAATGGAAGTATGCTGATCCAGTGGCCCAGATTCAAATGGAAAAGGGAGGGAATTGACTTCGCGCGCTATCCAAGGGCCAGAATTCAAACTACGCTAATTACACAATTAAGCCCTAATCTGAACCCTAATCAATTTCAGGTGACCGGAACAGTGTTCCAGTCATCTTCTCCGGCTATCCCCTCATGCTATCTCACTCTATACGCAACCCCAAACCCTAAAACTCTCCAGAAATGATCCTCACACCAACCCTAACAAGAATCATACAACAAAATCATTTATTCATCATCAAGAACATGAATCGAAGCAAAACGAAAAACATATCAGAAATTTCAGAAGCTTATGAAATGCTTATTTCTCAACTATTTTCGAAACTAAACATATCATGGCAATCGGGGGAACACATAGAGTCATTCTATAACATAAAATGAAGGTTCTGGAAAAATAAATGCCATGGCTACCTGAAGTGGAGCTTTCAACCCAGGAGCTTTCTGACCAATTCTTTGCCTCAAATCCACTCCAATGACTCCCCTCAAAAGCTTGTGATGCTTGGTTGGAGTTTAAATGGCCTCAAAATGAAGTTGGCAGAAGTTCAGTTCAAGCAATGTCAAAATCGTGATTTTGATTCAGGGTGTTTTAGGGGAAGATGAAGGGTGAGAAATGATCAGCAATGGATATGGAGTTGAATGGTGGAATTTGTTTTGAGGTTTGATGGCTGAGCTATGAATTTCGAAGGCTTTTGCATAAGAGGGAGTTTTTGGGATTGCTGAGTTCTTGGAGGTTTCAGCTTGTGTTATGTTATGGAATGGCTTGCTTTTGGTACACATATCATGCTGGGATAGGTCAGAGGGTGGGTGGTGGCCTATGTTGATTGGTATGGGCAAGTTGCAAAAATGTCAACATGACTTGTACTTGAGGTATGGGCAAGAACACAGCTGGCCCTTGGGCATGTCCATGCGCAGATGACTTCATGGAGATCCACAAATCCATTCTTGAGGCAATTCAGCAAGAGAGAAGAAAGTTATGGAGTGTTTTGCAATTATGTGATGTTTTGGCCCTTTTAGGAAATCTTGATGTTCAAGGCATGAAACTTGGGATTTCTTTGTGAAATTCTGAATTATAGGTCATGTGTGATGTTTGTGCAATGCTTAGAAGTTAATTAGAAGTCACATTTGGCTTTGGTAAGTGTTTTTGCAAACTTCCCTCTTTGGTGCATAAGTGAAATTTTATGATTTTTCCCAACTTTGCAAAGCCATAACTTGAGTTCTATGATGAATTAGATCAAGTTCTTGTACTTTTTGAAAAGGGAATGATCCAATCTACAACTTTCATGACCAAGAATTTTTCATTTGAAGAATTTTTGAATCAAAAAGAGGAGGTTGAAAAACTTTCCCAAAATGGAAAGTTTACATTACAAGTCACTTTCCCAAAATGACAACTTTGCAAATGGCTTGAAATTCTTCAATTTTGTGAACTTCTAACTTCTTATAAGATCAAAATAAAGATCATATATACCCAAAATGATGGAGAAGACCCTTTGGTTGGATGATTGGGGGCCTCAGATGCCCTGATTTTGCACTGACTTGTTCAAGAAGTCATCTATTGATCAGATACCTTCCCCATTGAATTTCTTCATGAAAATTGGTATGTATGATCCTTATAGCATATAATGACCAATAGAAACAAGAATGACCAAAAAAATTGGAGTTATGGCCTCTGAAACCAAAACCCTAATTTCAGGTCATTTGTGTAGTTATGCTTGGCTCTACTTCCACACCTTCCTCAGTTCTTGTGATTTTCTGACTTCTTTGACCTTGGGAGGATATAATATGATGCTTGAACATACATGGACCCTCTTGAGATGATTGAAGACCTTTGGAGTGGCTCAGATAGCTCAGGGATTGCTCAAATCACAAACCCTAGATGCAGATGACTTTGAACCAATGTAGTGAAAGCAAAAATGCAATATGAGATGATATGATTGAACTTATGCATATGAAAGAATCATAAGCCATGGGGAAATGAGTGAGGGCAAATTTGGGGTGTTTACAATTAGGAGGAGGTTGAAACAGTTAATCTTGGTACTGAAGAGGATTTGAATGAAGTGAAGATTGGGGTCGGTCTGCAAGATTCAGTAAAAGAACAGCTCATTGACATGCTTCGAGAATACGTCGACGTCTTTGCTTGGTCCTATCAAGACATGCCGGGTCTGGATACTGATATTGTTATGCAAGCGCTACCTTTGGAAGAAGATTGCCCTCTAGTGAAGCAAAAGTTACGCTGTACTCGTCTAGATATGGCCATGAAGATTAAGGAAGAAGTACAAAAACAGTGGGACACCGGTTTCCTTGCTGTAACTAGTTACCCACCGTGGGTTTCTAACATTGTACCAATGCCTAAGAAGGATGGAAAAGTACGGATGTGTGTGGATTACCGGGATCTGAATAGAGCTAGCCCGAAAGATGATTTCCCATTACCTCACATTGATGTATTGGTCGACACCACAACTCAGTTCTCGGTGTTTTCCTTCATGGATGGATTTTCCGGGTATAATCAGATCAGGATGTCACCCGAAGACATGGAGAAAACAACCTTCATCACACCTTAGGGCACATTTTGTTACAAGGTAATTCCTTTTGGACTGAAGAATGCTGGTGCGACTTATCAACGGGCTATGGTAACATTATTCCACGACATGATCCACAAAGAAATTGAATGCTACGTGGATGACATGATTTCCAAGTCCCTCACTGAAGAAGATCATCTGGTAAATCTGCTAAAGTTGTTCAAGCGTCTGAGAAAGTATCAGTTGAAGCTAAGCTGCTGGGATTTATTGTAAGTGAAAAGGGAATTGAAGTTGATCCTGACAAAGTCAAAGCCATTCAGGAGATGCCTGCACTTAGGACTGAAAAAGAAGTTCGGGGGTTCTTAGGTAGATTGAACTACATATCAGGTGGAATGAAGATTGTCAGAAGGCTTTTGACAAAATCAAGGAGTACCTGCAAGAACCTCCAATTCTTATGCCTCCAGTTGAAGGAAGACCTCTAATAATGTACCTGACAGTATTAGAAGGATCAATGGGGTGTATGTTGGGCCAGCATGACGAGTCTGGTCGAAAAGAGTATGCAATATACTACCTAAGCAAAAAGTTTACCGACTGTGAACAATGTTATTCACTGCTCGAGAAAACTTGATGTGCTTTAGCGTGGGCTGCTCGCCGACTAAGACAGTATATGCTGACTCACACTACCTTGTTGATTTCAAAAATGTACCCCGTCAAGTACATATTTGAGAAGCCAGCACTTACCGGAAGGGTTGCAAAATGGAAAATGATTCTAACAGAGTATGACATTCAGTACACATCTCAAAAGGCCATCAAGGGCAGTGTACTGTCTGATTATTTAGCCGAGCAACCCATTGATGATTACCAACCAATGAGATTTGACTTCCCTGATGAGGATATCATGTTCTTAAAAGCAAAAGATCATGAAGAGCCCGTTCACACTGAAGGCCCTGACCCAGAAGAAGAATGGACAATGATGTTTGATGGGGCTGTCAATATGAATGGTCGTGGTGTTGGTGCAGTTCTCATTACACCTAATGGAGTTCACATGCCTTTCTCGGCAAAACTCACCTTTGCATGCACTAACAACGAAGCTGAATATGAAGGCTGTATCATGGGTCTTGAGGAAGCCATTGACCTCAGGATCAAGATTTTAACTGTATTCGGAGATTCAGCTCTGGTAATCAATCAAACCAACGACAAATGGTACACTCACCAAGAGTATCTGATTCCATACCGTGACTACACGAGGAGATTATTGACTTTCTTCACAACAGTCAAACTTGAGTATATCCCTCGAGACGAAAATCAGTTCGCAGATGCTCTAGCTACCATTTCCTCCATGATCAAGGTTCAAACGACAAATTATGTACCTCGGATTTTTGTATCCAGACTAGACCGACCAGCATACATTTTCTCTGTGGACATTGCTAAAGATGACAAGCCGTGGTTCCATGACATGAAATGCTTCTTAGAGGATCAAACATACCCACTTGGGGCATCATCCAATGATAAGAAAACATTAAGAAGGCTTGCTGGTAGTTTCTTCCTTAATGCTGATGGTTCGTTGTACAAGCGAAACTTTGACATGGTTCTTCTCAGATGTGTTGATAAGAAAGAAGCAGACTTGCTGATGCACGAGGTGCATGAAGGATCTTTTGGTACCCATGCTGGAGGACATGCAATGGCTAAGAAATTGTTAAGATCAAGTTACTACTGGATCACAATGGATGCAGACTGTTGTGCCTATGCCAAAAAGTGCCACAATAGCCAGATCTACGCAGACAAAGTGCATGTGCCTCCAAATCCTTTGAACGTGATGTCTTCACCTTGGCCCTTTGCCATGTGGGGCATTGACATGATTTGAAATATTGAACCAACTGCTTCAAATGGCCACATATTCATCCTGGTAGCCATTGATTACTTCACCAAGTGGGTTGAAGCAGCTTCATATGCAAACGTCACCAGACAAGTGGTAGCCAGATTCCTGAAAAGAGACATCATCTGTCGATATGGAGTACCCGAATGAATCATTACTGATAATGGTTCCAATTTGAACAACAAAATGATGGAAGAGCTGTGTCGGGACTTCAAAATCCAACATCACAACTCTTCTCCTTACAGGCCAAAGATGAATGGCGCTGTTGAGGCAGCTAACAAAAACATCAAGAAGATTGTGCAGAAGATGGTGGTTACTTACAAAGACTGGCATGAAATGCTACCATTTTCCTTGCATAGGTATCGCACCTCAATCAGAACCTCTACTGGGGCAACACCTTATCAGCTTATATATGGTATGGAAGTTGTCCTACCCGTTGAATTTGAGCTACCCTCCTTACGAGTACTGATGGATGTCAAGCTGAGTGAAGCGGAATGAGACCGGTCACGTTACAGTCAATTGAATCTGATCGAAGAAAAGAGATTAGTTGCAATCTGTCATGGGCAATTATATCAGAAAAGAATGAAGAAAGCCTTCGATCAGAAAGTCAGGCTTCGGGAATACCAAGTGGGAGATCTTGTGCTGAAAAGACTTCTTCCTCCTCATACAGACCACAGGGGCAACTGGACTCCAAACTATGATGGTCCATTCATAGTAAAGAAGGTTTTCTCAGGTGGAGCATTGATGCTCACTACTATGGATGGTGAAGATTTCTTGTCCCCTATGAATTCAGATGCAGTTAAAAAATACTTCGCATAAAAAGACCCGCTAGACATAAAAACAGAATGTAAGTCCAGGCAAAAATAAGGCATCCCGGTGAGTCAAAAACAGAATAAAAGACTCGGGCAAAAATAAGGGAAAAATACAAAAATGTGTGTACACCCGCTAAGTTGAAAAGCCGCATTGGACATCTCAGGCAAAAATGGGTATCCCGGTGGATTGAAAACCCGAAAGGGAGATCCACGCAAAATCAAGGAATAGGCGAACAACTGCATTCTGAATTCGTTTGTATCATTTACAACACGGTAAGCTTCGAAAAGATAAAGCATCAGTCAAAATCAACCTTCTTCAGAAAGCAAGATAAGAAGAGCGTCAAGGTCATATGGGTCATAGCAAAGGAAGCTCACCGGAGCGTCGTCAACATTGCCAGCACTTTTACTTTTTCAATTTGTAACAATCTCCTCATTCCAGGGGATTTGTTTCTTTGACTGTATCTGCCAATTCAGGGCACCCAGATTAATAAAATCAGAGTTTTCAGTCACACCTCGTTTGTACATTTCTGTTTCGTTTGCAAAAATGTCCAATATCCATGCTATAATGTTTGCATAAAACAAATGAGCAATTCTTAATAAATGTTTGCAGGAAATATATTTACTCTCAGGAATATTTAACTCCTATGACGAAATCCGGTAAGGGATACCTCGGGATACTTGTGCGTCTTTCTTGTCTTAACAGATTCCAGGTGTTCAATACGCAACCTGGGGCATGCCAAGCACACTTCCTCAGCGTACCTCCTCCCTGAACAATATCTGGATTGCTTTTCCCCAGCGGAGTTGTCAAAACCTCCTCATCACCAGCATAAGTCTATTCAACATGAGCTTCCCCAGCCGGGATCCCCCACAGAGTCCTCTAGGAAGATCGTTCAGTGATCTTTTTTCCCCAAACAGTGTGCCAGGTCTCTCAAAGACAAAAGAACTATCTCCCCGTAGAGTTCCAGCCTCTCCTCAAAAGAACAATGCCTGAATTTCTCACAACGACAAAGTGACGGAAGCTTCCTTATCCCAGCTGGGCTTCTCCTTACAGGATAGCTCTATCAATGATCTAGTTCCCCAAGCAGAACTATATCTCCTAACAGATCTACCAGTGATCTCCCTCAGCTGGGATATCTCTCCGAGCAGATCAGCCAGAGATCTTTTCTTTAGCAGGATCCGAACCCCAAATCGGTTTCTCTTTTGCATAATCATGGCATTCTCATCATTTTTTCCCACAGAACGTAGCATTTCGTCTAATACGGAGCATTACGGCAAAAATCAAACATTTGCATGATCACAAGCCTGGTTCGAACCAGTCACCTACAAATACCACCATCATTTCATCAGCAATGTATATAAAAACCCACATGCCTTGCAAATAAAATCCAAAGTGTCCCCTTTGCACTCGCCAACACGAATGCCTGTTTATATATACTCTTTCAACACTCGTCTGTGTCATACTATTCCCCTGCAGATATAAGCCAAATACCCTATTTGCATTCTCAAATACAGATACCTATATACTCTTCTGACACTCGTCCGGGTCACCTTTCCCCAACAAGTTGAACACTCTTCCGTGTCTTGCTCGTACTACACAATACTCATTCATACTTATACAGATACTCGTCCTTATCTTGTATATATATTATCATTCCCCCACAGATTCGACACTCGTCCGTGTTCTTTGTTAACCAGTTGGTACTCGTCCGTATCATCATCTCTTAACACGCGTCAACGTTTGTTTCTACCGATACTCGTCCGTATCATGGTCTTAAGGATGCTCGTCCGCATCTTTAATCTATACACAGCGTCAAGACACTTATACCTTTTATTCTTGAGCGTAAACACTCGTCCGTGTTTACCATTCCCCAACAAAGAAACTTTTCTTCTATCCGACATTCGTCCTATGTCGTGATACTTTCGGCAGCCGTACCCTGCCAGGTGATCATCCTTCACCTTTGGATGACCGTCCCTCATCCCTTTCTCCAGCGGAGTCTCCATTATTGGAACCCTTTTTCTATCCGACATTCGTCCTATGTCGTGATATTTAGCAGCCGTCCCCTGCTAAGTGATCGTCCTTCACCTTTTGATGATCGTCCTTCATCATTTTATCCAATGTCCGTCCCCATCGTTGATCTTGTTATCCGACATTCGTCCTATGTCGTGACAAACCCTGAGAGCAGCCGTACCCTGCTATGTGATCGTCCTTCACCTCTTGATGATCGTCCTTCATCACGCTTATCCGATGTTCGTCCCCATCGTCGACCTTTTTCCTATCCGACATTCGTCCTATGTCGTGATAAAGAGCAGCCATCCCCTGCTAGGTGATCGTCCTTCACCTTTGATGACCGTCCCTCATCAATATTTCATTTATTCTTTAAACCGATGGCCATCCCCGTCGTTGTTTATGTTACTTTATGAACTTGGTGGTTGTCCCCATCATTACCTTTGTTTTAATCCCCAGAGAAGCCTGTTTCTTTTCTTGATGGTCGTCCCCGTCGTGGTCTCTTTATTTCCCCAGCTTATCGGCCATCCCCGTCATTGCTTTATCCCCAGCAGTCGTCCTCTGCTCAATGGTCGTCCTCCATCGCCCGTACTTTATAATCATATTATGCTACCTTTTACAATTTATATCCCTTTTCTTCTTCTCCCCAGTGAGTGCAAATTTCGGACTGTCTTTGGTATTCAACCACAAGTTATCTTGTTTGTCTGTTAAGCCAGGCGCTTACATCCTGCACAGCTAACTTATGCTTGAATAGGGGAAGCTGTAAACACCCCAAATTTTCCCTCACTCTTTTTCACACCATGGCTTGTGATTTTTCATATTTGCATTAGCATAAGCATACCATCTCATATTGCATTTTATTTCACTGCATAAGTTCAAGTTCATCTGCATCTAGGGTTTGTGATCTGAGCAATCCAAGGATCCATCTGAGCCACTCCAAAGGTCTCCAATCATTCCAAGATGGTCTATGTGTGTTCTACCATCATATTATATCCCTCAAAGATCAAGGAAGTCAAGAAATTACAAGAACTGACAAGGCATGGAAGCAGAGCTAGGGTTTTCACTACACAAATGACCAAAATTAGGGTTTTGGTTTCAGAGGCCATAACTCCAAATTTTTGGGCCATTCTTGTTTCTAATGTTCTTAAGATGTTATAAGGATCATATGTACCAAGTTTGATGAGGAAATTCATTATGGAAGTCATCTATTCATTGGGTAACTTCTTAAGCAAGTCAGAGCAAAATCAGGGCATCTGAGGCCCCCAACAATGGAACCAAAGGGGTATTTTCATCAAATTGAAGTTATATGATCTTTATTTGATCATTTAAATGCTTGGAAGTTCACAAAATTGAAGAAATTTGAGCTAAACCAAAAGTTGCCAAAAATGGAAATGACTTGTAATGGAAACTTTCCATTTTGGAAAAGTTCTTCATCCTCCTCTTTCTCAACCAAAAATGCTTCAAATGAAAAATTGTTGGTCATGAAAGTTGTAGATTGGATCATTCCCTTTTCAAAAAGTACAAGAACATGTTCTAATTCATTATGGAACTCAAGTTATGGCCTTGCAAAATTGGCAAAAATCCTATAATTTTCACTTTCACACCAAAGAGGATTTTTTGCAAAATCACTTGCCAAGTAATTTTGTGACCTCTAATGCATCTCTAAGCATCATACAAACATAGTAAAATGCATTGTGATCAGAATTGCCCAAAGAATCACAACATTTCATGCCTTGCATCACAAGATTTCTCAAAAGGGGAAAATTACATAACACTTGCAAAACCTATGAAATCTTTTCCTCCTAGCCATCCAGCTGCATAATTTCAATCCCATGGCTCTCCTTGAACCAAGCTGAACTAAGACATGCCATGAAACAGCTCCTGCATGAGCCCATACCTCAAGTACACAAGTTGTTGACTTTTTTCAATTGAACCCATACCAATCAGCTGCAGCCACAACAACTCTCTGGCCAATAGAGACATGTTATGTGGACCAAAAGCAAGCCAATTCACATAACCTTGGAGCTCAGAACCATACACAAGCCAAGTTCACAAAAATCACACTCAACCTTCATCTCTTCGAAACACACTACACAAGCATCAAACCTCAAATATTTTTTCACCATTCATCTCAAAATGAATCAAGGATCATAAACCACCCATTGCCAAGCCCTAAAAGTCAGCCAAACACAAACACGATTCTGGACCAGTTGAGTTGCAACCTCTCAATCCAGCTCATTTCAACTCATTCCAAGCCTTGCAACATCATCAGGGGATCAAGTGGAGGCTTTTTTCACCAAAGAGGAGGCCAGATAGCTCAGATTGCAAAGCTCCAGCTCAGGTATACCTCATGAACTTTATTTTCCAGAAATGCTATTTTAAGTTCCTAGATTGTTCTGTGTGTCTCCCTGATCATTGTGGTGTGTTTAGTTTTAAAAATGGTTGAGTATTATGGTTGTACCGTGCCTCTGAAACTTTTTCAGTTTTTGATGTTTTGAATCGTATCTCGAGTTTTAGCCATTAGAAATTTGTTTTGAGGGTAGATTCAGGCTTGGGAAGGTTTGGGGGTTTGATATGGAGCTTTAGAGCTCTTAAAATGGCCTAGGGAAGAAGTTGATTGTTTGATCTCGCCGGAGAAGATGAC
This sequence comes from Lathyrus aphaca, assembly GCA_963966055.1. Lineage (NCBI taxonomy): Eukaryota > Viridiplantae > Streptophyta > Magnoliopsida > Fabales > Fabaceae > Lathyrus > Lathyrus aphaca. The sequence continues at coordinate 410,513,466 of OZ014520.1, forward strand.
CGGAACACTGTTCCGGTCATCTAGGTGTCATTAGGGCTAATTTAGGGTTTAGTGTAAGTTTGAACGTAGGCCATTGGATTGTTTTCCCGCGCGTGAGTGAATGGTTCAGATCTTCCATTTAAAGCCCTAAATCCTGATTAATTAGTTTAATTAGGATTATTAAATTCAAAATGCCAGAATCAATCTCAGCCCTCCAAACGCGCGCCATGTCTTTCCCTCCATCCCCAGTTTGAATATGAACCACAGGATGCGCATACTTTCCATTTAAATTGATTTTATTTTCATTTTTATTCCATTTTCTTGCATAATTATTTTAAAATACCTAGAAAAATCACAAAAATATTATTTTCTGCATTTTAGTTCCAAATATTTTTCTTAGTTTAAAAAAAAAAAATTTATTTTTTGCATTTAAAAAGAATTTTTAAAATATTTAAATGTTTATTTTAATTAATTAATGGAAATTAATTAATTAAAATACCATTTAGGTTTCTAAAAATCACCAAAAAATTCACATTGCATCTTAAGGCATTTAGAAACATTGTCAAATCCTCCATACAAATTTATTTTTCGTTTTGACCCTACTTTGACATTTTCTTTGAATTTAGGGTTCATAAAATCCACTTTTTAAAACCCTAACTTTGAAAAATCTTTTCTGCCTAACCATGAAAGGTTTGATAATGGTTCTTTTTGCATTGTTTTCCACATATCATGTAGTATCTAGTATATTTTTGTCATGAATTTATCTTTCATTTTCCAATTGATTTGCATTTTCTCTTTTAAGGTACCCAAAAACCCTAGTTAACTTAGAAAAATCATAACTTTCTTTAGGTTAAGAGTTAGACCTTCTCCTTTGGGGTGTGATATCATATGGGGTTAGGGTTTCTTTGAGCTCATTTGAAAATTTTTATCATGTGAATTACTTCTGTTTTGATCATATGCATCTCATGTTTCCTTAAAACCCTAATTTTGCATCTTCATTTGCATTCATCTTGCATATGCATCCACACATGAACTTTCCATGACATTTCATGCATTTATATGTCATCTTAGACATCTTAAGACATGTTAGAATCATGATTGATCATTTCTTCATTCATTTTCCATGACTTGCATTCATTTCCATTCATGAACTTTCAACTTCAAAGCATGCTTCCATTTGCATCTCATCTTTGTATGAACATTCATAGCACTTGGTATGCCTTTGCATCATGTCATAGCATCATTTGCACCATGTGATTGCTTCTGGTTTTGATCTTTGCCTTTGTATAGGCATCATTTCATATCATTTCTTTCCTTATGCTTATTGTGCTAACATTTTCAGGTGGTAAGTTAACTTGAGAAGTGAATTTGCCTTCACTTCTCATTTCTCTTCATTTTCTTCATATGCATATTTGCTGCATTTTTAATTGTCTTTGAGTGGGCTTGATCATTCATGTTCATCTCTCACTTTCTTTCTCTAAGTTACTTATCTTCTTAAATGAAGTAAGTAACTTATTTTCTTCTGCTTCTTCCTCCTTCCATCTGCTTCATCCATTGGTGGCTTCCCTGAAGATCTCTTTCAAGCCTTACAAACCATAGGAACATCCAAACATGATAATAATTAGGGTTGTGATTAGTCCCCCTTAGCTTTTACCTTTGAGTCTTCTTTGTGTCTCTCTTCTCATCTCATCATTAGAGACTAAACCTTTAAGGTTTTAGGACTTTGGAATTAGGGTTATGCCTGCATCCTTCTCTTAGGATGGAGTGTATAACTTTAATCCTAAGCGTTATCCCTTAATTTGTTTAAACCTGTTAATTAATCCATTAATAACCACTAAGACATTAACTTGTAACTTGGGCTCTACATTAGGGTTCTAAGTCTTCCTTTATTGGTTAAGAAGGACTAACCCTAGTGTTTAATGGACAAGTCCTCCTCAAGTTGTCTTACCAACCATAAAATTCACTTCTTAATCTCATCTCTTAATTAAAATCCACTTTAATAAAGGCTTGTCATCTAATGACTTTAATCCCTAATCATGGATTAAGTTGAGGTATCTTCTTTAGCTTAAGTGTGCTCATCTATTATCCTTATATTAGGATGGTTTAATGAGTTCACTAATCCTTGATTATGGTTAAATTCATTACTTAACACTAAACAAAAACCCAAAAACCATCTAAATAATCACAATTAGGTTAATGATCTTAATCCTACATCATCATGGCAATTAAGTTGAGATGCTTATCTCATACTTAAAGTATTCTCATTATCCCTAATCAGGGAGGATATAATGAGTTTACAACCTTTGATATAGGCTTAAGCTCATTAACTTATGACAAACACCAAAAAAAATAAAAAGCTGAAAACAAAAAAACAAACAATAATCGTCTCCTTCGGGATTCTTTTCTCATCACCTTCATTCATAAACAAGAACTTGCTTCTTCCGTCTAATGCAAGACAGATAGCACTTGAGCATAAGCAAGCAAGCAGTTCACAGTCAATTTATCTTTCAGTCTCTTTGAGTCGAACTACGGTGTTCTGACTTCCTCATTGCACGAGAGGATACGTAGGCATAACTTAAGTGTTATCGAACAGAAGTCTCTTTGTCTCCCCCCTCTTTCAGCATTCTTTTCTAAGCCTCATTTCCTGAGCAATTCACCATTTTGCACTGACACTTGTATATTCTTTTCCAGCTTTTGCACACGGATAACACATACACTACCCCTTTAAACACAAACTTTTAAGCGTGGATCCCGTCGAGTACGACAGACAATCTGGGTGCTAATACCTTCCCAGGTTGTAACCAACCCCCTTTCTCAGTTTCTCTGGTTCGCAACCGTCTTATCCATCATTTCTTAGGTTTATGCAGCATTGCCTTTCCTTCGGGATAAAAATGCCTAGCAGGCGACTCTATTCATCTTCATTTCATCTTCTTCTTTCGCCGACCGTTCGCGTCTGTACCCTATCTGACCGGATGTCTTTTCGGGGGAGCGAAACTTAAGTGTGATTAGTTGCCCAGATTCATTTGAGGCCTTAGGATCTTAATTAGGGTTAGTGAAGGAACGACCCAGATTACACGTATTAACTTAATCCTGATTAATTAATTATAAAACAAATTAATTATCTAGAATACATCCTGACCGTTCAATAACGCGCACAACCAACCCCCCCCCCCCCTCAAGTTTGAATCTGGAGCCTTGGATCATTTGACTTTCATTTAAATTCATTTTAATTTCATTTTATTTCATTTCTTTTGTTCATTTTATTAAAAATAGTAAAAACCATCAAAAAATTCTAAAACCTTGCATTTTTGTTTCAAATATTTTTCTTAACCTGAAAACATTTTTTATTTTATTTTTTGCATTAAAAAAGTATTTTTAAAATATTTAAATGTTATTTTTAATTAATTAAAAATGCATTTAGGTTTCTAAAAATCACCAAAAAAATCATGAAGAATTTCAATACATTTAGAAACATTTTCAAACTCAGCATACAAATTTATTTTTAGGGTTGATCACATTTTCACAATTTTCTTTGAATTAGGGTTCTTAAAAATCACATTTTCTAACCCTAACTTGAAAAATTCATTTCTACCTAACCATGATGAGTTTGAAATTGGTTCTTCTTGAATTGTTTCATATATTGCATATAGTTTCTAGCCTATTTATATCATGATTTTATCTTGAATTTTCCATTTGATTTGCATTTTCCCTTTAGAAGCACCCAAAAACCCTAGCAAACTTAGGAATTTCATAACTTTCACTAGGTTAAGCTTCTGAATTTCTCCTTTTGGTTGTGATCTTATATATGATTAGGGTGTGTTTTACCTTGATTTCAATTTTTTATCATGTTGAATGCTTCTGTTTTGGTCATATGCATCTCATTTTGTCTTAAGACCCTAATCTTGCATCTTCATTTGCATTCTCCTTTGCATATCATCATCATATGAACTTGTCATGACATTTCAAGCATTTGTATGACATCTTAGACATCTTAGGACATGCTTGGACATTTCTTGATCATTTCTTCATTCATTTTCTATGATTTGCATCCATTACATTTCATGAACATCCATGTGTTTTCATGCTTCTAAACATGCTTCCATTGCATATAATCCTTGTATGATCATTCATATGCATCTTGTATGACTTTGCATCATCTCATAACACATTAGAATTGCATAATTACTTCTTACTTTGGTCTTTGCACCTTCATTTGTCTTATTCCATTTCATTTCTTTCCTTATGCATTCATACTAACATTTCAGGCACCTTTGGTAAATTATCTGGTGGTGGATTCGCCTTCACCTCCCACCTCTTCTTTCCTTTGCATTTTCATCCTTTAATTGTCCTTAAAGTGAACTTGCTTCACTTATGTTCCCTCCTTCTCACTTTCTCTCTTTTAAGTTACTTATCTTCTTCAGGAAGTAAGTAACTTATTCTTCTGCTTCTTTCTCTTTTCATCTGCTTCTTCCATTGGTGGCCTTGAAGATCTTTCCTCTTAAGCCTCACAAACCATAGGATATCCAAGGATGATAACTTTTAGGGTTGTATATAGTCCCCCCTAGCTTTTCACCTTTGAGTCTCCTTGAGTCTCTCTTCTCATCTCAATAATCAGATACTAAACTCTTAAAGTTTTAGGACTTTGGAATTAGGATTATGCCTGCATCCTTATCTTAGGATGGAGTGTATAACTGTAATCCTTAGTGTTAAACCTTTAATTTGTTTACACCTCTTAATCAAAACACCTTAATAATCACTAAGACTTTATCTTGTAACTTGGGCCTTACATTAGGGTTCTATCTCTTCCTTATGGTTAAGAGGGACTAACCCTAGTGTTTAATGGACAAGTCCCCCTCAAGTTGTCTTACAAACCATAAAATCCACTTCTTAATCTCATCCCTTTAATTAAAATCCATCTTTAATAAAGGCTTGTTATATAATGAATTTAGTCCCTAACCATGGATTAAGTTGAGGTATCTTCCTCAGCTTAAGTGTTCTAATCTATCATCCTTATATTAGGATGGTATAATGAGTTCACTAATATGTGATTAGAGATTAAACTCATTACTTAACACTAAACAAAAACCAAAAACATCTTAATAATCACAAGTAGGTTAATGATCTTAATCCTACATCATTAGGGTAATTAAGTTGAGATGCTTATCTCATATTTAAGTAGGCTCATTATCCCTAATCATGGAGGATATAATGAGTTTACAACCCTTGATTTAGGCTTAAGCTCATAATCCTATGCAAAAAACCAAAAACAATAAAAAACTGAAAAACACAAAAACAAATAATAATCGTCTCCTTCGGGATTCTTTTCTCATCACACTCATTCACAATCGAGAACTTGCTTCTTCCATCTAATGCAAGACAGTTAGCACTCGAGCCAGTCGAGTCATACACTTGAGCATAGACAAGCAGGCAGTTCACAATCAATTCATTTTCCAGTCTCTTTGAGTTGAACTACGGTGTTCTGACTTCCTCATTGCACGAGAGGATACGTAGGCATAACTTAACAGTTATCGAACAAAAGTCTCTTTGTCATCCCCCTCTTTCAGCATTCTTTTTAAGCCTCAGTTCCTGAGTAATTCACCTTCTGCACTGACACTTGTATTTTCTTTCCCGAGCTTTTGCACACAAATAGCACATACACTTACCCCTTTTAAACGCAATCTTGTAAGCGTGGATCCCATCGAGTACGACGGACGATCTGGGTGCTAATACCTTCCCAGGTTGTAACCAACCCCCTTTCTCAGTTTCTCTGGTTCGCAACCGTCTTATCCATCTCTTTCTAGGTTTATGCAGCATTACCTTTCCTTCGGGATAAAAATACCTAGCTGGCGACTCTATTCAATTCAACCTCATTTCTCTTTTTGCCGACCGTTCGCGTTTGCACCTTGGGACCTAATGTCTTTTCAGGGGAGAGACAAGGATGCATACGACGAACTTTCTGTTTTATTGGGCGACAATCCTCTTTTGCAGGTAGATGGTGAACCACAATATCAGTATCCAGCCTTGGCATATCTTCATAAGACCAAGCAAAAATTTCCACATAGTCACGTAACATTTGGATCAACTTGTTCTTAACACCGTCTTCCAATTCAGCACCTATTTTGACCTCTTTCCTGTTTTCCTCAGTCCCTAGATTTACAACTTCAATTGGTTCCTCATATGGATGTATATCTTTCTCTTCTTGTTGTAACAATCTAGCCAGCTCTACAGATACTTCACAATCTTCCTCCTTTCCATCCTCGGCTTGATAGATCAGATTCTCGAAGTCATAATTTGCAATAGCAGAACTGTTATCAACATGATCCATAGTGGATGAGGATTTGCATTTTAGTGACGTGGGTGTGTGTGTAAGAACACATAGCTTTTTTATAAAAGGAAAAAGTAAAAGAAAGACAAGGATCACAATATTTACGAAAGCGAGAAACATCCATTGATTTTATTGAATGAAAATATGCAAATGAAATGATAACCCTAACAAGTACACCATTGTGCCTCGAGCAAGGCACAAGGTTTAAAAGTATTTAATTGTTCAAAAATTACGAATTTAAAATTTAGAAAAACAAAATAGTATTTACTCCTGACTAAAGGAGATAGGAATAACGTCTTCAGCCTTCCAATTGTTGAGCCCATCACCAATGGTTAGAAAGATCCAATTATCCAGGTTGTAACCTTCATCATAATCTCCCATAGCATTGACTTGGTCCTTTATGATTCCTTTATTAGTGATACGAATAACACGAGCATGACGAACAACCTTCTGAGATTCTATAGTAAAACCCAAACCACACTTGTCAGACTTGTAAGGAATGTCAGGAAGATGACCCCAAATAGTACAACCACCTTCTTCAACCACAGCTTTAGCATCCTTGAGAGAGTCCATTGTAGGAGGTACTCTGGTAACAGAAGGCACTGGTTTAACAACAGGATGGATTCTATAGTAGGAACAACTTGAGGAACTACTTCAAATGTCTGGAAAGGAGTCTCAACAAATTCACCCTCCATCTCAACATATTTAAAAACATTCACATGACTGACCATGTATTATTCCTCACCATAAACAGTGATAATCTTTCCTTTCACTAGATACTTCAATTTCTGATATAGAGTGGAAGTCACAACACCTGCCCCATGGATCCAGGGGTGCCTAAGCAAATAGGAGTACGCAGGATGAATATCCATCACATAGAAAGTGGAATCAAAGACTTGAGAGCCTACTTTGATTGGGAGATCCACCTCTCCATGCACCATTCTTCTTGAACCATCAAAGGCCCTCACCACCACATTACTTGGCCTTAACACCACATCTTCAAGGTTGAGTTTGTTCAGATCCTCCTTGGGTAACACATTCAATGAAGAACCATTATCCACCAACACATGAGACAAAGTAGTGCCCCTACACTCAATGGAGATGTGTAGAGCTCTATTATGGTTTCTTTTAGCAGGAGTCAGATCAGCATCAGAAAAACTCAAACCATTATCACTAGTCAGATGAGCAACACAATTATCAAACTGGTCCACAGAGATTTCATATGGCACATGAGCAGTCTTCAGGAACTTGATTAAAGCCTTAGCATGGGCTTCAGAACATAATAGCAGGGATAACATAGAGATTTTAGAGGGAGTATGCCCCCAAATGGTCAATAATATTATAATCACTCTTGTAGATGATTTTAAGTACTTCTTCCATCTGATTAGAGAGATCTTCACTAGATGGTGTCTCAGCTTGAATAGGTTCAGTCACTGGTCCTTTGCCCCGAGCCTTGGTACTTGTCCCAGAGTTAGAGATATGGACTGGAGTAGCAGCAGTCTTTGAGGTGTCTTCTGGAGAGAAAATTCTTCCACTCCTGGTAACCTTACTGGACCCAGTAATATTATCAACATCAATATTAGCATTAGTAATAGGTGTATCAGTCAAAGGCTCTTGCTTGACACCATGGATATAAACATCAGAACCATAATTCCAAGGTATAGCCTTATCAGAGGTATATGGGATAGGACCAGGAGTGGTAATAATCATTGGAGCCACCTTTGACTCATCAGTAATCTTCACAAGACCTTTAAAAGTGATCCTCACTGGACCTTTGGAAGTAATCTTCATAGGAATCCTATCAACCATATCCACATCTTCAAGCTTTAGATCTAGGGCCAGACCTTCACACAAACCCTTTATAGAAGGTGTCTTCTCAAATAATATAGTATTGTTGTCCATCAGATGTTGAATACCTTCCTTTAGCTTCCAACAACTACTTGGTTAATAGGCATAGAAAAAACAATCTTCATTGCAACCTGGAAATAAACCAGCTTACATCAGCTTCTTCTTGACAATGGATAGAGGAGTAGTTAATTCAGCCACAATATAAACATAAGAAACTTCCTCAACAACATTAACAGTCTTCTCATGCTTATGCATAGGAGCACTAGTCACATTAGGAGTTTCATGAGGGTCAAACTCAATATCTCCATTTTCAATCATATCCTGAATTTTGTTCTTCAATGCCCAACAACTATTAGTATCATGTCCAAGACTGTTGGAATGATATGCATACCTTGCATTGGGATTGTAACGAGGAGATAAAGTGTTGGGATTCTGAGGAGGGTCCTTTAAAGTAATCAACTCTCCTTTCAACATGTGTTGCAAAGCCTGATCCAACGACATATTGATCTTCGTAAATTGCCTCCTAGGCTTGGGCTGACTATTTTGATGCTGCTCTTGTGGTGCAGGTGTAGGATTAGAAATCAAAACAGCTCCCATAGATTGGTTACGATTATTACGACCCTATTGGCCATACACGACATTGGATTCCTTCTTCCCATTAGAAGGCTTCTTGGTGGTACTAGAAGAGGCAACCATCTGAATCTTTCCACTTCGTATCCCATTCTCCATGCGTTCTCCCGTCATTATCAGCTCAGTGAAACCAGAGGATGAGCTTCCAATGAGATGACTATAGAAAGGACCAGTCAACATACTCATAAACATATCAACCAATTCCCTGTCAGTCAAAGGGGGTTGAACTCTACTTGCAAGATCTCTCCACTTCTGAGCATACTCATTGAAGCTTTCTTTAGAACCCATGGACATACTTTGGAGTTGCATGCAAGTTGGTGCTAAATCAGAGTTATATTGATACTGCTTATTGTCGCTCCCGACAAATGAAAATGGATCATATGAGGGTACAGACGCGAACGGTCGGCGAAGGGAACAATGAGAACACACATCCGTGAACTCACTGGAGATGAAAAGAGTCGCCATCTAGGCATTTTTATCCCGGAGGAAAGGTAATGCTGCATAGACCTAGAAAGAAATGGATAAGACGGTTGCGAACCAAAGAGACTGAGAAAGGGGGTTGGTTACAACCTGGGAAGGTATTAGCACCCAGATTGTCCGCCGTACTCGACGGGATCCACGCTTAAAAGATTTGTGCTTTAAAGGGGTAGTGTCAGTGCAATTTGTGTATAAAATAGCTGGAAAAAGATGTACAGGTGTCAGTGTAAAAGAAATGCGAAGTGTGATATATACAGTGTCAGTGTAGGAACAAAAATGAGATGCTCATGATAATGAGGCTAAAGAATGAAGCTGGAAAGAGGGGGAATGTACAGAGACTTTTGTTCGATAACTGTTAAGTTATGCCTACGTATCCTCTCGTGCAATGAGGAAGTCAGAACACCGTAGTTCGACCCAAAGAGACTGAAAGGTGAATTGACTTGTGAACTGCTTACTTGTCAATGCTCAAGTGTAAGACCTGTCTGGCTCAGGTGCAAACTGTCTTGCATTAGACGGAAGAAGCGAGTTCTCGTTTATGAGTGAAGGTGATGAGAAAAGAACCCCGAAGGAGACGATTATTGTTTGTTTTTGATGTTTTCAGTCTTTTATTGCTTTTTGGAGTTTGTCATAAGTTAATGAGCTTAAGCCTAAACCAATGGGTTAGTAAACTCATTACATCTTCCCTCTGATTAGGGGTAATGAGAATACCTTAAGTGTGAAGTCAGATTCTCACACTTAATCACCTTGGTGTAGGATTAAGATCATTAACCTACTTGTGATTATTTAGATGTTTTTTTGAGTTTTTGTTTAGCGTTAAGTAATGAGGTTAAGCCATAATCAGGGATTAAACAGACTCATTACACCATCCTAAAAGAAGGATGATAGATGAGAATGTTTAAGCTGAGGAAAGCTCCTCAACTTAATCCATGATTAGGGATTAAACTCATGACAAAACAGGCCTTTGATTAAGTGAATTTTATTCAATGGTTATGATGATGAAGTGAGTTTTATGATTTGTAAGACAACTTGAGGGGGACTTGTCCATTAACACTAGGGTTAGTCCTTCTTAACCACTTAAGGAAGAATTAGAACCCTAATGCAAGGCCCAAGTTACAAGTGTGATGTCTTGATATTTATTAAGTGAATTGGTTAAGAGATTTAAACACATTAAGGGTTTAACACTTAGGATTAAAGTTATACACTCCATCCTAAGAGAAGGATGCAGGCATAAGCTTAATCACAAAGCCTTAAAGCCTTTAGGGTTTAGTCCCTGATTATGAGATGAGAAGAGAAGACTCAAAGAGAGACACAAAGGTAAAAACTATGAAGGGGGACTAATCAAAACCCTAATTCATTGTCATGCTTGGTTGATCCTAAGGTTTGTGAGGTTTTCAAGAATAATCTTCAGAGGAGCCACCAGGAAGCAGATGAAAGGATCAAGAGAAGCAAAGTGACTTGCTTCATTCAAGAAGTCAAGTCACTTGAAGAAAGAAAGTGGGAGAAAGAAGAATGAGCAAGCTCAATCTCAAACACAAATAGAAATGCAGCAATGAATGCAATAGAGAGGAAAAGAAAAGGTATGAGAAGTGAAGGCAAATTCACTTCTCAAGCTTACTTACCACCTGAAATGTTAGAAAGAAATGCAATGCAATGCAAGATGAGATGAAATGGTATGATGCTAGGCAAGACCAGAAGCATGTTGATGATGATTATGATGTTATGAGGTGCTGCAAACATGAGATAAGGCATGGGGATGTTCATACAAGATCATGGATGCAAATGATGCAAGCTAAGGAGCATGAACAAGCATGGAAAGTTATGAAGCATACAAGACAAATGACATGGCAAATATGTAATACAATGATCAAAAATGCTTTCTATGTGTCTTAAGATGTCAAATGAATCATAAGCATGCACAAAATGCAAAGACAAGTCATGCTATGCAAGGAAATGCAAGAAGGATGCAAGAGAAAGCACAAATTAGGGTTCATGGAACAAACATCAAACAAAAACCCAAAACAGAAACAAACCCCAAGATATAAAATGGAAAATGCTGCCCAAAGAAACCCTAAACCTATAATGAACCACTGCCCAAAGGGGAGCTCTCAACTCTCAACCAAACTCAAGTTATGAATTTTCTAAGTTATTAGGGTTGTTTAGGGTTCTTAACAAAAGAAATGCCAAACAAATGGAAAATGCAAGATCAAATCAAGACCATTTTATCCTAGAAACTACATGCCAAACACAAAACAATGCAAGAAGAATCAATGTCTCAACCTTCTCCAATAGGCAGAAATGAATTTTTGAACTTAGGATCAAATTAATGCACAAAATATGATTTAATTCAATGAAAAATTCTCAAAATGCATCAAGATCAAAGAAGAAATTTGGTTTGAAGGTTGGACAATGTTTCTAAATGTCTTAGAACATCTCATGAATTTTTTTGTAATTTTTAAATACCTAAAAGTATTTTTAATTAATTAATTTCCATTAATCAATTAAAAATAATCTTTTAAATATTTAAAAATAATTTTTTAATGATGAAAAATAAAATAAAAATATTTTTGTGTCATAAAAATTATTAAAACTCAGAGGAAAAAGTTTCATAATTTTTATGTATTTTTTGCTATTTTAAAATAAATGTGCAAGTTAATTGAAATAAAATGAATAAAAAAAACAAATAAAATGAAAGTCAAAGGAAAGGATGGCTGAGATGCAATCTGGGAGAGAGACAGTTGACTTGGCGCGTGATCGTGTGGCCTACATTTGAACTGACTTAAACTTAATTAATTAAATAAATTAAAGTGATTAGGGTTTAATGACCACATCTGGACCCTTCATGCGCGCGGCAAGTCAACGGGTCAGAGCAATCCTACGGGTGAAATTCAAACTAGCATTAATGACCTGAGATTAGGGCTTAATGACTCAGGCTGCCGGAGAAGACCTCCGGTCGTCTTCTCCGGCCAGCTCCCTCCCTGAGAAACTTCAAACTCCCTTAAAACGTATCAAAAATGAAAACTAAAAACTGGGAAATGATCTTCACATCCTCACGAATCAAACCCCTATCCTAAAACACATTTCTTCTTCCTAAACAAGCTGAATCGAAAGGAATAAAAACTAGGGCACGCAAGCTTCAGAGACAAATTAAACTCTCAAATCAAAGCCATTTTCAAAACCAATGATACCAGGATGATCGGTGAAGCACATAGAGCAAGTTTGTAACAAGAAAAACAATTTCTGGAAAAATAAATTTCAGGCTACCTGAGATTCGAAGCTTTCAGTTTGAAGACTTTCTGGCCACTTCCTTCAGTGCAAACTACTCCACTTGGTCCCCAGAAGATGTTTGAATGCTCAAAGAGAATTTAAATTGGCTGGATAGTGAGTTTCGAAAGCTCCTGCTTCAGCTCAGTCAGAAATGGCAATGGAGTTTCTGGAGGTTTCAGGCCATTGTGAATGATGGTTTGTGGTCCTGAGGATGAATGGAGAAGGTCTGGAGTGTTTGTTTGTATGTTGGTGAGCTAGGGTGAGAGTTTCGAATGAAACTGCAAGCTGGTGTGAAAATGGTGCAGTGATGTTGTAGCTTGTTTAAGGCCTGGTTCTTGGTTGCTTTCTACTCAATGGATCATGGTGATTTCAAGTATGGAAATGGTTGGGATGTTTTGTGGCTGGGCAGAGGGATTCGAAGCAAAATGCAAATGGGAGTGTTTTTGTGAATGTGTATGTGTGAAGTGTTTCAGGCCTGCTTAGTACATGGAATGGTTTGCAAATGGATAGTATAAACTAATCCAATTGGTCAGAGGATGTGACTTGTGCTTTATGGATAGGTGTAGCCACTTTTGCAAATATGTCAACTTCTTGTAAGATAGGGCATGGGCAACTTCTAGCCAAGTACAAAGGGCATGGTCTGCGCAGCAAAGTGAAGGGAAAGGCTAGGCTTGGTCCAACATTCAAGGCAGCAAGTTGGTGAAAGCATGATCATGAGTTTTGCAACTTGTGGCTTTAGGGTTCACATGTGAAGAAAGTCTTGTTACATAAACCAAACTATGTAGAAACTTGGTCCAATTCTGATTTTTTAGGCTCATAGAATGTTTGTGTAATGGTTTGAAATGAGTTAGAGGTCACATAATGCATTGGTTCATGACTTTGCAAAATTTCCATTTGAAACATGCCTTGAAAATCAATGATTTTTGCCAACTTTGTCACACCATAACTTTTGATCCAAAAAAGAGTTTGATCATGTTCTTGTACTTTTTGAAAAGGGAAAGATGAGATCTACAACTTTCATGACCAAAGTTTTTCCATTTGAAGCCTTTTTGGTTCAAGAATCAAAGCTTGAAAAATGACCTAAAATGATGCATTCTTGAAAAGTCAACTATGCCCAAAAAGTCAACATTTGCAAAAACCCTAAATTCTTGATTTTTATGAACTTCAACCTTCTTCCATGATCAAATAAAGATCATATACACTCAAAATGATGAAGATCAACCATTGGTTGGGTCATTGGGGGCCTCAGATGCCCTGATTTTACACTGACTTGTCTGAAAAGTCAACCCTTGATCAGATGACTTCCCCATGGAATTTCTTCATGAAAATTGATATGCATACTCCCTATACCATATAAAGAGCAATGGAAACAAGAATGACCAAAAAGATTGGAGTTATGGCCTCTGAAACCAAAACCCTAACTTTCAGTCAACTGTGCAGTTTAACCTGGCTCTGCATCACCTCAAACCCTAGTTCTTGTGATTCCTCTGCATTTTTGACTTTGAGGAGATGGAATATGATTTAAGAACACACATGGACCCCTTTGAAGTGATTGGTGGCCTTTGGAATGGCTCAAGATGCCTTGAGGTTGCTCAGATCACAAACCCTAGATGCAAATGCCTTAGAAACCATGCAGTGAATCAAAAATGAGATGTGAGATGATATGATTGTGTTTATGCATATGAGGATGATCACAAACCATGGTGTGAATGGGTGAGGGCAAATTTGGGGTGTTTACAGCTGCCCCTATTCAAACATGAGTTAGCTGTGCAGGTTGTAAGCGACGGCTTAACAGGCAAACAAGATAACTTGTGGTTGAATACCAAAGACAGTCCAAAATTTGCACTCACGGAAAGAAGAAGAAAAGGGATATAGATTGTAAAAGGAAAACAAAGTATATTGTAAAGGTGCGGAAAACAAAGCGATGACGGGGACGGCCGACATGCTGGGGATAGAAGGTAAAGCCAAGACGGGGACGGCCGACTAGCTGGGGAAATAAAATCATGATGGGGACGGCCATCAAGATAGAGCTGTAAAATTCTCTGAGGATTTAATGAAACATGACGGGGACGGCCATCAAGTTCATAAAGGTAAAGCAAACAACGATGGGGACGGCCATCGGGCTAAAAAGGAAAAGGGACCACGACGGGGACGACCATCGGGTTAAAGAATAAATGAAATAATGAGATGATGGGGGATGGCCATCAAAGGTGAAGGACGATCACCTAGCAGGGGACGGCTGCTCTGTTGGGGATAAAAGAAATATGACGGGGACGGCCATCAAAGGTGGAGGACGACCACCTGGCAGGGTACGGCTGCCGAAAATATCAACGATGGGGACGGCCATCGGATAGAAAAGGTCAACGATGGGGACGGCCATCGGACGAGCATGATGGAGGACGACCATCAAGAAGTGGAGGACGACCACTCAGCAGGGTACGGCTGCTCTCGGGGTTTATCATGACATAGGACGAATGTCAGATAACCAAAATCAACAATGGGGACGGCCATCGGACGAGCATGATGGAGGACGACCATCAAGAAGTGGAGGACGACCACTCAGCAGGGTACGACTGCTCTCGGGGTTTATCATGACATAGGACGAATGTCAGATAACCAAAATCAACAATGGGGATGGCCATTGGATAAAGTGATGAAGGACGATCATCAAAAGGTGGAGGACGACCACCTAGCAGGGGACGGCTGCTAAAAATCGACGATGGGGACGGCCATCGGGTGAGCATGATGGAGGACGACCATCAAGAAGTGGAGGACGACCACTCAGCAGGGTACGGCTGCTCTCGGGGTTATCATGACACAGGACGAGTGTCAGATAAAAGAAAAATGCTTTGTTGGTGATCTACTGGGGATATAGTGAACACGGACGAGCGTTCACATCCAAGAAACAAAAGGTATAAGTGTTTAGATGTTGTGTATAGATTAGAGATGCGGACGAGCATCCTTAGACTATGATACGGACGAGTATCAGGTAGAAACAAACTGACACATGTTCAGAGATGATGATACGGACGAGTATCAACTGGTTAACAAGGAACACGGACGAGTGTTGAATCTGATGGTTCTTCTGGGGGAATAGTAGACACGGACGAGCATCTATATTCAAGAAGACACCAGTGTTTGACACAGTGTATGGATTAAAGATGCGGACGAGCATCCTTAAGACTTATGATACGGACGAGCATCATGTAGAAACAAACATTAGACGCAATGTTCTGAGATGATGATACGGACGAGTATCAACTGGTTAACAAAGAACAAGGACTACTGTTGAATCTGTGGGGATATAAATGATGTATACAAGATACGAACGAGTATCTGTATAAGTGTACCAATGAGTAGTGAGTATGTATAATGTATAGATGAGTGTTTATCTGCTGGGGAGAGTGACACGGACGAGTGTCAAGAGAGAAAAGTATAATAATAACAAGTATATGGGTGATGAAAGTGTAAGCGACTGCGCTGGGGACATGACACGGACGGGTGTCAAGAAAGTGTATATAAAAGTATATGTGAGTGCAAAGAGGATGTCTTTGGCTTTCTGCTGGTGATTTGACACGGACGGGTGTCAGGAAGTACCTGTAGTATGGGTGATTTTGTTTGTAAAGTGTATTCAGGCAACCTTACTGGGGAGTGATGACACGGACGGGTGCCAAAAGGTGTATATACTGGTGTTTGTGATTTGTGAGGCAACTGCCTTTGCTGGGACTCTGGTGGGGGTTTTTGTATAATGATGATGGACGGTTTGTTATTCACAAGTGTTACTTCAGAACATGGCTTATGATTATGCTATGTATGTGATTTTTGCCGTAATGCTCCGTATTAGACGGAATGCTACGCTCTGAGGGGATAGTATGATGCGAATGCTATGATTGTGCAAGGATATCAAACCGGGATCCGGATCCCGTTGCTGCAAAGATCTCTGGTTGATCTGTTTGAAATGGACCTCCCAGCTGGGGACGAGATCATTGGTAGATCTAATGATGTATCTGTTTGGGGATACAGGTCACTGACTGGCATATCCTTGTAATACGGGACCCTGCTGGGGTTTGTAGAAGCTTTCTTTACTCTGTTGTGATCTCTTCATGCGTTGCTCTTCTGGATAGAGGCTGGAACTCTGTGGGGAGATGGTTCCCTGACTTCTGTATTCAGCTGAGGATGACACGGAAACCTGGCTGGGGAATTATGAGAGGCAACTCAGCTGGGGAGAGAGCATTTCAGATGCTAAGATTGAGTGCATGTTGATTTGACAACTTTGCTGGGGAAATGGGCCCCTTCCAGTGCCATGTGGAAGATAGACCGAGTTGATAATGATACACCAGCTTGCTGAGACGTAACTTGCATGCCCCAGGTTGCGTTCTGGATACCTGCAATCCTGCAAAGGTAAGGAAACGCGCAAATGGTCCCGAGGTATCCTTTACTGGATTCCGTCATAGGAGATAAGCATTCTCACGAGTAAGTATATTCCCTGCAAGCGTGTGTTTTATTTTTTTATTTTTAGAGAAAAACATCTGTACTTATGCAACTGATTTTTTAGAGACATCAGACATCCTTTGCAAATAAAAATATACAAAACGAAACATGACTGAAAAATCTGATTTTATTAATTCATGTGCCCTGAATCGGCAAGATACAACCAAAGAAACATATCCCCTGAAATGAGGAGATTGTTTACAAATTGAGAAACAAAGTGCTGGCAGTGTTGGCGACGCTTTGAGGAGCTTCCTCTCCTGCTATAACTCGTATGACAATGACGTTCTTCTCGTCTTGCTTTCTGAAGAAGGCTGATTCTGATTGGAGCTTGATCCTTTTGAAGCTTACCAAGTTGCAGATGATACAGACGAATTCAGAATGCAGTTGTTCGCTTATTCCCTTATTTTGCATGGATCGCCCTTTCGGGTTTTCAATCCATCGGGATACCCATTTTTGCCTGAGTTGTCCAATGCGGTTTTTCAACTCAGCGGGTGTACATTTTTCATTTATTTCCCTTATTTTTGCCCGAGTCTTTTATTCTGTTTTTGACTCGCCGGGATGCCCTATTTTTGCCTGGACTTACATTCTGTTTTTATGTCCAGCGGGTCGTTTTATGCGAAGTATTTTTTAACTGCATCTGAATTCACAGGGGACGGGAAATCTTCACCATCCATGGTGCTGAGCATCAGCGCTCCACCAGAGAAAACTTTCTTTACAACGAATGGTCCTTCATAATTTGGAGTCCATTTGCCCCTGTGGTCTGTATGAGGAGGGAGGATTCTCTTCAGCACAAGATCCCCTACTTGGTACCCTCGGTGTCTGACTTTCTGATCGAAGGCTTTCTTCATTCTCTTCTGATATAACTGCCCATGACAAATTGCAGCCAATCTTTTCTCTTCAATCAGACTCAGTTGTTCGAATCGGGACCGAACCCATTCTGCTTCACTCAGTTTAACATCCATTAATACTCGTAACGAGGGTAGTTCAACTTCAACAGGTAGGACTGCTTCCATACCATATACAAGCTGATACGGTGTTGCCCCAGTGGATGTCCTGATTGACGTGCGGTACCCATGCAAGGCAAACGGTAGCATTTCATGCCAGTCTTTGTATGTGATTACCATCTTCTGCACAATCTTCTTAATATTCTTGTTTGCCGCCTCAACAGCGCCATTCATCTTCGGCCTGTAAGGAGAAGAATTGTGGTGTTGGATTTTGAAGTCCCGGCATAATTCGGCCATCATTTTGTTGTTTAAATTGGAACCATTATCAGTAATGATTCGCTCGGGCACTCCATACCGACAGATGATATCTCTCTTCAGAAATCGGGCTACCACTTGTCTTGTAACATTTGCATATGAGGCTGCTTCAACCCACTTGGTGAAATAATCAATGGCGACCAGGATGAATCTGTGACCATTCGAAGCAGTTGGCTCAATCTTGCCAATCATATCAATGCCCCACATAGCAAAGGGCCATGGTGAAGACATGATGTTCAAAGGATTAGGAGGCACATGCACCTTATCTGCGTAGATATGGCATTTGTGGCATTTTCTGGCGTAAGCACAACAATCTGCATCCATTGTGATCCAGTAATAGACTGATCTTAATAGCTTTTTAGCCATGGCATGCCCTCCGGCATGGGTACCAAAGGACCCTTCGTGCACTTCATGCATCAACAAATCTGCTTCCGTCTTGTCAACACATCGGAGGAGTACCATATCAAAGTTCCTTTTGTATAAAGACCCATCAGTGTTCAGAAAGAAACCTCCAGCAAGCCTTCTCAAAGTCTTCTTATCATTGGAAGATGCCCCAGGTGGGTATGTTTGATCCTCCAAGAAGCACTTAATATCATGGAACCAAGGCTTATCATCTTTGACAACATCTGCTGCGAATACATATGCTGGTCTATCAAGTCTCGATACTGAAATCTGAGGTACAACGTTAGCAGCTTGAACTTTGATCATGGACGAAATGGTAGCAAGAGCATCTGCAAACTGATTCTCATCCCGAGGGATATACTCAAGTTTGACTGTTGTGAAGAAAGTCAATAACCTTCTTGTATAATCCCTGTAAGGTATCAGATGATCCTGATGTGTATACCATTTCCCATTGGTCTGATTGATTACCAGAGCTGAATCTCCGAATACGGTCAATGTCTTGATCCTGAGGTCAATAGCTTCCTCAAGACCCATAATGCAAGCTTCGTATTCCGCTTCGTTGTTAGTGCAGTTGAAAGTGAGTTTTGCCGAGAAAGGCATGTGAACTCCTTTAGGTGTAATGAGTACTGCACCAACACCACGGCCATTCATGTTAACAGCCCCATCAAACATCATAGTCCATTCTTCCTCCGGGTCAGGCCCTTCAGTGTGAATAGGCTCTTCGTGATCTTTTGCTTTAATGAACATGATGTCTTCATCAGGGAAGTCAAACCTCATAGGCTGGTAGTCATCAATGGGTTGCTCAGCAAGATATTCAGATAGTACACTGCCCTTGATGGCTTTCTGAGATGTGTACTGTATGTCGTATTCTGTGAGAATCATCTGCCATCTTGCAACCCGTCCGGTAAGAGCTGGCTTCTCGAAAATGTACTTAACTGGATCCATTTTTGAGATTAATAAGGTAGTGTGGGTCAACATATACTGTCTCAGTCGGCGAGCAGCCCACGCTAAAGCACAGCAAGTTTTCTCGAGCAGTGAATAACGCTGTTCACAGTCGGTAAACTTTTTGCTTAGGTAGTATATTGCATACTCTTTTCGACCAGACTCGTCATGCTGGCCCAGCACACACCCCATCGACTCTTCTAACACTGTCAAGTACATAATCAGAGGTCTTCCTTCTACTGGAGGCATGAGGATTGGAGGTTCTTGTAAGTACTCTTTGATCTTGTGAAAAGCCTTCTGGCAATCTTCGTTCCACCTGACCGTTTGTTCTTTTCGTAAAAACTTAAACAAAGGTTCGCAGGTTGCTGTAAGGTGAGATATGAACCGTGAGATGTAGTTCAATCGACCTAAGAACCCTCGAACTTCTTTCTCTGTTTTAGGTGCAGGCATTTCTTGAATAGCCTTGACTTTATCAGGGTCAACCTCAATCCCTTTCTCGCTTACAATAAAGCCCAGCAATTTACCGGATCGCACCCCGAATGTGCATTTGTTGGGGTTCAACTTTAGTTGGTACTTCCTCAGGCGTTTGAACAACTTCAGCAGATTTACCAGGTGTTCTTCCTCTGTAAGGGATTTGGCAATCATGTCATCCACATAACACTCGATTTCCTTATGGATCATATCGTGGAATAATGTCACCATAGCCCGTTGATATGTTGCACCAGCATTCTTTAGTCCGAATGGCATCACTTTGTAACAGAACGTGCCCCAAGGTGTGATGAATGTTGTCTTCTCCATGTCTTCAGGTGACATTTTGATCTGATTATATCCTGAAAATCCATCCATGAAGGAGAATACCGAGAACTGAGCCGTGTTATCCACCAATACATCAATGTGAGGTAATG
The DNA here is from genome assembly GCA_963966055.1 of Lathyrus aphaca. Classification (NCBI taxonomy): domain Eukaryota; kingdom Viridiplantae; phylum Streptophyta; class Magnoliopsida; order Fabales; family Fabaceae; genus Lathyrus; species Lathyrus aphaca. The sequence goes on from OZ014520.1 coordinate 410,533,988, forward strand.
GGAAGTCATCTTTCGGGCTAGCTCTGTTCAGATCCCGGTAGTCAACACACATTCTTACTTTGCCGTCTTTCTTAGGCACAGGTACTATGTTAGCAACCCACGGCGGATAGCTAGCCACAGCAAGGAACCCGGCGTCCCATTGCTTTTGTACCTCTTCCTTGATTTTCATAGCCATGTCTGGGCGAGTTCGGCGCAGCTTCTGTTTGACTGGAGGGCATTCTTCTTTCAAAGGCAGCTTGTGCACAACAATGTCGGTATCCAACCCTGGCATGTCTTGATACGACCAAGCAAACACATCCACATACTCTTGAAGTAGATCAACCAGTTGCTTCTTCACTGAGTCTTGTAGGCAGGCCCCGATTTTAACTTCCTTCACGTCTTCGTCTGTACCAAGATTAATCACTTCAATCTCCTCCTGGTGAGGAGTAATGACCTTCTCCTCTTGCCTTAACAACCTGGCTAGCTCTTCAGGAAGCTCATATTCTTCATCAACCCCTTCACCAGCTTGATTGATTGGATTGTCAAAGTCATACGATGTCATAGCCGTGCTGTTGTCGGTGCTGTCTGGAAGGCACTCTCTGCAAGGGTTAAGTTTGTTCATTTTAGTGATTGATTTTAATCTTGCTTTAGAAAAAAAGTGAAATGAAGCTATCATTTTGAAAACACCGCCATTTATTTTTGTACAAAAAGAAAAATGGAAAAACAGTGAACAAAAAGAAAAAGACTCGTTTGCAAAAAAGATGCCTGATATTTCATTAATTTAATCTTGTTTGCACAAAAGTACAGATGGCCCTGATTACAAAATGAGTCTTGTCATCTTGGGCAAGATGCAAGACTTTGATGCATGCTATAAAAAAATACAGGAAATAATAATTACTCTGCATGAGTAACTCTTATAATTTCCTGGGAAGACCAGTTCGAGACACTGCTCCCCGGGATCTTTGGACGAATCCAATTCTCCAGATTGCGCTCCTCTTCCAGCTCGTCTTCCAAACAGTTGATAGCATCAGGGGTAAGCATCCCCCCACTGACAAAACCAGGCTCTCCAGCAGCCTTTGCTTGATGCTGAGTTGGTCTGTAACCCAACCCAAATTTGTCCTTCTTCTCCTCCACAGCTAAGACCTTGCCCCAGCCTAGGGCAGTTCCTTCCTCAACAACCTTCCGGGCTTGTTGGTAAGACGACATGGAGATCCCTGACACAGCAGATGCTTCATTGACATTCAAGGCTTCAAAACCTTGGCTCATTGTTTCATGGATCTCCCCATCCATCTCAATGTATTTATAGGTAGCCAGATGGCTAACGAAAATATCCTCTTCTCCACAGATTGTGACAACTTGGCCTTCCCACTCAAATTTTAACTTTTGGTGAAGGGTAGACGTTATTGCGCCGGCGGCGTGAATCCAGGGTCTACCCAACAAACAGCTGTAGGCGGGCTGAATGTCCATCACATAAAAGATAGTTTTAAAGGTTTGTGGGCCAATTGTCACGGGCAGCTCGATCTCTCCCAGAACTGATCTCTTCGAGCCATCAAAAGCTCTTACTACCAGGTTGCTGGGTCTCAATGCCAAACCATCATATTCTAACTTCACCAGAGCCTTCTTTGGTAAGACATTCAGGGATGAACCTGTGTCCACCAGCACGTGTGAAAGGACAGCTCCTTTGCATTCCATGGTGATGTGCAAGGCTTTGTTGTGGTTGCGGCCGTCCGCTGTCAAGTCAGAATTGGTAAACCCTAGCCCGTTGCTAGCAGTAACATTTCCAACCACGGTTTCCAATTGGTTGACAGTAATCTCTTCAGGCACGTAAGCTGCGTGCAAGACCTTGAGTAGTGCATTCCGATGGGCTTCGGAACACATAAGCAGTGAGAGGATAGAGATTTTGGATGGCGTCTGGTGAAGTTGATCCACAATTTTGTAGTCACTCTTTTTGATGATTCTCATAAACTCATCAACTTCCTGATCAAATGGGGTCTTCAGGGTTTCTTTGATAGTTGGGTCTTCCTGCACCGGGCCTTTTCCTTTTGCCTTGGCAGCAGCTTCTGCTTCGGCTGTAGGTCTTTGAATTGGTGGAGCGAAGAGACGTCCGCTTCGGGTGAAGCCTCCGCCTCCCCCCACATTATCTACTTGTGGTGCAGGTGTTGATGTTTCAAGAGTGATTCTTTTTCCTTCGCAGTACACGTCAGAGCCATAGTGCCAAGGGATGGCCCTATTGCTTTCATATGGTACTGGTCCAGGCACCGTGACAGTGACTGGACTGATTGCTGCTGCTGAAGGGACTGTAATCGTTTGTGGATCATAAAAGATTGTAACTGGTGCTCTGGCGGGAGCAGCACCTTCTGAATGGTAGGCGGAATTATTTTCAGGATCGTAGAAAATGGTAACAGTAGAGACATCTTCATGATTGTTTGCTGGTGTTGTAGGAGGTATTGTTGGAAGAACTGTTGTTGTTGTTGATGGAGATTCGAAATGGAATGAAGCTGAAGTTGTAGCAGGAGAAACTGTTGAAAACTGATCATTTGGAAGGACAGGTGAAGTACTTGTTGATGTTGCTGATGAATTGTCGGGAACGATAGTTGCTGCGGTTGTAGGAGGTTCTGAAACCGTTGTTGATGAAGTTGCCGGATTTGTCGGGAATGATGTAGTGATCTGTAGCAGGCCACTCTGAATAAGGCTGTCAATGCCATTCCTCAGGTCCTCACACCCATTCCATGAGATATTGCAATATGGACACCCTAGTTCACACCCCGGAAATATCTGGTTTTCACGGAGTTGAGCTTTGATTTCCACCAATGGTGTCCGGATCTGATCCACACTGGTTATCAAATAAGACGGTTGGTCTTCTTCAATAGCGTTAATTCGAGGACCACCATGGTTTGGCATAGGGTTTTTATTGACATTAGGCGGAGGTGCAAAATTCAGAGCCTTGGAGTCTACCAAGTCTTGTACCTTCATATGCAGAGCCCTGCATTTTTCTGTGCTGTGGCCAGGTGCGTTTGAATGAAAAGCGCACCTAGCATTGGAGTCATAGTTCCTTGGTAGACTGTTGGGATCCGGAGGTGCCAACGTTCTTAGCTCAACCAAGTTGAGTTTCAGAAGTTGTGGCAGCAAAGTAGCATATGGCATTGGGATCGGATCGATCACTCTGTTAGCTTGAGATGGCCTCTGTTGGAATGGCCTCTGTTGACTGTTGTTGTTGGTGTTGCTGTTGTTGTAATTCCTTGGAGGATACTGATTTTGCTGATGGTACTGAGGTTGAGGTTGATAGACAGGTTGAGGATGAGCTGGAGCAGGGATGGTGACTGCTGCTATGGACCTCTGAGCATATTGGGGCCTACCCCTGTTTGAATGGATGGCATTGGTCTCGCCAGTTCTTCTCGGGCCTGCAAAAGGCTTCCTTGTACTACTGGACGAGCTTGCACCGTTGTCTGAGATCTTTCCCATTTTTAACAAGCTTTCAATTCTCTCCCCGGCTATGACAACATCTGCAAAGCTAGTGGAAGAGAAAGCTGCCAACCTGTCAATATATGTTCCCTGAAGGGTGTTCATGAACATATCTGCCATTTCCCGCTCAGACATAGGTGGTTGAACAGCAGCAGCCAGCTGCCTCCACCTTTGGGCGTATTCTCGGAAACTCTCCCTCGAAGACTGTGACATTCCCATCAGGAGAGTCCTGTTGGGTGCCATGTCTAGATTATACTGATACTGTCTGATGAAGGCCTCTGCCAGGTCCTTCCAGCATCTAATTGTTGCTCTTGTCAGATGGGAATACCACTCCCTCGAAGCTCCAGTCAAGCTATCCTCAAAATAGAACATCCACAATTTCTCATCCATTGTATAGGCCTTCAGCCTTCCCAGAAATGATTGTAGATGAGTCCGGGGGCATGAAGTCCCATTATACTTTTCGAAACAAGGAGGCTTGAACTTATGGGGGATCCTGACCCCGTCTACCAAACCCATGTCCATAACGTCGAAGCCCAAAGAGTTTTGAGATTCTAAGGACCTCAACTTCTCAGCTATTTCATCCAATCTTCTATCATAAGCCTCTTCTCCAGCACCCATTACTGTGAACTGGTCTTCCTGAGGGTCTTCCTGTAGTACCCTCCCTGCTGTGGCAGTCCCTTGTATATTGACAGGGATGTTGGCCTCTGGATGGAGATGGGGTCCAAAAACTGGGGGATTGACATGAGGTTGGACCCTCTCGTTGTTACTTGTGCCAGCAGTTCCCACATGGGGCTCCTCTTGATTCCTCCCTTCTACCAAAGCTCTGAGCCTCTCCTGGCTTTGAGCTAAATTGTTCATCACTTCCATGAATTGTGTTATCTGCGTTCTCATCTCCAACCTTTCGTTGGCCATCTGGTTTCTGACCTCCGTAAGGTCCTGCTGCATCTGATCCATCTGAATTCCCGGAAGGTTGTTTCTAGTTGGGTACCTGTGTGGCCTGTTGAGGGGAAATACCCGGCGGCGAGCAATAATTCCTGAGATTCACAACAGAGGTTAGTAACAACAAAACAAAAACCTACAAAACAAACAAAAGGGTTAGTATGCAATGCAGTTATGCTTATTTGCTCTCAAGGTATCTGGTTTGGTCTTCAGTTTTGACCCTTCCAGACCCTTGAAGATGTTGCTGTTGAAGTTGCTTTCGAAATGAACTCAGACGGAAACTAACACAAATATATTACAGAAGGTGAAATAATACATCTTGTTCATTTTACAACACTAGCCCTCAAAGGGGTCAAAATACATCACAAAAAACAAAAGTACATGGAATAGGAATAACAATAAGCAAATGATCAAACTCCAAGGCCAAACTCGTCCTCACGAACTTCCTTAAGAAGTGCTTCGGTCACAGGATCAGCCGGCCGCTCCGTAAGATTTCTGATGAGAAGGTTTCTTGTTGCAACAGCTGCAGTCAACTTCTTGTTCTGACTTTGGTCCTTAGATCTCTTCACTCCAGCTCTGATTTCTAGCTCTGATATTTCCTTCTGGGCTGCTGCCAGGGCTTTTTCCATCTGTTCCATCTTGTCCTGAACTCTCTTGTCTTCTAGAGTACGGGCCTCAGTGATCCGGGCCCACCTGGCCTGACTCTCTTTCAAATACAAGTCTGTTCTTGCTCTCTGGAACTGGGCTTCTTTACAAGCATTCTTCAGAATCTGCTCACCAGCTTTAGACTTGTTGATATAATCTCCAGACTTCTCAATTTTAGTCAAGTGTTCCACCCTCAACTTCTCCAATCTTTCAATCTCCCTCACACCTTCACTCCTCTCCCGGAGGGTCTTCTGCAAAGCCTGGGTTAACTTCTCATTTCTTTCCTTCAAGCTTTCAAACTCCTCCAGACCGATAGTGGCAGGGGGTGGTGCTGAAGATGACTCAGGCATGTCTTCTATGGTGAAGGGCATTCCAGAGAATTGGGCCCTGGCATGGGACCACTCATAATATTGGACTGATGCCACATTATTGCATTTCCCCAGAGTGGTGATTCCCTTGGTTTGAACATGATCCCAGGCCCAGGCAGCCTGCCTAACAGTTGCCAGACTAATCTTGTTCTCACAGTAGAGGGTCTCAACCAAGTCTTGCTCCCTGGGAGTATGGACCAGTGCATAGCCTAATTGCCTCCTGAACAGCAGAGGGTTGTAATTGATACTTCCCTTGACCCCTATTAAAGGCACATTGGGAAAGTGCCCACAGCTTGTAATGATATCTCTGCCCTTGGTGCTTTGAGTACACCATCTGATGTCTGCTGAAGTGAGAGTAGTGAGCCTCTTAGCCCAGTTGCTTTGCTGATGAGGATTTAGGAATGCATCTGTCCTGGGTAGATGCTTAAGAAGCCAAGCATGGAATAATGGAGCACAACACCTCACTAGCCTCCCCCTCTGCTTTTCATTCTTCTGGTGCACTGAGTAATAGAGATCTCCTAGCAAAGTTGGCACTGGGTTCTTCAGGATGAGCAAATGGATTGCATTCTTGCTAATGAATCGAGGCTCATCTGCAAACAACACAATTCTATATACACTTAAGGCCAACAGAGCACAAACAGCTCTCCATTCCCCCAGGGAGGCCTTCAGACTAGCTTGAGAAATCAGGAAGTCAAGATGAAAACCAGGGATCCCAGCTTTAGAGGTCATATGCTGCTCAATCAAGGCAGGTTCCAGGTGCAAAGCTTTTGCTATCTCTCCATTGCTGGGAAAAACCATTTCAGGGTTGAAAGGGATTTCCCTCTTGATAGGCAAACCAATCAAAGATGAGTATTCTTCTAAAAGAGGCCCCAACTGAAAGTCTTGAAAGGTGAAACATCTCAATGGAGGATCATAAAACTGAATGCAGGTGTGGATGAGGCTCCTCTGTGAAGGGTCCAGATCCATAACCATGTCCAGTATATCTCCATAACTCTCCCTGAACAAGGGTATGTGATCTGGAGTGATCAGGGTTTGGATCCTCCTGATGTCTGATAAGTCTGGTTGGAAGAAATGATAGGTGATGTTGCTTTTCTTTGGAGCCATGATGCTGGAGACTGAGTAGAGTGCTGATGAAGATGCTGAGGAGTGGGCCACTGGCTGGCTAGTGCAAGTAACTGAAGTATATGGCTGACAAACTGAAGCAAGTGGAGATAGGTCAATACTGCAGATGGGGTCAAAACCAAAACCAGATGAAGGTGGATACCCTGAAACACAAATAAGCAAATGTTAATATGATGCAATGAGTATGTATGCAAATGAAATGCAAGGGTTTGTGACTGAGCTGGATCTGATTAACTGCCTTGATATAGATCCATGTGTGTTTAAGAATTCCAGATGGAGGCCTAAAAATCCAGTAACCAAGGTAGGGGGCTCAAATAAAGAGCCACAAGTCCAGGGTTTTAGAATCACAAGAACTTTCCAACATGGAGTATTCTTAACAAAGCCAAAGTAACAGGGTATTCTGAGGTCAAGGTACCTGCAAACCTGTAAACAGCCCAACCCCCTCACAGGTGATGATCTAGAACAAGGATCCTCATACTTGGATCAGTTATGAGAAGTGTAAACACTTCTAACCCGGAGGTACAGTGTTTACAATAACCATAACAATTCCTCCTCTAATTCACCTCAGTTTCTGAAGGTCAATACTAAAAGGTCATCCAGACTTAGCAGGCTTCCCAGATAGCCCTAGCATTGCAGGAAATCTGCAACACAGAGTTCTCAAGAAGAAACCCATATCTGAATCGTGTTTCATATTCCCGCACCAGACCGAAATGGAATGGGAAAGAATATGATTCACTCTAGCCTAGGTGTCACTCAGGTCCCAGGTATAGGACCTTAACTCTCAATGAATCACCCACCCACCAAGGCAAACAACCAGATCCAGCCAGCAGCAATGACAGTATGATATATAAATGCAATAAAGGAAGCAGTAAAGTAACTGTACATAAAGCAATAAACAAAAATAAATACAAGCACAAACAAGCACATAACACCCCAGTAAACACAAATCAATCAAGCGCTAGGAGGAACCCACAAAAAGAACCAGAAGCCCTGGTTGCAGTATAAGGATCCCCAGCAGAGTCGCCAAGCTGTCGCTCCCGACAAATGAAAATGGATCATATGAGGGTACAGACGCGAACGGTCGGCGAAGGGAACAATGAGAACACACATCCGTGAACTCACTGGAGATGAAAAGAGTCGCCAGCTAGGCATTTTTATCCCGGAGGAAAGGTAATGCTGCATAGACCTAGAAAGAAATGGATAAGACGGTTGCGAACCAAAGAGACTGAGAAAGGGGGTTGGTTACAACCTGGGAAGGTATTAGCACCCAGATTGTCCGCCGTACTCGACGGGATCCACGCTTAAAAGATTTGTGCTTTAAAGGGGTAGTGTCAGTGCAATTTGTGTATAAAATAGCTGGAAAAAGATGTACAGGTGTCAGTGTAAAAGAAATGCGAAGTGTGATATATACAGTGTCAGTGTAGGAACAAAAATGAGATGCTCATGATAATGAGGCTAAAGAATGAAGCTGGAAAGAGGGGGAATGTACAGAGACTTTTGTTCGATAACTGTTAAGTTATGCCTACGTATCCTCTCGTGCAATGAGGAAGTCAGAACACCGTAGTTCGACCCAAAGAGACTGAAAGGTGAATTGACTTGTGAACTGCTTACTTGTCAATGCTCAAGTGTAAGACCTGTCTGGCTCAGGTGCAAACTGTCTTGCATTAGACGGAAGAAGCGAGTTCTCGTTTATGAGTGAAGGTGATGAGAAAAGAACCCCGAAGGAGACGATTATTGTTTGTTTTTGATGTTTTCAGTCTTTTATTGCTTTTTGGAGTTTGTCATAAGTTAATGAGCTTAAGCCTAAACCAATGGGTTAGTAAACTCATTACATCTTCCCTCTGATTAGGGGTAATGAGAATACCTTAAGTGTGAAGTCAGATTCTCACACTTAATCACCTTGGTGTAGGATTAAGATCATTAACCTACTTGTGATTATTTAGATGTTTTTTTGAGTTTTTGTTTAGTGTTAAGTAATGAGGTTAAGCCATAATCAGGGATTAAACAGACTCATTACACCATCCTAAAAGAAGGATGATAGATGAGAATGTTTAAGCTGAGGAAAGCTCCTCAACTTAATCCATGATTAGGGATTAAACTCATGACAAAACAGGCCTTTGATTAAGTGAATTTTATTCAATGGTTATGATGATGAAGTGAGTTTTATGATTTGTAAGACAACTTGAGGGGGACTTGTCCATTAACACTAGGGTTAGTCCTTCTTAACCACTTAAGGAAGAATTAGAACCCTAATGCAAGGCCCAAGTTACAAGTGTGATGTCTTGATATTTATTAAGTGAATTGGTTAAGAGATTTAAACACATTAAGGGTTTAACACTTAGGATTAAAGTTATACACTCCATCCTAAGAGAAGGATGCAGGCATAAGCTTAATCACAAAGCCTTAAAGCCTTTAGGGTTTAGTCCCTGATTATGAGATGAGAAGAGAAGACTCAAAGAGAGACACAAAGGTAAAAACTATGAAGGGGGACTAATCAAAACCCTAATTCATTGTCATGCTTGGTTGATCCTAAGGTTTGTGAGGTTTTCAAGAATAATCTTCAGAGGAGCCACCAGGAAGCAGATGAAAGGATCAAGAGAAGCAAAGTGACTTGCTTCATTCAAAAAGTCAAGTCACTTGAAGAAAGAAAGTGGGAGAAAGAAGAATGAACAAGCTCAATCTCAAACACAAATAGAAATGCAGCAATGAATGCAATAGAGAGGAAAAGAAAAGGTATGAGAAGTGAAGGCAAATTCACTTCTCAAGCTTACTTACCACCTGAAATGTTAGAAAGAAATGCAATGCAATGCAAGATGAGATGAAATGGTATGATGCTAGGCAAGACCAGAAGCATGTTGATGATGATTATGATGTTATGAGGTGCTGCAAACATGAGATAAGGCATGGGGATGTTCATACAAGATCATGGATGCAAATGATGCAAGCTAAGGAGCATGAACAAGCATGGAAAGTTATGAAGCATACAAGACAAATGACATGGCAAATATGTAATACAATGATCAAACATGCTTTCTATGTGTCTTAAGATGTCAAATGAATCATAAGCATGCACAAAATGCAAAGACAAGTCATGCTATGCAAGGAAATGCAAGAAGGATGCAAGAGAAAGCACAAATTAGGGTTCATGGAACAAACATCAAACAAAAACCCAAAACAGAAACAAACCCCAAGATAAAAAATGGAAAATGCTGCCCAAAGAAACCCTAAACCTATAATGAACCACTGCCCAAAGGGGAGCTCTCAACTCTCAACCAAACTCAAGTTATGAATTTTCTAAGTTATTAGGGTTGTTTAGGGTTCTTAACAAAAGAAATGCCAAACAAATGGAAAATGCAAGATCAAATCAAGACCATTTTATCCTAGAAACTACATGCCAAACACAAAACAATGCAAGAAGAATCAATGTCTCAACCTTCTCCAATAGGCAGAAATGAATTTTTGAACTTAGGATCAAATTAATGCACAAAATATGATTTAATTCAATGAAAAATTCTCAAAATGCATCAAGATCAAAGAAGAAATTTGGTTTGAAGGTTGGACAATGTTTCTAAATGTCTTAGAACATCTCATGAATTTTTTTGTAATTTTTAAATACCTAAAAGTATTTTTAATTAATTAATTTCCATTAATCAATTAAAAATAATCTTTTAAATATTTAAAAATAATTTTTTAATGATGAAAAATAAAATAAAAATATTTTTGTGTCATAAAAATTATTAAAACTCAGAGGAAAAAGTTTCATAATTTTTATGTATTTTTTGCTATTTTAAAATAAATGTGCAAGTTAATTGAAATAAAATGAATAAAAAAAACAAATAAAATGAAAGTCAAAGGAAAGGATGGCTGAGATGCAATCTGGGAGAGAGACAGTTGACTTGGCGCGTGATCGTGTGGCCTACATTTGAACTGACTTAAACTTAATTAATTAAATAAATTAAAGTGATTAGGGTTTAATGACCACATCTGGACCCTTCATGCGCGCGGCAAGTCAACGGGTCAGAGCAATCCTACGGGTGAAATTCAAACTAGCATTAATGACCTGAGATTAGGGCTTAATGACTCAGGCTGCCGGAGAAGACCTCCGGTCGTCTTCTCCGGCCAGCTCCCTCCCTGAGAAACTTCAAACTCCCTTAAAACGTATCAAAAATGAAAACTAAAAACTGGGAAATGATCTTCACATCCTCACGAATCAAACCCCTATCCTAAAACACATTTCTTCTTCCTAAACAAGCTGAATCGAAAGGAATAAAAACTAGGGCACGCAAGCTTCAGAGACAAATTAAACTCTCAAATCAAAGCCATTTTCAAAACCAATGATACCAGGATGATCAGTGAAGCACATAGAGCAAGTTTGTAACAAGAAAAACAATTTCTGGAAAAATAAATTTCAGGCTACCTGAGATTCGAAGCTTTCAGTTTGAAGACTTTCTGGCCACTTCCTTCAGTGCAAACTACTCCACTTGGTCCCCAGAAGATGTTTGAATGCTCAAAGAGAATTTAAATTGGCTGGATAGTGAGTTTCGAAAGCTCCTGCTTCAGCTCAGTCAGAAATGGCAATGGAGTTTCTGGAGGTTTCAGGCCATTGTGAATGATGGTTTGTGGTCCTGAGGATGAATGGAGAAGGTCTGGAGTGTTTGTTTGTATGTTGGTGAGCTAGGGTGAGAGTTTCGAATGAAACTGCAAGCTGGTGTGAAAATGGTGCAGTGATGTTGTAGCTTGTTTAAGGCCTGGTTCTTGGTTGCTTTCTACTCAATGGATCATGGTGATTTCAAGTATGGAAATGGTTGGGATGTTTTGTGGCTGGGCAGAGGGATTCGAAGCAAAATGCAAATGGGAGTGTTTTTGTGAATGTGTATGTGTGAAGTGTTTCAGGCCTGCTTAGTACATGGAATGGTTTGCAAATGGATAGTATAAACTAATCCAATTGGTCAGAGGATGTGACTTGTGCTTTATGGATAGGTGTAGCCACTTTTGCAAATATGTCAACTTCTTGTAAGATAGGGCATGGGCAACTTCTAGCCAAGTACAAAGGGCATGGTCTGCGCAGCAAAGTGAAGGGAAAGGCTAGGCTTGGTCCAACATTCAAGGCAGCAAGTTGGTGAAAGCATGATCATGAGTTTTGCAACTTGTGGCTTTAGGGTTCACATGTGAAGAAAGTCTTGTTACATAAACCAAACTATGTAGAAACTTGGTCCAATTCTGATTTTTTAGGCTCATAGAATGTTTGTGTAATGGTTTGAAATGAGTTAGAGGTCACATAATGCATTGGTTCATGACTTTGCAAAATTTCCATTTGAAACATGCCTTGAAAATCAATGATTTTTGCCAACTTTGTCACACCATAACTTTTGATCCAAAAAAGAGTTTGATCATGTTCTTGTACTTTTTGAAAAGGGAAAGATGAGATCTACAACTTTCATGACCAAAGTTTTTCCATTTGAAGCCTTTTTGGTTCAAGAATCAAAGCTTGAAAAATGACCTAAAATGATGCATTCTTGAAAAGTCAACTATGCCCAAAAAGTCAACATTTGCAAAAACCCTAAATTCTTGATTTTTATGAACTTCAACCTTCTTCCATGATCAAATAAAGATCATATACACTCAAAATGATGAAGATCAACCATTGGTTGGGTCATTGGGGGCCTCAGATGCCCTGATTTTACACTGACTTGTCTGAAAAGTCAACCCTTGATCAGATGACTTCCCCATGGAATTTCTTCATGAAAATTGATATGCATACTCCCTATACCATATAAAGAGCAATGGAAACAAGAATGACCAAAAAGATTGGAGTTATGGCCTCTGAAACCAAAACCCTAACTTTCAGTCAACTGTGCAATTTAACCTGGCTCTGCATCACCTCAAACCCTAGTTCTTGTGATTCCTCTGCATTTTTGACTTTGAGGAGATGGAATATGATTTAAGAACACACATGGACCCCTTTTAAGTGATTGGTGGCCTTTGGAATGGCTCAAGATGCCTTGAGGTTGCTCAGATCACAAACCCTAGATGCAAATGCCTTAGAAACCATGCAGTGAATCAAAAATGAGATGTGAGATGATATGATTGTGTTTATGCATATGAGGATGATCACAAACCATGGTGTGAATGGGTGAGGGCAAATTTGGGGTGTTTACACTTATAGAAAGCCTCAACAAGATCATTCCAATTACGAATGTTGGTACTCTCCAATTGATAATACCATTCCAGTTGAGCTCTAGCCAAACTCTCTTGAAAGAAATGAATCCACAGCTTCCTATCAGGAGTATGTGGTTGAATCCTCCTGACCTAAGATCTTAGATGCAATTTTGGACATGACACACCATCATACACCATAAAAGTAGGAACTTTGAAACCAATAGGGATGGAGACCCCAAAAGTCAAGCTCAAATCTTCAAAGTAAAACCCATAAGTCTTCTGTAGTTCTATGGCATTCACCCGGTCTTCCAGTATCTTATATTTCTCATCACCAGTCGAATCATGGTAATAATTCTCCTCATAATCATAATCTTCAACAGTACCATGGAGACTGCCTTCTTCTCTCTCAGAATTCTCATCCCCAGGATTCTCAACTTCTTCATCTGTCTTGACTGGACCTTTGAATCTTCTACCCAGGTTGATGAAGCCAACTGGTTTTCCGGTCTTCTTCTTTTTCTTTGGTCAGAAGTTCCTTCAACTCATCTTGTCCCCTGGAAAAATTCAGAATCATCTCTTGAAATTGGGCATTCTGAGTCTGGAGTTCCTTGACAGTTTGTTCGAGAGCCATTTCTACTGAAATAAACAGCGAGAAGATAAGATACATGTTGTAAGAAACCTGTGATGTAATGATATGGTATGTAGATGCATATGTAATGTTTTCAAGGACCGCAGGATTTAAATTTGTTTAAAGAGAAACAAAAACAAAACTTTTATTAGTAAATGTTTAATATAATTTCCCCTTGGGCTTACAATGAAAGGAAATAAGAATAAAATACAAATAAATAAATATATGGGGTTTTAAGTCTCCCATGGACGCTTCCTCTTTTGTATTGAGGTATGTGTTGAGGTTCTGCTCTTCGTGAAATTGCCTTGTCAGCTCCAGAACTCTTTCTTGACTAGCTTTGAAATGAGTCTCAAAAGTATCCCTTTGCTCCTTCAATTGAATCCAAGACTTCTACAATTCTTCCAAATTAGTGGGCATGTCTGGATGAAGGATGGTATAAGGAACATCTCCTTCAGCAACATGCTCCATAGTAACTGGTAGAACAACAGGATATGGCATCATAAGAGTTTGAACACGAGATCACACCCATCTGAGATAAGGTTCCATAGGAATGGAGTACTTTGGTTCCAAAATCTTGCTCTCAACTTTATTCACCTTGCTCCAAGCTCGTATGAACCTTTGACGGTAACCCTGAAGATCGTTGTCGTAGTCAAACGAAATACCCAGAATAAGCATGTCATGAAGACCATTACTTCGAGCATAACCAAATTGACGTAGAGCTAAAGAAGGGTTGTAGGTAATCCCCCTCTTATTCCAAAGAGTGGAACATTAGGGAATTCCCCACAACGGTCAATGATAGTAACATTCTCCATAGATCGAGAACACCAGTGAATATCTAAATGAGAAAGTGACATAATTATTTTAGACCACCTTAACCCTTGTTCATTCTTCATCACTGATTGAGGAAGGTGAGAAATAAACCACCTAGCCAGTAAAGGTATGCAACACATCAAAGTTCCTCACGTCTTTGTAGTACGAGTGTGGAGAAAGTGTAAGATATCTCTAAGTAATGTAGGCACTGGATTGCGAGTCAGAAATATGTTGGCATATATGTCTATGAACTGGTCTGGGTTAGGAAACAACACTAAGCCATAAATTAATAATGCTAAGATCTCCTCAAAATCATCATAGCTCATATCATCCAATAACACCTGAGCTTTCTCCATCAATGCCTTAGCAAGAATACCCTTAACTCCACTTCTCATTTCTAGGACAATGTATGACTTATTCATATGTAGGGATGCAACAATGACTTCAATTTTAGGTTCTTTCTCTAAGCCCGTGAAGGGTCTCTGATCAAGGATAGGTATACCCAGTAGTTTGGAGTACTCCTCCATTGTAGGAACCAGCTGATAGTCGGGAAATGTGAAGCAATTATGTTTAGGGTCAAAAAATTGGAATAGGACACTCATCATGTCTTCATTGAATCCTGAAATAACTAGATCTAGCAGGTAACCATGCTTCTTGATGAATTGGGAGTTTTCAGAAACTTTAGACACCAATTCCTTAAGCTTAGAAGGTATCCCTACAAAGTTGATCCGGATTGTGTTCCTACGAGTGGAAGCCATAACCTGCAACAAAGAACAAAGATGAATCCTTTGGTCCTTGAAATGGTAAGTGAAAATGCTATGCTTATGATGTCATGATGTCATGATGTTATGCTCAATCAAAAACATGTGGCACACACAAACAAGTCACACAATAGCCCTAGGTTTGAAGGCTTTCATGAGGTTTAAAGGTAAGTACCCTCCCATGAAGTTTAGATGG
This sequence comes from Lathyrus aphaca, assembly GCA_963966055.1. NCBI lineage: Eukaryota > Viridiplantae > Streptophyta > Magnoliopsida > Fabales > Fabaceae > Lathyrus > Lathyrus aphaca. Next base: position 410,549,054 of record OZ014520.1, read on the forward strand.
TTCATACTGTCCTACAAAAGTAACCGGGTTCTAAAGGATCTCAATATCATTGATCCTTCTCAAGGGTTGTTGTTCAGTAGGCAACTGACTTGCCAACTAAAACCTCCCAAGATTAGAATCTCAATGAGTGTAGCATCGAGTATCAACCAACTTTAGTCTTCACCAAAGCCGGTTATCTCACTACTTTCTAAAGGCCAAGATGGGTCAATTAAGGTTCTAAAGGGTAGTTAGTGTTAATGACAACGTATGGCAGCCCCATATTATCCTCAACTTACTTAAGGAACATAAGCACCAACCAAGAAGTCACACTAACTATGTCCACTAGATCAACCATATCGGTATACGCCGTACAGTTTCCTTGGTCTATTGCCATTTACCTAGGGTACACTAGATCCGTGTTAGGATCTTTCACACAAAAAGCCCAACAAGTAAGTAAAGCAAACAAGACAAACAAATAAGTGATCTAATTCCTAAGGGTACCCCTCTTTTACTTAGTAATTCTCCAGCAGAGTCGCCAGTTTTGTAACACGGTGGGAGAACTGACTTTTAGTTATGTTGCGGATAGCAAGAGTCGCCACCGACTTTTATTTTATCCATAAGGAAGGGACATAAAAGAATAGGAAATACCGTTTTAAAAGACTTGGGTTCGGGGGGTAGGTTATATAAAGGGAAGGTGTTAGCACCCTTTATATCCATGGTTATCCATGGGCTCTTAGTTACTTAACTCACTTAATTTGTTTTGAAAAGTGAAGTGTGTGATTAGAAAATTTTCTAAGTACTTTGTAATGATCCTCGTATGGATGTATACAAAGCCTTGTTTGAAAATGTTTGAAAATAGTGATGTGTATAAAGTATTTTCTTTTTGAAGTGTGAGCAAGTAACTACGAGGTACCTACCCTAAACTAAGTCATTCATGTTCTTATATGTCCTTTCAAGATTAAGATTATCCCTATTATTAATGAATAGGTAGTCATTAACTTGGATTTGATTAAGGGACGGCGTAGAGTCATCGTACGGTCAACGAAGGAAACTGTAGGGTGTCTTTAGCAATTTGGATGGACTATCATCTTTAATCGAAGGAACAAGATCATTTATCGTAGGCAACATCGTAGGAACTTGATCTTTTAAACCGGGAGGGACTAGATGATTCATTTCATGGATAGACTTTTCTTAAGACACCCTACTTTCGAGGGACTTGACCGTTTAAAAGGCAACTTAAGAGAGGTATCCCCTAGGAGGTGCAGACAGCGATCATAGATCGACTTACGTGTATGAGTGCTTATTTTTGAATATTTAATCGTTTTGTTTAATTTTTCTAAGTCCATATTAAACAAACATTTCTTTTTCACTCCCTAGGTTTACTAACCACACAATTAAATATTTGCAGAAAGTAAAAGCATAATTTAAATATCCTACGCTATTACATTGGGGGAGGGGATACATTTATTCTTAGGGGCATTACAAAGAAATAAAATACAGGAATTTAAAACTAGACTTTTACATAATAGGAGCAATTACAAAATCAAATGGAAAAGAAATTAAACAAATAAATCTATATAATTAAAATAAAACAAGTAAATTAATTGAAAATAAATAAGAAATTTTTTTATGAGAAGATTAGGATTTTTTTTTAGTCTTAACTAATTATACAAAAAAATACTAATTATGTGATAATAATATTAGAATTTATTTACAAATTTAATTTAAGAAAAATATTTATGAGAAAATTATATTTTAAATTTTTAAGAATAAATCAAAACCTAATTAGTTAGTTAATTATTTGGTTAATAAGAAACAAAAATAAATTAGTTAAGAAAATACTTAAAAAGAAGGAGGAAAAAAGGTTTTTAGAATAAAATGCTGGGGAAGGGTAATGGACCCACGCCCTCTGCTTCATTGGTGTAGCTTTCCACCACTGGGCTGTGCGCCTGGTTTGTATATAACCTGAGTAAAATAACTTAAATGTTAAATCTGGAAAATAACAGAATAAATAAGAAAAAAGGAAAGACCTGGGATCGAACCCATGTCAGGATATTCATATGTACGCGCTATAACCACTAGGCTAGTAAGCACTAGTTGACATAAAACAGGAACAAACAGATAAAAGAGAAGAAAAAAACTTAATTTTGAATTATGGATGGCGCCATCAGCTTCATCATCTTCCTTAGAATTCGCAGGTTTACCTGCGAATTTTCCTGCAACTTTTCCTGCGTATTTTCATGTGGAATTTGCTGCGAATTTTCTTGCGTCTAAAACCTGCAAAAACCAAACGTTGAAAATACAGTGGATAAATGGATTTTAGTGATCCAGATCGGTTAATATGTTGTTCTTAAGCCCAATTAGATTATCAATTTCACAAGAAATCTCTTCCACCATGCGTCCCTAATTTGAAATTCCTCAAGAACCCTAATTATGGCTCTATCCTCATATGACTATGAATCCTTGAATTGGCTGCCCAAAAACATTCTATATTATCACACAAACAATGTTAGTCAAACAAAAGCACTTAAAATATTAAAAACAATCAAAAACAAAAAAAAATCAAAAGAATTGGTATAAATATGCATTCGGTTCAATCCTTATGGCATGATTTTGATGAAGATGTTGATTGGAGTAGTGTCAAGAATATCCCAGGATTAAATATAAGCCCTTAAAATACCTTAAATCAACCTGCAAATGAGAAAACGAAAATCAATCTTTTTTGCAAAAGTTTTTGAAGTTAGAATGGTATGGATGGCTGCTGAAATTTTTTTTCGTCCTCTGAATAGTTGCACATTTGTGTTTATATAATGAATGGAATTAGGTCAAACAAGATGAGCTTTTGTCATAGATTTTGATTACTTCATTGTGAAGAAATAATCAAACATAATTGTGAGAAAAATCAGATATTCTCTTGTCAATCTGATCTAGCACGAATTTGGAGAGTATCAAATCATCTTAAATGATGTTTATGAGCTTCTAGAACAAGGATCGGATCCCAATATTGGCTTATTAGATTTCAATCAGCAGCTGCAAGTGAAAAAACAGAGCTATATATCGATGCAAGACTAGTATGAGTCGATGCATGCCAGTTCTTTTAACGTATATGAATCGATACAAGGTGTATGCATCGATGCATACTGTAGTTTTAACGATTTCTAGCAAGTTAATTCAACTATGTATCGATGCATGTTACGAATGAGTCGATACATAGGCTATTTTCAGAATCATAAAGGAACATGCATCGATGCATAATTTGTATGAATCGATACATAGTATAGAGAAAACATGCATCGATGCAAAAATCATATGTGTCGATTCATACATAAGCAATTTCCTTTCTTGTGATGCTCACTAACTTGTATCGATACAAAGCAATGATGCATCAATGCATACATAAGCAAAAGTCATTTTTCATCATTTCTTGACCAAACTTGATCTGTAGGACTCTTTTACACCTTAGGAAACATTGATACACCTTGCTTTGATTATGGGAGGGAAAATTTTGGGGTACAACAATCATGATATCAAACAGTTCCTGGAAAGCAAAGAATATCCAATTGGGGAAACTTCCAATGACAAGAAGACCTTAAGGCGACTTGCTGCTAGTTTCTTCTTAAACACTGACGGTGTTCTATACAAGAGGAACTTTGACATGGTCTTGCTCAAATGTGTGGACAAGTAGGAAGCGGACATGTTAATGCAGGAAGTCCATGAGGGATCTTTTGGTACTCATGCAGGAGGACATGCAATAGCTAAGAAATTGTTAAGGTCAGGGTATTATTGGATAACAATGGATGCAAATTGTTGTTCATATGCCCGTAAATGTAATAAATGCTAGATCTATGCAGACAAGGTGCATGTACCTCCAAGCCCGCTCAACGCCATGTCATCTCCTTGGCCCTTTTCTATGTGGGGCATTGACATGATCAGAAAAATAGAGCCTAATGCTTCGAACGACCATCGTTTCATTTTGGTCGCAATCGACTGTTTCACCAAATGGGTCGAAGCAGCGTCTTATGCCAATGTTACTCGCCAGGTGGTGGCCAAATTTCTGAAAAGAGATATCATTTTCCGATATGGAGTTCCCGAGCGAATCATTACTGATAATGGTTCCAATTTTAATAACAAGATGATGACAAAATTGTGCAGGGACTTCAAAATTCAACACCACAATTCTTCTCCTTACCGACCAAAGATGAATGGTGCGGTTGAGGCAGCAAACAAGAATATTAAGAAGATTGTGCAGAAGATGGTCGTCACTTATAAAGATTGGCATGAGATGTTACCATTTGCATTGCATGGGTACCGTACATCAGTCAAGACGTCTACTGGGGCAACTCCATTTTCCCTAGTATATGGCATGGAGGCAGTCTTACCGGTGGAGGTGGAAATTCCTTCTTTACGGGTGATGATGAACGTTAAGCTTGACGAGGCTGAATGGGTGTGTGCCCGATATAACCAATTGTGTCTAATTGATGAAAAGAGATTAGCAGCTATGTGTCATGGTCAGCTTTATTAGAGGATAATGAAGCTAGCTTTTGATCAGCGAGTATGCACTTGAGAGTACCAAGTTGGTGAGCTGGTACTCAAAAGGATCATTCCTCCAGGTTCAGATCACAAGGGCAAGTGGACACCAAATTATGAAGGCCCATTCATAGTAAAGAAAGTCTTCTCTGGTGGAACACTGATGCTCACTACTATTGATGGTGAATATTTCCAGTCCCTTATGAACTCGGACGCAGTTAAAAAATACTTCGCATAAAAAGACCCGCTGGACACAAAAACAGAATTAAAAGTCCAGGAAAAAAAGGGCATCCCGGCGAGCTAAAAATAGAATAAAAAGCTCGGGAAAAAGTTAGGGAAATGAATAAAGAAAATGTACACCCGCTGAGTTGAAAAGCCACATTGGACAACTCAGGCAAAAAAGGGTATCCCGGTGGATTGAAAACCCGAAAGGGCGATCCACGCAAAATAAGGGAATAAGCGAATGACTGCAATCCAGGTAATCTGCACTACATCATCGTCTCAATTAATCTGGAAATATCCAAAGGATAGGAATCAGTCTCATCTTCCTCTTCAGAATGCGAAGGCAGGAACGGAAAGTCATGAAGATATACTGGTCATAGCAGAAAAGAAACTCATTGTAATACCGTGTACATTTCCATTAGAATAGTTTTTTTTCCTCAATTTTGTGGTGGCTACCTCTTTCCAGGTGGTTGCTTGCTTGATATAAACTCTTGCCTATTCGGAGGCTCATCAATAAAAGAATATTCAATCAGAAATCTTAGTTTTTGTTTCCTGTTTTATTTACTTCGTTTTCAAAAATGTCCTGAATTTTTGGTAAAAGAATATTGCATATAAACTTGTTGGCCCTATGAATGGCGTGCGAAAGGAAAACATCTAAAATGCTTTGAACGAAAAGTGACATGTGATGATTAATTCATGCCATGTAATTTCTCGGGGCATATGAATGCACTTTTGTTGTTGCAGGTACAGACAATGAGTGTTTGGTCCCATTTAGCCTTTCCATAGCTGAGTTAGAACAAATGATATCCCTAGAAAAACTTCAAGGTTAATTGAACAGTTCTTCTCCCCAAGCGGAGTCAGCAATGAAGTATTCCTAGCAGGTAGATAAAGGCCTTACATCTCTCCACAAAGTTCAGAATGTCAGAATTTGTTCCCCAGCTAGGATTATTTGACCAAGCACATCCCCAGCCAAGCCGGAAGATGATATTCCCCACGGAGTTTCATGTTTGAAAGTTTTCCAGCATTGAAATATTCCCTAGGAAGTTGCCAATTTATTTTTGGCTCTTGTGACAACTCAACTAGTTGCTCATTTCCTCAGCCAGAGTCAAGCATTTTCAGAGCATCTTGATCTCGCCCCCAGTAGAATATTATACAAATATTATTCTCCCCTGCGGAATTGCTACTCTCTTCTCAAATCAAGTTTTTTGTTGATACTCGTCTGTATCGTTGTTAACACTCGTTCGTGTTATCTTTTGGCAAACACTCGTCCGTGTTTAATACCTTTCTGATACTCGTCTGTATCGTTGTTAACACTCGTCCGTGTTATCTTTTGGCAAACACTTGTCTGTGTTTGATACCTTTCCGATACTCGTCTGTATCATTGTTAACACTCGTCTGTGTTATCTTTTGGAAAACACTCGTCCGTGTTTGATACCTTTCTGATACTCGTCTATATCGTTGTTAACACCCGTCCGTGTTATCTTTCTTCATTCACTCGTTCGTGTTTGATACCTTTCCGATACTCGTATGTATCGTTGTTAACACTCGTCTGTGTTATCTTTTGGCAAACACTCGTCCGTGTTTGATACCTTTTCGATACTCGTCTGTATCGTTGTTAACATGCGTCCGTGTTATCTTTCTTCATTCACTCGTCCGTGTTTGATACCTTTCTGATACTCGTTCGTATCAGCGAATGATACTCGTCTGTATCATTGCCTGAAGCACTCGTCTGTGTTTCTTTGATCATTTTCAGATACTCGTCCGTATCATTGACTTAGGGAACTTGTCTGTGTTTCCTTGATGATCATCCAATACTCGTCCGTATTGAAGAGGTTTGAAATCCCGACGGTGGGATTAAACGTCAAAATGGTTACCGGTCCTTGCGTAATAGATTATCCGAAGAAGACTCGTCTGTCTTGAGTACCACATGTCTAAGAAATATTTGTGAAGAGGGCTTGTCCGTCCTAATACCATATATCTACGCAAGGTATATGAAGAGGGTTCGTCTATCCTATTTGTGCATGTCTATCCCACATGCTTAAGTGCACTACTGGTCATGGCGTAACAGGTTATCCGAAGAAGACTCATCCGTCTTAAGCACCATATATCTGAGCAAGATGTTTGAAGAGGGCTCGTCCGTCCTGGTTTTTATTCACCTGACGTAACAGGTTTGTTATTTATCCACCTGGCGTAACAGGTTTGTTTGAAGGAAGCTCGTCTGCTCCGTTTGATGCTGAATCTACACGAGATTTTGGTTCTGAGTTACTTTTCATCCCAACAAGGGTCTCAAGAAATTTGTTATATTGGATTGGGTTTATTTCCCATTTCCTTTTTATTTCCCGGCAGAGTGCAAATTTTTGGTTCTTATGGGTATTCAACCACAGTTCATCTTGAACAACCGATAGCCTAGGCTTTCATCCTTTTCAGATTAACAGATGTTTGAATAAGGGCAGTTGTAACACCCCAAATTTTCCCTCTCCCTTTTATCATCATGTTCACATCATAATCATCATAAGCATACCATATCCTTAACATCTAGCATAGAAAAATGAGGCATAACACTCACATGTTCTAGCATTGGGCATATGATCAATCATCTGAGAATTCATGATTCTACAAGTCAAAGAAAAGGGGCCAAGTGACATTGCAAAATATTCACAAGGATTCCTCATACCCCATACAAGTTCAAAGTTTCCTACAAAAGCCAAGAAAGGTGAAGGATCACTAGAAGATCAAAGATGCAGTCACTTCCTACACAAAGGAACCCTAAATTAGGGTTTTGCTTTTGAGCAGGGATCTCTTGCATTTTTGACCAATTCTTGTGGTCAAAGTCCTTTATATGGTATTTGAAGCCTAGGGATGAAATTTGGTGAGAAAATTCATCGAGGGAGGCAATCAATCCATCAGTTACTCGTGGAAGAAGAAATTGGTCAATTGTGCAATTAAGAAGTCAACTGTGAGAATTCAAGGGGTCCAATCCCATATTTCAAGTCAAGGGACACTCTTAAGGTCAAAGAAGAACTTTGTTGGTGTCAAAAATCAATAATCAAGAGGTTTTGAAAGAGTTTCTATTTTTGGCAAATGGCTTGTAATGAAAATTTCCATTTTTGGTAAGTTTTGCCCTAGTTTTCAAAGGCCTATTTCATGACCAAGATGACCTCAAATGATTTTTCCTCAAACATGAAACTTGTATGGTTTTTTCTCCCATTTCCAAAAAGTACAAGAACATCACCATAGCATTTATGGTTAAGAAGTTATGGTCATTTGAATTTGGCTTGTTTTTAGGATTTCACATGAAATATCACTTTCTACGAAGTTGAAAAATGTGTTATAACTCATTTCCAAGATGACTTAGGGACAAAAAGAAGTCACAATACCATAATGCATTACCAAGAAGACATTTTGCCCAAGGGAGCTCACCAAATTCGTGTATGAGTGCATGGTATTTAATGAAATGAAAAAAATGCAAAATCATTATAAAAGCATGATACAAGCATCCAAGGGCCAGGATTTATTCAGTTGTGAATGAGTGAATCAAATGAAGTCAGCATGTGCCAAGGAGAGAAGAAATGCACAAGTTATGAGAGAGATTACACACTTCATGCCATTTTGCAAAATCACTCCATGCACACTATTCTCACGTGCCATTTCTTGCAAACACTAATCACTGAAAACTTGCATCATATATAAGTGACCTCACCCTTTGAATCACCAGAATTCTCTGTCATTCTCTCACTCTCAACTTTCTTGCACCATTTCATTTTGCTTCGAATATCACTCCTCTCAGACACATTGCTCCAATTAACTACATATTATTCATCCTTGAGCTCTAAGGATCATAGATCAACACTTGATTCAAGCAGAAAATAAAGATTTCACAAGTTGCCATTCAAGTGCAGTTGCTTTCGAATGGCAAGATCCAGAAGGTTTCAAGATCTCTCTTGCATTTATTTTGCAAGGAGAGGTTCAAAGGCTTTGATCTGCAGCATTGGGAGGCTTATCTTGATCTAATTCGTGCTCTGTAAATTTCAGGTGAGTTTCAAATTCATAGATTTGGATTTGTGTTTTCTTGTGTGCATTTTGATTTGTATGCTTCACTGATGATGTTGATCTATTTATTTTAGAAAAAAATAAGTGAGAATTGAGACTGTACGATTGAATTTCAGTTTGATATGTGAATTTGTATTTCTTCGATTTGCTTTGTGTGTTGATCCATTGGAAAATCTAAGGTGATATTTGAATTCAGCATGCTTAACTTAGTGGATCTGGAAAGTTTGTTGCATTTCTGTAATTGTTTGTTCATACTCATGCGTTTTTCGGCGCCGGAGCTAGGGCTCTGATCGCCGGTTTCTGGAAAACAATTTGAATTTGATTTTGAGGAAGATGATACCATAGCCACACAATGGCCTAATCTGAACAGTTCCTATAACGCCAGCGCATTAAAATGGTATGCTCCCAGGCACGTGCGTTCCTTTATAATTTGTTTATGAATTAATCAATGTGTTTGGCACCTCATGATAATTCCTATGTACACACGCGTATGATGTTGTGATCTTTGACCTGGTTATGATGTTGACTTAATCATGTGCCTTGGTTTGATCTATTGGTTGGTGTTTTTCCCTGAGTAAATGAATTTCCACCTTAACATTTCATATGATGCGCTGGATCCATTGGGCCTGTAGTGCTATTTGTGCTCCTCTTCTAAGAAGCCCAATTGTTTGAACTGAATTAATTGTTTACTGCACCTCCTTGGTTTATTTGCTTTGTTTATATTTTATTTTATTATTTGTTTGCTTTTTAATTTTTAAAAATAGTTAGGAACATCTAAAAATTACCAAACAAATCATGGACATCAAATTTAATTTTCTTTATTTTTTTATAATTTTCTTTTCCATTTATTTTTATTTTTTCGTATTAGAATTAATTGTTTAGTTTAATATTCCTTTTAATTCTTTTAAAAAATGCATATTGTCTTGTTTAATTTCTGTTTTGATCATAGATTTGAATTTTGATTTGGTTCTTCTTACTTTGGATTATAGAAACGATGTAGTTTGCTGGTGATTTATCCCTTAATTTTTAGGAATTTGTAATTTGAATTTTGACAAGTTGCTTTGTGCATGATATTCAAAACCCTAATTGCAATGTAGGACCTCCATTACCATAGTTTGCTTCTGGCTGTGGATCTCTCCTTTTGGCATGTTGTTTTTATGAGTTTAAGGAACAATTGTGTTTAATTGTGGATTTTTTTAGGGAAGTTTGGATTTAATATGAATTTTCTTGCTTACTTGCCCTAATTTGTGTCATTTCTTGCTACTTGCTTGTTTCTTAGGTTAGGAGGGCACTTGTTCCAACTCCTATAGGATGTCTAGAGTCCTCTTGACATATGTATATGCCTCTGGTCCTTGTATGGTGTTTGCATCTTAACTTGTTTTGAAGTAATTGCTCTTAAAGGTTCTCACATATGTATGTATGCCCACTTCACTCCTTTGGCCTAATTGCTTCTCATGTTGAACTTTTGTGCTTCCTTTCTTGATTTATTTTATTGTTTAGAGACTACTTTGATATGTTAGGGTTCTGGTCTAGTATTGAATGATGCTTGTTCACTTTGTATGCTTTGTGTTATCTCATAAGTTGTTTTGTTCTTTCATAGTGACTTGAATTGCTTTATGTTGAGTTGGTTTCTCTAATGCTTTCATGGTTTGGTATGTGTAATCATAGCATGTGAATGGTGTGTGTTACTTCTGGTTGTGATGTTTTAAATTGATCTTTTTGGTTTTAATTGTTTCCTTTTATTACTTGTGTATGATCTAACCTTTCCTTGTAGGGGCTCATGGTAAGTGAAGTGTGGATGATATCCACATTTCAAGTCTTTATCTCATCTTCTTATTCTTTTCATTCTCATTTGTCTTTGTGATGTGCCTTATGCAATCTTGTGTTTAACTTCATCTTTTCCCCCTTTAGAAACAACTTATCTCCTTTAGAGGAGTAAGTCGTATTCTAGTTCTTCTTCTTTCTTCTCCTTCTTTCTTCTTTCCTTCTTCATTAGGATAGATTTCAAACCACACTAACCTTAGGACCACCTTTGTATGATAACTTTAGGATTAGACTTTCCCCATTAGATTTTATCTTTAAGGTCTTTTGTTTCTTTCTCTTCTCATCTCAAAATAAAAACCATAAGAAAACACCTTAATAAAGAAAGAGGTGACTTCTTGTGTATAGCCTTATTCCATGGGGCATATGTATTCATTCCATCTTGGATTAGTACACTTGTCTTGCATGATGCACAAGTCTGATCATGAGGTCATCTTCACCAAGAAAACCATAATAAAATACTTATTCATTCTTAATTACTAAAACATATAATAAGTTCAATAAGTTAGTAAGCTTAGGCCCTTTCCCTTGGAAACAAGTCTTGGATAAATTCTCCTTACTGGGTGTGCTTGTTCTATTATTCCATCTTGGAATGTAGTAGCAAGTACACATTCCATGGAAAAGAGCTTGAGTTCATTTTCTTGTACCACACATAAAAAACTCATAAAAAACACAGGACAAACAATATATGTCTCTCCATCGGGACTTCTTTTTCTCATCCCATTCACTCCTTACGTACGAACTTGCCACTACTTGTCACTTTGCAAGACGGTAACTCACTCTTCATCCGAGCCTGCAATACCTGAGCATTGACATAAGTAGTTCAAGCCTTAAGACACAAGCAATCTTTTCCACCCCTAGTTAGGGGAACTACGGCGACTCTGAACCTCGTGTCCAGATGAGGTACATAGGCAGCGGGGTAGGACCCGTTCGAGCACTCTTTTATTTTCCCTACATTTCCCCCTTTCTTTTCTTTTCTTATCTAGTTTTATTCTTTCTTTTTGCAGCAACTTTCTTATCTTCACCCTTTGAAACAGTTTCTTTGCAAGCATGGATCCCGTCGGGTACGACGGACGATCTGGGGTGCTAATACCTTCCCAGGTCGTAACCGACTCCCGAACCTAGATTCTTTGGTTCGCAGGACCCGTGTCCTTCCTTTTATTTTCTTTGGTTTGTGCAACATTACCATTCCCGTTCCTTCGGGATAAAACTGCCTGGCTGGCGACTCTACCCTCTTTCGCGCCACTTTCGTGTTTGTACCAGGATGGAAATCCAGGGAGCGACACCTACACGGGCACACAATCCGATTGCTCACACCCCACATGGGCACATAATCATTAGTGATTAAATCACCCAGTGCTCACACCCCACACATGCACATAATGTTTATGGATTGCTCACACCCCACACGGGCACACAATCCGGTTTCTCACACCCCACCTGGGCACACAATCATGTTGTAATCATCGCTCACACCCCCAAATGGGAACACAATGTTACAACAGATTCACATAGAATCCCACAAGAATGCATACATTATGCTTCACATGCAAAATGACCCACAACATTCTTGAAAATGCATACATATTCACAATATAATTATGCATTCATCTCATACAATCACAAACAAACTATACACATTCGCATCAATTACGCCAAACAGAAACGAACTCTTTCACTAATAACATGCATTCATATTCACTTCACGAAATGCATTTATTTTCCAAACGGCTACTATACCGCAATCAATCCCACAATTCCTTAACGAACATAATTACGTTTTATCGGAAAGGTCGGGTAAATTCGGCTAAAAATTACATATTTTAGCATAATTAATTTCTACATGTTTTTAGCTTCGAATCGATATAAAGAACACAAAAAAGGATTACCGAAACTCAAGTTACGAATTAAAAACGCCAAACTAAAAAGTCCCAGGCTCGCTGAGCGAAAAAAGTTCTGGAAAGCTCGCTGAGCGAACACTGCGATTTCAGCAGCAGCTTAGTCACGCAACCGTCATTCTAAAGGGCTCCAAAACCCCACCAAACCTCCACAAACATGATCATTAACATTTATTAGTTATCATACTTCGATTATATCAAGTTTCAACCGATTAATCTACCAATTTCGTAGATTCTCATCAAAACCCTAAAACCTAACATTCTCTAAACTTCTCCAAAACAAAAACCTAATCAATCTAACACATACATAATCATACACAATGATATGATAACAATATTTCACACCCTTACCCGATTGTTTTGATTCCTAGGAGCAATCTTGAAGATTCTCCAAGTTTTCCTCTTTTCCTTCTCTTTTCTCTTCTCCTCCTTTTCTTTCTCTTCTATTTCTTTCTATTTCCCTTTTTCCTTTCTCTTTACTACTTATCTCTTTTTCTTTCTATCTCTCACAAATTTCATTTCTACTAATTTCTAATTTATCATTAAATAGGAAATGTCTAAAATACCCTTCAATCTAATTTTACCCGAAAACTCTCAAAAATGTTAAATTATATAACACATCAACATATCATATTAACATACCAATTTCACAATGAAAACAATTATCATTCAATTTAAATAAAAGACTAAACAAAAATGGAATAATCGAATCGGGGCGTTACAACTTTCCCCCACATTAGAAATTTTCGTCCTCGAAAATATTACCTGATTCAAACAACTCCGGATACGACTCTCATATCCTACTCTCTAATTCCCAAGTCATATTGCCTTCAGCAGCGCCTCCCAACGCTACTTTCACAAGCGCAATATCCTTGCCTCTTAGCTTCTTTACTTCATGGTCCAAAATCCTAATCGGTAAAGCTTCCACCGTAAGGTTATCTCTTACTTCAACTTCTTCCAAAGGAATAACATGTGATGGATCCGGAACATACTTCCGAAGTTGCGAAATATGGAACACATCATTGTCGCTCCCGATAAATGGGACCGGCCCAGATAAAGGTACAGACGCGAACGATCGGCGAGAGGAGCAATGAGAACACACAGCCGTGAACTCACTGGAGATGAATAGAGTCGCCAGCTAGGCATTTTTATCCCGGAGGAAAGGCAATGCTGCATAGACCTAGAAAGATATGGATAAGACGGTCGCGAACCAGAGAGACTGAGAAAGGGGGGTGGTTACAACCTGGGAAGGTATTAGCACCCAGATTGTCCGCCGTACTCGACGGGATCCACGCTTAAAAGATCTGTGTTTTAAAGGGGTAGTGTCAGTGCAATTTGTGTATAAAGAGCTGGAAAAGGATGTACAGGTGTCAGTGTATAAGTGATGTGAAGTATGAAAGTGTCAGTGTAAGAACAGGAATAAGATGCTCAAGATCATGAGGCTAAAAGAATGAGGCTAGAAAGAGGGGGAATACACAGAGACTTTTGTTCGATAACCGTTAAGTTATGCCTACGTATCCTCTCGTGCAATGAGGAAGTCAGTACACCGTAGTTCGACCCAAAGAGACTGAAAGATAAATTGACTTGTGAACTGCTTGCTTGCCTATGCTCAAGTGTATGACCTGTCTGGCTCAGGTGCAAACTGTCTTGCATTAGACGGAAGAAGCTAGTTCTCGTTTGTGAGTGAAGGTGATGAGAAAAGAATCCCGAAGGAGACGTTTATTGTTTGTTTTTGTGTTTCAGTCTTTTATTGCTTTTGAAAATTTGTCATAGGTTAATGAGCTTAAGCCTAAACCAATGGATTTAGTAAACTCATCACATCTTCCATCTGATTAGGGGTAATGAGAATACCTTAAGTGTGAAGTCAGATTCTCACACCTAATCACCATTTGATGTAGGATTAAGATCATTATCTTACTTGTGATTATTTAGATGTTTTTGGTGTTTTTGTTTAGTGTTAAGTAATGAGGTTAAGCCATAATCAAGGATTAAACAGACTCATTACACCATCCTAATAGAAGGATAATAGATGAGAATGTCTAAGCTAAGGAAAACTCCTCAACTTAATCCATGATTAGGGATTAAACTCATGACAAAACAAAGCCTTTATTAGATGGATTTTAATTAGTGATAAGATGATGAAGTGAATTTTATGATTTGTAAGACAACTTGAGGGGGACTTGTCCATTAACACTAGGGTTAGTCCTTCTTAACCAATTAAGGAAGAATTAGAACCCTAATGCAAGGCCCAAGTTACAAGTGTGATGTCTTGATACTTATTAAGTGAGTTGGTTAAAGGATTTAAACACATTAAGGGTTTAACACTTAGGATTAAAGTTATACACTCCATCCTAAGAGAAGGATGCAGGCATAAGCTTAATCACAAAGCCTTAAAGCCTTTAGGGTTTAGTCCCTGATTATGAGGTGAGAAGAGAAGACTCAAAAGAGACACAAAGGTAAAACTAAGGGGAGACTAATCAAAACCCTAATCATTGTCATGCTTGGTTGTTCTTAAGGTTTGTGAAGTTTACAAGAACAATCTTCAAAGGGGCCACCAGGAAGCAGGTGAAAGGATCAAGAGAAGCAAAGTGACTTGCTTCATTCAAGAAGTCAAGTCACTTGAAGGAAGAAAGTGGGGAGAAGAAGAATGAGCAAGCTCAAACTCAAGCACATATAGAAAATGCAGCAATGGATGCAAGAGAGATGAAAAGAAAGGTTATGAGAAGTGAAGGCAAATTCACTTCTCAAGCTCACTTACCACCTGAAATGTTAGCAAAGGAATGCAATGCAATGCAAAAATGGGATGAGATGACATGATGAGAAACAAAACCAGAAGCATATACATGATGCTAATGATGCTATGAGATGCTACAAACATGAGGCAGCACATGGAGATGATCATACAAGCTTATGAGTGCAAATGAAGCAAGCTAGGAAGCATGGACATACATGAAGAGTTAGGAAGTGCACAAGGCATACAACATGGCCAATACATGATGCAATGGTCAAACATGTTTTCAATATGTCTTATGATGTCAAATGAATCACATGGAAGCATGGAATGTCATGGCAAGTCATGTTATGCAAGAGAATGCAAAATGGATGCATATGGAAGCCCAAATTAGGGTTTATGAACCATACACCAAACAAAAATCAAAATCAGAAGCAAACAACATTATAAAAAATTGAAAATGCCACACAAAGGACCCCTAATCCTATACTAACCCAATGCCCAAAGGAGAGGTCTCAACTCCTAACCAAGTTCAAGTTATGGTTTTTACAAGTTTTTTAGGGTTTTAGGGTTCCTAAACAAAAGAAATGCCAAACAAATTGAAAATGAAAGATCAAATCAAGGCCATTTAATCTCACAAACTACATGCTAAACACAATGCAATGCAAAAAGAATCAATGTCCAACTCCTCATGAATAGGCAGAAATGATTTTTTGAACTTTGGATCAAAATAATGCACAAAAATGATTTTAATTCAATGAGAAATTCTTAAAATGCATCAAGATCAAAAAAGAAATTTGGTTTGAAGGTTAGACAATGTTTCTAAATGTCTTAGAACATTTCATGAATTTTTTGGTGATTTTTAAATACTTAAAAGTATTTTTAATAAATTAATTCTCATTAATCAATTAAAAATAATCTTTTAAATATTTAAAAATACTTTTTAAATGCTAAAAATAAAATAAAAAATATTTTTGTGTCATAAAAATTATTAAAACTCATGAGAAAAAGTTTCATAATTTTTAAGCAATTTTTACTATTTTAAATTAAATATGCAAGTTAAATGAAAAAGGAAAATGAAAATAAATTAAATAAAAGGAAAGTAATCAGAATGGAGGGTTGAGATTGCTTCTGGGCTCAAAGGGGTTGACTGGGCGCGCATCTGGACGGCCCAGGTTCAAACCAGCTTAATCCTGATTAATTAAATAATAATTCATAATTAAATCTTAATGAAATGATCCAAGCCTTCCATTCACGCGCGGGAAACACAATCCAATGGCTCACATTCAAAACTGGTGCCCTAACCCTAATTAGCAGTTAATGACTTTCAGGCTGCCGGAGAAGACTTCCGGTCGTCTTCTCCGGCCAGCACCCTCCCTGAGAATCTCCAACACTCTTAAAACCTAACTAAAACAAAATCTAAAAACATGGAAATGATTCCCACTCACTCACGAACCAAAACCCCCAATCAAAACAAATTTATTCTTCCCTGAACTCACGAATCGAGCAAAACAAATTTTAGGTCACAGAGTTTCAGAGATCAATTAAATTCTCATTTCATCACCATTTCCAAAACTAAAAGCATCAGGATATTCAGTGAAGCATGGAGAACAAGTTTAGAACATAAAAAATGATTTATGGAAAAATATTTCTTGAGCTACCTGAGATTCGAAGCTTTCACTCCAGCAACTTTCAGGCCTCCCCTCCTTGTGAAATCCACTCCACTTGACCCCCTGGTGATGCTTGAATGCTCAGGAGAAATTTTTGTTGGCTGGATGAAGAGTTTGAACAACTTCTGCTCAAGCTCAGTTGAAAATGGCAATGGTGATTCAGGCTGTTTTTGGCAAGGGTGAGGGGTTCTTTGTGGTCCAGATGATGAGTGGAGAAGGTTTGTGGAGTTGGTTTGAGTGTTTGTGAACTGTGGAGTGAGTTTCGAAAGAAACTGCAAGTTGGAGTGAAAATGGTGAAATGGTGTTATGGCTTGTTTCAGGCTTGGTTCTTTGCTGGTTTCTACTCAATGGAACATGGTAAGATGATTGGTGAAAATGGTTTGGATGTTTGAAGTTTGTGGAGGCAGATTCGAAGAGTTTTGCAAAATGAGGTGTTTTTGTGTATGTGATGTTGTGTGTGTTTCAGCCTTGCTTCTTGAGTGTTATGGCCTGCATTTGGATAGTATATTTTAATCCTATAGGTCAGATGATTTGACATGGCCTCTATTGATTGGTAAGTTTGCTTTTGCCAAAAGTCCACTTTTTGTGTAAGAGAGGTATGGCTTGGTTCTAGGCTAGTACAAAGCATGGGCTGGCGCAGCAAGGGTGAGGGCAAGGGCTAGCAAAGCTCAGCATCCAATGTGGCAAGTGGTAGGGAGTGTGATCATGAGTTTTGCAAGTTGGTGCAACTTTGGTTCACATGTGACTTTCTCATTCCACAAGCCATGAAACATGAGCATTCTTGGTTCAATTCTGACTTTTAGAGTTTATGTGATGTTTGTGTCATGGTTTGATGTCAACTAGAGGTTACAAAAAGCCTTGGTTCATGATTTTGCAAAATTCACATTTGGTGCACATCTTGAAAATCAATGATTTTAACCAACTTTGTCACACCATAACTTTTGATCCAAGAAGAATTTGATCATGTTCTTGTACTTTTTGAAAAGGGAAAGATGTATTCTACAACTTTCATGACCAAAGTTTTTCCATTTGAAGCATTTTTGGATCAAGAATTAAGGCTTGAAAAATGACCTAAAATGACACATTCTTGAAAAGTCAACTATGCCCAAAAAGTCAACATTTGCAAAAACTCCAAATTCTTGATTTTTGTGAACTCCAACCTTCATCCATGATCAAATAAAGATCATATACACTCAAATTGGTGAATAATGCCCATTGGTTGGGTCATTGGGGGCCTCAGATGCCCTGATTTTGCACTGACTTGTCTGAAAAGTCAACTCTTGATCAGATGACTTCCCCATGGAATTTCTTCATGAAAATTGATATGCATACTCCCTACACCATATAGAGACCAATGGAAACAAGAATGACCAAAAAATTTGGAGTTATGGCCTTTGAAACCAAAACCCTAATTTTGGGTCAACTGTGCAGTCTATCCTGGCTCTGCTTCCACACCAATCCCAGTTCTTGTGATCCTTTTGAAATCTTGACTTTGAAAGGATGGAATATGATGCAAGAACACATATGGACCCCTTTTAAGTGATTGGTTGTCTTTGGAGTGGCTCAAGAGGCTTTGGGATTGCTCAGATCACAAACCCTAGATGCAGGTGCCTTAGAAACTATGCAGTGAACCAAAAATGAGATATGAGATGATATGATTGTGTTTATGCATATGAAATGATCACAAGATATGGTGTGAAAGGGTGAGGGCAAATTTGGGGTGTTTACAGCTGCCCCTATTCAAACATGAGTTAGCTGTGCAGGATGTAAGCAACAGCTTAACAGGCAAGCGAGATAACTTGTGGTTGAATACCAAAGACAGTCCAAAATTTGCACTCACAGAATGAAGAAGAAAAGGGATATAGATTGTAAAGGAAAATAAAGTATATTGTAAAGTGTGGGCGACGGAGGACGACCGTCGAGCAGAGGACAACTGCTGGGTAAAGAGCAATGACGGGGACAGCCGACATGCTGGGAAAAGTGCTGACAATAAAGCAATGACGGGGACGGCCGGCATGCTGGGGATAAAAGGTAAAGCCAAAACGGGTACGGCCGACTAGCTGGGGAAAAATAAGAAATTATGATGGGGACGGCCATCAAGATAAAGTTGTAAAATTCTCTGGGGATCAATGAGACATGACGGGGACGGCCATCAAGTTCATAAAGCAAGGTAACCGACGATGGGGACGGCCATCAGGCTAAAAAGAAAAGGGACCACGACGGGGACGGCCATCGGGCTAAAGAATAAATGAAATAAACAGATGATGGGGTACGGCCATCAAAGGTGAAGGACGATCACCTAGCAGGGGACGGCTGCTCTGTTGGGGAATAAAGGAATTAAGATGGGGACGACCATCAAAGGTGGAGGACGACCACCTGGCAGGGTACGGCTGCCGAAAAATATCAACGATGGGGACGGCCATCGGATGAGCATGATGGAGGACGACCATCAAGAGGTGGAGGACGACCACCTAGCAGGGGACGGCTGCTCTCGGGGTTTATCATGACATAGGACGAATGCCAGATAACCAAAATCAACAATGGGGACGGCCATTGGATAAGGTGATGAAGGACGATCATCAAGAGGTGGAGGACGACCACCTAGCAGGGGACGGCTGCTAAAAATCAACGATGGGGACGGCCATCGGATGAGCATGATGGAGGACGACCATCAAGAGGTGGAGGACGACCACCAAGCAGGGTACGGCTGCTCTCAGGGTTTATCATAACACAGGACGAGTGCCAGATAAAAAGGAATATTTGCTTTGTTGGCGATCTCCTGGGGAGTAGTAAACACGGACGAGTGTTTATATCCAAGAAACAAAAGGTATAAGTGTTTAGATGTTTGTGTATAGATTAAAGATGCGGACGAGCATCCTTAAGACTACGATACGGACGAGTCTCGGGTAGAAACAAACTGACACATGTTCAGAGATGATGATACGGGCGAGCATCAACGGGTTAACAAAGAACACGGACGAGTGTTGAATCTGAAGGGACTCCTCTGGGGAATAGTAGACACAGACGAGTATTTATATTCAAGAAGACACAAGTGTTTGACACGGTGTATGGATTAAAGATGCGGATGAACATCCTTAAGACTATGATACGGACGAGTATCATGTAGAAACAAACACTAGACGCAATGTTCTGAGATGATGGTACGGACGAGTACCAACTGGTTAACAAAGAACAAGGACCAAAGTCGAATCTGTGGGTATATAAGTGGTGTATGCAAAATACGGACGAGTATCTGTATGAGTGTAACATGAGTAGTGAGTATGAGTATTGTACAAATGAGTGTTTAATCTGCTGGGGAGAGTGACACGGACGAGTGTCAAGAGAAAAGTGTAATAATATCAACAAATATCTGGGTCGTAAAAGTGTAAGTGACTGCGCTGGGGATATGACACGGACGGGTGTCAAGAAAATGAATATACAAATGAGTGCAAAGAGGATGTCTTTGGCTTTCTGCTGGCGATCTGACACGGATGGGTGTCAGGAAGTATCTGTGATACAGGTGATTTTGTTTGTAAAGAGTGTTCAGGCGACTTTACTGGGGAGTGATGACACGGACGGGTATCAACTGGTGTTTGTGAATTGTGAGGCAACTGCTTTTGCTGGGACTCTGGGGGATTTTTTTGCGTATTGTTGATTGACTGTCAATATTTACAAGCGTTCGATTCACAACATGACTTATGATTATGCTATGTATTTGATTTTTGCCGTAATGCTCCGTATTAAACGGAATGCTACGTTTTGTGGGTGAATATGATGCGAATGCTATGATTATGCAAAGATACCGATCCGGGATTCGGATCCCGTTGCCATGAAGATCTCTGGTCGATCTGTTTGAAGTGGACATCCCAGCCGGGGATGAGATCATTGATAGACCTGATGAGATGTATCTGCTTGGGGATACAGGTCACTGATTGACATATCCTTGTAATATGAGACCCAGCTGGGGTTTGTAGAAGTCTTCTGTACTCTGTTGTGACTCCTTCATGCGTTGCTCTTCTGAATAGAGGCTGATGATTCTGTGGGGGGATGATTCCCTGACTCTTCATACTCTGCTGAGGAAGAATGATTGGCACTACGGCTGGGGAATGTTGTTGGCAACTCAGCTGGGGATAGAGCATTTCGGATGCTGAGATTATTTGTTGATTTGCCAGCTTGCTGAGATGTAACTTGCATGCCCCAAGTTGCGTTCTGGATACCTGCAATCCTGCAAAGATAAGGAAACGCACAAATGGTCCCGAGGTATCCTTTACTGAGATTCCGTCATAGGAGTTTAGATACTTCTGAGAGTAAGCATATTTCCTGCAAGCATGTTTTTTATTTGAAAATAAGCATCTGTATTCTTATGCAATCAGTGTTTCTTTAAGATATCAGACCTTTTTGCAAAATGAAAATGTACAAAACGAGACATGACTGAAAATCTGATTTTATTAATTCAAATGCCCTGAATCGGCGAAATACAGTCAAAGAAACAAATCCCCTGAAATGAGGAGATTGTTACAAATGGAGAAACAAAACGCTGGCAGTGTTGACGACGCTTTCAAGGAGCTTCCTCTTCTGCTATGACTCGTATGACAATGACGTTCTTCTCGTCCTGCTTTCTGAAGAAGGCTGATTCTGATTGAAGCTTGATCCTTTAGAGCTTACCGAGTTGTAGATAATACAGACGAATTCAGAATGCAGTTGTTCGCTTATTCCCTTATTTTGCATGGATCGCCCTTTCGGATTTTCAATCCATCGGGATACCCATTTTTGCCTGAGCTGTCCAATGCGGCTTTTCAACTCAGCGGGTGTACGTTTTTTTTTGTTTTTGTTTTTTCCCTTATTTTTGCCCGAGTCTTTTATTCTGTTTTTGACTCGCCGGGATGCCCTATTTTTGCCTGGACTTACATTCTGTTTTTATGTCCAGCGGGTCATTTTATGCGAAGTATTTTTTAACTGCATCTGAATTCACAGGGGACGGGAAATCTTCACCATCCATGGTGCTGAGCATCAGTGCTCCACCAAAGAAAACTTTCTTTACCACGAATGGTCCTTCATAGTTTGGAGTCCACTTGCCCCTGTGGTCTGTATGAGGAGGGAGGATTATTTTCAACACAAGATCTCCCACTTGGTACTCTCGGTGCCTGACTTTCTGATCGAAGGCTTTCTTCATTCTTTTCTGATATAACTGCCCATGACAGATTGCAGCCAATCTTTTCTCTTCAATCAGACTCAGTTGCTCGTATCGGGACCTAACCCATTCTGCTTCACTCAGTTTAACATCCATCAGTACCCGTAGGGAAGGTAATTCAACTTCAACAGGTAAGACTGCCTCCATACCATACACAAGTTGATACGGTGTTGCCCCAGTGGATGTTCTGATTGACGTGCGGTACCCATGCAAGGCAAACGGTAGCATTTCATGCCAATCTTTGTAGGTAACTACCATCTTCTGCACAATCTTCTTGATATTCTTATTAGCTGCCTCAACAGCGCCATTCATCTTTGGCCTGTAAGGAGAAGAATTGTGATGTTGGATCCTGAAGTCCCGGCATAACTCAGCCATCATTTTGTTGTTTAGATTGGAACCATTATCAGTAATGATTCGCTCGGGGACTCCATACCGACAGATGATATCTCTTTTCAGAAATCTGGCTACCACTTGTCTTGTGACGTTTGCATATGAGGCTGCTTCGACCCACTTAGTGAAATAGTCAATGGCGACCAGGATGAATCTGTGGCCATTTGAAGCAGTTGGCTCAATCTTGCCGATCATATCAATGCCCCACATGGCAAAGGGCCATGGTGAAGACATGATGTTCAAAGGATTGGGAGGTACATGCACTTTATCTGCATAGATCTGGCATTTGTGGCATTTTCTGGCATAGGCACAACAGTCTGCATCCATTGTGATCCAGTAATAACCTGACCTTAGCAACTTCTTAGCCATGGCATGCCCTCCTGCATGGGTACCAAAAGATCCTTCGTGCACTTCATGCATTAACAAATCTGCTTCCGTCTTGTCAACACATCTGAGGAGTACCATATCAAAGTTCCTTTTGTATAAAGACCCATCAGTGTTCAGAAAGAAACTGCCAGCAAGCCTTCTTAATGTCTTCTTATCATTGGATGATGCCCCAGGTGGGTATGTTTGACCCTCTAAGAAGCATTTAATGTCATGGAACCAAGGCTTATCGTCTTTGACAACTTCTGCTGCGAACACATATGCTGGTCTATCAAGTCTGGACACTGAAATCTGAGG
Organism: Lathyrus aphaca; assembly: GCA_963966055.1. Taxonomy (NCBI): domain Eukaryota; kingdom Viridiplantae; phylum Streptophyta; class Magnoliopsida; order Fabales; family Fabaceae; genus Lathyrus; species Lathyrus aphaca. Next base: position 410,572,214 of record OZ014520.1, read on the forward strand.
TACCAAGTTAGCAGCTTGAACTTTGATCATGGATGAAATGGTAGCAAGAGCATCTGCAAACTGATTCTCGTCCCGAGGGATATACTCAAGCTTGACTGTTGTGAAGAAAGTCAATAACCTTCTTGTATAATCCCTGTAAGGTATTAGATGATCCTGGTGAGTGTACCATTTTCCGTTGGTTTGATTAACTACCAAAGCTGAATCTCCGAATATAGTCAATGTCTTGATCCTGAGGTCAATGGCTTCCTCAAGACCCATAATGCAAGCTTCGTATTCAGCTTCGTTGTTAGTGCAGTTGAAAGTGAGTTTCGCCGAGAAAGGCATGTGAACTCCTTTTGGTGAAATGAGTACTGCACCAACACCACGACCATTCATGTTAACAGCCCCGTCAAACATCATAGTCCATTCTTCTTCCGGGTCAGGCCCTTCAGTGTGAATAGGCTCTTCATGATCTTTTGCTTTTATGAACATGATGTCTTCATCAGGGAAGTCAAACCTCATAGGCTGGTAGTCATCAATGGGTTGCTCAGCAAGATATTCAGATAGTACACTGCCCTTGATGGCTTTCTGAGACGTGTACTGGATGTCGTATTCTGTGAAAATCATCTGCCATCTTGCAACCCGTCCGGTAAGAGCTGGCTTCTCGAAAATGTACTTGACTGGGTCCATTTTTGAGATCAACAAAGTAGTGTGGGTCAACATATACTGTCTTAGTCGGCGAGCAGCCCACGCTAAAGCACAGCAAGTTTTCTCGAGCAGTGAATAACGTTGTTCACAGTCGGTAAACTTTTTGCTTAGGTAGTAAATTGCATACTCTTTTCGACCAGACTCGTCATGCTGGCCCAACACACACCCTATTGACTCTTCTAATACTGTCAAGTACATGATTAGAGGTCTTCCTTCAACTGGAGGCATGAGGATTGGAGGTTCTTGCAGATATTCTTTGATCTTGTCAAAAGCCTTCTGGCAGTCTTCGTTCCACCTGACCGTCTGTTCTTTTCTTAACAGCTTGAACAAAGGTTCACAGGTTGCTGTAAGGTGAGATATGAACCGTGAAATGTAGTTCAATCGACCTAAGAACCCTCGAACTTCCTTTTCAGTTTTCGGTGCAGGCATCTCTTGAATAGCTTTGACTTTATCAGGGTCAACTTCAATCCCTTTCTCGCTTACAATAAAACCCAGCAGCTTACCAGATCTCACCCCGAATGTGCATTTGTTGGGGTTCAACTTCAGTTGGTACTTCCTCAGACGCTTGAATAGCTTTAGCAGATTCACCAGGTGATCTTCTTCAGTGAGGGACTTGGCAATCATGTCATCCACATAACATTCGATTTCTTTATGGATCATGTCGTGGAATAATGTTACCATAGCCCGTTGATATGTTGCACCGGCATTCTTGAGCCCAAATGGCATTACCTTGTAGCAGAACGTGCCCCAGGGTGTGATGAAGGTTGTCTTCTCCATGTCTTCAGGTGACATTTTGATTTGATTGTATCCCGAAAATCCGTCCATGAAGGAGAATACCGAGAACTGAGCTGTATTATCCACCAATACATCAATGTGAGGTAAAGGGAAATCATCTTTCGGGCTAGCTCTGTTCAGATCCCGGTAATCAACACACATCCTTACTTTGCCGTCTTTCTTAGGCACAGGTACTATATTAGCAACCCACGGTGGATAGCTAGTTACGGCAAGGAAACCGGCGTCCCATTGCTTTTGTACCTCTTCCTTGATTTTCATTGCCATGTCTGGGCGAGTACGGCGCAGTTTCTGTTTAACCGGCGGGCATTCTTCTCTCAAAGGCAGCTTGTGCACAACAATGTCGGTGTCCAACCCTGGCATATCTTGATAAGACCAAGCAAACACGTCCACATACTCTTGAAGCAAGTCAATCAGTTGTCTCTTCACTGAGTCTTGTAAGCAGGCCCCGATTTTAACTTCTTTCACGTCTTCATCTGTACCAAGATTGATCGTTTCAACCTCCTCCTGGTGAGGAGTAATAACATTTTCCTCTTGTCTTAACAACCTGGCTAGCTTTTCAGGAAGCTCATATTCTTCTTCAACCCCTTCATCAGCTTGATTGATCGGATTGTCAAAGTCATACGAAGTCATAGCCGTGCTGTTGTCGGTGCTGTCTGGAAGGCACATTCTGCAAGGATTCAGTTTGTTTATTTTAGTGATTGATTTTAATCTTGCTTAGAAAACGTGAAATAAAGTTATCATTTTGAAAACATCGCCATTTATTTTTGTACAAAAAAGAAAAATGGAAAACAGTGAGCAGAAAAGAAAAAGACTCGTTTGCAAAAAGATGTCTGATATTTCATTAATTAATCTTGTTTGCACAAAAAGTACAGATGGCCCTGATTACAAAATGAGTCTTGTCATCTTGGGCAAGATGCAAGACTTTGATGCATGCTATAAAAATACAGGAAATAATAATTACTCTGCATGAGTAACTCTTATAATTTCCTGGGAAGACCAGTTCGAGATACTGCTCCCCGGGATCTTTGGACGAATCCAATTCTCCAGATTGCGCTCCTCTTCCAGCTCGTCTTCCAGACAGTTGATAGCATCAGGGGTAAGCATCCCCCCACTCACAAAATTGGGCTCTTTCGCAGCCGCCGCTTGATCTTGTTGAGTTGGTTTGTAACCCAACCCAAATCTGTCCTCCTTCTTCTCCACCGATAGCAATTTGCCCCAGCCTTGGGCAGTTCCTCCCTCAACAACCTTCCGGGCTTGTTAGTATGATGATATTGACGTACCAGGCACAACAGATGTCTCATTGATGTTCAAAGCCTCGAACCCCTGACTCATTGTTTCATGGATCTCCCCATCCATCTCAATGTACTTATAGGTAGCCAGGTGGCTGACAAAAATATCCTCCTCTCCGCAGATTGTAACGATTTGACCTTCCCACTCATATTTTAACTTCTGGTGAAGGGTAGAGGTCACGGCGCCAGCAGCGTGAATCCATGGCCTACCCAACAAACAGCTGTAGGCAGGCTGAATGTCCATCACATAGAAGATAGTTTTAAAGGTCTGCGGGCCAATCGTTATGGGCAACTCAATCTCTCCCAGAACCGATCTCTTTGAACCATCAAAGGCTCTTACCACCAGGTTGCTGGGTCTCAATGCCAATCCGTCATATTCTAGCTTCACCAGAGCCTTTTTAGGTAGGACATTAAGGGATGACCCCGTGTCTACCAGCACATGGGAAAGGATAGCACCTTTGCATTCCATGGTTATGTGCAAGGCTTTGTTATGGTTGCGGCCTTCCGTTGTCAAATCAGTACTGGTGAACCCTAGTCCGTGACTAGCATTAACATTTCCAACTACAGCTTCCAGCTGATTGACAGTGATCTCTTCAGGCACGTAAGCTGCGTGCAGAACTTTGAGTAGTGCATTCCTATGGGCTTCGGAGCACATAAGCAATGATAGGATTGAGATCTTGGAAGGCGTCTGATGAAGCTGATCCACTACTTTATAATCACTCTTTTTGATGATTCTCATGAACTCATCAACCTCTTGATCGAATGGTGTCTTCAAAGCTTCCTTAACAGCTTGATCTTCCTGCACAGGGCTCTTCCCTTTTTCCTTGGCAGCAGCTTCTGCTTCGGCAGTGGGTCTCTGAATTTGTGGAGCGAAAAGACGTCCGCTTCGAGTGAAGCCTCCGCCTCTTCCCACATTGTCTACTTGTGGTGCAGGGGTTGATGATTCAAAAGTGATCTTTTGTCCTTCACAGTACAAGTCAGAGCCGTAATGCTAGGGGATGGCATTGCTGCTTTCATAAGGTACGGGTCCAGGCACCGTGATAGTGACTGGACTGATTGCTGCTGTTGAAGGAACTGTGATAGTTTGTGGATCGTAATAAATTGTAACTGGTGCTCTAACGGGAGCAGCACTTTCTGAATTGTAGGCAGAGTTGCTTTCAGGATCATAAAATATTGTGACAGTAGAGACATCTTCATGATTGGTTGCTGGTGTTGTAGGAGACATTGTTGGAAGAATGGATGTTGTTGTTGTAGGAGGTTCAAAATGGAGTGAAGCTGAAGTTGTAGCAGGAAAATTTGTTGAAAACTGATCAGTTGAGATAATAGATGAAGTACTTGTTGATGAAGCCGAAGAATTGTCGGGAACAATGGTTGCTGCAGTTGTAGGAGGTTCTGAAACCGTTGCTGATGAGATTGCTGGATTTGTTGGAAATGGTGTGGTGATCTGGAGTTGGCCACTCTGAATAAGGCCATCTATGCCATTCCTCAGATTATCGCACCCGTTTACTGAAATATTGCAGTAAGCACACCCTAATTCGCACCCCGGGAACATATGACATTCCAAGAGCTGAGCCTTGATCTCCACCAACGGTGTCCTGATTTGACCCACACTGGTTATTAAATAAGACGGCTTGTCTTCTTCAATAGCGTTAATTCGGGGACCACCATGGTTTGGCATAGGATTTTTGTTGACATTGGGTGGTGGTGCAAAATTCAGAGCTTTTGAGTCTACCAGGTCTTGTACCTTCATGTGCAAGGCTCTGCACTTTTCTGTACTATGTCCAGGTGCGTTTGAATGAAAGGCACACCTAGCATTGGAGTCGTAATTCCTGGGTAGACTGTTGGGATCTGGAGGTGCCAACGTCCTTAGCTCAACTAGGTTGAGTTTCAAGAGTTGTGGCAGCAATGTGGCATATGGCATAGGGATCGGATTGATCACCCTATTAGCTTGAGATGGCCTCTGCTGAAATGGCCTCTGTTGACTATTGTTGTTGGTGTTGCTGTTGTTGTAATTTCTCGGAGGATACTGATTCTGTTGATGGTACTGAGGTTGTGGCTGATAGTTTTGCTGAGGAGGTTGATAAACTGGTTGAGGATGAGCTGGAGCAGGAATGGTGACTGCTGCCACTGATCTGTGAACATATTGGGGCCTGCCCCTGTTGGTGTGGATGGCATTGGTCTCGCCAGTTCTTCTCGGGCCTGCAAAAGGCTTTCTTGTACTACCGGACGAGCTTGCACCATTGTCAGATATCTTACCCATTTTTAACAAGCTCTCAATTCTCTCCCCGGCTATGACAACATCCGCAAAGCTAGTGGAAGAGAAAGCAGCCAGCCTGTCAATATAAGTCCCCTGAAGGGTGTTCATGAACATATCTGCCATTTCCCTTTCGGACATAGGTGGCTGAACAGCAGCAGCCAACTGCCTCCATCTCTGGGCATATTCTCGGAAACTTTCCCTTGACGACTGTGACATTCCCATTAGGAGAGTCCTGTTGGGTGCCATGTCTAAGTTATACTGATACTGTCTGATGAAGGCCTCAGCCAGGTCCTTCCAGCATCTAATAGTTGCCCTTGTCAAGTGAGAGTACCATTCTCTTGACGCTCCAGTCAAGCTGTCTTCGAAATAGAACATCCAGAGCTTCTCGTCCATAGTATAGGCCTTCAGCCTTCCCAGAAATGATTGCAAATGAGTCCGGGGGCATGAAGTCCTGTTGTATTTTTCAAAACAAGGAGGCTTAAACTTATGGGGGATCCTGACCCCGTCTACCAAGCCCATATCCATGACATCGAATCCCAAAGAGTTTTGAGACTCTAAGGACCTCAACTTCTCAGCTATCTCATCCAACCTCCTATCATAAGCCTCTTCCCCAGCACCCATTACCGTGAACTGGTCCTCTTGGGGGTCTTCTTGAAGTACCCTAGCTGCGGTGGCAGTCCCTTGAACATTTGCAGTAATGTTGACCTCGGGATGGAGATGTGGCCCAAATACAGGAGGATTGACATGAGGTTGGACCCTTTCATTGTTGCTGGTCCCGGCAGTCCCTATATGTGGATCTTCTTGATTCTGCCTTTCCACCATGGCCCTTAATCTTTCCTGGCTCTGAGCCATGTTGTTCATTACTTCCATAAACTGCGTCATTTGATTCCTCATTTCTAGCCTTTCGTTTGCCATTTGATTTCTGACCTCAGTAAGGTCCTGCTGCATCTGATCCATTTGAATGCCCGGAAGATTGTTACGGGTCGGATAACGGTGCGGACGATTGAGGGGAAATACCCGGCGCCGAGCAATAGTTCCTGAACATCACAACAGAGTTAGTGGCAATAAAACAAAAACCTACAAAACAAACAAAAGTGTTAGCATGCAATGCAGTATGCTTATTTGTTCTCAAGGTATCCGGTTTGGCGTTCAGTTTTGACCCTTCCAGACCCTTGAAGATGCTGTTGTTGTTGCTTGAAGAAAACTCAGATGAAGCAAACTAACACAAATATATTACAGAAGGTGAAATAATACAACTTGTTCATTTTACAACACAAGCCCTCTAAGGGGTCAAAATACATTACAAGAAAATAAAATTACATGGAAAGAAAGCAACAACAAACAAATGGTCAAACACCAAGACCAAACTCATCCTCACGAACTTCCTTGAGAAGTGCTTCGGTCACAGGATCAGCCGGACGCTCCATGAGATTCCTGATGAGGAGATTCCGGGTTGTAACAGCTGCTGCTAGCTTCTTGTGTTGATTTTGGTCCTTTGACCTCTTCACTCCTGCTTTGATCTTCAGCTCTGATATCTCCCTCTGGGCTGCTGCCAGGGCTTCTTGCTGCTCTTTTGCATTAGCTTCCAGTTGCTCCATCTTGTCTTGAACCCTCTTGTCTTCCAAAGTACGGGCTTCGGTGATCCTGACCCACCTAGCCTGACTCTCCTTCAGATACAAGTCTGTCCTTGCTCTCTGGAACTGGGCTTCCTTGCAAGCATTCTTTAGAATTTGTTCTCCAGCTTTAGACTTTTTGATATAATCCCCAGACTTCTCAATCTTAGTCAGATGCTCTACTCTCAACTTCTCCAACCTCTCAATCTCCCTCATACCCTCACTCCTCTCTCGGAGGGTCTTCTGCAAAGCTTGAGTTAAATTCTCATTTCTTTCTTTCAAACTCTCAAACTCCTCCAAACTGACAGTGGCAGGTGGTGCTGAAGATGATTCAGGCATATCTTCTATAGTAAAGGGCATCCCAGAGAATTGGGCCCTGGCACGGGACCATTCATAATATTGTGCTGATGCCACATTGTTGCACTTCCCCAAAATGGTTATTCCCTTGGTTTGAACATTATCCCAGGCCCAAGCAGCCTGCCTAACAATAGCCAGATTAATCTTGTTCTCACAATAAAGAGTTTCAACCAAGTCCTGTGCCTTAGGAGTGTGGACCAGGGCATAGCCCAGTTGTCTCTTGAACAGCAGAGGGTTGTAATTGATACTACCCTTAACTCCTATAAGGGGCACATTGGGAAAATGCCCACAACTGGTGATGATATCCCTGCCCTTGGTGCTTTGGGTGCACCATCTGATATCGGCTGAAGTTAGAGCAGTGAGTCTCTTAGCCCAGTTGCTCTGCTGATGAGGATTTAGAAATGCATCTGTCCTGGGTAGATGCTTGAGAAGCCAAGTGTGGAACAATGGAGCACAACACCTCACTAACCTTCCCCTCTGCTTTTCATTCCTCTGATGCACTGAGTAGTAGAGATCCCCCAATAAAGTGGGCACTGGGTTCTTCAAGATGAACAGATGGATTGCATTCTTGCTAATGAATCGAGGCTCATCTGCAAACAATATAATTCCATATATACTCAAGGCCAATAAAGCACAGACAGCTTTCCACTCCCCTAGAGAAGCCTTCAGGGTGGCTTGAGAGATCAAGAAATCCAGATGAAAACCAGGGATTCCAGCTTTAGAAGTCATATGCTGCTCAATCAGGACAGGTTCCAAATGCAGAGCCTTTGCTACTTCTCCATTACCAGGAAAGACCATCTCAGGGTTGAAAGGGATTCCACCCCTGATAGGCAGACCAACCAATGATGAGTATTCTTCCAATAGAGGGCCTAGCTGAAAGTCTTGGAAAGTGAAGCATCTCAGTGGGGGATCATAGAACTGAATGCAAGTGTGGATCAGGCTTCTCTGCGAAGGGTCCAGATCCATAACCATATCAAGTATATCTCCATAGTGTTCCCTAAACAATGGTATGTGATCTGGAGTGATCAGGGTCTGAATCCTCCTGATGTCAGATAGCTCCGGCTGGAAGAAGTGGTAGGTGATGTTGCTCTTTTTGGGAGCCATGATGCTGAAGATGAGCAGAGACAGGTGCTGATGATGATACTGAAGAAAATGGCCACTGATTGGCTGGTGCAGGTAGCTGAAGTAGATAGCTGAAGCAAATGCTGATGAAGATAGGTCAGTACTGAAGATGGGGTCAAAACCAGAACCAAATGAAAATGGATACCCTGAAACACAAATAAGCAAATGTCAATATGATGCAATGTTTATGTATGCAAATGATATGCAAGGGTCTGTGACTGAGCTGGATCTGATCAAGAGCTCTGATATAAGTCCAAGATATATCCAAGAATACCAGATGGAGGTCTATAAATCCAGTAACCAAGGTGGGGGGGCTCAAATAAAGAGCCACATGTCCAGGGTTTTAGAATCACAAGAACTGTTCCAACATGGAGTATTCTTAATCAAATCAAAGTAAAAAGGTATTCTGAGGTCAAGGTACCTGCAAACCTGTAAACAGCCCGACCCCCCTCACAGGTGGTGTTCTAAAACAAGGATCCTCAGACTTGGATCAGTTATGAGAAGTGTAAACACTTCTAACCCGGAGGTACAGTGTTTACAATAACCATAAAAGTTCCTCCTCTAATTCACCTCAGTTTCTGAAGGTCAATACTAAAAGGTCATCCAGACTTAGCAGGCTTCCCAGATAGCCCTAGCATTGCAGGAAATCTGCAACATAGAGTTCTCAAGAAGAAACCCATATCTGAACCGTGTTTCATATTCCCGCACCAGACCGAAATGGAATGGGAAAGAATATGATTCACTCTAGCCTAGGTGTCACTCAGGTCCCAGGTATAGGGCCTTAACTCTCAATGAATCACCCACCCACCAGAACAAAAAAACCAGATCCAGCCAGCAGCACAGTATGACAATATGATATAATGCAAAGCTATAAAGAAAGCAATAAACAAAACTGTACATAAAGCAAAAATAAAATACAATTATACAAACACAAATAAGCACATAACACCCCAGTAAACACAAATCAAACAAGCGCTAGGAGGAACCCACAAAAAGAACCAGAAGCCCTGGTTGCAATATAAGGGTCCCCAGCAGAGTCGCTAAGCTGTCGCTCCTGATAAATGGGACCGGCCCAGATAAAGGTACAGACGCGAACGGTCGGCGAGAGGAGCAATGAGAACACACAGCCGTGAACTCACTGGAGATGAATAGAGTCGCCAGCTAGGCATTTTTATCCCGGAGGAAAGGCAATGCTGCATAGACCTAGAAAGATATGGATAAGACGGTCGCGAACCAGAGAGACTGAGAAAGGGGGGTGGTTACAACCTGGGAAGGTATTAGCACCCAGATTGTCCGCCGTACTCGACGGGATCCACGCTTAAAAGATCTGTGTTTTAAAGGGGTAGTGTCAGTGCAATTTGTGTATAAAGAGCTGGAAAAGGATGTACAGGTGTCAGTGTATAAGTGATGTGAAGTATGAAAGTGTCAGTGTAAGAACAGGAATAAGATGCTCAAGATCATGAGGCTAAAAGAATGAGGCTAGAAAGAGGGGGAATACACAGAGACTTTTGTTCGATAACCGTTAAGTTATGCCTACGTATCCTCTCGTGCAATGAGGAAGTCAGTACACCGTAGTTCGACCCAAAGAGACTGAAAGATAAATTGACTTGTGAACTGCTTGCTTGCCTATGCTCAAGTGTATGACCTGTCTGGCTCAGGTGCAAACTGTCTTGCATTAGACGGAAGAAGCTAGTTCTCGTTTGTGAGTGAAGGTGATGAGAAAAGAATCCCGAAGGAGACGTTTATTGTTTGTTTTTGTGTTTTCAGTCTTTTATTGCTTTTGAAAATTTGTCATAGGTTAATGAGCTTAAGCCTAAACCAATGGATTTAGTAAACTCATCACATCTTCCATCTGATTAGGGGTAATGAGAATACCTTAAGTGTGAAGTCAGATTCTCACACCTAATCACCATTTGATGTAGGATTAAGATCATTATCTTACTTGTGATTATTTAGATGTTTTTGGTGTTTTTGTTTAGTGTTAAGTAATGAGGTTAAGCCATAATCAAGGATTAAACAGACTCATTACACCATCCTAATAGAAGGATAATAGATGAGAATGTCTAAGCTAAGGAAAACTCCTCAACTTAATCCATGATTAGGGATTAAACTCATGATAAAACAAAGCCTTTATTAGATGGATTTTAATTAGTGATAAGATGATGAAGTGAATTTTATGATTTGTAAGACAACTTGAGGGGGACTTGTCCATTAACACTAGGGTTAGTCCTTCTTAACCAATTAAGGAAGAATTAGAACCCTAATGCAAGGCCCAAGTTACAAGTGTGATGTATTGATACTTATTAAGTGAGTTGGTTAAAGGATTTAAACACATTAAGGGTTTAACACTTAGGATTAAAGTTATACACTCCATCCTAAGAGAAGGATGCAGGCATAAGCTTAATCACAAAGCCTTAAAGCCTTTAGGGTTTAGTCCCTGATTATGAGGTGAGAAGAGAAGACTCAAAAGAGACACAAAGGTAAAACTAAGGGGAGACTAATCAAAACCCTAATCATTGTCATGCTTGGTTGTTCTTAAGGTTTGTGAAGTTTACAAGAACAATCTTCAAAGGGGCCACCAGGAAGCAGGTGAAAGGATCAAGAGAAGCAAAGTGACTTGCTTCATTCAAGAAGTCAAGTCACTTGAAGGAAGAAAGTGGGGAGAAGAAGAATGAGCAAGCTCAAACTCAAGCACATATAGAAAATGTAGCAATGGATGCAAGAGAGATGAAAAGAAAGGTTATGAGAAGTGAAGGCAAATTCACTTCTCAAGCTCACTTACCACCTGAAATGTTAGCAAAGGAATGCAATGCAATGCAAAAATGGGATGAGATGACATGATGAGAAACAAAACCAGAAGCATATACATGATGCTAATGATTCTATGAGATGCTACAAACATGAGGCAGCACATGGAGATGATCATACAAGCTTATGAGTGCAAATGAAGCAAGCTAGGAAGCATGGACATACATGAAGAGTTAGGAAGTGCACAAGGCATACAACATGGCCAATACATGATGCAATGGTCAAACATGTTTTCAATATGTCTTATGATGTCAAATGAATCACATGGAAGCATGTAATGTCATGGCAAGTCATGTTATGCAAGAGAATGCAAAATGGATGCATATGGAAGCCCAAATTAGGGTTTATGAACCATACACCAAACAAAAATCAAAATCAGAAGCAAACAACATTATAAAAAATTGAAAATGCCACACAAAGGACCCCTAATCCTATACTAACCCAATTCCCAAAGGAGAGGTCTCAACTCCTAACCAAGTTCAAGTTATGGTTTTTACAAGTTTTTTAGGGTTTTAGGGTTCCTAAACAAAAGAAATGCCAAACAAATTGAAAATGAAAGATCAAATCAAGGCCATTTAATCTCACAAACTACATGCTAAACACAATGCAATGCAAAAAGAATCAATGTCCAACTCCTCATGAATAGGCAGAAATGATTTTTTGAACTTTGGATCAAAATAATGCACAAAAATGATTTTAATTCAATGAGAAATTCTTAAAATGCATCAAGATCAAAAAAGAAATTTGGTTTGAAGGTTGGACAATGTTTCTAAATGTCTTAGAACATTTCATGAATTTTTTGGTGATTTTTAAATACTTAAAAGTATTTTTAATAAATTAATTCTCATTAATCAATTAAAAATAATCTTTTAAATATTTAAAAATACTTTTTAAATGCTAAAAATAAAATAAAAAATATTTTTGTGTCATAAAAATTATTAAAACTCATGAGAAAAAGTTTCATAATTTTTAAGCAATTTTTACTATTTTAAATTAAATATGCAAGTTAAATGAAAAAGGAAAATGAAAATAAATTAAATAAAAGGAAAGTAATCAGAATGGAGGGTTGAGATTGCTTCTGGGCTCAAAGGGGTTGACTGGGCGCGCATCTGGACGGCCCAGGTTCAAACCAGCTTAATCCTGATTAATTAAATAATAATTCATAATTAAATCTTAATGAAATGATCCAGGCCTTCCATTCACGCGCGGGAAACACAATCCAATGGCTCACATTCAAAACTGGTGCCCTAACCCTAATTAGCAGTTAATGACTTTCAGGCTGCCGGAGAAGACTTCCGGTCGTCTTCTCCGGCCAGCACCCTCCCTGAGAATCTCCAACACTCTTAAAACCTAACTAAAACAAAATCTAAAAACATGGAAATGATTCCCACTCACTCACGAACCAAAACCCCCAATCAAAACAAATTTATTCTTCCCTGAACTCATGAATCGAGCAAAACAAATTTTAGGTCACAGAGTTTCAGAGATCAATTAAATTCTCATTTCATCACCATTTCCAAAACTAAAAGCATCAGGATATTCAGTGAAGCATGGAGAACAAGTTTAGAACATAAAAAATGATTTCTGGAAAAATATTTCTTGAGCTACCTGAGATTCGAAGCTTTCACTCCAGCAACTTTCAGGCCTCCCCTCCTTGTGAAATCCACTCCACTTGACCCCCTGGTGATGCTTGAATGCTCAGGAGAAATTTTTGTTGGCTGGATGAAGAGTTTGAACAGCTTCTGCTCAAGCTCAGTTGAAAATGGCAATGGTGATTCAGGCTGTTTTTGGCAAGGGTGAGGGGTTCTTTGTGGTCCAGATGATGAGTGGAGAAGGTTTGTGGAGTTGGTTTGAGTGTTTGTGAACTGTGGAGTGAGTTTCGAAAGAAACTGCAAGTTGGAGTGAAAATGGTGAAATGGTGTTATGGCTTGTTTCAGGCTTGGTTCTTTGCTGGTTTCTACTCAATGGAACATGGTAAGATGATTGGTGAAAATGGTTTGGATGTTTGAAGTTTGTGGAGGCAGATTCGAAGAGTTTTGCAAAATGAGGTGTTTTTGTGTATGTGATGTTGTGTGTGTTTCAGCCTTGCTTCTTGAGTGTTATGGCCTGCATTTGGATAGTATATTTTAATCCTATAGGTCAGATGATTTGACATGGCCTCTATTGATTGGTAAGTTTGCTTTTGCCAAAAGTCCACTTTTTGTGTAAGAGAGGTATGGCTTGGTTCTAGGCTAGTACAAAGCATGGGCTGGCGCAGCAAGGGTGAGGGCAAGGGCTAGCAAAGCTCAGCATCCAATGTGGCAAGTGGTAGGGAGTGTGATCATGAGTTTTGCAAGTTGGTGCAACTTTGGTTCACATGTGACTTTCTCATTCCACAAGCCATGAAACATGAGCATTCTTGGTTCAATTCTGACTTTTAGAGTTTATGTGATGTTTGTGTCATGGTTTGATGTCAACTAGAGGTTACAAAAAGCCTTGGTTCATGATTTTGCAAAATTCACATTTGGTGCACATCTTGAAAATCAATGATTTTAACCAACTTTGTCACACCATAACTTTTGATCCAAGAAGAATTTGATCATGTTCTTGTACTTTTTGAAAAGGGAAAGATGTATTCTACAACTTTCATGACCAAAGTTTTTCCATTTGAAGCATTTTTGGATCAAGAATTAAGGCTTGAAAAATGACCTAAAATGACACATTCTTGAAAAGTCAACTATGCCCAAAAAGTCAACATTTGCAAAAACTCCAAATTCTTGATTTTTGTGAACTCCAACCTTCATCCATGATCAAATAAAGATCATATACACTCAAATTGGTGAAGAATGCCCATTGGTTGGGTCATTGGGGGCCTCAGATGCCCTGATTTTGCACTGACTTGTCTGAAAAGTCAACTCTTGATCAGATGACTTCCCCATGGAATTTCTTCATGAAAATTGATATGCATACTCCCTACACCATATAGATACCAATGGAAACAAGAATGACCAAAAAATTTGGAGTTATGGCCTTTGAAACCAAAACCCTAATTTTGGGTCAACTGTGCAGTCTATCCTGGCTCTGCTTCCACACCAATCCCAGTTCTTGTGATCCTTTTGAAATCTTGACTTTGAAAGGATGGAATATGATGCAAGAACACATATGGACCCCTTTGAAGTGATTGGTTGTCTTTGGAGTGGCTCAAGAGGCTTTGGGATTGCTCAGATCACAAACCCTAGATGCAGGTGCCTTAGAAACTATGCAGTGAACCAAAAATGAGATATGAGATGATATGATTGTGTTTATGCATATGAAATGATCACAAGCCATGGTGTGAAAGGGTGAGGGCAAATTTGGGGTGTTTACAATCATGCAAATTCGAAAGATTCGGAGGAAATGCCACACGATAAGCCACAACGCCAACTCGCGCAGTAATATGATACGGTCCAATAAACGAGAAGTCAAATTCTTCGACTTCAAAGCACGACCAACACCCGTAACCAGTGTAACTCTCAAAAACACATGGTCGCCTTCCTGAAACTCAAGATCTTTCCTTCTCTTGCCATGATAGCTCTTTTGTCTACTTTGAGAAGCTTTCATCTTCTCCCGAATAAACTTCACTTTCCACGTCGTTTGTTGTACCATTTCCGGTCCAACTACCATTCTCTCACCGGTTTCATGCCAACACAAAGGTGTTCGACATCTCCGACCATATAAATCCTTAAATGGTTCCATACATATACTTGAATGAAAACTGTTATTGTAGGTGAACTCAATCAACGCTAAATAACTATTACAAGCACCACCTTGCTCTAGCACACAAGCACGCAACAAATCCTCCAACGATTGAATTGTTCTCTCGGTTTGACCATCCATTTGCGGATGGTAAGCCGAACTCAATCTTGGCTTAGAACCCAAAGCCTTTTGTAAACTCTCCCAAAACCTCGATGTAAATCTAGGATCTCTATCCGATACAATACTCTTAGGAACTCCATGCAACTTTACAACCACAAAAACATAAATCTCGGCTAACTTCTCCAAAGGATAACTAATATCAATTGGAACAAAGTGAGCAGATTTAGTAAGTCTATCAACAATCACCCAAATAGCATTATGGCCTCTTTGCATATTCGGCAATCCCGTAAAAAAAATCCATCGATATACTATCCCATTTCCATTCCGGAATATCCAACGGTTGCATCAATCCACTAGGCTTCTGATGTTCCACCTTAGACTTCTGACAAGTCAAACACGCATACACAAAATGAGCTACATCTCTCTTCAATCCGGACCACAAAAAGATCTTCTTCAAATGTTGATACATCTTATTTGCTCCTGGATGAATACTTAAGTTACTTCGGTGTCCCTCTTCCAATATCATCTTTTTCAACTCCACATCACCAGGAATACAAATACGACCACATAATCTTAAAACTCCAAAATTATCAACCTTGAAATCCTCATTCTCATTCATCATCAAATCAACAAACTTCAAATCCAACTTTTGCTTTTCACATACGGTTGCGAGAAAATCATTCGTAACATGTAGCATACCAAGTTTCACACTTCTCGGCGTCATTTCACAAACAAAACTCAAGTCTCTAAAATTCTCCAAAAGTTTCCATTCTCTTATCATCAATGGGGACATATGTAATAACTTCTGACTCAAAGCATCGGCCACTACATTTGCCTTACTTGAATGGTAATTCAAACCGAAATCATAATTCTTCAAAAGCTCTAACCACCTTCTTTGTCTCATGTTCAATTCCCTTTGAACAAATAAATACTTCAAACTCTTGTGATCACTAAAAACTTCGAATCTTGTACCATAAAGATAATGCCTCCAAATTTTCAAAACAAACACCACGGCCGCTAATTCCAAATCATGCATAGGATAATTCTTTTCATGCACTCTCAATTGTCTTAAAGCATAAGCCACAACTTTTCCATCTTGCATCAAAACACCACCTAACCCAAACAATGAAGCATCACAAAACACCACAAATGGTTTCGTCGGATTTGGAAAAATCAAGATCAGAGCCGTTGTCAACCTTCTCTTAAGTTCAATGAAACTCTCTTCACAATGAATATCCCAAATGAAAGCTTTTCCCTTACAAGTTAATTGCGTTAACGGAAGTGCCAACTTTGAAAATCCCTCAATAAACCTCCGATAATAACCCGCCAAGCCTAAAAAGCTTTGAATCTCCGTAACCGATCTAAGAACTTCCCATTGCATTACATCATCAATCTTGGATGGATCAACACTAATACAACCATCAGAAATAACATGCCCAAGAAAACTTACTTTCGACAACCAAAACTCACATTTCGACAACTTAGCATACAATTGTTTCTCTTTCAAAATCTGTAACACAATCCTTAAATGCTCTTCATGCTCCTCTTGAGACTTAGAATAAATCAAAATATCATCGATGAATACAACCACAAAACGATCCATTTGCTCATGAAAAATACAGTTCATCTATTCCATAAACACACCGGCGCATTAGAAACTCCGAATGGCATCACGAAATATTCGTAATGACCATACCGTGTCCTAAAAGCCGTCTTTTGAATATCCTCTTATTTCACACGAATCTGGTGATATCCCGATCTCAAATCAATCTTACTAAAAACACGCGCACCAACCAATTGGTCCATCGAATCATTGATCCTTGGAAGCAGATACTTGTTCTTAATTGTCACCTTGTTCAACTATCGATAATCAATGCATAACCACATACTCCCATCCTTCTTCTTTACCAACAATACCGGAGCACTCCAAGGAGAAACACTCGGCCTAACAAATCTCTTGTTCAACAAGTCATTCAATTTCCTCTTCAATTCTACCAACTCTGATGCTGACATACAATACGGTGCCATCGAAATCGGTCTAGTACCCGGAACTAGATCAATAAAAAACACAACTTCTCTTTTCGGGGGTACATCCTTAATATCCTCCAAAAACACTTCTGGAAAATCACACACCACTAGAAACCCATTGAGCTTCACTTCGCTCTCCACCGACAATAATGCAAACAAACTAAACAATTGAGCTTCGTCCACTAAACGTTTCTTCAACTCTTTCGTCGATAGGAAACTCTCATCTTCAACATCATCCAAATAAGGAAACCTTGCCAACTTATGATAGCAATCTATAATTGAACTCGATTACATTGCAACCAATTCATACCCAAGATTATGTCCAAACCCTCCAATTGCAAACAAACCAAATCCATAACAAAATCTTTACCATACATAGTCAAAGAACAATTTACACACACCAAAGAAGTAGTTACCGACCCTGAAGCAGGAGTCTCTATAACCATCTCACCACCCCAAGAAGACATAAGCAAATTCAAACGCTTAGCGCACTCAAGAGAAATGAACAAATGAGTCGCTCCCGTATCAATAATAGTAACTAAAGGTGTACTATTAATAAAACATGTACCTTTAATCAAACGGTCTGCACTAGTAGTGTCCTTCCCTGCTAATGCAAACACCTTTCTGCCCACTTGGGCTTGCTTCCGCTTAGTACATTTAGTACTAATGTGACCCACTTCTCCATAATTGAAACACTTCACAACATTCCTTCTACACTCGGTAGTAGCATGTCCAAGACCTCCACAGTTTGGACATTTCACTATGTTCTTCCCACACTCAAAAGACTTATGACCCAAATCACCACACTTGTAACACTTAACGGGACCAGAACTCCCTCCACCAGATCTCTTATCGAAGTTTCCCCTATGCTTGCCCTTATCAGCGGGTGTCACATAAGGTCCATTTCTAGCTTGTTTCTTTCCTTTCCTCTCATTCAAACTCTTGTAATGTGTAGAACGAGCCTTGCTATCCTCCTCAAAAATTCTACAACATTCCGTCAAATCCGAAAATCTTATTATTCTTTGATATCCCACAGCTTGCTTAATCTCAGGACACAATCCATTCTCATACTTAATACACTTCGAGAACTCAGCAGTAGTAGCAACATAATGAGGATGAAATTGAACCAACTCCACAAAATTAGCAGTATAGTCCACCACAGACATACTACCTTGTTTCAGTCCAAGGAACTCCATCTCCTTCTTCCCTTTCACACTTTTAGGGTAATTCTTCCCCAAGAACTCAGCACGAAAAACATCCCAAGTTATCTTTTCATCTTATTCCCTAAGAGCTTGACTTCTACCGACCCACCAATCATCGGCTTCTTCCTTCAGCATGTGAGATCCAAGTCTCACCTTACTTTCTTCAGCACAATCCATGACTCTGAAGATTCTTTCAATCTCTTTCAACCAATTATGAGCACCATCGGGATCAAATATTCCTTTGAAGACCGGTGGTTGATTCTTCCTGAACTCATCATTAGCATTCACATTCGGCGAACCCTGCACCACCCTAGCCATTGCTTCCAAAGCAGCAGCCATCACATTGTCATTTCTACCAGCCATATTCTGATTATTCCCAAAGACAACAACAAGATTAAACAAAAGTTAAATCATCACAACAACAAGACAGGCACAACTGACTCGACACTGGCTCTGATACCACTTAATGTAACACCCCCTTTCTATACCCCCAAATAATCAAATAATCATTTAGGCACATATTAAAATTTCATCAGAGTATAGTTTGAACATAGTATAAAAGAGGCATGCCACATTATACATGAAATTAAAACATCCAACACCTGCTCGTATAACGATATGCAACAATGGGGTAACTTGCAACAAAGGGATTTAATCCTTATACCCATATTCAACATTAAAATAACAGCGGAAACTAAACATTAATCAACATCAAACATATATATATATATATATATATATATATATATATATAATCAAGTTTGATTCACCAATAATTCATGTTTACATAAACATTCATCACCAAGATATATATACAAATGCATCACAAACCAAATCCATAACAAAATCTTTACCATACATTGTCAAAGAACAATTTACACACACCAAAGAAGTAGTTACCGACCCTGAAGCAGGAGTCTCTATAACCATCTCACCACCCCAAAAAGACATAAGCAAATTCAAACGCTTAGCGCACTCAAGAGAAATGAACAAATGAGTCGCTCCCGTATCAATAATAGTAACTAAAGGTGTACTATTAATAAAACATGTACCTTTAATCAAACGGTTTGCACTAGTAGTGTCCTTCCCTGCTAATGCAAACACCTTTCCGCCCACTTGGGCTTGCTTCCGCTTAGTACACTTAGTACTAATGTGACCCACTTCTCCATAATTGAAACACTTCACAACATTCCTTCTACACTCGGTAGTAGCATGTCCAAGACCTCCACAGTTTGGACATTTCACTATGTTCTTCCCACACTCAAAAGACTTATGACCCAAATCACCACACTTGTAACACTTAACGGGACCAGAACTCCCTCCACCAGATCTCTTATCGAAGTTTCCCCTATGCTTGCCCTTATCAGCGGGTGTCACATAAGGTCCATTTCTAGCTTGTTTCTTTCCTTTCCTCTCATTCAAACTCTTGTAATGTGTAGAACGAGCCTTGCTATCCTCCTCAAAAATTCTACAACATTCCGTCAAATCCGAAAATCTTATTATTCTTTGATATCCCACAGCTTGCTTAATCTCAGGACGTAATCCATTCTCATACTTAATACACTTCGAGAACTCAGCAGTAGTAGCAGCATAATGAGGATGAAATTGAACCAACTCCACAAAATTAGCAGTATAGTCCACCACAGACATACTACCTTGTTTCAGTCCAAGGAACTCCATCTCCTTCTTCCCTTTCACACTTTTAGGGTAATTCTTCCCCAAGAACTCAACACGAAAAACATCCCAAGTTATCTTTTCATCTTATTCCCTAAGAGCTTGACTTCTACCGACCCACCAATCATCGGCTTCTTCCTTCAGCATGTGAGATCCAAGTCTCACCTTACTTTCTTCAGCACAATCCATGACTCTGAAGATTCTTTCAATCTCTTTCAACCAATTATGAGCACCATCGGGATCAAATCTTCCTTTGAAGACCGGTGGTTGATTCTTCCTGAACTCATCATTAGCATTCACATTCGGCGAACCCTGCACCACCCTAGCCATTGCTTCCAAAGCAGCAGTCATCGCATTGTCATTTCTACCAGCCATATTCTGATTATTCCCAAAGACAACAACAAGATTAAACAAAAGTTAAATCATCACAACAACAAGACAGGCACAACTGACTCGACACTGGCTCTGATACCACTTAATGTAACACCCCCTTTCTATACCCCCAAATAATCAAATAATCATTTAGGCACATATTAAAATTTCATCAGAGTATAGTTTGAACATAGTATAAAAGAGGCATGCCACATTATACATGAAATTAAAACATCCAACACCTGCTCGTATAACGATATGCAACAATGGGGTAACTTGCAACAAAGGGATTTAATCCTTATACCCATATTCAACATTAAAATAACAGCGGAAACTAAACATTAATCAACATCAAACATATATATATATATATATATATATATATATATATATATATATATATATATATATATATATATAAAATCAAGTTTGATCCACCAATAATTCATGTTTACATAAACATTCATCACCAAGATATATATACAAATGCATCACAAACCAAATCCATAACAAAATCTTTACCATACATAGTCAAAGAACAATTTACACACACCAAATAAGTAGTTACCGACCCTGAAGCAGGAGTCTCTATAACCATCTCACCACCCCAAGAAGACATAAGCAAATTCAAACGCTTAGCGCACTCAAGAGAAATGAACAAATGAGTCTCTCCCGTATCAATAATAGTAACTAAAGGTGTACTATTAATAAAACATGTACCTTTAATCAAACGGTCTGCACTAGTAGTGTCCTTCCCTGCTAATGCAAACACCTTTCCGCCCACTTGGGCTTGCTTCCGCTTAGTACACTTAGTACTAATGTGACCCACTTCTCCACAATTGAAACACTTCACAACATTCCTTCTACACTCGGTAGTAGCATGTCCAAGACCTCCACAGTTTGGACATTTCACTATGTTCTTCCCACACTCAAAAGACTTATGACCCAAATCACCACACTTGTAACACTTAACGGGACCAGAACTCCCTCCACCAGATCTCTTATCGAAGTTTCCCCTATGCTTTCCCTTATCAGCGGGTGTCACATAAGGTCCATTTCTAGCTTGTTTCTTTCCTTTCCTCTCATTCAAACTCTTGTAATGTGTAGAACGAGCCTTGCTATCCTCCTCAAAAATTCTACAACATTCCGTCAAATCCGAAAATCTTATTATTCTTTGATATCCCACAGCTTGCTTAATCTCAGGACGCAATCCATTCTCATACTTAATACACTTCGAGAACTCAGCAGTAGTAGCAGCATAATGAGGATGAAATTGAACCAACTCCACAAAATTAGCAGTATAGTCCACCACAAACATACTACCATGTTTCAGTCCAAGGAACTCCATCTCCTTCTTCCCTTTCACACTTTTAGGGTAATTCTTCCCCAAGAACTCAGCATGAAAAACATCCCAAGTTATCTTTTCATCTTATTCCCTAAGAGCTTGACTTCTACCGACCCACCAATCATCGGCTTCTTCCTTCAGCATGTGAGATCCAAGTCTCACCTTACTTTCTTCAGCATAATCCATGACTCTGAAGATTCTTTCAATCTCTTTCAACCAATTATGAGCACCATCGGGATCAAATCTTCCTTTGAAGACCGGTGGTTGATTCTTCCTGAACTCATCATTAGCATTCACATTCGGCGAACCCTGCACCACCCTAGCCATTGCTTCCAAAGCAGCAGCCATCGCATTGTCATTTCTACCAGCCATATTCTGATTAATCCCAAAGACAACAACAAGATTAAACAAAAGTTAAATCATCACAACAACAAGACAGACACAACTGACTCGACACTGGCTCTGATACCACTTAATGTAACACCCCCTTTCTATACCCCCAAATAATCAAATAATCATTTAGGCACATATTAAAATTTCATCAGAGTATAGTTTGAACATAGTATAAAAGAGGCATGCCACATTATACATGACATTTAAACATCCAACACCTGCTCGTATAACGATATGCAACAATGGGGTAACTTGCAACAAAGGGATTTAATCCTTATACCCATATTCAACATTAAAATAACAGCGGAAACTAAACATTAATCAACATCAAACATATATATATATATATATATATATATATATATATAATCAAGTTTGATTCACCAATAATTCATGTTTACATAAACATTCATCACCAAGATATATATACAAAGGCATCAAGCCAACCCTAGCTACCCGGTACTACATATCAAAACCGACCGAACAAAAGAATGAAGACACGCTTCACAAAAAGACCTCCAACAGACCTACTCTGCAATGACTTATAGAGCATAAAAAAATAGCATAAGGGTGAGAAATATTATCATAATAACAATGCATATAATTATATATCTTAACATAAAAATACACATATACATATTCTCACCACAATTCATTTCTCATCACACATATACATCACAATGTATATATACAAACCAAGAATATTCATGATGCATAATTTCACCATTTCACATAAACATATTGTCGTACCTCGAAAAATGCGATCCTCGCGATGGACGCGGAAAAAACAATAAAGTCGCCACCTAATTCTATTTATTCTACGAGAGAAAAGGGAGATATAGATACAACCTAATAAAGGATAAGAAATGCTCAACAAAACCAAATTCTAAGTTCGGGAGTCAGTTACAAGGGGAAGGTATTATCATCCCTCACGTCCGTTGTACTCAACGGGAACCTCTTAGTTAACTATGCGATTAAATGTTGATTAATGTCTTTGGTTCTAATTGTTTGTTAAGATGTTTGTTAAAGGAAAAGGAAAGTTTTGTTCTTTAAGGAGAATAGAGTAATTTTTTTTATTATTGTGCTCGCGAAGGATTAAAATCTCTGTGCCTACATATTCCCTTGTGCAATGGGAAAGTCAGAGCTTCGTAGTTCGTGCTACTACGGTTTGTATTTTTTAATGAAAAATTGTTTAAAAACTCTTTCTAATCTGCTAAGCATTGGCTTATACTCGCGGCGGAGGCTGAAGCGCTAGCTTGTTTGCGAGATAAAAAGATTTAAACAATGTTTGTTTAAAGAAAAGGTGTTTGACCTTGGTTAAAGTATTTTAAAAACGAAAGGGCGAATGGACCACACCGCGTGGGGCTATCCCAGGAGTGATTTCATTCAAGGACCCGTGGAGTGCTTGACTCCAAAGTTCAGTTATTCGTCGATTAATTGTAAAATGATTTGCGTTTGTTGGTAAGTCTTAAGTTGTATTCTTTTAGTGCGAAAGGGCGAACGAAGTACAACTCGAGGGCTAGCTTCAAGAGTAATTCCATTAAAAAACCCAAGGAATGGTAGATTCCTGAGTTTAGTTCTTACATTAATTAATTATGTGTATTAAGTATTGTGTTTTGTTTGAATATTTAATTTTAAAATGATTTAGGGTTTAATATTTTAGAAACGAAGGAGCAAATGAAACACAATTCGAAGGCTAGCCTCAAGAGGGGTTCATTAAAGAACCCGTGGAATGCTAGATTCCGAAGTTCAGTTCCTCGTTAATAATTAAGACGCGTTTAAAACGTGCAGATGGCGGTCACAAAAGCGACCGACATACGTGTGTATGAAATGTGGACCTACGAATTTACTTGGCATTGGACCAAGAAAATCTATGTATTTTCTAAAAAAAGATTTTGAATTAGGGTAATCGTGTTACTTTTTCTTAAATTAATAATTTAAAGTTGAAATTTAAAAAGGATAAAAATAGAATAAAAAAAACGAGCAAAGCGTACCATAAACATACAACCAAATTAAAAGCAAAAATTATCAAGAGTGCACAAGTTTTTATTATACAAGTGAAACCAAACAAAACCTAAATAACTAACTAAATTGAGTATAAATAGAAATAATTAATGGGTCAAAAATCAATATAAATAATTATTATATAACATGTTTTTAGTATCTTTAGGATGTTTAACAATTTAATAATGAACCAATAAAATGATGACAAAATAAATAAATAAAGACAAAGAAATAAAGAAAAAATAGAAAGAAAATTGGGCTGTAAAAGGAAACAAATGGGGTAAGGAGAGGACACTAGGTGCACACGCCTGGGAACATCCAGAGGGAAAACTTGGGCGGTGGCAAGTGTCCACGGTGGCGACACCTGTCACCCATCATACAGAGCCAATAACATGCAAGACAAACATGTATGATAGAGGGAAACTGAATTTCTAAAAAAACATTTTTTATTAAAAAACCATATCCTCTTATTCTTCCTCTTACGCTCAAATTCTCTATCTCTCTCCCTCCAGTCTCTCCTTCTCACTCTCTCATCCTCGCAATGCTAACCCTCGCCTCTCTCAAATCGCTCTCATTCCCATTCTCTTTCTCAAACCCTAACCCAACTCAGAACCAACTCAAAAAACCCACAACAAACAAACCCTAAACCTAAATCGGGAAACCCTAACCCCAAGGACCGGTGCTTTCAACCCTAAATCAAAGTATTCACGGTGACCACGTAAAAATAGCATAAACATTTAAGAATGATTGGAACTGAACAATCTTAATAAATCTCAAATGCAAGTCAAAGTGAAGAAATCTACCGATTTAGGGAAAGTATGAAGGCTTTAACCCAAATATCTTCGCCGCTTCAATGAAGGACCTCGGAGTCGGCAAAAAAAAAATTAAGTGACTGTCACTCCCGATAAATGAGACTGGCTCAAATAAGGGTACAGACGCGAACTGTCGGCGAAAGGATGAAATGAAATAGAGTCGCCAGCTAGGCATTTTTATCCCGAAGGAAAGGTAATGCTGCATAGACCTAGAAAGATATGGATAAGACGGTTGCGAACCAGAGAAACTGAGAATGGGGGTTGGTTACAACCTAGGAAGGTATTAGCACCCAGATTGTCCTTCGTACTCGACGGGATCCACGCTTAAAAGATTTGTGTTTTAAAGGGGTAGTGTCAGTGCAATTTGTGTATTAAAGCTGGAAAGAATGCAAGTGTCAGTGTCAAAGAAAAGTGAAGTGGATAAAAGAAGTGTCAGTGTAAGAATGAGAATGAATTGCTCAAGATTATGAGGCTTAAAGAATGATGCAGAAAGGGGGGGGGATATACAGAGACTTTTGTTCGATAACCGTTAAGTTATGCCTACGTATCCTCTCGTGCAATGAGGAAGTCAGAACACCGTAGTTCGACTCAAAGAGACTGAAAGGTAAATTGACTGATGAACTGCTTACTTGCCTATGCTCAAGTGTATGACCTTTATGGCTCAGGTGCAAACTGTCTTGCATTAGACGGAAGAAGCTAGTTCTCGTTTGTGAGTGAATGAGATGAGAAAAGAATCCCGGAGGAGACGATTATTGTTTGTTTTTGAATTTTTAATCTTTTATTGCTTTTGAAAGTTTGTCATAAGTTAATGGGTCTTAAGCCTAAACCAATGGATTTAGTAAACTCATCACATCTTCCCTCTGATTAGGGGTAATGAGAGTACCTTAAGTGTGAAGTCAGTTTCTCACACTCAATCACCATGGTGTGGGATTAAGATCATTAACCTACTTGTGATTATTTAGATGTTTTTGGTGTTTTTGTTTAGTGTTAAGTAATGAGACCAAGCCATAATCAGGGATTAAACAGACTCATTACACCATCCTAATAGAAGGATAATAGATGAGAATGTTTAAGCTGAGGAAAGCTCCTCAACTTAATCCATGATTAGGGATTAACCTCATGACAAAACAAAGCCTTTATTAAATGGATTTTAGTTAATGGTGAGATTAAGAAGTGGATTTTATGGTTTGTAAGACAACTTGAGGGGGACTTGTCCATTAACACTAGGGTTAGTCCTTCTTAACCAATTAAGGAAGAATTAGAACCCTAATGCAAGGCCCAAGTTACAAGCTTGATGTCTTAATGATTATTAAGTGGATTGATTAAAGGATTTAAACACATTAAGGGTTTAACACTTAGGATTAAAGTTATACACTCCATCCTAATAGAAGGATGCAGGCATAAGCTTAATCACAAAGCCTTAAAGCCTTTAGGGTTTAGTCCCTGATTATGAGATGAGAAGAGAGGACTCAATGAGACACAAAGGTAAAATCTAAAAGGGGGGACTAATCAAACCCTAATTATTTTCATGCTTGGTTGTTCCTAAGGTTTTTGAGGTTTACAAGAAAGATCTTCAGAGAAACCACCAGGAAGCAGATGAAAGGAGCAAAGAGAAGCAAAGTAACTTGCTTCATTTAAGAAGACAAGTCACTTGAAGAAAGAAAGTAAGATGAAGAAGAATGAGCAAGCTCAATCTCAAACAACAAGACAAAATGCAGCAATGATGCATAAAAGGGATGAAAAGAAATTGTGAGAAGTGAAGGCAAATTCACTTCTCAAAGTTACTTACCACCTGAAAAGTTAGTGAAAGGAATGCAATGCAATGCAAGATGAGATGAAATGGCATGATGCAAACCAAAATCAGAAGCATGTGTGTGATGATGATGATGCTAAGAGATGATGTACACATGAGGCAAGGCATGGGAATGCACATATAAACATATGGATGCAAGAGAAGCATGTTTAGAACCATGAACATACATGAAGAGTTATGGAATGCAAATGACATACAACATGGCAAATGAAAGATGCAATGATCAAACATGATTCTAATATGTCCTAAGATGTATTATGAATCAAATGGATGCACAAAATGTCATGGCAAGTCATGGTATGCAAACAAATGGAAGGTGGATGCAAATGAAAGCCCAAATTAGGGTTTATGATCAATGCACAAAACAAAAATCAAAACCAGAAGAAAACATCATGATAAAAAATTGAAAATGCATTCAAAGGAACCCTAAACCTATACAAACTCACTTCCCAAAGGAGGGGATCCAAATCTTAACCTAATGAGGGTTATGAATTTCTTAAGATTGCTAGGGTTTTAAGGTACCTTGTCAAGAAAAATGTCAAACAAATAGGGAATGCAAGATCAGTTCATGTCAATTTAATCCTACATACTACATGCTAAACAAGATGCAATGCAAAAAGAATCAAGGTCCAACTCTTAAAGGCTAGGCAGAAATGAATTTTTGAAGATTGGATCAAAACAATGCCTTAAAATGAAATTAATTCCATGGAAAATTGTCAAAAGACATCAAGATCAAAAAAGAAATTTGGTTTGAGAGTTGGACAATGTTCCTAAATGATTTTAAATGTTTCATGAATTTTTTTGTGATTTTTAAATACCTAAAAGTATTTTTAATTAATTAATTCTCATTAATTAATTAAATATAAACTTTTAAATGATTTAAAAATAAATTTTAATGCAAAAAATAAAAATAAAAATGTTTTTGGTTTCTGAAAATTAATAAAAGCTTGGATAAAAATTTTCAGAATTTTTCAAAGTGTTTTGCTATTTTAAATAAATTATAGAAAACAAATGAAATAAAAAAGAAAATAAAATGAATTAAATGAAAAGTATGCGCATCCAAGGGACATCATTCAAACTGGGGAAGGAGGGAAAGACTGCGCGCCAGATCCAAGGGTTGAGATTCAAACTGAGCTAATTCCCATTTTTAATTAATTAAACTGAATTAATTAGGTTAATTATGGATTAGGGTTTCTAATGAAGCATCCCAGCCACTCAAACACGCGCGGGTCAGCCCAGGTCAACCCATCCAACGCTCCACATTCAAACTCACATTAATTACACAGATTAGCCCTAAACACTTTCAGGTGGCCGGAGAAGACTTCCGGTCGTCTTCTCCGGCCAGACCCTCACCTGAAAGTTGCTAACTTTCTCAAAACGCCATGAAAATGAAATCTAATTGCCCAGAATCCATCCCCATTCAACACTGAATCAAAACCCCCAAACAAAAATCATTTTTTCATCATTAATCATGCAAATCGAAGCAAAGCACATTTAGGGCAGAAAAGTTTCAGAGCAATCATACATCCTGGTTTCTCAACCATTTTCAAAAATAATCATATCCCCATGACCAGGGGAGCACATAGAATCATTTAAGAACTTAAAATGGAGTTTCTGGAAAAAAGTTTGAGATGGCTACCTGAGATGGAAACTCCTGGTCCTGAGCTTTCTGGCCTTTCCTTTACTGCAAGTCCACTCCTTTGAACCCTCTGATGATGAAACGAGGCTTAGAAAGCTTTGAGGATGGCTGGTTTGAGAGATGGAAGAAGTTCTGTTCAAGAGAGGGTGGTGATCGTGTTTTTGTTTCAGTCACTTTCAGGCTATGGTGATGAGTGGTTTTTGATCAGTGAAGCATGTTGAGTTTGTTTGTGAAGTTTGTTTTTGTGTTTGAGGGCTGTGCTGAGTGTTTCGAATGAAAATGCAAGTTGGAGGAAAAAGTGATAACTATGGCTTGGGTGTGTTTCAGCTTGAAGTGAGTGGTGTGTTATGCTGGCTTTGTTCCATGTATCAAAAGGTGATAGGTCAGAGAGTTGTTGGTGGCCTATGGTGATTGGTATGGGTCTTTGGCCAAAATGTCAACTTGATTTGTACTTGAGGTATGGGCCATGGTACAACTTTCTTTTTGGCTTGCTTTGGCTTAGCTTGAATCAAGGAATTCTATGGAAAAAGTCTAGAGGCAATGCAGCAAGTGGTTTGTAACTTGTGATAGGTTTTGCAAGTTGGTTCATGTTTGCCCCCTTTGATATTTCTTGCTCCATAAGTCATAAAAATGAGTGATCCTTTGATGCAATCTGACTTTTAGGTCTTGGTACATACTTGTATGAAGATTAGAAGTCCATTTGATAGCACAATTTGCCTTGACAAGTGATTTTGCAACTTTGCCTCTTTGGTAGAAAACTTGAAATTATGTGATTTTTCCCAACTTTGACAAACCATAACTTTTGATTCAAAATGAATTAGGTCATGTTCTTGTACTTTTTGAAAAGGTAATGATCCATTCTGCAACTTTCATGACCAAAGTTTTCTCATTTGGAGCATTTTTGAAACAAAAAGAAAGGGTTGAAAAAGTTTCCCAAAATGGCAAGTTTCCATTACAAGTCATTTTCCCAAAAAGGCAACTTTGCAAATGACTTGAAATTCTTCAATTTTGTGAACTTCCAATACCTTCTATGATCAAATAAAGATCATACACAATCAAAATGATGAATAACACCCCTTGGTTGGGTCATTGGGGGCCTCAGATGCCCTGATTTTACACTGACTTGCTCAAGAAGTCATCCCTTGATCAGATGCCTTCCCCATGGAATTTCTTCATGAAAATTGATATGCATGATCCCTATACCATATAGAGACCAATAGAAACAAAAATGACCAAAAAATTTGGAGTTATGGCCTATGAAACCAAAACCCTAATTCTAGGTCATCTGTGCAGTCAAACCTAGCTCTACTTCCATACCATTCTCAGTTCTTGTGATTCTTTGACATTCTTGACTTTGTGGGGATACAATATGATGCTTGAACATACATGGACCCCTTTGAAGTGATTGATGACCTTTGGAGTGGCTCAAGAAGCTCTTAGATTGCTCAGATCACCAACCCTAGATGCAGATGACTTTGAAACAATGCAGTGAATAAAAAATGTGGTATGAGATGCTATGATTGAGTTTATGCATATGAGGAGATCACAAGCCATGGTGTGAATGGGTGAGGGCAAATTTGGGGTGTTTACAGCTGCCCCTATTCAAACATGAGTTAGCTGTGCAGGATGTAAGCAACGACTTAACAGGCAAACAAGATAACTTGTGGTTGAATACCAAAGACAGTCCAAAATTTGCACTCACAGAATGAAGAAGAAAAGGGATATAGATTGTAAAAGAAAATAAAGTATATTTTTAAAGTGCGGGCGACGGAGGACGACCGTCGAGCAGAGGACGACTGCTGGGGAAAATGCGGGAAATAAAGCGATGACGGGGACGGCCGGCATGCTGGGGATATAAGAGATTATGATGGGGACGACCATCATGTAAAGCTATAAGATTCTCTAGGGATTATAGGTAAAAAACCAACGATGAGGTACGGTCATCGGGTTCATAATGTAATGTAAACAACGATGGGGACGACCATCGGGCTAAACTGATGAAGGACGATCACCAGGAAAAGGAAAAAAGGGACCACGACGGGGACGACCATCGGGTTAAAGAATAAATGAAGTAATGATGAGGGACGGTCATCAAAGGTGAAGGACGATCACCTAGCAGGGGACGGCTGCTCTGAAAGGGGTAAGATGAGGGACGGTCATCTAAGGTGAAGGACGATCACCTGGCAGGGTACGGCTACCGAAAGTATCGCGACATAGGACGAATGCCGGATAAAAGGTCAACGATGGGGACGGCCATCAGATGAGCATGATGAAGGACGATCATCAAGAGGTGAAGGACGATCACCTAGCAGGGTACGGCTGCTCTCAGGGTTTATCATGACATAGGACGAATGTCAGATAGAAAGGTCAACGATGGGGACGGCCATCGGATAAAAATGATGAAGGACGATCATCAAGAGGTGAAGGACGATCACCTAGAAGGGTACGGCTGCTAAAGATATCACGACATAGGACGAATGCCGGATAAAAGGTCAACGATGGGGACGGCCATCAGATGAGCATGATGAAGGACGATTATCAAGAGGTGAAGGACGATCACCTAGCAGGGTACGGCTGCTCTCAGGGTTTATCATGACATAGGACGAATGTCAGATAAAAAGAAAACTGCTTTGCTGGCGACCCAACTAGGGAATAGCAAACACGGACGAGTGTTTATATCCAAGGAATAAAAGGTATAAGTGTTTTGACGCTGTGTGTAGATTAAAGATGCGGACGAGCATCGCTAAGATTGCGATACGGACGAGTATCGGGTAGAAACAAATACTTGACACGTGTTCAGAGATAATGATACGGACGAGTACCAACCAGTTAACAAGGAACACGGACGAGTGTTGATTCTGAGGGGACTTTTCTAGGGAAAAGTAGACACAGACGAGTGTCTAAATCCAAGAAGACAAGAATGTTTGACACAGTGTATGGATTAAAGATGAGGACGAGCATCTTTAAGACTATGATACGGACGGGTATCAGGTAGAAACAAACGCTAGACGCATGTTCTGAGATGATGATACGGACGAGTATCAACTGGTTAACAAAGAACACGGACGAGTGTTGAATCTGAGGAGTAATAAGTAATATATACTAGATACGGACGAGTATCTGTATATATGAAAATAGGAGTAATGAGTATGAGCGGTGTATAGTTGAGTGTTTAACCTGCTGGGGGAGAGTGACACGGACGAGTGTCAAGAGGGTTATATACAAGTATATGCTTTACAAAGTGTTTAGGTAATTACGCTGGGGAAGGTGACACGGACGAGTGTCAAGAAAATTATATATATGTATATGTATCTGTGAGTGCAAAGGGGACGCTTTGGCTTTCTACTGGGGATATGACACGGACGGGTGCCACAAAGAGTATGTACTGGTGTTTGTGGGTGTAAGGCAACTGCTTTAGCTCTTTGCTGGGGAATCTGGGGAGCATTCTGTATATTGTTGATGGGTTGTCATTATTCACAAGTGTTTGATTCAGAACATGGCTTATGATTATGCAATATGTTTGATTTTTGCCGTAATGCTCTGTATTAAACGGAATGCTACGCTCTGTGGGGTAAATATGATGCGAATGCTATGTTTATGCAAAAGATAACGATCCGGGATTCGGATCCCGTTGCCACGAAGATCTCTGTTCGATCTTGTTTGAAGTGGACATCCCAGCTGGGGATGAAATCATTGGTAGGTCTGATGAGATGTATCTGCTTGGGGGAACAGGTCACTGATAGATCCATCCTTGGTAATGAGGGGCCCAGCTGGGGTTTGTAGAAGTCTTCGTCACTCTGTTGTGATTTCTTCGTGTGTTGTTTTTTCTTTCGGGTAGAGGTTGACACTCCGTGGGGAGATGGTTCCCTGGCTTCTGTACTTGGCTGAGGAGGAAGAAAGATTGGCATCTCGGCTGGGGAGAAATAGCCAGTGGCAACTCAGCTGGGGAGAAAGTACTTTGGGTGCCAAGACTGAGTGAGTGTTGATTTGCCAGCTTGCTGGGGGTGAAGCTTTCATGCCCCATGTCGTGCTTTGGATACCTGCAATCCTGCAAAGATAGAAACGTACAAGTAATCCCGAGGTATCCCTTACCGGATTCCATCATAGGAGTCTAGACACTCCCGAGAGTAAACATATTTCCTGCAAGCACGTATTTTTTAGGAGAGAAACATCTGTATTTATGCAATCAGTGTCTTATAGACATCGGACATTTTGCAAATGAAAATAAAATGTACGAGACGAGACATGACTGAAAGTCTGATTTTATTAATTCGTATGCCCTGAATTGGCAAGATACAGTCAAAGAAACATATCCCCTGAAATGAGGAGATTGCTATAAATTGAGAAACAAAAGTTTGTTGGCAATGTTGACGGCGCTTCAAGGAGCTCCCCCTTTGCTATGACTCGTATGACATTTGACGCTCTTCTCGTCTTGCTTTCTGGAGAAGGCTGATTCTGAAAGAAGCTTGATCCTTCCGAAGCTTACCAAGTTGTAAGTGATACAGACGAATTCAGAATGCAGTTGTTCGCTTATTCCCTTATTTTGCATGGATCGCCCTTTCGGGTTTTCGATCCATCGGGATACCCATTTTTGCCTGAGCTGTCCAATGCGGCTTTTCAACTCAGCGGGTGTACATTTTTTTATTTATTTTCCCTTATTTTTGCCCGAGTCTTTTATTCTGTTTTTGACTCGCCGGGATGCCCTATTTTTGCCTGGACTTACATTCTGTTTTTGTGTCCAGCGGGTCATTTTATGCGAAGTATTTTTTAACTGCATCTGAATTCACAGGGGACGGGAAGTCTTCACCATCCATAGTACTGAGCATCAGTGCTCCACCCGAGAAAACTTTCTTTACTACGAATGGCCCTTCATAGTTCGGAGTCCACTTGCCCCTGTGGTCTGTGTGAGGAGGGAGGAGTCTTTTCAGCACAAGATCTCCTACTTGGTATTCTCGGAGCCTAACTTTCTGATCGAAGGCTTTCTTCATTCTTTTCTGATACAACTGCTCATGACAGATTGCAGCCAATCTTTTCTCTTCAATTAGACTCAGTTGTTCGTATCGGGATCGGGCCTATTCTGCTTCGTTCAGCTTAACATCCATCAGTACCCGCAGGGAGGGTAATTCAACTTCGATAGGTAGGAATGCCTCCATACCATACACAAGCTGATACGGTGTTGCCCCAGTGGATGTTCGGATCGACGTGCGGTACCCATGCAAGGCAAACGGTAGCATTTCATGCCAGTCTTTGTAGGTGACTACCATCTTCTGCACAATCTTTTTGATGTTCTTATTGGCTGCCTCAACAGCGCCGTTCATCTTTGGCCTGTAAGGAGAAGAATTGTGGTGTTGGATTTTGAAGTCCCGGCATAGCTCTACCATCATTTTGTTGTTTAAATTGGAACCATTATCAGTAATGATTCGCTCGAGAACTCCATACCGACAGATGATATCTCTCTTCAGAAATCTGGCTACTACTTGCCTTGTAACATTTGCATAAGAAGCTGCCTCGACCTACTTGGTAAAATAATCAATGGCTACCAGTATGAATCTGTGGCCGTTTGAAGCAGTCGGTTCAATCTTGCCAATCATATCAATGCCCCACATAGCAAAGGGCCAGGGTGAAGACATCACATTCAGAGGATTGGGAGGCACATGCACCTTATCCGCATAAATCTGGCATTTATGGCATTTTCTGGCATAAGCACAACAGTCAGCATCCATTGTGATTTAGTAATATCCTGATCTTAGCAACTTTTTAGCCATGGCATGCCCTCCTGCATGGGTACCAAAGGATCCTTCGTGCACCTCGTGCATCAACAAGTCTGCTTCTGTTCTATCAACGCATCTGAGGAGTACCATGTCAAAGTTTCTTTTGTACAGGGAACCATCAGCATTCAGAAATAAACTACCAGCTAGCCTTCTTAGTGTCTTCTTATCATTGGAAGATGCCCCAGGTGGGTATGTTTGATCCTCCAAGAAGCGCTTAATGTCATGGAACCAAGGCTTATCATCTTTGACAACGTCTGCTGCAAATACATATGCTGGTCTGTCAAGTCTGGACACTGAAATCCGAGGTACAAAGTTGACAGCTTGAACTTTGATCATGGATGAAATGGAAGCAAGAGCATCTGCAAACTGATTCTCGTCCCGAGGGATGTACTCAAGCTTGACCGTTGTAAAGAAAGTCAATAACCTCCTTGTATAATCCTTGTAAGGTATCAGATGATCCTGGTGTGTGTACCATTTGCCGTTGGTTTGATTGATTACCAGAGCTGAATCTCCGAATACAGTCAAAGTTTTGATCCTGAGGTCAATGGCTTCCTCAAGACCCATAATGCAAGCTTCGTATTCAGCTTCGTTGTTAGTGCAGTTAAAGGTGAGTTTTGCCGAGAAAGGCATGTGAACTCCCTTAGGTGTAATGAGTACTGCACCAACACCACGACCATTCATATTAACAGCCCCATCAAATAACATAGTCCATTCTTCTTCCGGGTCAGGCCCTTCAGTGTGAATAGGCTCTTCATGATCTTTTGCTTTTATGAACATGATGTCTTCATCAGGGAAGTCAAATCTCATAGGCTGGTAATCATCAATAGGTTGCTCAGCAAGATAATCAGACAATACACTGCCCTTGATGGCCTTTTGAGATGTGTACTGAATGTCATATTCTGTGAGGATCATCTGCCATCTTGCAACCCGTCCGGTGAGTGTTGGCTTCTCAAAAATGTACTTAACTGGGTCCATTTTGGATATCAATAAAGTAGTGTGGGTCAACATATACTGTCTCAGTCGGCGAGCAGCCCACGCTAAAGCACAACAAGTTTTCTCGAGCAGTGAATAACGTTGTTCACAGTCGGTAAACTTTTTGCTCAGGTAGTATATGGCATACTCTTTTCGACCAGACTCGTCATGCTGGCCCAACACACACCCCATCGACTCTTCTAATACTGTCAAGTACATTATCAGAGGTCTTCCTTCAACTGGAGGCATAAGGATTGGAGGTTCTTGCAAGTACTCCTTGATCTTGTCAAAAGCCCTCTGGCAGTCTTCGTTCCACCTGACCGTTTGTTCCTTTCTTAACAGCTTGAACAAAGGTTCACAAGTTGCTGTAAGGTGAGATATGAACCTCGAAATGTAGTTCAATCTACCTAGGAACCCTCGAACTTATCTTTCTGTCTTCGGTGCAGGCATCTCTTGAATGGCTTTGACTTTATCAGGGTCAACTTCAATCCCTTTCTCGCTTACAATAAATCCCAGCAGCTTACCAGATCGTACCCCGAATGTGCACTTGTTGGGGTTCAATTTTAATTGGTACTTTCTCAGACGCTTGAATAGTTTCAGCAGATTTACCAGGTGGTCTTCTTCTGTGAGGGACTTGGCAATCATGTCATCCACATAACACTTGATTTCTTTATGGATCATATCGTAGAATAATGTTACCATAGCCCGTTGATATGTTGCACCTGCATTCTTCAGTCCGAATGGCATCACCTTATAACAGAACGTGCCCCAAGGTGTGGTGAAAGTTGTCTTCTCCATGTCTTCAGGTGACATCTTGATCTGATTGTATCCTGAAAATCCGTCCATGAAGGAGAATACCGAGAACTGAGCCGTATTATCAACCAATACATCAATGTGAGGCAATGGGAAATCATCTTTTGGGCTGGCTCTATTCAGATCCCGGTAGTCAACACACATTCTCACTTTGCCGTCTTTCTTAGGCACAGGTACAATATTAGCAACCCACGGTGGATAGCTAGTCACAGCAAGGAACCCGGCGTCCCACTGCTTTTGTACCTCTTCCTTTATCTTCATCGCCATATCCGGGCGAGTACGGCGCAACTTCTGTTTTACTGGCGGGCAGTCCTCTTTCAAAGGTAGCTTGTGCATGACGATATCAGTGTCCAACCCTGGCATATCCTGGTAAGACCAAGCAAACACATCTGCATACTCCCGAAGCAAATCAATCAGTTGTTCTTTCATTGAGTCTTGTAGGCAGGCCCCGATCTTGACCTCTTTCACGTCTTCTTCCGAACCAAGATTAACTGTTTCAACCTCCTCCTGATGAGGAGTGATAACCTTCTCCTCTTGCCTTAACAACCTGGCTAGCTCTTCAGGAAGCTCTTAATCTTCTTCAACCCCTTCATCGGCTTGACTGATTGGATTATCAAAGTCATACGATGTCATAGCAGTGTTGTTGTCGGTGCGGTCTGAGAGGCACTCTCTGCAAGGGTTTAGATTGTTCATTTTAGTGATTGATTTTAATCTTGTTTTTAGAAAAAGTGAAATGAAGTTATCATTTTGAAAACATTGCCATTTTATTTTTGTACAAAAAGAAAAATGAAAAAACAGTGAACAGAGAAGAAAAAGACTCATTTGCAAAAGATGTCCGATATTCATTGATTGATCTGTTTGCACAAAATTACAGATGGCCCGATTACAAAATGAGTCTTGTCATCTTGGGCAAGATGCAAGACTTGATGCATGCTCAAATATACAGGAAATAATAATTACTCTGCAGGAGTAACCCTTATAATTTCCTGGGAAGACCAGTTTGAGATATGGCTCCCCGGGATCCTTGGACGTATCCAGCTCTCCAGGTTGCGCTCATCTTCCGACTCATCTTCCAAGTTGTTTACTGCATCTGGGGTGAGCATCCCCCCACTTATAAAACTGGGATTCTTAGCAGCCTCTGATTGATCTTGTTGAGTTGGTTTGTAACCCAACCCAAATCTGTCCTCCTTCTTCTCCACTGGCAATAACTTTCCCCAGCCTTGGGCATTCCCCTCTTCAACAACCTTCCTGGCTTGCTGGTAAGATGTCATGGAGGTCCCAAGTACAGCAGATGCTTCATTAATGTTCAGGGCTTCAAATCCCTGGCCCATGGTTTCATGGATATCTCCATCCATCTCAATGTATTTGTATGTAGCCAGGTGGCTAACAAAAATATCTTCTTCACCACAAATGGTGATGATCTGGCCCTCCCACTCGAATTTTAACTTCAGGTGAAGGGTAGACGTAACTGCGCCAGCGGCATGAATCCAAGGTCTACCCAACAAACAACTGTAGGCCGGCTGAATGTCCATCACATAGAAGGTAATTTTAAACGTCTGCGGGCCGATCATCACAGGCAGATCAATCTCTCCTAGCACTGATCTCTTAGAGCCATCAAATGCTCTCACCACCAGATTACTTGGACGCAGTGCCAAGCCATCATACTCCAACTTCACCAAGGCTTTCTTTGGCAAAACATTGAGTGAAGACCCAGTGTCTACCAGTACATGTGATAGAACAACACCCTTGCATTCCAGGGTGATGTGTAAAGCCTTATTGTGGTTACAACCCTCAGTCGTTAAATCAGCATTGGTAAAACCCAATCCATGGCTGGTATTGACATTCGCTACCACGGTCTCCAGCTGATTAACGGTGATCTCCTCCGGCACATATGCTGCGTGCAAGACTTTTAGTAATGCATTCCGGTGAGCTTCAGAACACATCAGCAGGGATAAAATGGAGATTTTTGAGGGAGTTTGGTGAAGCTGATCCACCACTTTGTAGTCACTCCTCTTGATGATTCTCATAAAATCGTCTACATCTTGTTCAAAAGATGTCTTCTGTGTTTCTTTGAGAATGGGTTCTTCAGCTATTACACTCTTTCCCTTTGCTTTGGCAGCAGCTTCTACTTCGGCATTGGGTCTTTGTGATTGCGAGGCAAAAAGGCGTCCGCTTCTGGTGAAGCCTCCGCCTCCCCCGACATTATCAATCTGTGGAGAAGAGGTTGAAGAGTCAAGAGTGATTTTCTCCCCATTGCAGTACAGGTCAGAGCCATAATGCCAAGGGATGGCATTAGTGCTTTCATATGGAACTGGCCCGGGTACCGTGATGGTAACCGGACTGACTGCAGCGGAGGAGGATGTTGAAATAGTGTGTGGATCGTAGTAGATGGTAACCGGTGACCTGGCAGGAGATGCCGCTGCTTGTTGTTGAAAATTGTTGTTCGGAGGAATACTTGACGGATCATAATAAATAGTGACTGCTGAGATATCTGATGGTGTTGTAGAAGATCTTGCTGGATAAATGGCTGTTGATTTTGTAGAAGATTCTGAGTAAAGGGGTGATGATGTTGTAGAAGAGATGGTGGTTGATACCTGGTTTGTTGAGGTGATATTTGAAGCATTTGTTGATGAAACTGAAGAATTGTTTGGAATAATTGTTGTTGCAGTTGTAGGAGACTCAGGAACTGTTGTCAGAGAGTTTGCTGGATTTGAAGGTGTTGATGTTGTGATTTGAAGTAGGCCACTCTGGATGAGACCATCTATGCCGCTTCTCAAGTTATCACATCCATTTACCGAAATGTTGCAATAACCGCACCCGAGCTCACACCCAGGGAATATCTGGCATTCTAGGAGTTGAGCTTTAATCTCTACCAAGGGTGTCTGAATCTGCCCAACACTGGTTATCAAGAAAGATGGTTTATCTTCCTCAATAGCATTGATTCTCGGTCCTCCGTGGTTGGGCATGGGATTTTTGTTAACATTTGGCGGGGGTGCAAAGTTTAGAGCTTTAGAATCTACCAAGTCTTGTACCTTCATTTGTAGAGCCCTACATTTCTCTGTACTGTGGCCAGGTGCATTAGAGTGAAAAGCACATCTGGCGTTGGCGTCATAATTTCTTGGCAGACTGGAAGGATCTGGTGGTGCCAACGTCCTTAACTCAACCAAGTTGAGCTTCAGGAGCTGTGGCAGTAAAGCGACATAAGGCATAGGGATTGGATCAATCACCCTATTGGCCTGAGAGGGTCTCTGTTGAAACGGTCTTTGTTGATTGTTGTTGTTGTTGTTGTTGTAGTTTCTCTGAGGTGGATATTGAACTTGTTGCTGATAGTGGGGTTGTTGCTGTGGTTGATATGCTGGTTGCTGAGGAATTGGAGCGGGAATAGTGACAGCTGCCACTGACCTATGAACATATTGTGGTCTGCCCCTGCTGGCCTGAATAGCATTAGTCTCACCAGTTCTTCTTGGTCCCACAAAAGGCTTTCTGGGGTTGCTGGGAGAGCTCGCACCATTGTCAGAAATCTTGCCCATCTTTAACAGGCTTTCAATTCTTTCTCCAGCTATGACTACGTCAGCGAAGCTGGTGGAAGAAAAGGCAGCTAGCCTGTCAATGTATGTCCCTTGAAGGGTGTTCATAAACATGTCGGCCATTTCCCTTTCCGACATGGGTGGCTGGACAGCAGCAGCAAGCTGTCTCCACCTCTGGGTGTACTCCCGGAAGCTTTCCCTGGATGATTGAGACATTCCCATCAGGAGGGTCCTATTAGGAGCCATATCCAAGTTGTACTGGTATTGTCTGATAAAGGCCTCAGCTAGGTCCTTCCAGCATCTGATGGTTGCTCTAGTCAAGTGAGAGTACCATTCCCTTGAAGCCCCTATTAAACTATCTTCAAAATAAAACATCCATAGCTTTTCATCCATGGTGTATGCCTTCAGCCTTCCCAGAAAGGATTGCAAGTGGGTTCGTGGACAGGAAGTTCCGTTGTACTTCTCGAAGCACGGAGGTTTAAACTTGTGGGGAATCCTTAACCCGTCCACTAGACCCATGTCCATAACATCAAAGCCCATGGAATTTTGAGACTCCAGAGATCTCAATTTCTCAGCAATTTCGTCTAGCCTTCTGTCATAGGCTTCATCCCCAGCTCCCATCACAGCGAATTGATCTTCCTGGGGGTCTTCTTGTAGTACTCTGCCCGCAGTAGCATTCCCTTGCACATTAGCAGGGATGTTGATCTCTGGATGAAAGTGGGGTCCATACACAGGTGGATTAACATGAGGCTGAACCCTCTCATTATTGCTTGTTCCTCCAGTCCCTAAATGGGGTTCCTCTTGGGTCTGCCTTTCTACTAAGGCCCTTAATCTCTCTTGGCTCTGTGCCAATCCATTCATCACCTCCATAAACTGGGTCATCTAATTTCTCATCTCCAGTCTCTCA
Organism: Lathyrus aphaca; assembly: GCA_963966055.1. NCBI lineage: Eukaryota > Viridiplantae > Streptophyta > Magnoliopsida > Fabales > Fabaceae > Lathyrus > Lathyrus aphaca. The sequence continues at coordinate 410,612,248 of OZ014520.1, forward strand.
TTGGCCATTTGAGTCCTGACCTCTGTAAGGTCCTGCTGTACTTGGTCCATTTGTATACCCGGAAGGTTGTTGCGAGTGGGATATCTGTGCGGACGATTGAGAGGGAACACCCGTCGTCGAGCAATAGTTCCTGAATCACAACAGAGTTAGTAACAAAATAGAACAAAAACCTGCAAAGCAAAACAAAAGTTAGTATGCAATGCAGTATGCTTATTTGTTTCCAAGGTATCCGGCTTGGCATTTGGTTTTGACCTTTCCAGACCCCTGAGGAAGGTGCTTTTGATGTTGCTTGAGAGAGAAAGAACTTAGATGAAACAAACTAATGAATATATTACAAATGGTGAACCATACACAGTTTGTTTTTTTACAATACATGCCCTCTGAGGGGGTCAAACATACAACATAAAAGAAAAGTACATGAAATGAAAACAACAACAAGCATAAGTCAGACATCAAGACCAAACTCATCCTCCCTAACTTCCTTCAGAAGTGCTTCAGTCACAGGGTCAGCAGGATGCTCTGTGAGGTTCCTGATAAGAAGATTCCTGGTGGTGATAGCAGTGGTTAGCTTCTTGTGCCTGCTTTGGTCCTTTGACCTCTTCACACCAGCCCTAAGCTTCAATTCTGAGATTTCCTTCTGGGCTGCTAGCAGGGCTTCCTGTTGCTCCTTTGCATTAGCCTCCAACTGTTCAATCTTGTCCTGAGTTCTTTTATCCTCCTGAGTGCGAGCTTCAGTGATCTTGACCCACCTAGCTTGGCTCTCCTTCAGATAGAGATCAGTCCTAGCCTTCTGGAACTGGGCCTCTTTACAGGCATTCTTCAAAATCTGTTCTCCAGCCCTTTACTTCTTGATGTAGTCCTCTGACTTTTCAATCCTGGCTAGATGCTCCACCTTAAGCTTTTCTAACCTTTCAATGTCCAGACGACCATCACTCCTCTCCCAGAGGGTTCTCTTCAGGGCTTCAGACAAATTCTCATTCCTCTCTTTCAGCTTCTCAAACTCTTCCAGGCTGACAGTGGCTGGAGGTGGTGCTGTGGATGGTCCAGTTGCATCCTCAATAGTGAAGGGCATCCCAGAAATTTGAGCCCTGGCATAAGACCACTCATAATACTGAGCTGAGGCCACATTGTTGCATCTCCCAAGAATGGCCATCCCTTTGGTCTGGACATTGTCCCAAGCCCAGGATGCTTGCCTGACAATAGCCAGATTAGGCTTGATCTCACAATAAAGGGTCTCAGCTAGATCTTGCACTCTAGGAGGGTGGACCAATGCATAGCCCAGTTGCCTTTTGAATAGCAGAGGGTTGTAGTTGATGCAACCCTTCACCCCTATCAAAGGTATATTGGGGAACTGCCCACAACTAGTAATGATGTCCCTGCCCTTGGTGCTCTTGGTGCACCACCTGATGTCATTTGAGGTCAAAGCAACAAGCCTCCTAGCCCAATTCTTCTGTTGGTGAGGATTCAAGAAGGCATCTGTCTTGGGCAGGTGTTTGAACAGCCAGGTATGGAACAAGGGAGCACAGCACCTCACCAATCTTCCTCTTTGCTTTTCATTTCTTTGATGAACAGAGTAGTAGAAATCTCCCAGTAAGGTGGGCACTGGGTTCCTCAGGATGAAGAGATGGATTGCATTCTTGCTAATAAACCTAGGCTCATCTGCAAATAACATAACCCCATATATGCTGAGGGCTAACAATGCACAGACTGCCTTCCATTCTCCCAAGGAGGCCTTCAGGATAGCCTGAGAGGTCAAGAAATCCAAGTGTAGACCAGAGATTCCAGCCTTTGCTGTCATGTTCTGCTCAATCAGAATGGGTTCCAGATACAGTGCCTTTGCCACCTCTTCATTACTGGGAAAAGCCATCTCAGGGTTGAAGGGGACTCCACCCCTGATAGGTACACCAATCAGTGATGAATACTCTTCCAACAAGGGTCCCAACTGAAAATTCTGGAAGGTGAAGCACCTCAGAGGAGGATCATAGAACTGCAGGCAAGTATGAATCAAGCTCCTCTGAGAAGGGTCCAAATCCATAACCACATCAAGGATGCCTCCATAATGTTCTCTGAATAGTGGTATATGGTCTGGAGTAATAAGGGCCTGGACCTTCCTGATGCTAGCTAGCTCAGGCTCAAAGAAATGATATGAGATGTTGCTCTTCTTGGGTGCCATGTCTGCTGATGAAGAGCTGAGACAGATGCTGATGATGGAGACTAACACTGGAGATGGGCCACTGACAGGCTGACACTGGTGATGCAGGTGACTGAAGCAGGTAGCTGATGAAGGTAGTATAGCGGTAAAATCGTGAGTGTAAGTTATTGATTAACTTAACTCGATTAACACAGAGTCGCCACCGCGCTTTTCTTTATTTCCGAATGGAAAAAGGTAAAAGAACGAATAAAAACCTAGGATTCTAAAAGCAAAGGCTAAAAGAAATAAATAGAGATTGGGTAAGGGGATTGGTTATGAACCGGGAAGGTTTTAGGCACCCGACTCATCTGTGGTACTCCACGGGAGCCCTTTGAAATACTTATTGCTTTTTGGTCTGAAATTGGTTTGTTTAAAATGATGGAAGAGATGAGAAGAAGAATATTTTTTAATGATTTTGAGTTTGATAAGGTTTTAACGCCTTATGCCTACGTACCCACAAAGTGCAATGCGAGATCAAAACCTCGTAGTTCGTGGTACAAAATTTTAAAAGAATAAGTGGGTTGAATTGATTTTAAGATGTAAAGATAAGTCGTCATCCCTTAGCGAATAATTCCGCTAAAAGGGATGAATCATATCTAAACATGGAAAAGAAGAAAGGTGCACAAGGCACAAAAACAATTGAATGGATTTGTATTTTTTTAAAGTATGTACAAAAAGGTTTTTGATATATTTACATGACTTAATATTTGATTAAGAAAATAAAAGGAAAAGATTAAAAATCGCTTGACCTAGGTCAAGGTTTGTTTATGAAAATGTTTGAAGTTTAGAAAGCAAGAATATTTTTGAAATAGAGAGAAGTTTTGAAAATTAAAGAATGGGGAGGAGATGAAGAGACTAGTCCTAATGCTTGAATTAAAAGATAAAGAAAGAAGTTACCAAACTATAATATGCACAATTCTTCAAAGATCGGAATTTCCTCTTCAAAGGTTAATGAAGTAACTTGAGGTCGAGGTTTCTAATCCATTCCAACTTGAGCAAAGGGAGATCCTAGGAGTCTAAGTCCATTCTCCAAAAGCAAAGGGATAGTAACCATAGTCCACAATTATAAGTCACAATTTTTTTAAGAGTTTAATCCTTTATTAAGTATTTTTTATATCCAAATGGACAAAAATAAAAAACAAGCACAATATGAATATAAACAAGCACAATATGAATATAAACAATGATATATGATAATATATGGCAAAATATAATAAAGAGATAAGGGAGCAAGAGATTTAAAATAAAAGGATAAGGTGCAAGAAATTAAATTTAAACAATTATATTCACATTATTATATTATTTACAAATAAAAGGTGGTATGGTGAACTTAATCAAACACAACCACAACAATGAATAATAAAATTGAGGCAAACGGATCCAAGTGGATCTTAATTCGAATCGGGACAACTTTAGGTCTATGTTAAGCAATCGCCGAGTAATTTACGGAGTAATTACCCTACAAATGAGGCCGGCCACCACTAATTAAAGTGGAAAATATTCGTGTTAATACATGTTAGAGAAACGATATAATGGATCGTTCTCCGAAAACATGCCACACTAAAAGAAAAGGAAGGTCTAATCTTAATCGAGATTATCGTTGGGTTTTCTCGAAAAGCAACCTATCACGATCTCAAAGTATGGAGAATGATCCAAATGATCATTCATCCATAGATTTGAAATAATGAAGATTAAGCTTAATCGGAAATCAACAATCCCGAATCGGAAGATTGTCATCGACCAAAATTAAAAAGAAATGGAGAATAATGGATCCAAAATTAGATCCATAAAAGAAATAGAAACATTTTTTAAAATTCTATTTTAAAATCTTTTTTTTTCTAAACATCTCTTTTAAAAAACTTTTCTAAAATTGTTTCTAAACATTTTCTAAAATCTTTACTAAAATATATTTTTAAGACTTTTCTAAAATACATTTCCTAGAAAAAACTTATATCAAATTAATATGTAACAATAATCTTTAAAAAAACAAAAAGAAGAAAAATTAAGGAATGAAAAGAAAACAAAAGGCAGAGGGATATGGAAGCTTCATGGATAGGGTGACGGATAGCACCAAATCCAAGTACTAAGCCCAACAGCAATATTATATTTGCATTTAAAGAAAAATAATGAAAACAAAATACATAAAAAATGAAAAGCACAAAGAAGTCACAGACTTCTTCTTCTCAAACGCGTAAGCATGGCAGAGACACACGCGGGGTCCTCACCTTCACCACTCTCTCTTCAAACCGCCAACCTCTCTTCTTTTTCTTTCCCTTTCGCAACTCCTATCTCTTCTTCTTCTCAATCACGCTCTCCTTCTTCTCAATCACCTTTTCGGATTTCAAATGATGCTTAGGGTTGAATAATGGAAAGGATCAAGAAAAAGGGATTTAGGGATTTGAAGGGATTTGAGCAGCAATTTGAGAGGCTGTTGAAGCTTGCTATTGAATGTGAATAATGGTCTTATTTATAAGAGAGATGGTGGATTTAGTTGCTGCGATTTAGATTGAAATCCGCGGCGTTTTGATGCTCACGGTATATTCATGCTTGCTGCCTTTTAATTCTTTGCGTTTTGGGTGAATTGCTTGCGTTTTGTTTTCATGATTTGTGCCTTTTGCGTTTTGCTTTGTGTTGAGTTGCGTTTTGATTATTTTGTTTCAGGTGGAAAGCTCGTGCTTGCGTGCATGTTTGAACGAGATGGCGTACGGCTTGAGCTTGTTTTCGTACGGATACGGCTCGTATTTGTGTTGTTGTTGCAGCTGGTATATTGCTTACGGTTTGCCTTGCTGCTGTTTTCGGCGTGAAGCTGAGTTGATGCTAAGGCTCTTGTTTGTAACCGTGCGGGAAAGGCTTGGAGAAAGGGCTGGGCAAGTACGGCTTGGCCAGAACTTGGGCCTGCTGGATTTTGTTTTTTTGTGCGTGGCAAATGCTTAGGGCCTATGAGTTGTGGAATGCATTCAGCTTGTGGTGTTTGCTGCGGGAAAAACTTGGCTACAAGTAGCTGATGTGAAGTGTATGCCTTGTTTGATTACCGCGCGTGGCTGGCTAGGCATACGGATGGAAATGGCTTTGTATTGTGTAAATACAACTTGATAAGAGGCTGCGTTGACTAGGTGGCTGATGTGAAGTTTGGGAATGCAAGTGGGATTTGCTGCTTGCATTGGGCTTGGAAATGTTAAGCTGAAGAAATATGTGAAAATTGCCTTGGCTTGGATGAGATAAAATATACTATATTTGTAAATGTAATAAAAAAAAATGAGGATAAAACAAATGGGCCTAAAAAGGTGGGTTTAAGAATTTCTATATATTGTGGTATAAAAAAAATGGAATTAGAAATATGTAACTAAAATGGATATGGTTTATACGAATTAAAATGTGAATTTGTGGGTGATATAGAAAATTGGGAAATATAAAAGAATGATAATGGTTTTGGATCATAATATAAATGGATGATTGGAAATGATTAGAAATAAAAATGGTAATTTGGACAACTATTCTAAAAATGGATCAGTAAGCAAAGATGGAATAAAAAGAAAGGTTATTGATTAAAATGGATAGTAAATGGTTTAATCGGGATGGATAATGGACAAGGAATTTGGTTTTCAAACCCACAACAAATCCTGATTTTCAACAAGCCTCTGAACACAGCCAACACGGACCCACTGAACAAACCAAATAATTCGCAACTCGAGCCACAACTGTCATCTGAAAACTGTCTGATTCAAGTCCTGATGATTCGAAACCAAACTGAGGAAAATAAATCCTCAGATAAATCGCTGATGAACTAATGAACCGATGAACTGATAAACATTGAAGATTCAACCGTAAATTTCGCACAAGAACACAGCCTGACAACTGATGAACAAACCAAATTTCGCACAAGAAACACTGTCACACAAACCAACTTATACTTGGAAAACGCATTGTCTGATGAATGAATTACTGGCACACACCACTGGCAGTCAACACAATCTTTTAATAGTTTGACCAAATTAGGTCAAACATCCACTTGAAATCGAATCGTGACTGAACAAACGCATCTGAATCAAATTCACTGCCCTATCTTTGCAAACCTGGAACATAGAGAAGAAGAAGAACACTGCAACATTTTTTGTATTTTGGTTAGAAGTCAGTAGATATAAACAAATATAAGACAGTAAAAATAATGGTGATCCCCTGCGAAGCATAAACCCGATCTGAGGAGAAACTCGAAAGCCAAGCGATCTTGTTTGATATGCAAAAATGCAGATGATATGCGAAACAATCTTAGGGAAAAAATTAGGGTGTTATAGCTGCCCCTATTTAAGTTTCTTCAATCCGGAGATATGAAGATTGACATCTTCGTCTCTACAAGATGGGAGAGACTTAAATACAGAATACCAAATTTACGTCCTAAGAGAACAAATGATATGATATGAATATGATATGCAAACCCAAGATCTCTGTGGGGAAAATATGACCACCAGAGAACAGCACAACTTGGGGACACAGAAGAAAATCCCGCTGGGGAAACAAAAGACAACCAAAGAGTTACCAGGAAAATAAATCACTGAATAACAGATTCCACTTGGGAAAAGATATGAAATAATCAGGAACAAGATTCAACCAGGGAAAAATAAACACCCTGCCCGGAATATCAACCAAACAAATATTTGAATCCAAGAAATGGAGAAATACTGTGTTGGAAAAGAAATCATCAACTACCTGATTTACTGGGTAGGAAATACAACAGACTCGACTATCAATTTACTGGATAGGAGCAAAATACGGAGGGATATCCTCAACTATCTTTTTACTGGGCAACAAAATCTCAACTACCTGATTTATTGGGTAGAGAATATAACAGACTCGACTATCGACTTACTGGATAGGAGCAAAATTCGGAGGAATAACCTTCACTACTTTTTACTGAGCAGCAAAACTTTCAACTACCTGATTTACTGGGATGGAGAAAACAAATGACTCAACTATCGATTTACTGGATAGGAGCTAAATAAAGAGGAATGACCTCAATCACCTTTTTACTGGGTAAGGAATAATGAACTCGACTATCGATTTACTGGATAGGAGCGAAATACGGAGGAATAACCTCAATTACCTTTTTACTGGGTAAGAAAAAAAAAATTCTCGACTACCTGATTTACTGGGTAGGAAAAATAAAGGACTCGACTATCGATTTACTGGATAGGAGTATGATCCACTACCTGATTTACTGTGTAGGAAATAAAAGGACTCGACTATCGATTTACTGGATAGGAGTATGATCAACTACCTGATTTACTGGGTAGGAAATCAATCAAAGAGAAACAACTTCTATTACCTTTTTACTGGGTAAGAGACTCTCAACTACCTGATTTACTGGGCAGAAGAACAATAAAGGACTCGACTATCGATTTACTGGATAGGAGTATGATCAACTACCTGATTTACTGGGTAGGAAATCAATCAAAGAGAAACAACTTCTATTACCTTTTTACTGGGTAAGAAACTCTCAACTACCTGATTTACTGGGCAGAAGAACAATAAAGGACTCGACTATCGATTTACTAGATAGGAGTATGATCCACTACCTGATTTACTGGGTAGGGACTCAATCAGATTACCTTTTTACTGGGTAGATGAAAATATCTGATTCTATTACCTTTTTACTGGGTAAGAGGAAAATAACTTGACTACCGGATTCACTGGGTAGGACAATTCTCAACTACCTGATTTACTGGGTAGGAGCTAAAGCGAAGGACAAACTCTATTACCTTTTTACTTGGTAAGAAGATAAAATCTCGACTACCGTATTTACTGGGTAGGAGTACAAGTAAAAGAACTTGATCAAATTGGTAATATTACCCGCTATCGATTTACTGATAGCTTAATTCCAGAACAATATACTCAAGCTGGAGAAAATGTTGCCCACTATCAATAATGATAGCTTAATTCCAAAGCAAATATATCCACAAAAGGAGGACCAAAGTTCAATCCAAGAACAAATTGGAAAGAAACGGTCAAACAAGACTCATCCCGAGGAGGAAATATCTCAACTGGGGACAATCCATCCAGATAATGAACTGGGGAGGAAACTGAATCAACATCATCCACGAGAAACAAACTCAGTGGGGAATTAGAAAGTATTAACACTTTCTGCTTAATGGTCGACACTCTAAACTTGAGAGGAATACGACACACACACTCTGTGGGGAAAATCCACACCAAAGAGCAGATAACAATGATAAACACAAGAATGCAAGCAAACAATGCTATGCTTATGCGTATGAATATGTTTATGAATATGCTGACAAAACAGACATAAAGATAAGAAACAAGTGACATGAACACCACATCAACCGGATACTCGGCTAATCCCAAGGCAACAATGCAGGGAAACAACTGTAGATTCAATCTGAAATCTGCAGGGGAAAATCACAAGCCATCAAAGGAATAAAATCCTACTACAAGGCTCAAATCATGATAAAACAGCATCTGCTAGGAATATCATCCTGCTAAGGCAAGGGAATAATCTGCAGAGGATGGAAATATTCTTGGTAAAAATCAAACTTCACAAGGAATAACTGTCATATGACTCCTGCTCCACTTGGGAATAGAGTGCAAGACCTGCTAAAAATCACATAGGAACCTGCTGGAAATCAACACGTGCAGACCTACTGAGGATCCATATGAGGATATCAGAAGTTAACATCATAGCCAAAGCACAGTTACGAGGGATTTTAAATCAATACCCAACATAGGATACAAGAAAACCTCTAAACTGACTGCTATATCAATACTTCTATATTCAAGGATGCAAACAATCAAGCTGAGGAACAAGAGCTCAGCTGGGGATTCCCAATACTTCTCAATTTAAAGATAACTTGCTGAGGAAAAGATCAACACTCAGCTAGGAATTCATAAGAATATCCCTTCCAACAACTCTTCGGGGGAATACATACAATCTCCATTCAACATCATGGTTGGGGAACAAACATCATTAATATCAATCGGTCAAGACTATCCAGGAACCTCGCATGGACACAACCGAATCAAACCCTGCTTTGGGAGAGACAAGTTACACACATCCAGACTTTACCATTCTTGGAATCACTGTTGATAACCTTTCTTTGTTCATATATCAAAAGAAAAATGTTTTTGAAATCTTCAAAGATTAAATTTACAGCAAATGGCGTGATTCCATGGATCATTACAAGTTTGAAAAATGGTAAATACATGGAAAGGGCTACATTGAGATACAATGATCACTATTCTCCCTATCAACTTTGAACTCCATTGTGTCCGAAACTTCAGTCAAGGATGAGTGAATAAGAATCTTTGATGAATAATTCTTCTGAATGATAGAATCTGAAATCCTCGGTTACTACAAGCGATTCAGTCTGTCGACGCAGTTACTTGCCATGATCCCTAACTTTTGCCTAGATTGCCCTTTCGGGTTTTCAATCTACCGGGATAATTATTTCTGTTTTTGTCTCTAATTTTTGCCTGGACCGCCCTTTCGGGTTTTCAATCCACCGAGACACTAATTTTTGCCTAAGCCGCCCTTTCGGGTTTTCAACTTAGCGAGCTGTTCTTTTTATTTTTTTAGGCGAAGTATTTCTTGACTGCATCCGCATTCACAAGGCAAGTGATCTCCTCACCATCCATAGTTGCAAGCATTAATGAACCGCCAGAGAAGGCTTTCTTAACAACATATGGGCCATCATAGTTCGGAGTCCACTTGCCCCGAGAATCTTTAAGGAAAGACTGAATCTTTTTGAGCACGAGGTCGCCTTCTCTGAATACACGAGGTTTGACCTTCTTGTCAAAAGCTTTCTTCATTCTTTGCTGGTACAACCGACCATGACACAAAGCTATAATTCTCTTTTCTTCAATCAAATTCAACTGATCAAATCTACTTTGACACCATTTAGCCTCAGTCAACTTGGCTTCCATCAGAACTCTCATTGATGGGATCTCAACTTCGACGGGGAGCACTGCTTCCATACCATAAACAAGTGAGAAAGGGGTTGCCCCTGTTGAAGTGCGGACAAATGTACGATACCCATGCAAAGCAAAAGGGAGCATCTCATGCCAGTCTGCTCGGAAATTAGAAATGCTACTGCTGAACAAATCTCTGTCCCACCAGTAAACTGCATCAAGTTGAAAATCTTTTGAGAGAAATCATGCAAAGCTGCTTGGAGATTCTTGAAGAAAGTTGCCCCAAGTTCAATGACTGATAAAGGTAAACTGATAATGGATTCAATTCTTGATTTCTTCCGGAGAAAATACTCAGATCTTTGGAATAACTGTTGAAAGAATAAACTGATCATGGCTTCAGTTCTTGAAATGATTGTTGAGAAAATAACCCAGAAATGAATCTTGCAGAGAATCTTCTGACTAACCATATCTGAGAATAACTTGCACTGATCAACAACTCTTGAACCATAGGACCTGAGGAGAAATTGCCCCTGATAAGATCACCGACCAAGTTTCTCAACTGTTTGAAAATTCCTTGATGAGGAAAGTTTATTTGCAAATAAAAAAATGTTTGTACAAACCTGGTGATTTTAATGCAAAGTTCAATGCAAAGTTTGAAATCAAGAATCATTTTTGGAATAAAATTTATTGATGTAAAGTAAATGAAAACATTGTCAAAACACAGCGGTTGAGACAACATGAAAGGTAAATCAAAAGTAAGAAAACAAATGATTGGTAAAGAACTTGGGAGTCAGTTTACGCAACCTCGTTGTAGTATGCTTTTCAAAAGAAACCTGGATTCAATTAGGACTTTTGAAGGTTGTAACGTGGTCTGGTTCACGGTTTATGAAACAAAGGATATAGGCTCAAAGTTTATTTATACCCAACCCCTCTTCGTGATGAACTCCAGTCCTACATTCAATTAATTCAGCTTATGCATTCAAGTTTCCGGACATTTAGGATTGCACAGATGAAGATGGTTCATAAGCCAAAGGATTTTGAGATAATAGTCACATCTTTCCTTTTGTTATTTCTAGTGAGGACTTTGGTTAACTCAACTTATTTTTGCTGAGAATTTTGATGACCTCTTGGTAAATCTTTCTTTTTATTATCCCTAGTTTTTTGCCTAAGTCTCCTTCATAGGTTTTGACTTAGCGGGCTTTGATTTTTTTTCTTCAATAATTTTTCACTATCATTTTTTTTTTGAAAGATAATGACTGCATGGCTTAATGATTACGATGAACCATCATTGGCTTTTGAATTGAGAGACATCTTCAACACTTCTTGATGTGTATGAAGGAAAACTTGAGATTGCAACCTTTATTGAAAGGTATCTTGAATGATTCTCTTGTACTTGAATGCACATTCGAATTAATTGAGAACTACCCATCCCCGGGTTAAAACTGCGGGTTTTTTCGAATAGAAAGAAACTCCAACTTCAAGGTCCAAAGGGGTTAACAAAGGATTAACTTCCTTATTTCTCCAGTGTTTAGGATTTGAAACAATGCCTGTATATCATCAACGAAGTCTTAATTGAAAGCATACCAACAACAATTATGGGTATCTCGTTTTCATCATCCTCCCTCCAATCATTATGAAAGCTTGAGATAAGATAAATGAACTTGAAATGTAAAGCATAAAGATGCAAATAGTAAATGAAATCAAAACAAAGCAATGCTCATTTCATTAAAATCAACATGAAAGTACAAACAAGCTTAAAAGAAAACAACTTAATATGATTGAAGAAAAAATTGCAAACATAAAGAAACAATGGCCTAATGATCCATCAGCAACAAAGGATGAGCTGTCCCGTCTGAGATTCTGGCCTTGAAGAAAATTTGACAGTTGAATTCCTCTAGAAGATTCATTTCTCATGATTCGGAAAAGGGTTAGTGTCCTCAAAAGTGATCATCCCATTTCTAACAAGCTCTCTTACTTTAGCCTTCAATGCAAAACAGTGTTCTAGGTCATGACCAGTTCCACCTTGATGAAACTCACAACGAAGATCTGATCTATAACCATCCGGAAGAGGATTTGGAACAGGAGGCGCATGCCTAGTAGTAATCCAATCATTCTGGACCAAGTAAGGATACAACTCATCATAAGTCATCGGAATAGGATCAAAGTTTGGCCTACTCTTAGCATTACGATTCTGGTTCTGGCAAATCTTTCCATGCGTAACGAAATCAAACATTTCTTCGTCTTCATAAGACGCATTACTAGGACAACCATCAACCATGTTCACAGACACATTACCATGCTTCGGCAACAGATTCTTCTGCACATTAGGATTAACATCATTGAAATACAGAACATTGTTCCTCATCAATTTCTGTACTTCAAACTTCAGCGGGTAACAGTTCTCAACATCATGCCCCGGGGCACCTTGATGAAAAGCACAACGAGCTTCTAGCTTATACCACCATGGAATAGTCTCTGGAACCGGAGGTGGTGGACGAGTCTGCACAAGATTCTTTGCAATTAAAGATGGGACCAAGTCTGCATACGGCATAGGAATAGGATCAAAGTTTGGCTTACTCCTAGCATTACGATTCTGGTTCTGGCCAACATTCCTTTGAATAGATGGACCATTGATCATCAGAGCGACTGCAGTAGGGTATGATTGTTCATGGTGTTGTTGTCTGCGACGAGTCATCCCAACAACACTTGTTTCACCAGCAGAAACATTGACTTGAGGCATGACAATCCTCTGAGGTTGAGTTTCCCTGATGATCAAAGCCTGTAGCATCTCCATGATCTGACTCACATTGCTTTTCAACTCATCAAGGTCTTCCCTAACTTTCTTGTTATGTTGGGCTTGATTTTCCATTCTCAATCTAATAACTCTCAATCTGTTAGCAGCTCTAGTACCGTATCTGTGGTGAGGAGTCAGCTTGACGGATCAACAGACAACTGAGGAAAGAAACAACCGGGATGAGTTCCCACACAACTAGGATGAACACAAGAATATGCGAGGATGCAATGATATGCAAAATTCACTTCCATTTTAAGAAAAACAACTCGATTATTGCAAACATGGTCAACATCGAGAATATTATCATGAAAATAATCTTGACAAAAAAGAATATTTATTCTTTCCAATATTTGCAATAATCAGAATTGTCTTCCTTGAAAAATGGTTATGATGATGATCATGATGAATATGTAGATGCAACAACCACAAACAAGATCACGCAAAGCACTCAGGTTCAAAGGTTCAGATCACGAGCATGGAGTCAAGGGATAAGAACCAACCCACACAGGCATGTACTAAGGTTTGTCTTCATTGTACCTGCAAGAAACCAAAAGGGTGCTAACAGAGGTGCCCGGAGTTAACAGCCATCTTTAGAATTTTATCGGTACGTTGGATTACTCCCCAACCGATAACATTCTTAAAATAGACCTCGTCCGAGTGTAGTATCGCGTGACAACCGCCTTAGATTTACATCCAGACAGCTTCCGCACTACGTTCCTAAATTGGCTTAGATGGGTTAAGGGTTCTAAGGTCCTTAGTATGATCAGCTCAAGGTCGGAAAATAATGCCACGTACGATTACTCGTCATGACATTGATAGTCCAAGAGAGCCTAACCGAGTGGAGATTATCAAATTGATATTGCTTTGGACTACTCCATCACATATCGCTTTGAATATCGCCGTCCTATCATAAGTGTCAACTCAGATCCGGGTTAGAATCTATCTCACACAGAGGATCACCAAAACCGAAACAGAACAATCAAATAACAAACAAGTCAAACCAAAGCAATAAATAAATCAAAGTAGGCTGAATCCGCTTAGCGATTACTCCCCAGCAGAGTCGCCACTTTTCTGTAGCGGTAAAATCGTGAGTGTAAGTTATTGATTAACTTAACTCGATTAACACAGAGTCGCCACCGCGCTTTTCTTTATTTCCGAATGGAAAAAGGTAAAAGAACGAATAAAAACCTAGGATTCTAAAAGCAAAGGCTAAAAGAAATAAACAGAGATTGGGTAAGGGGATTGGTTATGAACCGGGAAGGTTTTAGGCACCCGACTCATCTGTGGTACTCCACGGGAGCCCTTTGAAATACTTATTGCTTTTTGGTCTGAAATTGGTTTGTTTAAAATGATGGAAGAGATGAGAAGAAGAATATTTTTTAATGATTTTGTGTTTGATAAGGTTTTAACGCCTTATGCCTACGTACCCACAAAGTGCAATGCGAGATCAAAACCTCGTAGTTCGTGGTACAAAATTTGAAAAGAATAAGTGGGTTGAATTGATTTTAAGATGTAAAGATAAGTCGTCATCCCTTAGCGAATAATTCCGCTAAAAGGGATGAATCATATCTAAACATGGAAAAGAAGAAAGGTGCACAAGGCACAAAAACAATTGAATGGATTTGTATTTTTTTAAAGTATGTACAAAAAGGTTTTTGATATATTTACATGACTTAATATTTGATTAAGAAAATAAAAGGAAAAGATTAAAAATCGCTTGACCTAGGTCAAGGTTTGTTTATGAAAATGTTTGAAGTTTAGAAAGCAAGAATATTTTTGAAATAGAGAGAAGTTTTGAAAATTAAAGAATGGGGAGGAGATGAAGAGACTAGTCCTAATGCTTGAATTAAAAGATAAAGAAAGAAGTTACCAAACTATAATATGCACAATTCTTCAAAGATCGGAATTTCCTCTTCAAAGGTTAATGAAGTAACTTGAGGTCGAGGTTTCTAATCCATTCCAACTTGAGCAAAGGGAGATCCTAGGAGTCTAAGTCCATTCTCCAAAAGCAAAGGGATAGTAACCATAGTCCACAATTATAAGTCACAATTTTTTTAAGAGTTTAATCCTTTATTAAGTATTTTTTATATCCAAATGGACAAAAATAAAAAACAAGCACAATATGAATATAAACAAGCACAATATGAATATAAACAATGATATATGATAATATATGGCAAAATATAATAAAGAGATAAGGGAGCAAGAGATTTAAAATAAAAGGATAAGGTGCAAGAAATTAAATTTAAACAATTATATTCACATTATTATATTATTTACAAATAAAAGGTGGTATGATGAACTTAATCAAACACAACCACAACAATGAATAATAAAATTGAGGCAAACGGATCCAAGTGGATCTTAATTCGAATCGGGACAACTTTAGGTCTATGTTAAGCAATCGCCGAGTAATTTACGGAGTAATTACCCTACAAATGAGGCCGGCCACCACTAATTAAAGTGGAAAATATTCGTGTTAATACATGTTAGAGAAACGATATAATGGATCGTTCTCCGAAAACATGCCACACTAAAAGAAAAGGAAGGTCTAATCTTAATCGAGATTATCGTTGGGTTTTCTCGAAAAGCAACCTATCACGATCTCAAAGTATGGAGAATGATCCAAATGATCATTCATCCATAGATTTGAAATAATGAAGATTAAGCTTAATCGGAAATCAACAATCCCGAATCGGAAGATTGTCATCGACCAAAATTAAAAAGAAATGGAGAATAATGGATCCAAAATTAGATCCATAAAAGAAATAGAAACATTTTTTAAAATTCTATTTTAAAATCTTTTTTTTCTAAACATCTCTTTTAAAAAACTTTTCTAAAATTGTTTCTAAACATTTTCTAAAATCTTTACTAAAATATATTTTTAAGACTTTTCTAAAATACATTTCCTAGAAAAAACTTATATCAAATTAATATGTAACAATAATCTTTAAAAAAACAAAAAGAAGAAAAATTAAGGAATGAAAAGAAAACAAAAGGCAGAGGGATATGGAAGCTTCATGGATAGGGTGACGGATAGCACCAAATCCAAGTACTAAGCCCAACAGCAATATTATATTTGCATTTAAAGAAAAATAATGAAAACAAAATACATAAAAAATGAAAAGCACAAAGAAGTCACAGACTTCTTCTTCTCAAACGCGTAAGCATGGCAGAGACACACGCGGGGTCCTCACCTTCACCACTCTCTCTTCAAACCGCCAACCTCTCTTCTTTTTCTTTCCCTTTCGCAACTCCTATCTCTTCTTCTTCTCAATCACGCTCTCCTTCTTCTCAATCACCTTTTCGGATTTCAAATGATGCTTAGGGTTGAATAGTGGAAAGGATCAAGAAAAAGGGATTTAGGGATTTGAAGGGATTTGAGCAGCAATTTGAGAGGCTGTTGAAGCTTGCTATTGAATGTGAATAATGATCTTATTTATAAGAGAGATGGTGGATTTAGCTGCTGTGATTTAGATTGAAATCCGCGGCGTTTTGATGCTCACGGTATATTCATGCTTGCTGCCTTTTAATTCTTTGCGTTTTGGGTGAATTGCTTGCGTTTTGTTTTCATGATTTGTGCCTTTTGAGTTTTGCTTTGTGTTGAGTTGCGTTTTGATTATTTTGTTTCAGGTGGAAAGCTCGTGCTTGCGTGCGTGTTTGAACGAGATGGCGTACGGCTTGAGCTTGTTTTCGTACGGATACGGCTCGTATTTGTGTTGTTGTTGCAGCTGGTATATTGCTTACGGTTTGCCTTGCTGCTTTTTTCGGCGTGAAGCTGAGTTGATGCTAAGGCTCTTGTTTGTAACCGTGCGGGAAAGGCTTGGAGAAAGGGCTGGGCAAGTACGGCTTGGCCAGAACTTGGGCCTGCTGGATTTTGTTTTTTTGTGCGTGGCAAATGCTTAGGGCCTATGAGTTGTGGAATGCGTTCAGCTTGTGGTGTTTGCTGCGGGAAAAACTTGGCTGCAAGTAGCTGATGTGAAGTGTATGCCTTGTTTGATTACCGCGCGTGGCTGGCTAGGCATACGGCTGGAAATGGCTTTGTATTGTGTAAATACAACTTGATAAGAGGTTGCGTTGACTAGGTGGCTGATGTGAAGTTTGGGAATGCAAGTGGGATTTGCTGCTTGCATTGGGCTTGGAAATGTTAAGCTGAAGAAATATGTGAAAATTGCCTTGGCTTGGATGAGATAAAATATACTATATTTGTAAATGTAATAAAAAAAAATGAGGATAAAACAAATGGGCCTAAAAAGGTGGGTTTAAGAATTTCTATATATTGTGGTATAAAAAAAATGGAATTAGAAATATGTAACTAAAATGGATATGGTTTATACGAATTAAAATGTGAATTTGTGGGTGATATAGAAAATTGGGAAATATAAAAGAATGATAATGGTTTTGGATCATAATATAAATGGATGATTGGAAATGATTAGAAATAAAAATGGTAATTTGGACAACTATTCTAAAAATGGATCAGTAAGCAAAGATGGAATAAAAAGAAAGGTTATTGATTAAAATGGATAGTAAATGGTTTAATCGGGATGGATAATGGACAAGGAATTTGGTTTTCAAACCCACAACAAATCCTGATTTTCAACAAGCCTCTGAACACAGCCAACACGGACCCACTGAACAAACCAAATAATTCGCAACTCGAGCCACAACTGTCATCCGAAAACTGTCTGATTCAAGTCCTGATGATTCGAAACCAAACTGAGGAAAATAAATCCTCAGATAAATCGTTGATGAACTAATGAACCGATGAACTGATAACCATTGAAGATTCAACCGTAAATTTCGCACAAGAACACAGCCTGACAACTGATGAACAAACCAAATTTCGCACAAGAAAACACTGTCACACAAACCAACTTATACTTGGAAAACGCATTGCCTGATGAATGAATTACTGGCACACACCACTGGCAGTCAACACAATCTTTTAATAGTTTGACCAAATTAGGTCAAACATCCACTTGAAATCGAATCGTGACTGAACAAACGCATCTGAATCAAATTCACTGCCCTATCTTTGCAAACCTGCAACATAGAGAAGAAGAAGAACACTGCAACATTTTTATTTTGGTTAGAAGTCGGTAGATATAAACAAATATAAGACAGTAAAAATAATGGTGATCCCCTGCGAAGCATAAACCCGATCTGAGGAGAAACTCAAAAGCCAGGCGATCTTGTTTGATATGCAAAAATGCAGATGATATGCGAAACAATCTTAGGGCAAAAATTAGGGTGTTACAGGTAGCTGAAGCAGATAGCTGGCGAACAAAGGCCTATGCAGATGAAGGGGTCAAAACCAAGCCAAATGCAATATGGATACCCTGAAAAAACAAATAAGCAAATGTTAAATGATGCAATGATGATGTATGCAAATGATATGCAAGGGTTTGTGATCAATCTGGATCTGATTACTGCCTTGATATAAGTCCATGTATGTCTAAGAAGTCCAGATGGAGGTTCATAAGTCCAGTAACCAAGGTGGGGGACTCAAATAAAGAGTCACATGTCCAGGGTTCAAATCACAAGAACTGTCCCAAAATGGAGTACTCTTAATCAAAACAAAGTATCAGGGTATGCTGAGGTCAAGGGTTCCTGCAAACCTGTAAACAACCCAATCCCCCTTACAGGTGATGTTCTAAAACAAGGATCCTCAGACTTGGATCAGTTATGAGAAGTGTAAACACTTCTAACCCGGAGGTACAGTGTTTACAATAACCATAAACAATCCTCCTCTAATTCACCTCAGTTTCTGAAGGTCATAGTAAAGGTCATCCAGACTTAGCAGACTTCCCAGATAGCCCTAGCACTACAGGAAATCTGTAGCACAGAGTTCTCAAGAAGAAACCCATATCTGAACCGTGTTTCATATTCCCGCACCAGACCGAAATGGAATGGGAAAGAACATGAACCACTCTAGCCTAGGTGTCACTCAGGTCCCAGGTATAGGACCTTAAACTCTCAATGGAACACCCACCCACCAGAGCAACGAAACCAGATCCAGCCAAAACAGTATGACAGTATGATGTATATAAAGCTGTAAAGAAAGCAATAAACAACTGTGCATAAAGCAGTAAATAAAGCAAATATATAAACACAAATAGCACATAACACCCCAATAAACACAAATCAAACAAGCGCTAGGAGGAACCCACAAAAAGAACCAGAAGCCCTGGTTACAGTATAAGTATCCCCAACAGAGTCGCCAAGCTGTCGCTCCCGATAAATGAGACTGGCTCAAATAAGGGTACAGACGCAAACTGTCGGCGAAAGGATGAAATGAAATAGAGTCGCCAGCTAGGCTTTTTTATCCCGAAGGAAAGGTAATGCTGCATAGACCTAGAAAGATATGGATAAGACGGTTGCGAACCAGAGAAACTGAGAAAGGGGGTTGGTTACAACCTGGGAAGGTATTAGCACCCAGATTGTCCGTCGTACTCGACGGGATCCACGCTTAAAAGATTTGTGTTTTAAAGGGGTAGTGTCAGTGCAATTTGTGTATTAAAGATGGAAAGAATGCAAGTGTCAGTGTCAAAGAAAAGTGAAGTGGATAAAAGAAGTGTCAGTGTAAGAATGAGAATGAATTGCTCAAGATTATGAGGCTTAAAGAATGATGCAGAAAGGGGGGGGGGGGATATACAGAGACTTTTGTTCGATAACCGTTAAGTTATGCCTATGTATCCTCTCGTGCAATGAGGAAGTCAGAACACCGTAGTTCGACTCAAAGAGACTGAAAGGTAAATTGACTGATGAACTGCTTACTTGCCTATGCTCAAGTGTATGACCTGTCTGGCTCAGGTGCAAACTGTCTTGCATTAGACGGAAGAAGCTAGTTCTCGTTTGTGAGTGAATGAGATGAGAAAAGAATCCCGGAGGAGACGATTATTGTTTGTTTTTGAATTTTTAATCTTTTATTGCTTTTGAAAGTTTGTCATAAGTTAATGGGTCTTAAGCCTAAACTAATGGATTTAGTAAACTCATCACATCTTCCCTCTGATTAGGGGTAATGAGAGTACCTTAAGTGTGAAGTCAGTTTCTCACACTCAATCACCATGGTGTGGGATTAAGATCATTAACCTACTTGTGATTATTTAGATGCTTTTGGTGTTTTTGTTTAGTGTTAAGTAACGAGACCAAGCCATAATCAGGGATTAAACAGACTCATTACACCATCCTAATAGAAGGATAATAGATGAGAATGTTTAAGCTGAGGAAAGCTTCTCAACTTAATCCATGATTAGGGATTAACCTCATGACAAAACAAAGCCTTTATTAAATGGATTTTAGTTAATGGTGAGATTAAGAAGTGGATTTTATGGTTTGTAAGACAACTTGAGGGGGACTTGTCCATTAACACTAGGGTTAGTCCTTCTTAACCAATTAAGGAAGAATTAGAACCCTAATGCAAGGCCCAAGTTACAAGCTTGATGTCTTAATGATTATTAAGTGGATTGATTAAAGGATTTAAACACATTAAGGGTTTAACACTTAGGATTAAAGTTATACACTCCATCCTAATAGAAGGATGCATGCATAAGCTTAATCACAAAGCCTTAAAGCCTTTAGGGTTTAGTCCCTGATTATGAGATGAGAAGAGATGACTCAATGAGACACAAAGGTAAAATCTAAAAGGGGGGACTAATCAAACCCTAATTATTGTCATGCTTGGTTGTTCCTAAGGTTTGTGAGGTTTACAAGAAAGATCTTCAGAGAAACCACCAGGAAGCAGATGAAAGGAGCAAAGAGAAGCAAAGTAACTTGCTTCATTTAAGAAGACAAGTCACTTGAAGAAAGAAAGTAAGATGAAGAAGAATGAGCAAGCTCAATCTCAAACAACAAGACAAAATGCAGCAATGATGCATAAAAGGGATGAAAAGAAATTGTGAGAAGTGAAGGCAAATTCACTTCTCAAAGTTACTTACCACCTGAAAAGTTAGTGAAAGGAATGCAATGCAATGCAAGATGAGATGAAATGGCATGATTCAAACCAAAATCAGAAGCATGTGTGTGATGATGATGATGCTAAGAGATGATGTACACATGAGGCAAGGCATGGTAATGCACATACAAAGATATGGATGCAAGAGAAGCATGTTTAGAACCATGAACATACATGAAGAGTTATGGAATGCAAATGACATACAACATGGCAAATGAAAGATGAAATGATCAAACATGATTCTAATATGTCCTAAGATGTATTATGAATCAAATGGATGCACAAAATGTCATGGCAAGTCATGGTATGCAAACAAATGGAAGGTGGATGCAAATGAAAGCCCAAATTAGGGTTTATGATCAATGCACAAAACAAAAATCAAAACCAGAAGCAAACATCATGATAAAAAATTGAAAATGCATTCAAAGGAACCCTAAACCTATACAAACTCACTGCCCAAAGGAGGGGATCCAACTCTTAACCTAATGAGGGTTATGAATTTCTTAAGATTGCTAGGGTTTTAAGGTACCTTGTCAAGAAAAATGTCAAACAAATAGGGAATGCAAGATCAATTCATGTCAATTTAATCCTACATACTACATGCTAAACAAGATGCAATGCAAAAAGAATCAAGGTCCAACTCTTAAAGGCTAGGCAGAAATGAATTTTTGAAGATTGGATCAAAATAATGCCTTAAAATGAAATTAATTCCATGGAAAATTGTCAAAAGACATCAAGATCAAAAAAGAAATTTGGTTTGAGAGTTGGAAAATGTTTCTAAATGATTTTAAATGTTTCATGAATTTTTTTGTGATTTTTAAATACCTAAAAGTATTTTTAATTAATTAATTTTCATTAATTAATTAAAAATAAACTTTTAAATGATTTAAAAATAAATTTTAATGCAAAAAATAAAAATAAAAATGTTTTTGGTTTCTGAAAATTAATAAAAGCTTGGATAAAAATTTTCAGAATTTTTCAAAGTGTTTTGCTATTTTAAATAAATTATAGAAAACAAATGAAATAAAAAAGAAAATAAAATGAATTAAATGAAAAGTATGCGCATCCAAGGGACAGCATTCAAACTAGGGAAGGAGGGAAAGACTGCGCGCCAGATCCAAGGGTTGAGATTCAAACTGAGCTAATTCCCATTTTTAATTAATTAAACTGAATTAATTAGGTTAATTATGGATTAGGGTTTCTAATGAAGCATCCCAGCCACTCAAACACGCGCGGGTCAGCCCAGGTCAACCCATCCAACGCTCCACATTCAAACTCACATTAATTACACAGATTAGCCCTAAACACTTTCAGGTGGCCGGAGAAGACTTCCGGTCGTCTTCTCCGGCCAGACCCTCACCTGAAAGTTGCTAACTTTCTCAAAATGCCATGAAAATGAAATCTAATTGCCCAGAATCCATCCCCATTCAACACTGAATCAAAACCCCCAAACAAAAATCATTTTTTCATCATTAATCATGCAAATCGAAGCAAAGCACATTTAGGGCAGAAAAGTTTCAGAGCAATCATACATCCTGGTTTCTCAACCATTTTCAAAAATAATCATATCCCCATGACCAGGGGAGCACATAGAATCATTTAAGAACTTAAAATGGAGTTTCTGGAAAAAAGTTTGAGATGGCTACCTGAGATGGAAACTCTTGGTCCTGAGCTTTCTGGCCTTTCCTTTGCTGCAAGTCCACTCCTTTGAACCCTCTGATGATGAAACGAGGCTTAGAAAGCTTTGAGGATGGCTGGTTTGAGAGATGGCAGAAGTTCTGTTCAAGAGAGGGTGGTGATCGTGTTTTTGTTTCAGTCACTTTCAGGCTATGGTGATGAGTGGTTTTTGATCAGTGAAGCATGTTGAGTTTGTTTGTGAAGTTTGTTTTTGTGTTTGAGGGCTGTGCTGAGTGTTTCGAATGAAAATGCAAGTTGGAGGAAAAAGTGATAACTATGGCTTGGGTGTGTTTCAGCTTGAAGTGAGTGGTGTGTTATGCTGGCTTTGGTCCATGTATCAAAAGGTGATAGGTCAGAGAGTTGTTGGTGGCCTATGGTGATTGGTATGGGTCTTTGGCCAAAATGTCAACTTGATTTGTACTTGAGGTATGGGCCATGGTACAACTTGCTTTTTTGGCTTGCTTTGGCTCAGCTTGAATCAAGGAATGCTATGGAAAAAGTCTAGAGGCAATGCAGCAAGTGGTTTGTAACTTGTGATAGGTTTTGCAAGTTGGTTCATGTTTGCCCCCTTTGATATTTCTTGCTCCATAAGTCATAAAAATGAGTGATCCTTTGATGCAATCTGACTTTTAGGTCTTGGTACATGCTTGTATGAAGATTAGGAGTCCATTTGATAGCACAATTTTCCTTGACAAGTGATTTTGCAACTTTGCCTCTTTGGTAGAAAACTTGAAATTATGTGATTTTTCCCAACTTTGACAAACCATAACTTTTGATTCAAAATGAATTAGGTCATGTTCTTGTACTTTTTGAAAAGGGAATGATCCATTCTATAACTTTCATGACCAAAGTTTTCTCATTTGGAGCATTTTTGAAACAAAAAGAAAGGGTTGAAAAAGTTTCCCAAAATGGCAAGTTTCCATTACAAGTCATTTTCCCAAAAAGGCAACTTTGCAAATGACTTGAAATTCTTCAATTTTGTGAACTTACAATACCTTCTATGATCAAATAAAGATCATACACAATCAAAATGATGAATAACACCCCTTGGTTGGGTCATTGGGGGCCTCAGATGCCCTGATTTTACACTGACTTGCTCAAGAAGTCATCCCTTGATCAGATGCCTTCCCCATGGAATTTCTTCATGAAAATTGATATGCATGCTCCCTATACCATATAGAGACCAATAGAAACAAAAATGACCAAAAAATTTGGATTTATGGCCTCTAAAACCAAAACCCTAATTCTAGGTCATCTGTGCAGTCAAACCTGGCTCTGCTTCCATACCATTCTCAGTTCTTGTGATTCTTTGACATTCTTGACTTTGTGGGGATACAATATGATGCTTGAACATACATGGACCCCTTTGAAGTGATTGATGACCTTTGGAGTGGCTCAAGAAGCTCTTAGATTGCTCAGATCACCAACCCTAGATGCAGATGACTTTGAAACAATGCAGTGAATCAAAAATGTGGTATGAGATGCTATGATTGAGTTTATGCATATGAGGAGATCACAAGCCATGGTGTGAATGGGTGAGGGAAAATTTGGGGTGTTTACAGTGACTCCCCGCTTCTCCTCTATGGACATGAGTTGATTGTTGTTCTTCTTACTCGTTTTCGTGTATGGTCGTATTCTTGTTTGTTGCTGATTTTTGTTATGGCTTTCCTCTTCGCAGTTCTTTGATTCTGCGCATCTCCATCTCAAGTTGCTGTTGTTGTTAGAAAGATATGATGCAGATCGGTTTCACTAATGGTGTGTATATGTTGTGAAGATTTTCTCCCTTTGTTCCACGGTTTGAATGTTTTTTTTCTTTTGTGGTGACGGTGTTCAGATTGTATATTACAGGAAAGTGTTTATGTTGACATTCTTGATAATGGTTGTTTTTGTTTTTTTTTCGCCTTCTGTGTTTTGATTCTTGGATGTCTCGTTTTTCCTTGTGGTTGTCTTCTCTTTTATATATTTAGGATTAAAGTTTATCTGATTTCAATTTTCTTTCAAAAACATAATCTGTGTTAGTCTCGATTTTCTTTTTGATGCTCAGAAGAAAAAAACCTGAAAACGTGAGAGTCCCATGTTGGGATTCAAAAACACGTTTTCCTCTTTGTATTGGTTGGTGATAATGCCTGTTTTTCTTTCCTGTGTTAAAAGTCTTTTTTTGTGCCATTTTTATGAAACCACCTACAACGTATCTTGGACCCTGTTCACTTGACTTTATTTACCTGCAAAGCTATGCATTCCATCTGATACATTCTGGATAATGCCGGTACTTTGGCTCATTCGTGGAAAAGGTGCTATTGGTATGCAACAATCGAGTTTATTGCTTTGTCTTTTGAATATATTAATGCTTTCATATCAATTGCTGATAACTTTCCTTTTGTTTGTAGGCTGATAACAGAAATAGCACCAATTTGTAAAATATTGTTGAAGGTAATATCTTTGGAATGGGATACAAGTTCTTGTCAGCATAATACAAGGCATGTGGTTGCGATTTTTGTCTTCTATGTCCTGGGTATTCATGACCATTGGAGGTACTAACAATAGGTAAATGTTGTTGACATGGTTTTTTACTTAAAAGAAAAAAAACTCGTGTACTTGCTTTTGACTGTGGTGTATCAACTTATTCCAGGTACATCCCTTGGAAAAAGGTGCCATATGATGGCTTGGGAAGAGATGATGACGCAATGACGAAGGAACTAAAACAAGGACGAGCTTGAATGAGGATCCATAGACTTTTCTTGGAAGAGGTGTGTGCGTTCACAGACAACCTTTAGGCTAAATTAATTTATGAATACCTGAGATTTCTTTTCCCTTTGTAACCTTGAATTTGTAACAATAAAAGAAAAGCAATTGAAATTAATTTATGAGCTTAATTTTGTTTGGAATGGACAAGTTTAGAATTGTAAACTTGTTGAGTTTGGAATGAATAATTTACTTGCAATGAACTTGTATCACACCGTCTCTCAATCATATTTGAACTTCTTCGTTAAGGCTAAAATTGACTAAATTAGAGATTAGCCAACTAAAGCCTTTATGAACCAAAAGGTCAATTCTTGAGAACCCAAGCCCACACGCATTGAATTAAGTGTGGCTTGAAAACTCATGTTTCAAAACTTGCAAATGAAGACTTTCAACTTGCCTAAGATTTGACTTTTTCCTTAGAATCTTTCATGGTAAATTAAATTTCCAACCTTGTAACTAAATATATGTGTCCATTTAACGCAAGACTCCATAGAACTTAATTTCACATGCTTTTCTAAATTAATCTATTTTCCATTAATACCACACGGGACTTCAAGCCTTTCTTTCCTTTCCAAGCCACAAACAAAGCTTGTTTCCGCAAAAATTAACTGAACCAAATTTCCATGATTCTAGTTTTGAGACATTTCATCAAATTACCCAAACAAACACCCACATTACATGCGGTATTGAGCAAACCATGATTTAATTTCCAATACTTGTTATAAAACCAACAAAACACTTCTTGTCATTCCTGCAAAATTTTAGAAAATCTAATACACACCTTGGTATGCTTATGATGAGATGAATGCATGATATGAAGATGTTAGGGGTAAAATTTGGGGTATGACAGTTGCCCCTATTTAAATAACTTTACCAGATGGCATGAGGAATGTTAATCCTCATAAAATCTCAGCGAAAGGTATTTAAATATAGAAATAACTGAAAATTTTGCCCCTAAATGAAATGGCATGTTATGAACTTATGAGGGACTCCCTGTTTTGCTGGGGATATGAGGTATGAGATGCCATGAACCCTAGCATGCTGATTTTTTAATGATGATTATGCTAAATATGATATGCGGGACATGATGAAAATAAATTGTAATGGGTGTAAACACCCCAAATTTGCCCTCACTAATTTCACACCATTGACTTGTGATCTTTCATGTTTGCATAAGTATAAGCATACCATCTCATATTGTATTTTTATTTCACTGCATAGTTCAAGTTCATCTGCATCTAGGGTTTGTGATCTGAGCAATCCAAGGATCCATCTGAGCCACTCCAAAGGTCTCCAATTGTTCCAAGAGGGTCCATGTGTGTTATATCATCATATTGTACCCTTCAAAGTTCAAGGAAGTCAAGAAATCACAAGAACTGGCAAGGCATGTAAGCAGAGCTAGGGTTTTCACTGCACAGATGACCAAAATTAGGGTTTTGGTTTCAGAGGCCTTAACTCCAAATTTTTGGGCCATTCTTGTTTCTAATGTTCTTAAGATGTTATAAGGATCATGTGTACCAAGTTTGATGAAGAAATTCATTGTGGAGGTCATATGTTCATTAGGTAACTTCTTGAGCAAGTCAGAGCAAAATCAGGGCATCTGAGGCCCCCAAAAATGGAACCAAAGGGGTATTTTCATCAAATTGAAGTTATATGATCTTTATTTGATCATTGAAGTGCTTGGAAGTTCACAAAATTGAAGAAATTTGAGATAAACCAAAATTTGCCAAAAATGGAAATGACTTGTAATGGAAACTTTCCATTTTGGGAAAGTTCTTCAACCTCCTCTTTCTCAACCAAAAATGCATCAAATGAAACATTCTTGGTCATGAAAGTTGTAGATTAGGTCTTTTCCTTTTCAAAAAGTACAAGATCATGTTCTAATTCATTATGGAACTCAAGTTATGATCCTTCAAAGTTGGCAAAAATCCTATAATTTTCAAGAATGCACCAAAGAGGATTTTTTGCAAAACCACGTGCCAAGCCATTTCATGACCTATAATGCATCTCTAAACATCATACCATCATAGTACACGTCATTTTGATCAGAATTGGCCCAAGAATCATGCATTTTTATGCCTTGAACTTCAAGAAATTCCAAAAGGGCCAAAACTTCTCAAATTTGCAAAATGGCGTGAATCTTCCCATACACTTGTGCCAGCATGACAAATATGTTTCTATGGACCTCCTTGAACTCAGCTGAGGCCAGACACCCCTTGCAACCAGGCCTGCCATGACCCATACCTCAAGTACAACCAAACTTGACTGTTTGCAAAATCACCCATACCAATCAGCATAGCCCACACCAACTATTCTGACCTATCATAGCTTCACATAAATGCCTCAGGGACTCATTTTCATACACACACAAGCCTGCAAGCTCTCACATTTTCAAATTGCCAAAAATCCTCTCAAACTTCATCTCTTCGAAATTCATAAACCAGCCATCAAAAATCAAGGAAAACTTCACCAATCATCTCCATACACCCTCCAGATCATTTCCCAACCCTTAAACAAGCCTGAAACCTCAAGAATCCAAAACACGATTTCACTCACCTCTGAAATGAAACATTCAAAGAAGCCTATATAAACTCCTATCAAGCATTCCAGAAGCATAAGGGGATCAAGGGGAGTGGTTTAGCACCAAAGAAGAACCCAAAAGGTCCTAGTTTTGAAAGCTTCAACTCAGGTAACCTCAAGAACATTTTTTCCAGAAATGTATTTTTAAGTTCCTAAATGATTCCTCATGCTTCAGTGATCATGCTGATGTAATTTGTTTCGAAAATGGTTGAGTATTAAGCATGTATTGAGTTTCTGAAATTTCTGTTCAGTTTCATGTTTTGCTTCGAATCTCATGATTGATGAATGATAAATATGTTTTGAGGGTAGATTCATGTTTAGGAAGGTTAGGGGATTGTTTATGGAGATTTAGAGGCTTTGATTTGGCCTAGGGAAGAAGATAGGGTGAAGGTCTCGCTGGAGAAGATGACCGGAGCACTGTTCCGGTCACCTGAAAGTGATTAGGGCTTAATTAGGGTTTTATTTGCCAGACGTGTTCTGGGCCTTTGGATCAGGATTAGATTAGGAACGAGTGATCAGGATTAGTTCACTTAGGGTTTAATTCTGATTAATTAAATTAATTAAATAATTAGGCCAGTTTGATTGTGAACCACTGGATCCGGCGCGCAGTCAATTCCCTCCATTTTCCCTTTGAAACTCAGCCACTAGATGTGATTACTTCCCATTTATTTCATTTTTATTTTCATTTTATTGCATTTTCTTTCACATTTATTTTAAAATAGCAAAAATCATTAAAAAATTCTGAAAATTTGTATCATGACTTTTATTAATTTTCAGAAACCAAGAATATTTTTATTTTTATTTTTTGAATAAAAATTGTATTTTTAAAATATTTAAATGTTTGTTTTAATTAATTAATGGAAATTAATTAATTAAAATAGCATTTAGGTTTCTAAAAATCACCAAAAAATGCATGTTGCATCTTAACATATTTAGAAAAAATTTTAAACCCTTCATACATATTTATTTTTGGTTTTGATCATCATTTGACAATTTTCTTTGAATTTAGGGTTCATAAAATCACATTTTTTAACCCTAACCTTTGAAAAATCTTTTCTGCCTAACCATGAAGGGTTTGAAGTTGGTTGTTTTTGCATTGTTTCACATATATCATGTAGTATTTAGGATAGTTTTGGAATGAATTTATCTTGCATTTCCAATTTGTTTGGAATTTTACATTAAGGATCACCCAAAAAACCCTAGAAACATAGGAAATTCATAACTCCTTCTAGGTTTTGCTTCTGACCTCCCCCTTTGGATGGTAATCTAGTATAGGTTTAGGGTTCCTTTGAGTGAATTTTCAATTTTTTATCATGTCATTTGATTCTGTCTTTGCCATTTGCATCTCATCCTTTCATGTAACCCTAATTTTGCATCTTCACTTGCATTCATCTTGCATATGCATCCATACATGAACTTGCCATGACATTTCATGCATTCATATGTCATTTTAAACATCTTAGGACATGTTAGAATCATTCTTGATCATTTCTTCATTCATTTGCCATGATTTTCATTCATTTCCTTTCATTAACTTTCATGAACTTTCAAACTTCAAAGCATGCTTCATTTGCATTCATTCTTTGTATGATCATTTATATTCACTTTGTATATCTTTGCATCATGTCATAGTATCATTTGCATCATGTGTATGCTTCTGGTTTTGATCTTTGTCTTTGCATATGCATCATTCTATTTCATTTCTTTCCTTATGCATCTTGTGCTAACTTTTCAGGTTAATGGTAAGTTGTTTGAGAGGTGAATTTGCCTTCACCTCCCACTTCTTCTCATCTTTTTTATATTGAATCTTTGCTGCATTTTTGATTGTCTTTGAGTGGGCTTTCTCATTTGTGTTCATCTATCATTTTCTTTCTTTAAGTTACTTATCTTCTTCAATGAAGTAAGTAACTTATTTCTTATGCTTCCTCCACCTTTCATCTGCTTCTTCCATTGGTGGCTTCCTTGAAGATCTTTCTCTTAAGCCTCACAAACCCTAGGAATTCCAAGCATGATAACTTTTAGGACTTATTAGTTTCCCTTAGACTTTTTCCTTTGAGTCTTCTTTGTGTCTCTTTTCTCATATCATCATTAGAGACTAAACCTTTAAGGTTTTAATACTTTAGAATTAGGGTTATGCCTGCATCCTTCTCTTAGGATGGAGTGTATAACTTTAATTCTAATTGTTAAACCCTTAATTTGTTTAAACCTCTTAATTAACCCATCTAATAATCACTAAGACATTAACTTGTAACTTGGGCCTTACATTAGGGTTCTAATTCTTCCTTTATGGTTAAGAAGGACTAACCCTAGTGTTTAATGGACAAGTCCCCCTCAAGTTGTCTTACAAATCATAAAACTCACTTATTAATTTCATCTTCAATTAAAATCCATTTAATAAAGGTTTGTTTTGTCATGAATTTAATCCCTAACCATGGATTAAGTTGAGGTATCTTCCTCAGCTTAAGTGTTCTCTTCTATCATCCTTCTATTAGGATGGTGTAATGAGTTCACTAATCCTTGATTATGGATTAAACTCATTACTTAACACTAAAAAAACCCAAAAACATCTAATTAATCACAAGTGGGTTAATGATCTTAATCCTACATCATCATGACAATTAAGTTGAGATGCTTGTCTCATTCTTAAAGTAGGCTCATTATCCCTAATCAGGGAGGATAAAATGAGTTTACAAGCCTTTGATTTATGCTTAAGCTCATTAATTTATGACAAACACCAAAAAAAATAAAAGATTGAAAACACAAAAATCAAATAATAATCGTCCCCTTTGGGATTCCTTTCTCATCATCTTCATTCATAAACGAGAACTTGCCCCTTCCGTCTAATGCAAGACAATTAGCACTCGAGCCAGACGAGTCATACACTTGAGCATAGACAAGAAAGCAGTTCACAATCAATTTCATTTTCAGTATCTTTGAGTTGAACTACGGTGTTCTGACTTCCTCATTGCACGAGAGGATACGTAGGCATAACTTAACTGTTATCGAACAAAAGTCTATGTGTTCTCCCCCTCTTTCAGCATTCTCTTTTAAGCCTCAGTTCCTGAGCATTCACCTTTTGCATTGACACTTGTATACTCTTTTCCAGCTTTTGCACACAGATAGCACATATACTTACCCCTTTAAACACAAACTTTCAAGCATGGATCCCGTCGAGTACGACGGACAATCTGGGTGCTAATACCTTCCCAGGTTGTAACCAACCCCCTTTCTCAGTTTCTCTGCGTCTTATCCATCCTTTTTCTAGGTTTATGCAGCATTACCTTTCCTTCGAGATAAAAATACCTAGCTGGCGACTCTATTCATCTTCATTTCATCTTCTCCTTTCGCCGACCATTCGCGCTTGTACTGGGATGCAAATCTTCGGGAGCGACAGCTTGGCGACTTTGCTGGGGACCCTTATATTGCAACCAGGGCTTTTGGTTCTTTTTGTGGGTTCCTCCTAGCGCTTGTTTGATTTGTGTTTACAGGGGTGTTATGTGATACTTGTGCTTATTTATTGCTTTATTTATTGCTTTCTGTACAGCTTTATTTATTGCTTTCATTTATAGTTTTTATGCATTTCATACTGTCATTATCATATGTGCTGGATCTGCTGTTTCTTTGGTGGGTGGAGATTATTTAGTGATTAAGGTTCCATACCGGGGACCTGAGTGACAAATAGGCTAGTGTGGCTTCATATTCTTTCCCATTCCATTTCGATCTGGTGCGGGAATATGAAACACGGTTCAGACATGGGTTTCTTCTTGAGAACTCTGTGCTACGGATTTCCTGTAGTATTAGGGCTATCTGGGAAGCCTGCTAAGTCTAGATGACCTTTTATGACCTTCAACACCTGAGGTGAATTAGAGGAGGATCTTTTATGGTTATCATAAACACTATACCTCCGGGTTAGAAGTGTTTACACTTCTCATAACTGATCCAAGCCTGAGGATCCTTGTTCTAGAATAATACATGTGATGGGGTTGGGATGTTTACAGGTTTGCAGGAACCCTTGGCCTCATCATACCCTGTTACCAGTTTTGTTTTAAGAGTGCATCACTTTGGACAGTTCTTGTGAAAACCCTGGGTTTGTGACTCTTTATTTGAGTCCCCCACCTGGTTACTAGTTTTCTAAGCCTCCATCCGGACTTATGAACATATGGACCCCATCAAGGTAGATAACAGATCCAGCACTTGATCACAAACCCTTTGCATATCATTTTTCATACATCATTTTGCATCATTTAACATTTGCCTATTTGTTTTACAGGGTATCCGTATCTTATCTTTGGTTTGGCTTTGACCATTTTGCTGCTCAGACTTCTTCAGCTATCTACACCAGCATCTTCATCAGTGTTCCTTCTCCAGCACCTTCATCAGTTTGTCTTTATCAGAGATTCCTCTCCAATTTGTCTTCATCAGAGACTTTTCTTGAGCATCTTCTTCAGTGACCTTCATCAACAGTCACCCTCAGTACTCTTCACCAGCACCCATCATCAGCATGGTCACTTCCAGGAAGAGCAATGTCTCATACCATTTCTTTGAGCCTACTTTGACAAGCATCAGACAGATCCAGTCTCTCATCACCCCTGATTATGTCCCACTATTCAGGGAGCATTATGGGGGCATATTGGACATGATCATGGACCTGGATGCATCCTAGAGGAGCATGATTCATACTTGCTTGCAGTTTTATGATCCTCATCTCAGATGCTTCACATTCCCTGATTTTCAGTTCTGACCTCTGCTAGAAGAGTTCTCCATGTTGTTAGGTGTCCCTATCACGAGGGGGATTCCTTTCAACCCTGAGATGGTTGCTCCCAAGAATGAAGACATAGATAAGGCATTGCATTTGGAACCTGCCCTTATTGATCAGAGCATGACCACCAAGGCTGGGGTTCCAGGCCTTCACCTAGATTTCCTGATCTCCCAGGCCACCCTGCATGCTGCAGCAGGGAAATGGGATACTGTCTGTGCACTCCTAGCCCTCAGCATATATGGGGTTATCTTGTTTGCAGACGAGCCAAAGTTTGTAAGCAAGAATGCTATTCACTTGTTTTTACTAAGGAACCCAGTGCCTACCTTGCTTGGAGACTTCTATTATTCAGTACACCAGAGGAATGAGAAGCAAAGAGGAAGACTGGTCAGATGTTGTGCTCCCCTTTATTACTATTGGTTGCTAAGGCATTTGCCAAAGTCAGATACTTTCCTGAACCCTCATCAGCTAAGGAACTGGGCTAAGAGATTAATTGCCCTGACATCAGAAGACATCAGGTGGTGCACTCAGAGCACCAAGGGCAAAGACATCATTACTAGCTGTGGGCAATATCCTAATGTGCCTTTGATTGGAGTAAAAGGTTGCATCAATTACAACCCTTTACTTTTTAAGAGACAATTGGGGTATGCTTTGGTTCATCCTCCAAGAGGGAAAGATTTGACTGAAACCCTCTATTGTGAAATCCAGCACAACTCTGCTATTGTCAGACAGGCAGCCTGGGCCTGGGACAACATTCAGAATAAGGGGACAACTATCCTTGGCAAGTGCAACAACATTGCTTTAGCACAATATCTTGATTGGTCTCATACTAGGGTGTCGCTCCCACCAAATGACACCTGGTCAAGAGGGGTACAGACGCGAACGGTCGGCGAAAGAAAAGAATGAATAGAGTCGCCAGCTAGGCATTTTTATCCCAAAGGAATGGTAATGCTGCATAAACCTGAGAAAAGATGGATAAGACGGTTGCGAACCAGAGAAACTGAGAAAGGGGGTTGGTTACAACCTGGGAAGGTATTAGCACCCATATTGTCCGTCGTACTTGACGGGATCCACGCTTAAAAGATTTGTGTTTAAAAGGGGTAGTGTCAGTGCTATTTTATGTACAAAAGCTGGAAAAGAATGCAAGTGTCAGTGTAACAGAAATATGAAGTGTATAAGAGAAGTGTCAGTGTAAGGAAAGAGTGCAAAGCTCAAGACTATGAGGCTTAAAGAATAATGCTGGAAGAGGGGGAATATACAGAGACTTTTGTTTGATAACAGTTAAGTTATGCCTATGTATCCTCTTGTGCAATGAGGAAGTCAGAACACTGTAGTTCGACTCAAAGAGACTGAAAGATAAATTGACTTGTGAACTGCTCACTTGTCTATGCTCAAGTGTATGACCTGTCTGGCTCAGGTGCAAATTGTCTTGCATTAGATGGAAGAAGCGAGTTCTCGTTTGTGAGTGAGTGAGATGAGAGAAGAATCCCGGAGGAGATGATTATTATTTGTTTTTGGTTTTTTCAATCTTTTATTGCTTTTTTGTGTTTGTCATAATAAAATGAGCTTAAACCTAAACCAAGGGTTAGTAAACTCATCACATCCTCCCTCTGATTAGGGGTAATGAGAATACCTTAAGTATGAATTAAACACCTCACACTTAACCACCATGATGTAGGATTAAGATCATTAACCTACTTGCAATTATTTAGATGTTTTTGGAGTTTTTGTTTGGTGTTAAGTAATGAGTTTAAGCCATAATCAAGGATTTAATGGACCCATTACACCATCGTAATAGAAGGATAATAGATGAGAACATTTAAGCTGAGGAAGATACCTCAACTTAATCCATGATTAGGGATTAACCTCATGACAGAACAAAGCCTTTATTAAAGTGGATTTTAGTTAATGATAAGGTTAAGAAGTGAATTTTATGGTTTGTAAGACAACTTGAGGGGGACTTGTCCATTAACACTAGGGTTAGTCCTTCTTAACCAATTAAGGAAGAATTAGAACCCTAATGCAAGGCCAAAGTTACAAGTTTGATGTCTTAGTGATTATTAAATTGATTTATTAAAGGATTTAAACACATTAAGGGTTTAACACTTAGGATTAAATTTATACACTCCATCCTAAGAGAAGGATGCAGGCATAACCTTAATCACAAAGCCTTAAAACCTTGAGAGTTTAGTCCTTGATTAAGAGGTGAGGAGAGAAGACACAAAGATGACACAAAGGTAAAACTAATGGGGGGACTAATCAACCCTAATTGTTATCATGCTTGGGTTTTCCTAGGGTTTATGAGGCTTGCAAGGAGATCTTCAAGAGAGCCACCAAGGAAGAAGCAGGATGGAAAGAAAAGAAGCAACAAGAAGCAAGACAACTTACTTCACTTAAGAAGATAAGTTTCTTGAAGAAAGAAAGAGGAGAAGGAGCATGAATGAGCAAGCTCACTCTAATACACAAGTAAACATGCAGCAATGATGCATAAAAGAGATGAGAAGAGATCATGAGAATTGAAGGCAAATTCACTTCCAAAACACTTACCACCTGAAAAGTTAGCAACAAGAAATGAAATGAAATGAAAATGAGATGGAATGCAAAGATGAAAACCAAAGTCAGAAGCACAATCATGATGCAAATGATGCTATAAGATGGCATGAAAGCATGTCAAGAGATGAGGACGATCATACAAGCAATGAAGATGCAAATGAGACATGGAAGTAAGCATGAAAGTTCATGAAAACTTATGAAATGCAATGGATGCATAACATGTCAAATGGATGATGCAATGATCAAACATGATTCTAATATGTCCTAAGATGTCTTTCATGTCATGTGGATGCACAAAATGTCATGGAAAGTTCATGTATGCAAGCATATGAAGGATGAATGCAAATGAATGCAAAAATTAGGGTTCATGTACAAGATGCAATGCAAAATTCAAAATCAGAAGCAAATGATAAGATAAAAAATTGAAAATGGAATCAAAGGTACCCTAAACCCATACAAGCTCACTGCCCAAAGGGGGAGACCTAAATCTTAACCTAATGGAAGTTATGATTTTCTTAAGTTTGCTAGGGTTTTAAAGGTGATCCTAAAGGGAAAATTCCAAACAAATTGAAAATGCAAGATAAATTCATGCCAATTTTATCCTAGAAACTACATGATATGTGGAATGTAATGCAAAAAGAACCATCATCAAACTCTTCATGATTAGGCAGAAAATATTTTTATAATTAAGGGTCAAAATGTTGATTTTAAAGAACCCTAAATCAAAGAAAAAATGTCAAAATGGATCAAGAACCAAAAAGAAATTTGTATGAATGGTTTGATAATGTCTCTAAATGTGTCAAGATGCAATGTGATTTTTTTGGTGATTTTTAGAAACTTAAATGGTATTTTAATTAATTAATTCTCATTAATTAATTAAAATAAACATTTAAATATTTTAAAAATACAAATTTTATGCAAAAAATAAAATAAAAATTATTTTCAGAATGAGAAAAATATTTAGAACCACGATGCAAAAAATAAAATTTTTTAGAAAAGTTTTGCTATTTTTAATAAAATGATAAAGAAAATGCAAATAAAATGAAAATTAAATGAATTTAAATGGAAGTCAACTAATCCAAGGGTCAGGGTTTGAAGTTAGGACGCGGGAATTGACCAATGCGCGCATCTGAATGGCCAGAATTCAAACTTCACTAATTATGATTAAAACCCTAATCTGAGCCCTAATTACTTTCAGGTGACCGGAACAGTGTTCCGGTCATCTTCTCCGGCCAGCCTCTCATTCAATCTCTCTCAATACGTACAATCAAACCACTAAACTCTCCAGAAATAATCCTAACCCCATTCTAAACAAGAATCAGCCACCAAAGAACATTTATTTCACATGAACAAAGAGATTCGAAGCAAAACGGAAAATCTTTCAGAAATTTCAGAAGCTTCATACATGCTTAAAACTGAATCATTTTCAAAACCAAAAGGTGCAGTGTGATTAGTGAAGCATGGTGAACAATCTAAGAACTTAAGAAATCATTTCTGGAAAATTTGTTCTTGAGATTACCTGAACTGAAGCTTTCGAAAATGGTACCGGCTGGCTGCTTCTTTGCCTCAAATCAGCTCCAATGATCCTCCTGAAGAGTTTGTGATACTTGGTTGGAGTTTATATGGCCTCTAAGTGATGTTGGCTGAAGCTCAGTTCAAGAAATGTGAAAATCGTGTTTTTGATTCAGGGTGTTTCAAGGCAAAATGAAGGGTGGGAAATGATCCTTAATGAATATGGAGTTGAATGGTGGAAAAAGTTTGGGGATTTGATGGCTGAGCTATCAGTTTCGAAAGCTTTTGCATTTGGGATGATTTTGTGTATTCTGAGCAATGGGAGGATTCAGGTTCCAAACTTATGTGAAATGGCTTGCCTCTTTTCCACATAACATGATGGGATATGTCAGTGTAGTTGTTGTGGGCTATGTTGATTGGTATGGGGCAAAATGCATAAAGTCAAGAGTTGGTGTACTTGAGGTATGGGCATGTGGCAGGCTGGGATAGAGGCATGGCTATATGCAGCAAGGATCAAGGAATGCTATGAAATCATATTTGATGAGTTGTGGCAAGTGGATGAGAGGTTTTGATCCATTTTGCAATTTTGGGGAAGTTTGGCCCCTTTTGAAATTTGTGAAGTTCAAGGCATGAAACTTGAAAATTCTTTGGGCAATTCTGAATTATAAGTCATGTACTATGCTTGTGTAATGGTTAGAAGTGTGTTTGAAGTCACAAAATGATTTGGCAAGTGGTTTTGCAAGTTTCCCTCTTTGGCACATAAGTGAAATTTAAGTGATTTTTCCCAACTTTGACAAGCCATAACTTAAGTTCTATGATGAATTAGATCAAGTTCTTGTACTTTTTGAAAAGGGAATGATCCAATCTACAACTTTCATGACCAATAATTTTTCATTTGAAGCATTTTTGAATCAAAAAGAGGAGGTTGAAAAACTTTCCCAAAATGGCAAGTTTGCATTACAAGTCAGTTTCCCAAAATGGCAACTTTTGCAAATGGCTTGAAATTCTTCAATTTTGTGAACTTCTAACTTCTTATAAGATCAAATAAAGATCATATACTCCCAAAATGATGGAGAAGACCCTTTGGTTGGATGACTGGGGGCCTCAGATGCCCTGATTTTGCATTGACTTGCTCAAGAAGTCATCTATTGATCAGATGCCTCCCCATTGAATTTCTTCATGAAAATTGGTATGCATGATCCTTATATCATATAGAGACCAATAGAAACAAGAATGACTAAAAAATTTGGAGTTATAGCCTCTGAAACCAAAACCCTAATTTTAGGTCATCTGTGCAGTTAATCCTGGCTCTGCTTCTATGCCTTTCTCAGTTCTTGTGATTTCTTGACTTCTTTGATCTTGGGAGGATATAATATGATACTTGAACATACATGGACCCTCTTGAGATTATTGGAGACCCTTGGAGTGGCTCAGATAGCTCAGGGATTGCTCAGATCACAAACCCTAGATGTAGATGACTTTGAACCAATGCAGTGAGGCAAAATGCAATATGAGATGATATGAGTGATTTTATGCAAATGAAAAGAATCACAAGCCATGGTGTGAAATTAGTGAGGGAAAATTTGGGGTGTTTACAGCTGCCCCTATTCAAACATGAGTTAGCTGTGTAGGATGTAAGCATCGGGCTTAACAGACAAACAAGATAACTTGTGGTTGAATACCAAAGACAGTACAAAATTTGCGCTCACTGGGAAAAAGAAAAAGGACATAAATTGTAAAAGGAAGTAAGGTATGATTATGAAGTGAAAGTGATGGAGGACGACCATCAAGCAGAGGACGACTGCTGGAAAAAACAATGACGGGGACGACCGACATGCTGGGGAAATAAGGAGATCATGATAGGGACGACCATCAAGCAAAGAAACAAGATTCTATGGGGATTGAAGGTAAAGTAAATGATGGGGACGACCACCAGGTTCAAAACATAAATGAAGTAAATGATGAGGTACGGTCATCAAAGGTGAAGGACGATCACCTAGCAGGGGACGGCTGCCCTATCTGGGAGAAAGATGAGGGACGGTCATCTAAGGTGAAGGACGATCACCTGGCAAGGTACGGTTGCCAAAAGTATCACGACATAGGACGAATCCCGAATAGAAAAGGTCGACGATGGGGACGGCCATCGGATAAAAATGATGAAGGACGATCATTAAGAGGTGAAGGACGGTCACCTAGCAGGGTACGGCTGCTCTCGGGGTTTATCATAACATAGGACGAATGTCAGATAACGAGGTCAACAATGGGGATGGCCATCGGATAAAATGATGAAGGACGATCATCGAAAGGGTGAAGGATGATCACCTAGCAGGGTACGACTGCTAAAAATATCACGACATAGGACGAATGTCGGATAGGAAAGGGTTCCAATAATGGAGACTCCGCTGGGGGAATGACGAAGGACGGTCATCAAAAAGGTGAAGGACGATCACCTGGCAGGGTACGGCTGTCGGAAGTATAACAACATAGGACGAACGTCGGATAAAAAGGAAATGATTCAATGGGTTTTTCTAGGGGTAGGTGACACGGACAGGTGTCGGGAGAGTGTATTGACATGCATTTGTGAGTGCAAAGGGGACGCTTTGGCTTTCTGCTAGGGAATTTGAGAGGTATTCTTTATATTGTTGATGGCATGTTAGTATTCATAGGTGATCGATTCAAAACATGGCTTACGATTATTCAATATGTTTGACTTTTGCCGTAATGCTCTGTATTAGACTGAATGCTATGCTCTGGGGGGAGAGTATGATGCGAATGCTATAATTATGCTAAAGATACCAGCTGGGGACGAGATCATTGGTAGATCTGATAAGATGTATGACTCTGCTTGGGGAAATAGGTCACTGATAGACCTATCTTAGATGATGAGGAGCCCAGCTGGGGATGCAAAAGCTTTCGTCACTTTGTTGTGAGATCTTCAGGCATTGCTCTTCTGGATAGAGGTTGAAATTCTGTGGGGGATGGTTCCCTGTCTTTGCACTTGGCTGGGGAGGAATGATCACTGAACTACCTTTCTGGTGATTATGTAGAGGCCCTGCTGAGGGTGATGGACCTAGCTGGGGAAATGGTGCCTGGCAACTCTAGTGGGGAGAAAGCATCTCTGGTACTGCTTGGAAGATGTGCTTGAGGAAATAATGATTTGGCAGCTTGCTGGGGAGAGTGCTTTCATGCCCCATGTTGTGCCTTGAATACCTGCACTCTTGTTATGACAAAAAACGTACAAGTACCCCGAGGTATCCCTTACTGGATTCCATCATAGGAATTTAGACACTCCCGGGAGCAAATATATTTCCTGCAAGCATGTAAATTTAGAAAAGACACATCTGTATTTATGCAACCAATATATTAAGGACATCAGACACTTTTGCAAACAAAGATAAAAATGTACGAGGCAAAATGTGACTGAAGATCTGATTTTATTAATTTGAGGTGCCCTGAATTGGCAAGTACAGTCAAAGAAACAAATACCCTGAAATGAGGAGATTGTTACAAATTGAGAAACAAAAAGGTGCTGGCAATGTTGATGACGCTTTAGTGAGCTTCCCTTTTGCTATGACTTGTATGACATTGACGTTCTTCTCATCTTGCTTCTGAATAAGGTTGATTCTGACCCATGATTTAACCTTTCGAAGCTTGCCATTTTGTAAGTGATACAGCCGAATTCAGAATGCAGTTGTTCGCTTATTCCCTTATTTTGCGTGGACCGCCCTTTCAGGTTTTCAATCCACCGGGATACCCATTTTTGCCTGAGCTGTCCAATGCTGCTTTTCAACTCAGCGGGTGTACACATTTTTTTTGTTTATTTTCCCTTATTTTTGCCTGAGTCTTTTATTCTGTTTTTGACTCGCCGGGATGCCCTATTTTTTCCTGGACTTACATTCTGTTTTTATGTCCAGTGGGTCATTTTATGCGAAGTATTTTTTAACTGCATCTGAATTCACAGGGGACAGGAAGTCTTCACCATCAATAGTACTGAGCATCAGTGCTCCACCAGAGAAAACTTTCTTTACTATGAACGGACCATCGTAATTTGGAGTCCACTTGCCCCTGTGGTCTATATGAGGAGGGAGGAGTCTTTTCAGCACTAGATCTCCTATTTGGTATTCTCGAAGCCTGACTTTCTGATCAAAGGCTTTCTTCATTCTTTTCTGATACAGCTGCCCATGACAAATTGCAGCCAATCTCTTCTCTTCAATCAGAATTAGTTATTCGTATCGGGATCAGACCCATTATGCTTCATTCAGCTTAACATCCATTAGTACCCGCAAGGAGGGTAATTCAACTTCAAAACGTAGGACTACCTCCATACCATACATAAGTTGATACGGTGTTGCCCCAGTGGATGTTCTGATTGACGTACGGTACCCATGCAAGGCAAATGGTAGCATTTCATGCCAGTCTTTGTAGGTGACCACCATCTTTTGCACAATCTTCTTGATATTCTTGTTAGCTGCCTCCACAGCGCCATTCATCTTTGGCCTGTAAGGAGAAGAATTGTGGTGTTGGATCTTGAAGTCCCGACACAGTTCTGCCATCATTTTATTGTTTAAGTTGGAACCATTATCAGTAATGATTCGCTCGGGCACTCCATACCGACAGACGATGTCTCTCTTCAGGAATCGGGCTACCACTTTCCTGGTGACATTTGCATAGGAAGCTGCTTCAACCCACTTGGTAAAATAGTCAATAGCTACCAGGATGAATCTGTGGCCATTTGAAGCATTCGGTTCAATCTTGCCAATCATATCAATGCCCCACATGGAAAAAGGCCAGGGTGAAGACATCACATTTAAAGGATTGGGAAGCACATGCACTTTATCTGCATAAATCTGGCATTTGTGGCATTTCCTGGCGTAAGTACAACAATCTGCATCCATTGTGATCCAGTAGTAGCCTGATCTTAGCAACTTTTTAGCCATGGCATGCCCTCCAGCATGGGTACCAAAAGATCCTTCGTGCACCTCGTGCATCAATAAGTCTGCTTCTGTCTTATCAACACATCTGAGAAGTACCATATCAAAGTTTCTCTTGTACAAGGAACCATCAGCATTCAGGAAGAAACTACCAGCTAGCCTTCTTAATGTCTTCTTGTTATTGGATGATGCCCCAGGTGGGTATGTTTGATCCTCCAAGAAGCATTTGATGTCGTAGAACCAAGGCTTATCATCTTTAGCAAGGTCTGTTGAGAATACATATGCTGGTCTATCAAGTCTGGATACTGAAATCCGAGGCACAAAGTTGGCAGCTTGAACTTTGATCATGGATGAAATGGTAGCCTAAGCATCTACAAACGGATTTTCATCTCGAGGGATATACTCAAGCTTGACTGTGGTGAAGAATGTAAGTAACCTCCTTGTATAGTCCCGGTAGGGTATCAGATGCTCCTGGTGAGTATACCATTTGCCGTTGGTTTGATTAATTACCAGAGCTGAATCTCCGAATACAGTCAAATTCTTGATTCTGAGGTCAATGGCTTCCTCAAAACCCATAATACAAGCTTCGTATTCAGCTTCGTTGTTAGTGCAGTTAAAGGTGAGTTTTGCCGAGAAAGGCATGTGAACTCCCTTGGGTGTAATGAGAACTGCACCAACACCACGACCATTCATATTAGCAGCCCCATCAAACATCATAGTCTATTCTTCT
Source organism: Lathyrus aphaca (assembly GCA_963966055.1). Lineage (NCBI taxonomy): Eukaryota > Viridiplantae > Streptophyta > Magnoliopsida > Fabales > Fabaceae > Lathyrus > Lathyrus aphaca. The sequence continues at coordinate 410,654,591 of OZ014520.1, forward strand.
TCCGGGTCCGGCCCTTCAGTGTGAATAGGCTCTTTATGATCTTTTGCTTTTATGAACATGATGTCTTCATCAGGGAAGTCAAATCTCATAGGCTGGTAATCATCAATGGGTTGCTCAGCAAGATAATCAGACAATACACTGCCTTTGATGGCTTTCTGAGATGTGTACTGAATGTCATATTCCGTGAGAATCATTTGCCATCTTGCAACCCGTCCGGTAAGCGCTGGCTTCTCAAATATGTACTTAACTGGGTTCATCTTTGAAACCAATAAAGTAGTGTGGGTCAACATGTACTGCCTTAGTCGGCGAGCGGCCCACACTAAAGCACAACAAGTTTTCTCGAGCAGTGAATAACGTTGTTCACAGTCGGTAAACTTTTTGCTTAGGTAGTAAATTGCATACTCTTTTCGACCACACTCATCATGCTGGCCCATCACACACCCCATTGACTCTTCTAATACTGTCAAGTACATTATTAGAGGTCTTCCTTCAACTGGAGGCATAAGGATTGGAGGCTCTTGTAAGTATTCCTTGATTTTGTCAAAATCCCTCTGGCAGTCTTCATTCCACCTGACCGTCTGCTCTTTTCTTAACAGCTTGAATAAAGGCTCACAGGTTGTAGTAAGGTGAGATATGAACCTTGAAATGTAGTTCAATCTACCAAGGAACCCTCGAACTTCTTTTTCAGACTTTGGTGCAGGTATTTCTTGAATGGCTTTGACTTTGTCAGGGTCAACTTTAATCCCTTTCTCACTTACAATAAATCCCAGCAGCTTACCGGATTGCACCCCGAATGTGCATTTATTGGGGTTCAGCTTCAATTGGTACTTCCTCAGACGCTTGAATAGTTTCAACAGATTCACCAGGTGGTCTTCTTCCGTGAGGGACTTGGCAATTATGTCATCCACATAACAATCAATTTCTTTATGGATCATGTCATGGAATAATGTTACCATAGCCCTTTGATAAGTGGCACCAGCATTCTTCAGTACGAATGGCATCACCTTATAACAGAATGTGCCCCAGGGTGTGATGAAAGTTGTCTTCTCCATGTCTTCAGGTGACATCTTGATTTGATTATATCCTGAAAATCCATCCATGAAGGAGAACACCGAGAACTGAGCCGTATTGTCAACCAATACATCAATGTGAGGTAATGGGAAGTCATCTTTCGGGCTGGCTCTGTTCAGGTCCCGGTAATCCACACACATCCTCACTTTTCCATCTTTCTTAGGCACATGTACAATGTTAGCAACCCACGGCGGGTAACTAGTCACAGCAAGGAAACCGGCGTCCCACTGTTTCTGTACCTCTTCTTTTATCTTCATGGCCATATCCGGGCGAGTACGGCGCAACTTCTGTTTTACTGGCGGAGAGTCTTCTTTCAGAGGCAGCTTGTGCATAACAATGTCGGTGTCCAACCCTGGAATATCCTGATAAGACCAAGCAAAAACATCCACATATTCCTGAAGCATGTCAATAAGTTGTTCTTTCACTGAATCTTGCAGACGGGCCCCGATCTTAACTTCTTTCAGGTCTTCTTCTGTACCAAGATTAACCGTCTCAACTTCCTCCTGATGAGGAATGATAACCTTCTCCTCTTGTCTCAACAACCTGGCTAGCTCTTCAGGAAGTTCATAATCTTCTTCAAACTCTTCATCAGCTTGATTAATCGGATTGCCAAAGTCATATGAAGTCATAGCGGTGTTGTTGTCGGTGCGGTCTGGAGGGCACTCTCTGCAAGGGTTTAAATTTGTTCATTTTAGTGATCAGTTTTATCTTGTTTAGAAAAAGTGAAAATGAAGTTATTATTTTGAAAACATTGCCATTTTATTTTTGTACAAAAAATGAAAAATGAAAAACAGTGAGCGGAAAAGAAAAGACTCATTTGCAAAAGATGTCCTGATATTCATTAATTGATCGTTTCACAAAATACAAGATGGCCCGATTACAAAATGAGTCCTGACATCTTGGGCAAGATGCAGGACTTGATGCATGCTTTAAAAACAGGAAATAATAATTACTCTGTAGGAGTAACTCTTATAATTTCCTGGGAAGACCAGTTTGAGACACGGTTCCCCGGGATCCTTGGACGTATCCAGCTTTCCAGGTTGCGCTCATCTTCTGACTCATCTTCCAAGCTATTCACAGCATCCGGGGTGAGCATCCCCCCACTAACAAACTTTGGCTCCTTTGCAGCCTCTGGTTGATCTTGTCGAGTTGGTCTATAACCCAACCCGAATCGGTCTTCTTTCTTTTCAACTGGCAGCAGCTTGCCTCAGCCTTGAGCGGTACCCTCCTCAACAACCTTCCAGGCTTGTTGATATGAGGTGATGGAAGTCCCCAGCACAGCAGATGCTTCATTAATATTAAGGGCCTCAAACCCCTGACTCATTGTTTCATGGATCTCCCCATCCATTTCAATGTATTTGAAAGTAGCCAGCTGGCTAACGAAGATATCCTCCTCCCCACAAATGGAAATAACTTGGCCCTCCCACTCAAATTTTAACTTCTGGTGAAGGGTTGACGTCACGGCGCCAGCGGCGTGTATCCATGGTCTACCCAATAGACAGCTGTAGGCAGGCTGTATATCCATCACAAAGAAGGTCGTTTTGAAAACCTGTGGGCCAATCGTTATCGGTAATTCTATCTCTCCCAGAACTGATCTTTTAGAGCCATAAAAGGCTCTCACTACCAAGTTGCTTGGGCGTAGTGCCAATCAATCCCGTTCCAGCTTCACAAGGGCTTTCTTGGGTAGGACGTTGAGGGATGACCCCGTGTCCACCAGTACATGAGAAAGAACAGCGCCCTTACACTCCAAAGTAATGTGCAAAGCCTTGTTGTGATTGTGACCTTCCATTGTCAGATCAGTGTTGGTAAATCCTAGCCCATGACTAGCGTTGACATTTCCAACCACAGCCTCTAACTGATTGACAGTAATCTCCTCCGGCACATAAGCTGCATGCAGGACCTTTAATAGTGCGTTCCGATGAGCCTCAGAGCACATTAGCAATGATAGTATGGAGATCTTGGAAGGTGTTTGGTGAAGCTGGTCCACCACCTTGTAATCACTCTTTTTGATGATCCTCATGAATTCATCAACCTCTTGATCAAAGGAGTCTTCAAAGTTTCTTTAGCAACTGGTTCTTCTTGCACCATGCTTTTCCCTTTTGCTTTAGCAGCAGCTTCTGCTTCAGCAATGGGTCTTGGTGTTTGCGAGGCAAAGTGACGTCCGCTTCTAGTGAAGCCTCCACCTCCCCCACATTGTCTATCTGAGGTGAAGAAGTTGATGATTCTAAAGTGATTTTCTGCCCCTCGCAGTATAGATCTGAGCCATAATGCCACAGGATGGCATTATTGCTTTCGTAAGGAACTGGCCCAGGCACTGTGATAGTGACTGGATTGATAGCAGCTGCAGAGGGGACCATAATGGTGTGTGGATCATAATATATGGTAACTGGGGCTCTGACAGGAGTAGTATTTTGTTGTGAATTGTTGGAAAGAACATTTGCGGGATCGTAGTATATCATAACTGCTGAGACACTTTCATTAACTGCTGCTGATGTTGTAAACGGTACTGTTGACTGGACGGGAGTTGAAGTTGTAGCAGGAACTGATGGAATAATGGGTGTTGTCGTTGTAGAAGGAATTGTGACTGAACTTGTATCCGCTGAAGTGATTGATTGAGTAATTGTTGGAGTTGTAGCAGAATCTGTTGGAACAAGGGTTGCTGATGTTGTAGGAGTATCTGTGATTGTTGATGAAGGAATTGTTGGAGTTGTAGTTGTTGTTGTCGTAATCTGAAGAATGCCACCTTTAATGAGGCCATCTATGCCGTTTCTTAGTCTCTCACATCCATTAATGGCAATATTGCAATAGCCACAACCGAGCTCACATCCGGGGAACACTTGGCATTCTAACAGCTGAGCTTTGATTTCAACCAAAGGTGTTCGGATTTGTGCAACATTGTTGATTAAAGTGGATGGTTTTCCCTCCTCAATATCATTAATCCTAGGCCCATTGTGACTAGGCATTGGATTTCTTGTGACGTTTGGGGGAGGTGAAAAATTGAGAGCTTTTGAGTCCACCAGATCTTGGACTTTCATCTGTAAGGCCCTGCATTTTTCAGTATTATGCCCCGGTGCATTTGAGTGGAATGCACACCTGGAATTTGCATCATAGTTCTTTGGCATATTAAGAGGATCTGGAGGTGCCAATGTGCTTAACTCAACTAGGTTGAGCTTCAGGAGTTGTGGCAAGAGTGCAGCATACGGCATTGGAATTGGGTCAATCACCTTGTTTGCTTGAGATGGCCTTTGTTGAAAGGGACGCTGTTGTTGATTACCATTGTTGTTGTTATACGACCTTTGTTGTGGATAGTGAGGTTGTTGTTGATACTGTGGTTGTTGTTTCTGAGGATACAATGGTTGTTGTGGAATTGGAGCTGGGATGGTAACAGCTGCTACTGACCGGTGAGCATATTGAGGCCTACCCCTGCTTGCATGAATGGAATTAGTTTCACCTGCCCTTCGGAGGTCCTGCAAAAGGTTTCCTGGGATTGCTGGAGGAACTTGCACCACTGTCGGAGATTTTGCCCATTTTTAAGAGACTTTCAATTCTCTCACCAGCTATGACTACGTCAGCAAAACTGGTAGAGGAGAAAGCATCCAGCCTATCAATATAAGTCCCTTGCAATGTATTCATGAACATGTCGGCCATTTCTCTTTCCGACATGGGTGGTTGGACAGCAGCAGCAAGCTGTCTCCATCTTTGAGCATACTCTCGGAAGCTCTCTCTAGAAGATTGAGACATTCCCATTAGGAGGGTCCTGTTGGGAGCCATGTCCAGGTTGTACTGATATTGCCGGATGAAAGCTTCGGCTAAATCCTTCCAACATCTTATGGTAGCCCTAGACAAATGTGAATACCACTCTCTCGAAGCTCCAGTCAGACTGTCCTCAAAGTAGAACATCCACAACTTTTCATCCATAGTATAAGCTTTGAGCCTTCCCAAGAAAGACTGCAGATGAGTACGAGGAAAGGATGTACCATTGTACTTCTCAAAGCATGGGGGTTTGAATTTATGGGGAATTCTCACCCCATCTACTAGGCCCATGTCCATCACATCGAAGCCCAAAGAATTCTGAGACTCCAAAGACCTCAACTTTTCAGCAATCTCGTCCAATCTTCTGTCATATACCTCATCTCCAGCCCCTATAACAGTAAATTGTTCTTCCTGGGGATCCTCCTGTAGGATTCTGCCCCCAGCAGTATTACCTTGAACATTCCTCGGGATGTTAACTTCCGGATTCAGGTGAGGTCCATACTCTGGTGGGTTAATACGAGGCTGCCCCTGTTCATTGTTGCTAGTTCCTCCTGTTCCAAGATGAGGTTCCTCAGGAGTTTGTCTTTCCACCAGCTCTCTCAGTCTTTCTTGGCTCTGGGCTAAGCCAGTCATTACTGCCATGAACTGAGACATCTGATTTCTCATCTCTACTCTCTCATTGGACATCTGATTTCTGACCTCAGACAGGTCCTGCTGTACTTGTTCCATTTGAATGCCGGGAAGGTTGTTGCGAGTCGGGTACCGGTGCGTGCGGTTGACAGGGAACACTCGGCGACGAGCAATATTTCCTGAGATCACAACAAAGTTATAAATAATAACAATAACAAAACCTACAAAACAAACACAAAGTCAGTATGCAATGCAGTATGCTTATTTGTTTTCCAAGGTATCCGATTTGGTTCTTGGTTTTGACCTTTCCAGACCTCGAGGAAGATGCTTGAGTTGTTGAGAGAAAACCCAAATGAAAACAAACTACAATGCATTACAAATGAGGAACAATACATAGTTTGTTTTACAATACATGCCCTTGAAGGGTCAAAATACAACAAAAGAAAAGTACATCAAATGGAAACAAACAACAAGCAAAGGATCAGACATCCAGTCCAAACTCATCTTCTCTGACCTCCTTTAGGAGGGCCTCATTCACTGGACCAGCTGGGTGCTCTGTAATGGTCCTAATGAGGAGGTTCCTGGTAGCAATGGCAGTGGTCAACTTCTTATGCCTGCCCTGGTCCTTTGATCTCTTCAATCCTGCTCTGAGCTTCAACTCTGAAATCTCCTTCTGAGCTGCCAACAAAGCTTCCTGCTGCTTCTTCTCACTGGCCTCTAGCTGTTCAATCTTGGCTTGAGTCTTCTGGTCTTCTTGTGTACGGGCTTCAGTGATTCAGACCCATCTAGCCTGACTCTCTTGCAGATAGTGCTCAGCCCTAGCTTTCTGGATTTTGGCCTCCTTACAGGCATTCTTCAATATCTGTTCCCCAGCCCTTGCTTTCCTTATGTAGTCCTTTGTCTTCTCAATTTTGGCAAGATGTTCCACCCTGAGCTTTTCCAATCTCTCAATGTCCAGACGACACTCACTTCTTTCCCAAAGAGTCTTCTTCAAGGCTTGAGATAAGTTCTCATTCCTTTCCTTCAACTTTTCAAATTCCTCCAGGCTAACTGTTGCTGCAGGCTGTACTGTGGATGGTCCAGGCATGTCTTCCAAGGTGAAAGGCATTCTGGTAATCTGAGCTCTAGTACAGGACCAATCTAAATAATGAGCTGAAGCAACATTGTTACATCTTCCAAGGATAGCCATCCCTTTTGTCTGGATGTTGTCCCAAGCCCAGGATGCTTGTCTAACAACAGCTGAATTAGGTTGCACTTCACAATATAGGGTCTCAGCTAAATCCTGTCCTCTGGGAGGGTGAATCAAGGCATAACCCAATTGTCTCTTAAACAGTAAAGGATTGTAGTTGATGCAACCTTTTACTCCTATGAGAGGCACATTTGGATATTTCCCACAGCTGGTGATAATGTCCTTGCCTTTGGTGCTCTGGGTGCACCATCTGATATCATCTGAAGTCAAGGCAATGAACCTCTTGGCCCAATTCTTCTGCTGATGTGGGTTTAAGAAGGCATCTGATTTAGGTAGGTGTCTGAGCAGCCAGGTGTAAAACAAAGGAGCACAACATCTTACCAACTTCCCCCTTTGTTTCTCATTCCTCTGATGAATGGAGTAGTAGAAATCACCTAGCAATGTGGGTACTGGCTTCTTCAGACGAAATAGATGGATGGCATTCTTGCTGACAAATTTAGGCTCATCTGCAAACAATATAGCCGCATATATGCTGAGGGCTAACAATGCACAGACTGCCCTTCACTCTCCCAATGAAGCCTTCAGGATGGCTTGAGAAATCAAGAAGTCCAAATGTAAACCAGGAATTCCAGCTTTTGTTGTCATACTTTGCTCAATAAGGGCAGGCTCCAAGTACAGTTCCCTTGCTATTTCTTCATTTCTGGGAGCAGTCATCTCTGGGTTGAAGGGGATTCCACCTCTGATAGGCACTCCAATTAACAAAGAGAATTCTTCCAACAGAGGTCCCATCTGAAAGTCTGGAAAGGTGAAACATCTCAGTGGTGGGTCATAGAACTGCAAGCATGTGTGGATCATGCTTCTCTGAGAAGGATCAAGATCCACAACCATATCCAAGATGCCCCCATAGTGCTCTCTGAACAGTGGGATGTGGTCAGGGGTGACGAGTGACTGGATCTGCCTGATACCAGTCAATACAGGCTCAAAAAAGTGATAAGATATGTTGCTTTTCCTAGGAGTAGCCATGAGTGTTGTTGAAGAAGCTGAAGATAAGGGCTGATGAAGATTACAGACTAAGGAGCTGGAGGTGGACCACTGACAGACTGGTGCTGGTGGTGATGGAGATAACTGAAGCAAATAATCTGATGAAGACAGCTGAAGCAGAGGTCTTATGCAGAAGAAGAGGTCAAAACCAAAACCAAGATACAATGAAATGGATACCCTGAAAAGCAAATAAACAAATGTCAAATGATGCAATGATGATATGCAAATGATATGCAAGGGTTTGTGATTAAGCTGGATCTGATTATCTATCTTGATATAAAGCCCATGTATGTTCAAAAGTCCAGATGAGGGCTCAGAAATCCAGTAACCAGGGTGGGGAACTCAAATAAAGAGTCACATGCCCAGGGTTAATCACAAGAACTATCCAAAGTGGAGTAATCTTAAACAAAACAGTGACAGGGTATGATGTGGTCAAGGGTTCCTGCAAACCTGTAAACAGTCCAACCCCCTCACAGGTTATGTTCTAGAACAAGGATCCTCAGACTTGGATTAGTTATGAGAAGTGTAAACACTTCTAACCCGGAGGTACAGTGTTCACAATAACCATAAAAGATCCTCCTCTAACTCACCTCAGCTTCTGAAGGTCATAATAAAGGTCATCCAGACTTAGCAGGCTTCCCAGATAGCCCTAGCACTACAGGAAATCTGTAGCACAGAGTTCTCAAGAAGAAACCCACATCTGAACCGTGTTTCATATTCCCGCACCAGACCGAAATGGAATGGGAAAGAACATGAACCACTCTAGCCTAGGTGTCACTCAGGTCCCAGGTATAGGACCTTAAACTCTCAATGGAACCCCACCCACCAAGACAACGAACCAGATCCAGCAATGACAATATGAAATATGCAAAACTGTAAAGAATGCAAAAAAAAAAGTTGTACATAAAGCAGTAAATAAAGCAAAATAAATAAACACAAATCAAACAAGCGCTAGGAGGAACCCACAAAAAGAACCAGAAGCCCTGGTTGCAGTATAAGGATCCCCAGCAGAGTCGCCAAGCTGTCGCTCCCACCAAATGACACCTGGTCAAGAGGGGTACAGACGCGAACGGTCAGCGAAAGAAAAGAATGAATAGAGTCGCCAGCTAGGCATTTTTATCCCGAAGGAATGGTAATGTTGCATAAACCTGAGAAAAGATGGATAAGACGGTTGCGAACCAGAGAAACTGAGAAAGGGGGTTGGTTACAACCTGGGAAGGTATTAGCACCCAGATTGTCCGTCGTACTCGACGGGATCCATGCTTAAAATATTTGTGTTTAAAAGGGGTAGTGTCAGTGCTATTTTGTGTACAAAATCTAGAAAAGAATGCAAGTGTCAGTGTAAAAGAAATATGAAGTGTGTAAGAGAAGTGTCAGTGTAAGGAAAGAGTGAAAAGCTCAAGACTATGAGGCTTAAAGAATAATGTTGGAAGAGGGGGAATATACAGAGACTTTTGTTCGATAACAGTTAAGTTATGCCTACGTATCCTCTTGTGCAATGAGGAAGTCAGAACACCGTAGTTCGACTCAAAGAGACTGAAAGATAAATTGACTTGTGAACTGCTCACTTGTCTATGCTCAAGTGTATGACCTGTCTGGCTCAGGTGCAAACTGTCTTGCATTAGATGGAAGAAGCGAGTTCTCGTTTGTGAGTGAGTGAGATGAGAGAAGAATCCCGGAGGAGGTGATTATTATTTGTTTTTGGTGTTTTCAATCTTTTATTGCTTTTTTGTGATTGTCATAATAAAATGAGCTTAAACCTAAACCAAGGGTTAGTAAACTCATCACATCCTCCCTCTGATTAGGGGTAATGAGAATACCTTATGTTTGAAGTAAACACCTCACACTTAACCACCATGATGTAGGATTAAGATCATTAACCTACTTGAAATTATTTAGTAATGAGTTTAAGCCATAATCAAGGATTTAATGGACCCATTACACCATCCTAATAGAAGGATAATAGATGAGAACATTTAAGTTGAGGAAGAATTAGAACCCTAATGCAAGGCCAAAGTTACAAGTTTGATGTCTTAGTGATTATTAAATGGATTTATTAAAGGATTTAAACACATTAAGGGTTTAACACTTAGGATTAAATTTATACACTCCATCCTAAGAGAAGGATGCAGGCATAACCTTAATCACAAAGCCTTAAAACCTTGAGAGTTTAGTCCTTGATTAAGAGGTGAGGAGAGAAGACACAAAGATGACACAAAGGTAAAACTAATGGGGGGACTAATTAACCCTAATTGTTATCATGCTTGGGTGTTCCTAGGGTTTATGAGGCTTGCAAGGAGATCTTCAAGAGAGCCACCAAGGAAGAAGCAGGATGGAAAGAAAAGAAGCAACAAGAAGCAAGACAACTTACTTCACTTAAGAAGATAAGTTTCTTGAAGAAAGAAAGAGGAGAAGGAGCATGAATGAGCAAGCTCACTCTAATACACAAGTAAACATGCAGCAATGATGCATAAAATAGATGAGAAGATATCATGAGAAGTGAAGGCAAATTCACTTCCCAAACACTTACCACCTGAAAAGTTAGCAACAAGAAATGAAATGAAATGAAAATGAGATGGAATGCAAAGATGAAAACCAAAGTCAGAAGCACAATCATGATTCAAATGATGCTATAAGATGGCATGAAAGCATGTCAAGAGATGAGGACGATCATACAAGCAATGAAGATGCAAATGAGACATGGAAGTAAGCATGAAAGTTCATGAAAACTTATGAAATGCAATGGATGCATAACATGTAAAATGGATGATGCAATGATCAAACATGATTATAATATGTCCTAAGATGTCTTTCATGTCATGTGGATGCACAAAATGTCATGGCAAGTTCATGTATGTAAGCATATGAAGGATGAATGCAAATGAAGGCAAAAATTAGGGTTCATGTACAAGATGCAATGCAAAATTCAAAATCAGAAGCAAATGATAAGATAAAAAATTGAAAATGGAATCAAAGGAACCCTAAACCCATACAAGCTCACTTCCCAAAGGGGGAGACCTAAATCTTAACCTAATGGAAGTTATGATTTTCTTAAGTTTGCTAGGGTTTTAAAGGTGATCCTAAAGGGAAAATTCCAAACAAATTGAAAATGCAAGATAAATTCATGCCAATTTTATCCTAGAAACTACATGATATGTGGAATGTAATTCAAAAATAACCATCATCAAACTCTTCATGATTAGGCAGAAAAGATTTTTCTAAGTTAGGGTCAAAATGTTGATTTTAAAGAACCCTAAATCAAAGAAAAAATGTCAAAATGAATCAAGAACCAAAAAGAAATTTGTATGAATGGTTTGATAATGTCTCTAAATGTGTCAAGATGCAATGTGATTTTTTTGGTGATTTTTAGAAACTTAAATGGTATTTTAATTAATTAATTCTCATTAATTAATTAAAATAAACATTGAAATATTTTAAAAATACAAATTTTATGCAAAAAATAAAATAAAAATTATTTTCAGAATGAGAAAAATATTTAGAACCATGATGCAAAAAATAAAAGTTTTTAGAAAAGTTTTGCTATTTTTAATAAAATGATAAAGAAAATGCAAATAAAATGAATTTAAATGGAAGTCAACTAATCCAAGGGTCAGGGTTTGAAGTTAGGACGCGGCAATTGACCAGCGTGCGCATTTGAAAGGCCAGAATTCAAACTTCACTAATTATGATTAAAACCCTAATCTGAGCCCTAATTACTTTCAGGTGACCGGAACAGTGTTCCGGTCATCTTCTCCGGCCAGCCTCTCATTCAATCTCTCTCAATACGTACAATCAAACCACTAAACTCTCCAGAAATGATCCTAACCCCATTCTAAACAAGAATCAACCACCAAACAACATTTATTTCACATGAACAAAGAGATTCGAAGCAAAACGGAAAATCTTTCAGAAATTTCAGAAGCTTCATACATGCTTAAAACTGAATCATTTTCAAAACCAAAAGGTGCAGTGTGATCAGTGAAGCATGGTGAACAATCTAAGAACTTAAGAAATCATTTCTGGAAAATTTGTTCTTGAGATTACCTGAACTGAAGCTTTCGAAAATGGTACTGGCTGGCTGCTTCTTTGCCTCAAATCAGCTCCAATGATCCTCCTGAAGAGTTTGTGATACTTGGTTGGAGTTTATATGGCCTCTAAGTGATGTTAACTAAAGCTCAGTTCAAGAAATGTGAAAATCATGTTTTTGATTCAGGGTGTTTCAAGGCAAAATGAAGGGTGGGAAATGATCCTTAATGAATATGGAGTTGAATGGTGGAAAAAGTTTGGGGATTTGATGGCTGAGCTATCAGTTTCGAAAGCTGTTGCAAGTTGGGATGATTTTGTGTATGCTGAGCAATGGGAGGATTAAGGTTCCAAACTTATGTGAAATGGTTTGCCTCTTTGCCACATAACATGCTGGGATAGGTCAGTGTAGTTGTTGTGGGCTATGCTGATTGGTATGTGGCAAAATGCATAAAGTCAAGAGTTGGTGTACTTGATGTATGGGTATGTGGCAGGCTGGGATAGAGGCATGGCTGTGTGCAGCAAGGATCAAGGAATGCTATGAAATCAGATTTGATGAGCTGTGGCAAGTGGATGAGAGGTTTTGATCCATTTTGCAATTTTGGGGAAGTTTGGCCCCTTTTGAAATTTGTGAAGTTCAAGGCATGAAACTTGAAAATTCTTTGGGAAATTCTAAATTAATAGTCATGTACTATGTTTGTGTAATGGTTAGAAGTGTGTTTGAAGTCACAAAATGCGTTGGCAAGTGGTTTTGCAAGTTTCCCTCTTTGGCACATAAGTGAAATTTAAGTGATTTTTCCCAACTTTGACAAGCCATAACTTAAGTTCTATGATGAATTAGATTAAGTTCTTGTACTTTTTGAAAAGGGAATGATCCAATCTACAACTTTCATGACCAAGAATTTTTCATTTGAAGCATTTTTGAATCAAAAAGAGGAGGTTGAAAAACTTTCCCAAAATGGCAAGTTTGCATTACAAGTCAGTTTCCCAAAATTGAAACTTTTGCAAATGGCTTGAAATTCTTCAATTTTGTGAACTTATAACTTCTTCTAAGATAAAATAAAGATCATATACACCCAAAATGATGGAGAAGACCCTTTGGTTGGATGACTGGGGGCCTCAGATGCCCTGATTTTGCACTGACTTGCTCAAGAAGTCATCTATTGATCAAATGCCTTCCCCATTGAATTTCTTCATGAAAATTGGTATGCATGATCCTTATATCATATAGAGACCAATAGAAACAAGAATGACCAAAAAATTTGGAGTTATGGCCTCTGAAACCAAAACCCTAATTTTAGGTCATCTGTGTAGTTAATCCTGGCTCTGCTTCCATGCCTTTCTCAGTTCTTGTGATTTCTTGACTTCTTTGATCTTGGGAGGATATAATATGATACTTGAACATACATGGACCCTCTTGAGATGATTGGAGACCCTTGGAGTGGCTCAGATAGCTCAGGGATTGCTCAGATCACAAACCCTAGATGTAGATGACTTTGAACCAATGCAGTGAGGCAAAAATGCAATATGAGATGATATGATTGAATTTATGCAAATGAAAAGAATCACAAGACATGGTGTGAACTTAGTGAGGGCAAATTTGGGGTGTTTACACAGGGCACAGATCACCTAGATTCCATTCACTTTAGAAGATGTACCTGGACCTTCAATAGTGCAACCTGCAGCCACTGTGTCGCTCCCCGGATTTCCATCCTGGTACAAACACGAAAGTGGTATGGAAAGAGGTAGAGTCGCCAGCCAGACATTTTTATCACGAAGGAACGGGAATGGCAATGCTGCACAAACCAAAGAAAAAGAAGAGGAAGGTAACAGGTCCTGCGAACCAAAGAGACTGAGTTCGGGAGTCGGTTACGACCTGGGAAGATATTAGCACCCCAAATCGTCCGCCGTACCCGACGGGATCCACGCTTGCAAAGAAATTGTTTCAAAGGGTGAAGAAATGAAAGCTGCTACGAAGAAAATGAACTGAATTGGATAAAAGAAAAGAAAAGGGAACTGAAAAAGAACTGAAAAGGAAAAATGTAAAAAATAAAGATTGTGCTCGAACGGGCCCTACCCCGCTGCCTACGTACCTCATCTGGACAATGAGGATCAGAGTCGTCGTAGTTCCCCTAACTAGGGGTGGAAAAGATTGCTTGTGTCTTAAGGCTTGAACTGCCTATGTCAATGCTCAGGTGTTGAAGGCTCGGACGACGAGTGCGTACCGTCTTGCAAAATGATAAGTAGGATCAAGTTCGCGGACGGAGCGAAGGAGATGAGAAAAGAATTCCCGAATGAGAGACGCTTATTGTTTGTTTTGTGTTTTTTATGAGCTTTTATTGGTGTGACACAAGGAAGTGAACTCAAGCTCTTTTCCATGGAATGTGCACTTGTCACTACATTCCAAGATGGAATAATAGAACAAGCACACTCAAGTAAGGAAAAGATCCCCAAAACTGTAATCCAGAGATTAGGGCTTAAGCTCACTAACTCATTAACTTATTAAGTGTTTTTGTATTTACAATAAAGAAGTGTGTTTTATGATTTTCTCGGTGAAGATAGTATCTTGATCAGACTTGTGCATCACAAGACAAGCTTGTACTATCCCAAGATGGGAAAACTACAAGTGTCTCATGGGATAAGGCTATTGCTCAAGATATCACTTCAATCCTTATTAAGTGTCTTTTTAGGGTTTTGAGATGAGAAGAGAAGAGGAACAAAAGGATCACAAAGGTAAAAGTCTAATGGGGGACTAATGAATCCTAGTTGTTATCATGCAAAGGTAATCCTAGGTTAGTGAGGTTTGAATTCTATCCTAATGAAGAAGAAGAAAGAGAAAGAGAAGGAGAAGAAAGAAGAAGAGAAGAGGGAGGAAGTAAGGCCTAAGCCCAACAATCACAATAATATTATCAATAAAGAAAGGAGAAGAGATAAGAATTGGAGATGTGGGAATAACATCCACACCTCTCACTTACCAAAGCCCCTAAAATGGTTAGTGACACAAGCATAAATGCAACACAAAATGAACATAATGTCAAACCAAAACCACACAACCAGAAGTGAATTCATAAACACAAATGCCAAATGCAAACTCAAAGCACAAGAATGAGAAGAGAATTATACAACTCACAATGAAGCATTATGAATCACCATGACAAAACAAAGTAAACATGAGAAGATACAAAGCAAAAAAAAAGTCCCAGCAACACCAAAAAGTACAAGACCAGAACCCTAACATGTTAAGAAAGTGTCTAAGGAACACATGAGATGAAGAGAAGAAGTGCACATACTCAAGTACTAACATCATGAGAAGTAAAGAAACAAAGGAAGTGAAGTGAGCATGCATAAGTGTGAATGAACTTCAAGAGCAACCAAACACAAACTTTTCCAAGGTACAAACACAAACTCAAGTACAGAGGGGTATCAATAACCTAAGAGGGCTCTAATCAAACTAAAGAAGTTGGCACAAGTGCCCTTCTAACCTAAGGAGTAACCATATGACCTAAAAGAAACAAAAGGGAACAAGTAAGGAACAAATGTTCAAATCAATTCAAGTATACATGCAAAAATTCCACAAACTTGCACAAATGATCTCCAATCATACAATATCAACGTACCAAAAGGAGAGGATCAGATTCAGAAGCTTGGCCATTCAAATGAGGGTTCAAACATGGATTAGGATTTGAAAGCTTCATGCACAAGTTAGACACCAAAATTAATTAAGCAAACTTCTAAAAATCAGAACAAAAATCACCAATAAACTACATCTCATCATGAATCCAGAGCAAAAAGAATCATCTAAAAATTCAAAATAATGATCAAGATAGAAAATGAACAAGGAAGCATGCTTCAAAATGAGATAAATGCAATTAATTACAAGAGACAATTAATTCCAGCGTGGAAATTAAAAATAAATGAAAAATAAAAATACCAAAATTTAGAGAAAACTAAAAGAAACATTTCTGAATGTTTTTATAATTTTTGTGGACTTATTACTATTTATTAAAATTAAAAATCAAACTAGAAATAAAATGAAAATAAAAAGAAATAAAATAAAAGCAACCAGGCCAGGGGGTGCACTCAGCAAACAATTCCAGTTCATTTTACATGGGCCTCAATGCAGGGGGGGACGAATAGCAATGACAAGCCCAAAGGCTTCAGCGCAGTTCACAACAATTAAGGTGAATATTCACAAAAATCAGGGAAAAATAAGAACCAAGGGATCAATTGGACGCGTGAGATTAAGTCATTCATTAAAACATAGTATGCACAATGATTGGCCAGGGTGAGGAGTGCATGGCATTATGGTGTGGTGCGAAGCAAAACGAATTATTCATATTACAAAATGAAACATAAGAGCACGTGAGAGGGAGGCCCTCTCATTAATGTGCTGGCAACACAAGAACCATCCAGATCGTAAATCCAAGGGTCATAACATCATCTTCTTCATTGAGCTCAAGTGATCCAATCTCCAGAATCCGGTGATCGGAGCTAGGGCTCCGGCACCGGAAAATTCAAACCAAGAACAAAACAACATGAACAGAGCCACAAACCTCCAGATCTGATCATCTAATCAATCTAAACACGAATCCAACACTCAAATACACAAACACTCCATGAATTCATCAAATCGAAGCAAATAAAGTTTGACATCAAACTTTCAAATCCAGATTTCTCACTCATTATTCATGCATTTTCAAATCTAATTAGTGCAGCATACTCAGCAAAGCTTATAGATCACAATGCACATAAGAAAAACAAGTTCTAGATCTATGGATTTCAAGTCATACCTGAGATGGAACCACTTCAAAATCACCAGAATAGAGCTTCAGATGCTGCAGATCCGTGCACTTTGATCTCCTCTTGCTAAATAAATGCAAGAGGAAGCTTGAGAGAGCCTGAATTGAGGAGCTCGAAGGATCTGGCTCTGAACTGCACCTTCTTGTTTCTTCACTTTCAGCTTTGATTGATGAGAGAAATGTGATCCTTGAAGCTTGTATAAGAAGAATATGAAGAGAAATGAGAGAGGTGTGGCTTGGGGAGAGAGATTCAAAAACTTTTGCTCTTGTGCATGAAACTTTGAATCTGAGAAATGAGAGAGTGCTAGCTTGCATTTAGGGTATGATTGGCTTTTATATCATGCACATATCACACTGATTAGGGTTTTGTGGTGAGTGGTAGCATGAGTTGTGTGATAGGGGTTGTTTTGCAAAATTGCATGAAGAATGAGAATGATACATTTACTTGTGCATTTTGATTCCCCCTTGCACATGTTAAACTCTCATCCCAGCCCTTGATTCATAATGAAATGATCCTGCCCCTCAGATGTAGGTGTCATGCTTTTCTCATGATCATGCATTTTTTCCTTTTGTGAAATACACCACATCTCATGCACGAATTTTATGGTATTTTTGGAGCAAAACAAACTTTATGCAATGTCTTGTAAGAGTATGATCTTATTTGGTTCATGAAACAACTTGAAAATGATATTCATGAGCTTTTGCATTTGAAGTAAACTTGAAATTCATGCCATGCCCTAAAAATCAAGTAGCTTTCGAAGGGCCTATCTCTCAATCCATAAGGGCTATGAAAAAGTACTTGTACTTTTTAAAAATGGGAGAACTTAATCTTCAACTTTCTTGTTTGATGGAAATTCATTTGAAGTTTTTTTCACCAAGTTATGTGACTTTGAAAATTAGGGCAAAAAGTTGCCAAAATTAGAAACTTCCATGACCAATCACATGCCAAAAATGAAAAACTCCTTAAAACCTTTTTATTCTTGATCTTTGACTTTGCCAAACCTCTTCTAAGGTTATAAGAACATCCCTTAACTTGAAAAATAGGGTTGGACCCTTTGAAATTTCACAGTTGACTTCTAGAATGCACAGTTGACCAATTTCTTCCTTTACAAGCAACTGATGAAATACCTGACTTCCACAAGGAATTTTCTCACCAAATTTCATCCCTAGGATCCTCTTATCATATGAAAGAATTTGCCCAGATGAAATGGCCAAAGTCACAAAGTTTTCATGCTTGAAACTCAAACCCTAATTTGGGATCATTGTGTAGGAGCTTGCCCTAGCTTGAATTCCCTGATGATCCTCCAACCTCCTGGGCTTTTGTGAATGATCTTGAGCTTGTGAATGAAATGTAGACTCCCCATAGGACTTGGAAAAATCCACTGGGCCTCCTGTTATAGCTTGTAATTCTTCAAATCCCTCCACAGATGATCATATGCCTAATGCTAAGTCATGAGAATGTTATGCCTCATTTTTCCATGTAACAATGCCAAGAATATGATATGCTTATGAAGACTATGGTATGATGATGATGCTTAAAAAAAGAAGAGGGCAAATTTGGGGTGTTACTGCTGCCCCTATTCAAACAACTGTTAATCTGAAAAGGACGGTAGCACGGGCTATCGACCGTTCGAGATGAACTGTGGTTGAATACCAAGAAAACCTGAAATTTGCACTCTGATGGAGAATGCAAGCACTAGGAAATAAACCCAACCAAATGATGCTTTGGTGACTGAAGTGGAGAGAAAGCAGACGAGCTCCTTCCAAGTTGAAACTGTTATTTTGGATAAAAATACTTTGACATACGAGTCTTCTTCAAACAATCCTGTTACGCCAGGAATTGGACATACGAGCCCCCATATACTTTGCAAAACATATGACTTGAGACAGACGAATTGCCTTCGGATAAACCTGTTACGCCAGGACCGGTGATGCATTTAAGTCTATGGGATAGAAATACATAATCAGGATAGACGAACCCCTCTCACATTTTCTCTGTGGATATATGGTCTAAGACAGACGAGCCTTCTTCGAGCAAACCTGTTACGCCAGGTGCAACAATAATAAACGATGCTTGAGATAGATGGATCTCCTTCGGATATACCTGTTACGCCAGGACCGATAACCATTTTGACGTTTAATCCCACCGTCGGGACTTCAAACCTCTTCAACACAGACGAGTATTGGATAATCATCAAGAGAAACACAGACAAGGGCCATAAGTCAATGATACACACGAAGATCAGACGATGATCTAAGAAACACAGACGAGCGCTTCAGGCAATGATACAGACAAATATCAGTCACTGGTATAGACGAACACCAGAGATCCAACACAAACGAGCAATTGGAGTAGCAATACAGACGAGTACCAGGGTAATTATCAAATCAATGCATATCGATATAAGCTAACACGGACGAGTGTGAGGGATGATACAGATGAGTATCCAAAAAATGCAGACAAGCTTCAAACAGATAACAAACACAGACGAGTGCTGGGGAATGCAGTCGAGCGACAAGCAAATATCAAACACAGACGAGTGTTGGGAAGTGCAGACGAGCAACAACAATTACAGCCATGGGTAACTGCTGGGGAAGGCAAATGAGCGGTAACAAAGTGGGAACACAGACGAGTGTTGAGAAATGCAGACGAGCAACAATAAAGTATGAACACAGACGAGTGTTGGGAATGCCGACGAACAAAATCAAACACAGATGAGTGCTGGGGAATATTTCAATGAAGGTTGTATTCCAATCATGAAACTCTGCGGGGGGAATGACGATCTTCCAACACGGCTGGGGAGATACTTCCTAAAATATCCCATGCTTGGGAAGAAACATTTTGACAGTTAAACTCTGTGGGGAATGAGCCTCCCACTGCTTGCTGGGCATACTCCACTTGTGGGAAAATGAATTGCTTGGTGATCCCACCTGCAATGACTTAGCTGGGGAAAATTCTGTTTGGGAGAATGTGACGTCATCCTGCAAAACCTGCAACAACAGAAAACACATATGTGCCCCGGGGACTTGCATGGTATGATCTGTTCATCCATCGTCACCCGAGACTCAAAGAGGATTTCAAATGTTTCCTTGCAATGTCAATTTTTATTTAGAAAACAAACACCATGTTTAAAATGCAATGCTTGTTATTTTTGCCAAAAATTCAGGACATTTTTGCAAACAAAAGATAAACACAACACAACTTTTTGACTGAATATTCTTTTATTGAAAGGCCTCTAAATTGGAAAAGTTTTTACATCAGGAAGCAACCACCTGGAAAGAGGTAGCTACCATAAAATTGAGAAAATAAACTATCCTAATGGCAATGGACACGACATCCCAATGAGTTTCCTTCTTGCTATGACCAACATGTCTTCAAAACTCTACATTCTTGCCTTTGCTTTCTGAGAAGATGAGGGGACTGATTCCTATCCTTCTGATATTGTCAAGCTGTACGAAACGATGATTTGGTTCAGATTACTCGGATCGCAGTTGTTCGCTTATTCCCTTGTTTTGCGTGGATTGCCCTTTCAGGTTTTCAATCCACCGGGATACCCTTTTTTGCCTGAGCTGTCCGATGTGGCTTTTCAACTCAGAGGGTGTACATTTTATTTATTTATTTTCCCTAACTTTTGCCCGAGCTTTTTATTCTGTTTTTAGCTCGCCGGGATGCCCTTTTCTTGCCTGGACTTTAGTTCTGTTTTTGTGTCCAGTGGGTCTATTTATGCGAAATATTTTTTAACTGCGTCTGAGTTAACAGGGGATTGGAAATCTTCTCCATCCATAGTGGTGAGCATCAGTGCTCCTCCTGAGAAAACTTTCTTCACTATGAATGGTCCTTCGTAATTTGGGGTCCACTTGCCCTTGTGATCTGAACCTGGAGGAATGATCCTTTTGAGTACAAGCTCTCCTACTTGAAACTCCCGAGTACGTACTCGTTAGTCGAATGCTCGCTTCATTCTCCTCTGATAAAGCTGACCATGACAGATAGCTGCTAATCTCTTTTCCTCAATTAAGCATAGTTGATTGTATCGAGCACGTACCCATTCAGCCTCATCAAGCTTCACATCCATCATCACACGCAATGAAGGAAATTCTACTTCAACGGGCAAAACTGCCTCCATACCATATACCAATGAGAAAGGAGTTACTCCGGTTGACGTCCTGACTGACGTTCGGTACCCATGCAGCGCAAACGGTATCATCTCATGCCAATCTTTGTAAGTGACAAACATCTTTTGCACAATCTTCTTAATATTCTTATTTGCCGCCTCTACCGTACCATTCATCTTTGGTCGGTAAGGAGAAGAATTGTGATGCTGAATCTGGAAGTCCCGGCACAATTCGACCATCATCTTGTTGTTCAAATTAGACCCTTTATCAGTAATGATTCTCTCGGGCACTCCGTATCTGCAAATAATGTCCTTTTTCAAAAATATGGCTACCACTTGACGAGTGACATTGGCATAAGATGTTGCTTCAACCCACTTAGTGAAGTAATCGATCGCAACCAAGATGAAGCGATGACCATTTGAAGCAGTAGGCTCTATTTTCCCGATCATGTCAATGCCCCACATAGAAAAGGGCCAAGGAGATGACATGATGTTGAGCGGGCTGGGAGGAACATGCACCTTGTCTGCATAAATCTGGCACTTGTGGCACTTACGAGCATATGAAAAACAGTTTGCATCCATTGTCATCCAATAATACCCCGATCTCAACAACTTCTTGGCCATAGCATGCCCTCCTGCATGAGTACCAAAGGATCCCTCGTGGACTTCCTGCATTAACAGGCTTGCTTCGTGTCTATCCACGCATCTGAGCAAAACCATGTCAAAGTTCCTCTTGTACAAAACCCTGTCTGTATTTAAGAAGAAACTAGCAGCAAGTCGTCTTAAGGTTTTCTTGTCGTTGGATGATTCCCTAGCTGGGTATTCTTGCTTTTCCAGGAAGAGCTTGATATCAAAATACCAAGGTTTCTCATCAGACACTGCGTCTACAGAGAAAGCATAAGCTGGTGCGTCAAGCCTGGAAATGTCAATCCTGGGCACATAATTCCAACACAAGACTTTGATGGACGAAGAAAGAGTAGCCAATGCATCGGCAAATTGATTCTCATCTCGTGGTATGTATTAAAGCTTAACCGTTGTGAAGAACGTCAACAGTCTTCTGGCATAATCCCTATAAGGAATTAAGTGTTCTTGATGCGTATACCACTTGCCGGTAATTTGATTAATGACGAGGGCTGAATCTCCAAATATATTGAGGGTCTTAATCAGAAGATTAATTGCCTCCTCTATTCCCATTATGCATGCCTCGTATTCCGCTTCATTGTTGGTGCAGCCAAAAGTAATTCTGGCAGCGAAGGGAAAGTGAACACCTTCAGGAGTGATAAGAACAACACCAACTTCCATTTGGATTCAGGGTCTGGCCCCTCCTCCGGAAGTGGTTCCTCGCAATCTTTTGCTTTGAGGTACATGATGTCCTCATCAGGGAAATCAAATTTCATTGGTTGATAGTCATCTTCGAGAGGTTGCTGTGTAAGGTAATCTGACAATACACTTCCTTTGATGGCGTTCTGGGAAGTATACTGTATGTCATACTCTATTAAAATCATTTGCCACCTGGCAACCCTTCCGGTTAACGCTGGTTTCTCAAAGATATACTTGACAGGATCCATTTTTGAAATTAGCAGTGTGGTATGGGTCAACATATATTGCCTCAGTCGGCGAGCAACCCATACCAAAGCGCAACAAGTTTTATCGAGCAGTGAGTAACGGGATTCACAGTCGGTAAACTTTTTGCTAAGATAATAAATAGCGTACTCTTTTCGACCAGACTCGTCATGTTGGCCTAAAACACACCCCATTGACCCTTCTAGCACAGTCAAGTACATGATAAGTGGCCGTCCTGGAACTGGAGGCATTAGAATCGGAGGTGTCTGCAAATATTCTTTTATCTTTTCAAAGGCTCGCTGGCAGTCCTCATTCCACCTTTCTTAGCAATTTGAATATTTGCTCGCACGTGGCAGTTAGATGAGATATGAACCGTGAAATGTAGTTCAACCTCCCTAAAAACCCGCGCACTTCTTTTTCTATTTTCGGTGCAGGCATATCTTGTATTGCTTTTACTTTTGCAAGATCCACCTCGATTCCTTTCTGGCTAACGATAAAACCCATCAATTTTCCGGAACGCACTCCGAAAGTGCACTTGTTTGGATTCAACCTCAACTTATACTTTATCAATCTATCAAACAGCTTCTTGAGATTGACCAGATGCTCTTCTTCGTCTCGGGACTTGGCAATCATGTCGTCCACATAGCATTAAATCTCCTTGTGTATCATGTCGTGGAACAATGTGACCATAGTCCGCTGATACGTTGCCCTGGCGTTCTTCAAACCAAAGGGCATCACCTTGTAGCAGAATGTACCCCACGGGGTAATGAACGTTGTTTTCTCCATGTCTTCCGGTGCCATCTTAATCTGATTATACCCGGAGAAGCCATCCATGAAGGAAAATACCGAGAATTGAGCGGTGTTATCTACCAGCACGTCAATGTGAGGTAATGGAAAGACATCTTTTGGACTTGCTCTGTTTAGATCCCGATAATCAACGCACATCCGAACTTTGTCGTCTTTCTTTGGTACAGGCACAATGTTAGCTACCCAAGGTGGGTAAGTAGTTACGGCAAGGAATCCGGCATCCCACTGCTTCTGAACTTCCTCCTTGATCTTCATCGCCATGTCAGGACGAGTTCTTCTCAGCTTTTGTTTCACAGGAGGACAGTTTTCTCTCAATGGTAGCTTATGCACAACAATGTCAGTATCCAACCCTGGCATATCTTGATACGACCAGGCGAAGATATACACATATTCACGTAGCATACCAATCAACTTTTTCTTTACCTCGGCCTGTAGACTGGCCCCAATCTTTATCTCTTTCTTCACATCTTCTGTCCCGATGTTGATGATCTCTATTTCTTCCTGATGAGGCTGAATGACCCTTTCCTCTTATTTCAACAAGCTGACCAATTCTTCGGGGAGTTCACAGTCTTCCTCAACCCCTTCATCAGCTTGGTAGATATGATTGTCGAAGTCATGCATGGTCATAGCAGGAACATTATCACTAGAATTCAGATGATCAACACTGCACAGATGATGTACTTATTTCAGAATCTGTTTTTTTCAAAAGAGACGCAAACACACAAACAAAAGAAAAAGGAAAAACATTGCCATTTTATTTTTTTTTGTGAAAAATTTAAAACGAAAGAAAGAGAACGCAGTTTGCTTAAAAAATGTCCTTTATTTCATGGAAAAATATAAATGCATTCAAAGCATGGTGGCCCTACAAATGGATCCGTGCACCTTGGGCAGAGTGCAGGATTGACAATGCAGCATGATAAAAAGGAAACAAGTAAATTACTTTGGTTGCCAGGTAACTTGAACGATGTCCTCAGCAGACCAGTTCTTGAGCTCCTCTCCGGGTGCACACGAGTGGATCCAGTTATCCCAGTTGTAGTCACTGTCTCCATCTTCACTTGTTGCACAAATGTGGTTGCGATCGAGCAATCCGGCGCTTGTGAAAGTAATAGCTTTACCACTTGGAGGCCAGTTTGACCCATCAGGCTGATAACTAAGCCCAAACTTATCATCTTTCTTCTCTAATTCCAGCAACTTGCCCCAGCCCTGGGTGCTTCCAGATTGAACCACTTCTTTGGCATGTTTGTAGGAGTGAATGGAGGTACCCTCTTTCTCATTGTTCCTCTCTACCGGGGCCAAAATGCTGACATTAACCGCTTCGAAGGCCTGATATAGCGTCTCATGGATCTCTCCGTCCATCTCCACATATTTGAAAGTTGATAGGTGGCTCCCAAAGATATCTTCCTCCCCACACACAGTGATTACTTGACCGTCAACCACGTACTTCAGTTTTTGATGCAAAGTGGAGGTTACTTCTCCTGCAACATGAATCCAAGGACGTCCTAGCAAGAAACTATACGCAGGTTGAATGTCCATGACATAGAACGTGCTCTTGAATACTTGAGACCCTATTTTCACAGGTAACTCAACTTCTCCGAACACAGACCTTCTAGACCCATCAAAGGCTTTAACTATCAAATCACTGGGTCGCAAGACGATACCATCGACATTCAACTTCATTAAGGCTTTCTTCGGGAGTACATTAAGAGAAGAGCCTGTGTCAACCAGGACATGTGACAAAACAACACCCTTACACTCCATAGTAATATGCAGTGCTTTGTTGTGATTACGGCCTTCTGAAGTAAGGTCTCTATCTGTGAAGCCAAACCCATGGCTTGCATTCACACTACCCACTACAGCTTCCAGTTGATTAACAATTATCTCCTGAGGAACGTATGCCATCTGCAACACTTTCAGCAAGGCTTCTCTGTGAGCTGGAGAACACATCAGCAAAGACAAAATTGATGTCTTGGACGGCGTCTGGTTCAATTGTTCAACCACCTTATAATCACTCTTCTTTATTATCCGCATAA
The DNA here is from genome assembly GCA_963966055.1 of Lathyrus aphaca. Taxonomy (NCBI): domain Eukaryota; kingdom Viridiplantae; phylum Streptophyta; class Magnoliopsida; order Fabales; family Fabaceae; genus Lathyrus; species Lathyrus aphaca. Next base: position 410,679,609 of record OZ014520.1, read on the forward strand.
ATTCCTGCACTTCTTTCTCAAAGGTACCTTGTCCAGCAACAGGAGTTGTCGTTTCTTCGGTCGCTATTTGCTTTCCTTTAGCCTTTGCAGCAGCTTCAGCTTCAGGATCTCCTCTCAGAGCTTGAGGAGAAAAAAGACGACCACTTCTTGTAAAACCACCAACCCCCCCGACGTTCAGTCGGATCAATCGTTACTGCCTTACTCTCGATCTTCTGCCCTTCCACATACACATCTGAACCATAATGCCATGGGATAGCTATATCATCAGTATAAGGAACAGGCCCGGGAACAGTAATAGTAACAGGACTGACTTTCGGAGCATATATAGTCACAGGCTCCCTCCTGGCAGGCATTTCAGCTGGATCATAGTAGATGGTTATAATGGACACACAATCACCTCCATTATTAGCTTTATCAAACTGCAACGACCCTTCATCAATCAGATTCTGCAGCCCCACTTTAAAGTCTTCACACCCGTTCAATGAACTCAAACACTTTTCGCAATCAGAACTACATCCCGGAAACACTTGTCCTTTTAACAGCCTTTCTTTCACTACCAGCAGTGGAGTCTTCACTTCTTCTATGCTCAGAATCAAACTTAACTTCTCACCACCGTCAACAACATTTATTCTAGCCCCTCCATGGTTTGGAATAGGGTTTGAAGTAACATTAGGCGGTGGTGCGAAATTAATCGCCTTTGAGTCGATCAAATCCTGAACATTATGCTGTAGCGCCCTGCACTTCTCAGTTGAGTGTCGGGGTGCCCCTGAATGGAATGCGCATCTAGCATTGGCATCGTACCCCACTGGAAGCTCTCCAGGTGGAGGTGGTTCTAATGTCCTCAGTTGTATCAAGTTCAGGTCTAGCAACCTCTGCAGTAGTGCAGTATATGTCATGGGAATTGCTTCAAGCACCCTATTAGCCGGACGAGCTTGTCTCGGTTGATAAGGTCTTTGCTGATAATTGTTACGTTGTGGCTGTTGCTGTTGTGGTTGTTGTTGTTGATTCTGCACCTGCTGCAGATGACTGGAAGGGATAATGACATCTGCCACTTGCTCATATGATCTTCTATATCCTCGGCCCCGTCCTCGGCCATACACAGCATTGGTTTCACCTTCTCTCCTTCTCGGAGGCCCACTGAAAGTTTTTCTTACACTGCTCGAGCTATGTAAACACCCCAAATTTGCCCTCACTCATTCACACCATGGCTTGTGATCTTTTCATACGCATAAGTTCAATCATGGCATCTCATATTGCATTTTTGATTCACTGCATTGCTTCTAAGTCATCTGCATCTAAGGTTTGTGGTTTGAGCTATCCAAGAGCCATTTGAGCCACTCCAAAGGTTTTCAGTCACTTCAAAGGGGTCCATGTATGTTCAAGCATCATATTATATCTTCTCAAAGTCAAAGAAGCCAAAGAATCACAAGAACTGAGGATGGCATGGAAGCAGAGCCAGGTTTAACTGCACAGATGACCTAGAATTAGGGTTTTGGTTTCAAAGGCCATAACTCCAAAATTTTTGGTCATTCTTGTTTCTATTTGTCTCTATATGGTATAGGGATCATGCATATCAATTTTCATGAATAAATTCAATGGGGAAGGCATCTGATCAAGAGTTGACTTTTTGAGCAAGTCAGTGCACAATCAGGGCATCTGAGGCCCTCAATGACCCAACCAAAGGGTGTTCATCATCATTTTGATTATGTATGATCTTTATTTGATCATAGAAGATGTTAGAAGTTCACAAAATTGAATAATCTCAAGCCATTTGCAAAGTTGACTTTTTGGGAAAATGACTTGTAATGGAAACTTGCCATTTTGGAAAACTTTTTCAACCCTTGCTTTTTGATTCAAAAATGCTTCAAATGGGAAAACTTTGGTCATGAAAGTTGTATAATGGATCATTCACTTTTCAAAAAGTACAAGAACTTGTTCTAATTCATTTTGGATCAAAAGTTATGGCTTGTCAAAGTTGGAAAAAATCACATAATTTCAAGTTTTCTACCAAAGAGGCAAAGTTGCAAAACCACTTGCCAAGACAAATTGTGCTATCAAATGGACTTCTAATCTTCATACAAACATGAACCAATGTCTAAAAGTCAGATTGCATCAAGAGTTTGCTCATTTTTATGACTTGTGGATCAAGAAACTTCAAAAGGGGCAAAGTGGAACAAAGTTGCAAAACCTCACTCAAACCCTAATCCATTTGCTGGCTGACTTCAAAATTGATCCTATGGTTCTCCTCACTTCTTGCTGCGCAGGACACCCCTCTTGTCCTTGGCTAGCCATGAACCCATACCTCTCTTACACAAAGCTTGACTTTTTGGCAAAAGACCCATACCAATCACAATAGGGCACACCAACTCCACAGATCTATCCATGAGTGATAAGTGGACCAAAGGCAAGCCATAACACACAACAACTCATGCTGAAACACTCTCCAAGCCAGCATTCTCATATTCCACCTCTTATGCAACTTCCTTCGAAACTCATCATACAAGCATCAAACATAGAAACAAACTCCATAGAATCACTCAGCACATTCCCCTGATCATTTACATACCCTCATTCATCCCTGAAACCTCCTCAAACTAAAACACGATTTCCTCACTTCACTGAACAGAACTTCTGCAAACTCACAAACCAACCATTATAAACTCCAACCAAGCTTCATAACTTCATCAAGAGGACCATTGGGATCATTTTGAGGCAAAGAGGCAAGCAGAAAGCTCCTGGACTGAAAGCTCAAACTCAGGTAACATGATGAACAAATTTTCTAGAACTTTGATTTCTTGTTAGAATGTTGTTCTGTATGTTGCCCTGGTCATGGGGATCTAATTATTTTTGAAAATGAGCCAGAAACAAGCATGTTATGATGTTCTGAAAGTTTGCCCGTGAAAATGTTTTTGCTTGTTTCCTTTGATCCACGAAAAATAAATGTTGTTTGTGTTAGGGTTTATGTTTAGTGATGTTCATAGGTTGATTCTGGAGAGTTTTGTGAGGTTTTGATGCGTTTTGAGAGAGATTGAGATTTTGGCTGGCCGGAGAAGATGACCAGAACACTGTTCCGGTCACCTGAAAGTGTTTAGGGTTCAGATTAGGGCTTAATGACGTAATTAGGCAAGTTTGAATGTGAGTCGTCCATTAGCGCGCCAGGTCAATTCCCGCCCCTGTGAAAATTTTTGTCAAAGTTTTCATTATTTTTCAGAACACAAAAATATTTTTATTTTTATTTTTTGCATTAAAAATTATTTTTAAAACATTTAAAAGTTTATTTTTAATTAGTTAATGAAAATTAATTAATTAAAAATACTTTTAGGTATTTAAAAATCACAAAAAAAATTCATATAACATTTAGGAACATTTAGAAACATTGTCCAACTCTCAAACCAAATTTATTTTTTGTTCTTGATGCCTTTTGATTATTTTCTTTGGAATTAAATTCATTTTGAGGCAATATTTTGTGACAAACTTCAAAAATTCATTTCTGCCTAACCATTGAGAGTTGGACAATGATTCTTTTTGCATTGCATCTTGCATAACATGTAGTTTATAGGATAAAATTGGCATGAATTGATCTTGCATTTTCAATTTGTTTTGCATTTTTCTTGACAAGGTACCTTAAAACCCTAGCAATCTTAGGAAATTCATAACTTTCAATAGGTTAAGAGTTGGATCCCCTCCTTTGGGCAGTGAGTTTGTATAGGTTTAGGGTTCCTTTGATTGCATTTTCAAATTTTTATCATGTCTCTTGCTTCTGGTTTTGGATTTTGCTTTGTGTGTTGATCATAAACCCTAATTTATGCCTTCCTTTGCATCCACCTTCCATTTGTTTGCATACCATGACTTGCCATGACATTTTGTGCATCCATTTGATTCATAATCCATCTTAGGACATATTAGAATCATGTTTGATCATTGCATCTTTCATTTTCCATGTTGTATATCCATTACATTTCATAACTTTTCATGAACATCCATGGTTCTATGCATGCCTCATCTGCATCCTCATGCTTGCTTGATCATTCCCATGCCTTGCCTCATGTTTTGCATCATCCTTTAGCACCATTGACATCATGTATTTGCTTCTGACTTTGTCTTGCATCATGCCATTTCATCTCATTTGCATTGCATTTCATTTCTTTTACTAACTTTTCAGGTGGTAAGTTACTTTGAGATGTGAATTTGCCTTCACTTCTCACATTCTCTTTTCATCTCTTTCATAATTCATTTGCTGCATTTTTGTATGTGTTTGGGCTTGAGCTTGCTCATTCTTGATCATCTTACTTTCTTTCTTCAAGCAACTTGACTTCTTAAGTGAAGCAAGTTGTTTTGCTTCTCTTTGCTCCTTTCATCTGCTTCTCTCCTTGGTGGCTTTTTGAAGATCTTCTTGCAAGCCTCACTAACCCTAGGAACAAACAAGCATGACAACAATTAGGGTTTTGATTAGTCCCCCATTTAGCTTTTGCCTTTGTGTCATCATTGAGTCCTCTCTTCTCATCTCATAATCAGGGACTAAACCCTAAAGGTTTTAAGGCTTTGTGACTAAGCTTATGCCTGCATCCTTCTATTAGGATGGAGTGTATAAATTTAATCCTAAGTGTTAAACCCTTAATGTGTTTAAACCCTTTAATTAACCCACTTAATAATCATCAAGACATCAAACTTGTAACTTGGGCCTTGCATTAGGGTTCTAATTCTTCCTTAATTGGTTAAGAAGGACTAACCCTAGTGTTAATGGACAAGTCCCCCTCAAGTTGTCTTACAAACCATAAAAATCACTTCTTCATCTTATCATTAACTAAAATCCACTTAATAAAGGCTTTGTTTTGTCATGAGGTTAATCCCTAATCATGGATTAAGTTGAGGAGCTTTCCCCAGCTTAAATTTTCTCATCTATTATCCTTCTATTAGGATGGTGTAATGGGTCCATTAAATCCCTGATTATGGCTTAAACTCATTACTCAACACTAAACAAAAACTCCAACAAAAACATCTAAATAATCACAAGTAGGTTAATGATCTTAATCCTACACCATGATGATTAAGTGTGAGATGCTGACTTCACACTTAAGGTATTCTCATTACCCCTAATCAGAGGGAAGATGTGATGAGTTTACTAACCCCTTGGTTTAGGCTTAAACTCATTTCCTTATGACAAATCCAAAAAAAGCAATAAAATATTGAAAACATCAAAACAAACAATAATCGTCTCCTTCGGGATTCTTTTCTCATCTTATTCACTCACAAACGAGAACTCGCTTCTTCCGTCTAATGCAAGACAGTTTGCACCTGAGCCAGACAGGTCATACACTTGAGCATAGATAAGTAAGCAGTTCACAAGTCAATTTATCTTTCAGTCTCTTCGGGTCGAACTACGGTGTTCTGACTTCCTCATTGCACGAGAGGATACGTAGGCATAACTTAATTGTTATCGAACAAAAGTCTCTGTATATTCCCCCTCTTTCCAGCCTTATTCTTTAAGCCTCATGGTCTTGAGCATTTCATTCTTGTTCTTACACTGACACTTCTATTATACACTTCACACTTCTTCTACACTGACACTTGCATTCTTTCCAGCTTTGATACACAAATAGCACTGACACTACCCCTTTTAAACACAAATCTTTTAAGCGTGGATCCCGTCGAGTACGGCGGACAATCTGGGTGCTAATACCTTCCCAGGTTGTAACCAACCCCCTTTCTCAGTCTCTCTGGTTTGCAACCGTCTTATCCATATCTTTTCCTAGGTTTATGTAGCATTACCTTTCCTCCGGGATAAAAATGCCTAGCTGGCGACTCTTTTCTTTCTGAGTTCACCCTTGTGTGTTCTCACCTCCTCTTTCGCCGACCGTTTGCGTCTGTACCCCTTCTGACCTGAGGTTGTCATTTGGTGGGAGCGACAACTTGGCGACTCTGCTGGGGACCCTTATACTGCAACCAGGGCTTCTGGTTCTTTTTGTGGGTTCCTCCTAGCGCTTGTTTGATTTGTGTTTACTGGGGTGTTATGTGCTAATTGTGTTTATACAGTTGCTTTATTTATTGCTTTATGTACAGTTATTTATTGCTTTCTTTACAGTTTTATATATCATACTGTCATATTGTCATCTAGCTGGATCTGGTTTATTGTTTTGGTGGGTGGGGTTCATTGAGAGTTTAAGGTCTTATACCTGGGACCTGAGTGACAACTAGGCTAGAGTGGTTCATGTTCTTTCCCATTCCATTTCGGTCTGGTGCGGGAATATGAAACACGGTTTAGATGTGGGTTTCTTCTTGAGAACTCTGTGCTACAGATTTCCTGTAGTGCTAGGGCTATCTGGGAAGCCTGCTAAGTCTGGATGACCTTTACTATGACCTTCAGAAACTGAGGTGAATTAGAGGAGGATCTTTTATGGTTGTTGTAAACACTGTACCTCCGGGTTAGAAGTGTTTACACTTCTCATAACTGATCCAAGTCTGAGGATCCTTGTTTTAGAACACCACCTGTGAGGGGGTTGGGCTGTTTACAGGTTTGCAGGAACCCTTGGCCACATCATACCCTGATATTTGTTTTGTTTAAGAATGTTTCACTTTGGACAGTTCTTGTGATTTAACCCTGGACATGTGACTCTTTATTTGAGTTCCCCACCTTGGTTACTGGATTTCTGAACCTCCATCTGGACTTCTTGAACATACATGGGCTCTATATCAAGACAGTTAATCAGATCCATCTTGATCACAAACCCTTGCATATCATGTGCATACTCATCATTTGCATCATTTAACATTTGCTTATTTATTTTTCAGGGTATCCATATTACATCTGGCTTGGTTGTGACCCCTTCATCTGCATAGACCTTTGTTCATCAATTTTCTGCTTCAACTACCTTCATCAGTTGCCTGCTTCAGCTACTTCCATCATCATCCTCAGCCTTTCAGTGGCTCATCTCCAGTATCAGGCTTCATCATCAGCATCTGTTTTTTTAGCTCTTCATCAGCAGTCATGGCGCCCAAGAAGAGCAACATTTCATACCATTTCTTTGAGCCTGAGCTGACTGGCATCAGGCAGGTCCAGGCACTTATTACTCCAGACCACATCCCACTATTCAGAGAGCATTATGGAGGCATCCTTGACATGGTTATGGACTTGGACCCTTCTCAGAGGAGTTTGATTCACACTTGCCTACAGTTTTATGACCCTCCTTTGAGATGCTTCACCTTCCAGAACTTTCAGTTGGGACCTCTGTTGGAGGAATTCTCATCATTGATTGGAGTACCTGTCAGGGGTGGTATCCCCTTCAACCCAGAGATGACTTCTCCCAGCAATGAGGAAGTGGAAGAAGCACTGTACCTAGAGCCTATATTGATTGAGCAAAACATGACAACAAAAGCTAGCATCCCTTGTCTACACTTGGACTTTCTAATTTCTCAGGCCATCCTGAAGGCCTCCTCGGGAGAGTGGAAGGCAGTTTGTGCATTGTTAGCCCTCAGTATATATGGGGTTATACTTTTTGCAGATGAGCCCAAGTTTATCAGCAAGAATGCTATTCATCTCTTCCTTTTAAAGAACCCAGTACCCACCTTGCTGGGAGATTTCTATTATTCTATTCACCAAAGGAATGAGAAGCAGAGAGGGAGGTTGGTAAGATGTTGTGCTCCCCTGTTTCATACCTGGCTGCTTAAACACTTACCCAAGATTGATGCTTTCTTAAACCCTCACCAACAGAAGAATTGGGCTAGGAGACTTATTGCTGTGACTTCAGATGACATCAGATGGTGTACCCAAAGCACCAAAGGCAGGGACATAATTACTAGCTGTGGGCAATTCCCCAATGTACCTCTGATAGGAGTGAAAGGTTGCATCAACTACAACCCTTTGCTGTTTAAAAGACAGTTAGGCTATGCTTTGGTTCACCCTCCTAGAGTGCAAGACTTGGCTGAAACCCTATATTGTGAGATAAAACCTAATCTAGTTGTTGTCAGACAAGCATCTTGGGCTTGGGACAACATCCAGACCAAGGGGATGGCCATTCTTGGGAGATGCAATAATGTGGCTTTAGCTCAGTACTATGAATGGTCTCATGCAAGGGCTCAGCTTTCTGGGATTCCTTTCACCATTGAGGATGCACCTGGACCATCCACAGCACCACCTCCAGCCACTGTCAGCCTGGAAGAATTTGAGAAGCTAAAGGAGAGGAATGAGAATCTGTCTCAAGCTCTGAAGAAGACCCTTTGGGAGAGGAGTGATGGTCGTCTTGACATTGAGGGGTTGGAGAAGCTTAAGGTGGAGCATCTAGCCAGGATTGAGAAAACAGAGGACTACATCAAGAAATCAAGAGCTGGAGAGCAAATTTTAAAGAATGCCTGTAAAGAGGCCCAGTTTCAGAAGGCTAGGACTGATCTCTATCTGAAAGAAAGTCAAGTTAGATGGGTCAGGATCACTGAAGCTCGCACTCAGGAAGATAAGAGAACTCAAGCCAGGATTGAGCAGTTAGAGGCCATTGAGAAGAAGCAACAGGAGGCCCTGCTAGAAGCCCAGAAGGAGATTTCAGAATTGAAGATTAGGGCTGGTGTGAAGAGGTCAAAGGACCAAGACAGGAACAAGAAGCAGACCACTGCTATTGCCACCAGAAACCTTCTTATCAGGAATATCACAAAGCATCCAGCTGGTCCTGTCACTGAAGCACTTTTGAAGGAGGTTAAGGAGGATGAGTTTGGCTTAGATGTTTGACTACTTTGCTTATTGTTATTTGATGTACTTTTCTTTTATGTTGTATTTTGACACCTCAGGGGCATATGTTGTAAAATCAAACTATGTATGATCCACCTTTTGTAATATATTTGTTAGTTTGTTTCATTGAGTTTCTTTTCTCAAGCAACAGCAAAGCATCTTCCCCAGGGTCTGGAAAGGTCAAAACCAAGAGCCAAGCCAGATACCTTGGAAAGCCAATAAGCATACTGCATTGCATGCTGACTGTTGTTTTGTTTTGTAGGTATGTCTTCACTTTATTTTGTTTCTAACTCTGTTGTGGTTCAGGAATTATTGCTCGCCGCCGGGTGTTCCCTCTCAACCGTCTGCACAGATATCCTACTCGCAACAACCTTCCTGGTATCCAGATGGATCAAGTACAACAAGATCTGACAGAGGTCAGAACCCAGATGGCTAATGAAAGGCTGGAGATGAGAAACCAAATAACCCAATTCATGGAAGTAATGAATGGCTTGGCTCAAAGTCAAGAAAGGATGAGGGCATTGGTAGAAAGACAAACCCCGGAAGAACCTCCTTTGGGAACTGGAGGAACGAGTAACAATGAAAGGGGTCAGCCTCATATTAACCCACCAGTATATGGGCCTCATCTACATCCCGAAGTTAACATCCCGGGTAATGTGCAAGGAAATACTACTGGAGGAAGAGTCTTACAAGAAGACCCCCAAGAAGAGCAGTTTACTGTGATGGGAGCTGGGGATGAAGTCTATGATAGGAGGTTTGATGAAATTGCTGAGAAGTTGAGATCTCTGGAGTCTCAAAATTCCCTAGGTTTTGATGTCATGGATATGGGGTTAGTGGATGGGGTAAGGATTCCCCACAAGTTCAAGCCCCCGTGTTTCGAGAAATACAATGGAACTTCCTGTCCACGAACTCACTTGCAGTCTTTTCTGGGGAGACTTAAGGCATACACCATGGATGAAAAACTATGGATGTTTTACTTTGAAGATAGTTTGACTGGGGCTTCAAGGGAGTGGTACTCTCACTTGACCAGAGCTACCATCAGATGCTGGAAGGACCTAGCTGAAGCTTTCATCAGGCAGTACCAATACAATATAGACATGGCTCCTAACAGAACCCTTCTGATGGGAATGTCTCAATCCTCCAGGGAAAGCTTCAGGGAATATGCCCAGAGGTGGAGACAGCTTGTTGCTGCTGTCTATCCACCCATGTCGGAAAGAGAAATGGCCGACATGTTTATGAACACTCTGCAAGGAACATATATTGATAGGCTAGCTGCCTTTTCTTCCACCAGCTTCGCTGACGTAGTTATAGCTGGAGAAAGAATTGAAAGCCTTCTGAAAATGGGAAAAATTTCTTATAATGGTGCAAGTTCGTCAAGTAATCCTAGGAAGCCTTTTGTGGGACCTAGAAGAACCGGTGAGACAAATGCCATTCATGCCGGCAGGGGCAGACCTCAGTATGTCCACAGATCAGTAGCAGCTGTCACTATTCCAGCTCCGATTCCTCAGCAACCAACATATCAACCACAACAACAACCACTTTATCAACAGCAAGTTCAGTATCCACCACAAAGAGCCTACAAAAACAACAACAACAGCAATCAACAACAAAGACCCTTTCAGCAAAGACCATCACAGGCAAATAGGGTGATTGACCCTATCCCTATGCCTTATGCCGCTTTATTGCCACAACTCCTGAAACTCAACCTGGTTGAACTAAGGACATTGGCACCACCAGATCCTTCCAATCTTCCGAGAAATTATGATGTCAACGCCAGATGTGCTTTCCATTCCTATGCACCTGGCCACAATACGGAGAAGTGCAGGGCTTTACAAATGAAGGTACAAGATTTGGTGGATTCTAAAGCTCTCAACTTTGCACCCCCTCCAAGTGTCACCAAGAATCCCATGCCCAATCATGGAGGACCAAGAATTAATGCCATTGAGGAAGACAAGCCATCTTTCTTAATCACCAGTGTTGGACAGATTCGAACACCTCTGGTAGAAATTAAAGCTCAGCTTCTAGAGTGCCAGATGTTCCCCGGATGCGAACTTGGTTGTGGGTATTGTAACATTTCAGTTAACGGGTGTGATGATTTGAGAAGCGGCATAGATGGTCTTATCAAAAGTGGTATACTTCAGATCACAACAACGACACCTACAAATCCAGCAATCCCTTTGGCAACAATTCCTGACTCTTCTACAACTGCAACAACAATAATTCCGACCAATTCATCGATATCATCAACAATGACTTCATCCATCACTTCAACAAATCAAATGTCAACAACCATTTCTTCTACAACATCAGCATCCCTTCATTCTGCAGAATCTTCTACAACATCAACATCCATTTATCCAGCAAGATCTTCTACAACGCCAACAAAAAATAGTGAAGATATCTCAGCAGTCACCATTTATTATGATCCCTCAAGTGTTCCTCCAAACAACAATTTTCAACAAAAAACAATGGCACCTCCTGCCAGATCACCGGTCACCATTTACTACGATCCGCACACCATTTCAGTACCCTCCTCTGCTGCAGTCAGTCCAGTTACCATCACGGTACCTGGGCCAGTTCCATATGAAAGCAGTAATGCCATACCTTGGCATTATGGCTCTGACCTCTACTGCAATGGGGAGAAAATCACTTTGGACTCTTCAACTTCTTCTCCACAAATTGATAATGTTGGGAGAGGCGGAGGCTTCACCAGAAGCGGACGCCTTTTTGCCTCACAGATGCAAAAACCAAATGCCGAAGCAGAAGCTGCTGCCAAAGCAAAGGGGAAGAGTGTGGTACCTGAAGAACCAATCATCAAAGAAACTCAGAAGACGTCTTTTGAGCAAGATGTAGACGAGTTTATGAGGATTATAAAGAGAAGTGATTACAAGGTGGTGGATCAGCTTCACCAAACTCCCTCAAAGATCTCCATATTATCCCTGCTGATGTGTTCTGAAGCTCACAGGAATGCATTATTGAAAGTCTTGCACGCAGCATACGTGCCAGAGGAGATCACTGTTAATCAGCTAGAAACTGTGGTGGCAAATGTCAACACCAGCCATGGACTAGGCTTCACCAATGTTGACTTAACAACTGAGGGGCGTAACCACAACAAGGCTTTACACATCACTCTAGAATGCAAGGGTGCTGTTCTATCACACGTACTGGTGGACACTGGGTCTTCACTCAATGTCCTACCGAAGAAAGCCTTGGTGAAGCTGGAGTATGATGGCTTGGCATTGCGTCCAAGTAATTTGGTAGTAAGAGCATTTGATGGCTCTAAAAGATCAGTGCTAGGGGTGATTGATCTGCCTGTGATGATTGGCCCACAGACTTTTAAGATTACCTTCTATGTGATGGACATTCAGCCGGCCTACAGCTGTTTGTTTGGTAGACCGTGGATCCATGCCGCTGGCGCTGTTACGTCTACCCTTCACCAGAAGCTGAAATTCGAGTGGGAAGGCCAGATCATCACCATCTGTGGTGAAGAAGATATCTTTGTTAGCCATCTGGCTACATATAAGTACATTGAGATGGATGGAGAAATCCATGAAACTATGAGCCAGGGATTTGAGGCCCTGAACATAAATGAAGCATCTGCTGTACTGGGAACCTCCATGACATCTTATCAGCAAGCCAGGAAGGTTGTTGAAGAGGGGACTGCCCAAGGCTGGGGAAAGCTGCTGCCCATGGAGAAGAAGGAGGACATATTTGGGTTGGGTTACAAACCAACTCAACAAGATCAATCAGAGGCTGCCAAGAAGCCCAACTTTGTCAGTGGGGGAATTCTCACCCTGGATGCAGTGAACAACTTGGAAGATGAGTCGGAAGATGAGCGCAACCTGGAGAGCTGGATACGTCCAAGGACCCCGGGGAGCCATATCTCAAACTGGTCTTCCCAGGAAATTATAAGGGTTACTCCTGCAGAGTAATTATTATTTCCTGTATATTTTAAGCATGCATCAAGCCTTGCATCTTGCCCAAGATGACAAGACTCATTTTGTAATCGGGCCATCTTGTAATTTTGTGCAAACAGATCAATCAATGAATATCGGACATCTTTTGCAAATGAGTCTTTTTCTTTCCCGCTCACTGTTTTTCATTTTTCTTTTTGTACAAAAATAAAATGGCAATGTTTTCCAAAATGACAACTTCATTTCACTTTTTTTTTCTAAACAAGATTAAAATCGATCACTAAAATGAACAATCTAAACCCTTGCAGAGAGTGCCTTTCAGACTGCACCGACAACAGCACAGCTATGGCTTCGTATGACTTTGACAATCCAATCAATCAAGCTGATGAAGGGGTTGAAGAAGATTATGAGCTTCCTGAAGAGCTAGCCAGGTTGTTAAGGCAAGAGGAGAAGGCTATCACTCATCATCAGGAGGAGGTCGAAACGGTTAATCTTGGTACAGAAGAAGATGTGAAAGAAGTTAGGATCGGGGCCTGCTTACAAGACTCAGTGAAAGAACAACTGATTGATATGCTTCGAGAGTATGTGGATGTTTTTGCTTGGTCTTACCAGGATATGCCAGGGTTGGACACCGATATTGTTATGCACAAGCTGCCTTTGAAAGAAGACTGCCCACCGGTAAAACAGAAACTGCGTCGTACTCGCCCAGATATGGCAATGAAGATCAAAGAAGAGGTACAAAAGCAATGGGACGCCGGGTTCCTTGCTGTGACTAGCTATCCGCCGTGGGTTGCTAATATTGCACCTGATCCTAAGAAAGATGGCAAGGTGAGGATGTGTGTGGATTATCGGGACCTGAACAGAGCCAGCCCGAAAGATGACTTCCCATTACCTCACATTGATGTAATGGTTGATAACACAGCTCAGTTCTCGGTATTCTCCTTCATGGACGGATTTTCAGGATATAATCAGATCAAAATGTCACCTGAAGACATGGAGAAGACAACTTTCATCACACCTTGGGGCACATTCTGTTATAAGGTGATGCCATTCGGACTGAAGAATGCTGGTGCAACCTATCAACGGGCTATGGTAACATTGTTCCACGACATGATCCATAAAGAAATTGAATGTTATGTGGATGACATGATTGCCAAGTCCCTCACAGAAGAAGACCACCTGGTAAATCTGTTGAAGTTATTCAAGCGTCTGAGGAAGTACCAATTGAAGTTGAACCCCAACAAGTGCACATTTGGGGTGCGATCCGGTAAGTTGCTGGGATTTATTGTAAGTGAAAAAGGGATTGAAGTTGACCCTGATAAAGTCAAAGCCATTCAAGAAATGCCTGCACCAAAGACTGAAAAAGAGGTTCGGGGGTTTCTAGGTAGATTGAACTACATTTCAAGGTTCATATCTCACCTTACAGCAACCTGTGAGCCCTTGTTCAAATTGTTGAGAAAAGAACAAACGGTCAGGTGGAACGAAGATTGCCAGAGGGCTTTTGACAAAATCAAGGAATACTTACAAGAGCCTCCGATCCTTATGCCTCCAGTCGAAGGAAGACCTCTGATAATGTACTTGACAGTATTAGAAGAGTCAATGGGGTGTGTGCTGGGCCAGCATGACGAGTCTGGTCGAAAAGAGTATGCAATATACTACCTAAGCAAAAAGTTTACCGACTGTGAACAACGTTATTCACTGCTCGAGAAAACTTGATGTGCTTTAGCGTGGGCTGCTCGCCGACTAAGGCAGTATATGTTGACCCACACTACTTTGTTGATATCAAAGATGGACCCAGTTAAGTACATTTTTGAGAAGCCAGCACTTACCGGACGGGTTGACAGATGGCAAATGATCCTCACAAAATATGACATCCAGTACACATCTCAGAAAGCCATTAAGGGCAGTGTATTGTCTGATTATCTTGCTGAGCAACCCATTGACGATTACCAGCCTATGAGATTTGACTTCCCTGATGAAGACATCATGTTCATAAAAGCAAAAGATCATGAGGATCCTGTTCACACTGAAGGGCCTGACCCAGAAGAAGAATGGACCATGATGTTTGATGGGGCTGTTAATATGAATGGTCGTGGTGTTGGTGCAGTGCTCATTACACCTAAAGGAGTTCGCATGCCTTTCTCAGCAAAACTCACCTTTAACTGCACTAACAACGAAGCTGAATACGAAGCTTGTATTATGGGTCTTGAGGAAGCCATTGACCTCAGGATCAAGACTTTGACCGTATTCGGAGATTCAGCTCTGGTAATCAATCAAACCAACGGCAAATGGTACACCCACCAGGATCATCTGATACCTTACAAGGATTATACGAGGAGGTTATTGACTTTCTTTACAACGATCAAGCTTGAGTATATCCCTCGGGACGAGAATCAGTTTGCAGATGCTCTTGGCACCATTTCATCCATGATCAAAGTTCAAGCTGCCAACTTTGTGCCCCGAATATCAGTGTCCAGACTCGACAGACCAGCATATGTATTTGCAGCAGATGTTGTTAAAGATGATAAACCTTGGTACCATGACATTAAGTGCTTCTTGGAGGATCAAACATACCCACCTGGGGCATCTTCCAATGATAAGAAGACATTAAGAAGGCTAGCTGGTAGTTTCTTTCTGAATACTGACGGTTCCCTGTACAAGAGAAACTTCGATATGGTACTTCTCAGATGCGTTGATAAGACAGAAGCTGACTTGTTGATGCACGAGGTGCACGAAGGATCCTTTGGTACCCACGCAGGAGGGCATGCCATGGCCAAGAAGTTGTTAAGATCAGGCTATTACTGGATCACAATGGATGCAGACTGTTGTGCCTATGACAGAAAATGCCATAAATTCCAGATTTATGCGGAAAAAGTGCATGTGCCTCCCAATCCTCTGAATGTGATGTCTTCACCTTGGCCTTTTGCTATGTAGGGCATTGATATGATTGGCAAGATTGAACCGACTGCTTCAAATGGCCACAGATTCATCCTGGTAGCCATTGACTATTTTACCAAGTGGGTTGAAGCAGCTTCCTATGCAAATGTTACAAGGCAAGTGGTAGCCCGATTTCTGAAGAGAGATATCATCTGCCGATATGGAGTGCCCGAGCGAATCATTACTGATAATGGTTCCAACTTAAATAATAAAATGATGGCAGAGCTATGCCGGGACTTCAAGATCCAACACCACAATTCTTCCCCTTACCGACCAAAGATGAATGGTGCGGTAGAGGCAACTAATAAGAATATCAAGAAGATTGTGCAGAAGATGGTAGTCACCTATAAAGACTGGCATGAGATGTTACCATTTGCCTTGCATGGGTACCGTACGTCAATCAGAACGTCCACTGGGGCAACACCGTATCAGCTTGTGTATGGTATGGAGGCAGTCCTACCTGTTGAAGTTAAATTACCCTCCCTGCGGGTACTGATGGATGTTAAGCTGAACGAAGCAGAATGGGTCCGGTCCCGATACGAACAATTGAATCTGATTGAAGAGAAGAGACTGGCTGCAATCTGTCATGGGCAGTTGTATCAGAAAAGAATGAAGAAAGCCTTCGATCAGAAAGTCAGGCTCCGAGAGTACCAAGTAGGAGATCTTGTGCTGAAAAGACTCCTCCCTCCTCATACAGACCACAGGGGCAAGTGGACTCCGAACTATGAAGGACCATTCGTAGTAAAGAAAGTTTTCTCCGGTGGAGCACTCATGCTCAGTACTATGGATGGTGAAGATTTCCCGTCCCCTGTGAATTCAGATGCAGTTAAAAAATACTTCGCATAAAAAGACCCGCTGGACACAAAAACAGAATGTAAGTCCAGGCAAAAATAGGGCATCCCGGCGAGTCAAAAACAGAATAAAAGACTCAGGCAAAAATAAGGGAAAATAAATAAAAATGTACACCCGCTGAGTTGAAAAGCCGCATTGGACAACTCAGGAAAAAAGGGGTATCCCGATGGATTGAAAACCCGAAAGGGCGATCCATGCAAAATAAGGGAATAAGCGAACAACTATACTCTGAATTCGTCTGTAACACTCACAACTTGGTAAGCTTCGAAAGGTTCAAGCGCCGGTCAGAATCAGCCTTCTTCAGAAAGCAAGATGAGAAGAACGTCAAATGTCATACGAGTCATAGCCAAGGGAAGCTCCTTAAAAGCGTCGTCAACATTGCCAACAACCTTTGTTTCTCAATTTGTAATAATCTCCTCATTTTAGGGGATTCGTTTCTTTGACTGTATCTTGCCAATTCAGGGCACATGAATTAATAAAATCAGATTTTTAGTCATGTTTCGTCTTATACATTCTGTGTTCGTTTGCAAAAATGTCCGATGTCCTTAAGATATTGATTGCATAAATACAGATGCTTCTCTAAAAAATACGTGCTTGCGGGAAATATACTTACTCCCAGGTGTGTCTAAACTCCTATGATGGAATCCGGTAAGGGATACCTCGAGACTACTTGTGCGTTTCTATGTCTTTTCAGAATTGCAGGTATTTCAAAGCACAACATGGGGCATGAAAGCTTCACCCCAGCAAGCTGGCAAATCAATATCTAACCAGTCTTAGCACCAGAAGTGCTTTCTCCCCAGCCGAGTTGCCATTTGGTTATTTCCTCCTCAGCCAAGTACAAAAGCCAGGGAACCATCTCCCCAC
The DNA here is from genome assembly GCA_963966055.1 of Lathyrus aphaca. NCBI lineage: Eukaryota > Viridiplantae > Streptophyta > Magnoliopsida > Fabales > Fabaceae > Lathyrus > Lathyrus aphaca. Next base: position 410,696,889 of record OZ014520.1, read on the forward strand.
AGAGTTTCAGCCTCTATCCAGAAGAGCAACGCCTGAAGATCTCACAACAGAGTGAAGAAAGCTTCTACAAACCCCAGCTGGGTCCCTCATTACAGGGATGGGTCTACCAGTGGCCTATTTCCCCAAGCAGATACATCTTATCAGATCTACCAATAATCTCATCCCCAGTTGGGATGTCTACTGCAAGCAGATCAGCCAGAGGTTTTCGCAGCAACGGGATCCGAATCCCGGATCTTTACCTTTTGCATAATCATAGCATTCGCATCATATTCTCCCCACAGAGCGTAGCATTCCGTCTAATACGGAGCATTACGGAAAAAATCAAACATACTGCATAATCATAAGCCATGTGTCGAATCAAACACTTGTGAAATACTGACAATCCGTCAACGGCATACGATAAACTCCCCAAGATTCCCCGGCAGAGAGCCAAAGCATTTGCCTTTTACCCACAAATACAAATGCACACTCTTTTTGGCGCCCGTCCGTGTCATGATTCCCCAGTAAAGTCGCCCGGGCATTTCTTTACAAGCAGACACTTATACATTACAAATACCTCCCGACACCCGTCCGTGTCATATCCCCAGTAGAAAGCCAAAGCGTCCTCTTTGCATTCACAGATACGTATATCTATACAAATTCCCTGGCACCCGTCCGTGTCACCTTCCCTAACGTAGACACCTGAAACATTTTGTAAAGCATACACTTGTTTATATTACACTTTCCTCTTTTGTTACTCGTCCGTGTCATACTCTCCCCAGCAGGTTAAACACTTGAGTACACCGCTCATACTTATTACTCCTGTTTCACTCATACAGATACTCGTCCGTATCTTGTATACACCACTTATATCCCCTCAGATTCGACACTCGTCTGTGTTCTTTGTTAACCAGTTGATACTCGTCCGTATCATCATCTTTGAGCATGCGTCAAGCGTTTGTTTCTACCTGATACTCGTCCGTATCGTAGTCTTAAGGATGCTCGTCCGCATCTTTAATCTATACACCGTGTCAAACACTTATGTCTTCTTGAATATAGACACTCGTCTGTGTCTATTATTCCCCAGAAGAGTCCCCGCAGAATCAACACTCGTCCGTATTCTTTGTTAACCGGTTGATACTCGTCCGTATCATCATCTCTGAACATGCGTCAGGCGTTTGTTTCTACCGATACTCGTCCGTATCATGGTCTTAGGGATGCTCGTCCGCATCTTTAATCTATACACCGTCCCCAAACACAGATACCTCTCATTTCTTGGATGTAAACACTCGTCCGTGTTTACTTTTCCCCAGCGAAGTCCCCAACAAAACTTGTTAAACTATTTCCTTTCTATCTGACATTCGTCCTATGTCATGATACCTTTTCGGCAGCCGTGCCCTGCCAGGTGATCGTCCTTCACCTTTGGATGATCGTCCCTCATCCTTTTCCCAGCGGAGTCTCCCTTATTGGAACCCTTTTCTATCCGACATTCGTCCTATGTCGTGATTTTTAGCAGCCGTCCCCTGCTAGGTGATCGTCCTTCACCTCCTGATGATCGTCCTTCATCATTTTATCCAATGGTCGTCCCCATCGTTGATCTTGTTATCTGACATTCGTCCTATGTCATGATAAACCCTGAGAGCAGCCGTACCCTGCTAGGTGATCGTCCTTCACCTCTTGATGATCGTCCTTCATCATGCTTATCCGATGGCCGTCCCCATCGTCGAACTTTTTATCCGACATCCTTCCTATGTCGTGATACTTTTGGCAAACCGTACCTTGCCAGGTGATCGTCCTTCACCTCAGATGACCGTCCCTCATCTTATTCCCCAACAGAGCAGCCGTCCCCTGCTAGGTGATCGTCCTTCACCTTTGATGACCGTACCTCATCATTTATTCTTACCTATAATCCCCAGAGAATTTCATGGCTCTACTTGATGGCCGTCCCCATCATAATCACTTATATCCCCAACATGTCGGCCGTCCCCGTCATTGCTCTTTCCCAAGCAGTCGTCCTCTGCTCGACGGTCGTCCTCCGTCGCCCGCACTTTTATAATATACTTTATTTTCTTTTACAATCTATATCCCTTTTCTTATTCATTTTGTGAGTGCAAATTTTGGACTGTCTTTGGTATTCAACCACAAGTTATCTTGTTTGCCTGTTAAGCCGTTGCTTACATCCCGCACAGCTAACTCATGCTTGAATAGGGGCAGCTGTAAACACCCCAAATTTTCCCTCACCCATTCACACCATGGCTTGTGATCTTTTCATATGCATAAGTTCAATCATGGCATCTCATATTGCATTTTTGATTCACTGCATTGCTTCTAAGTCATCTGCATCTAGGGTTTGTGGTTTGAGCTATCCAAGAGCCATTTGAGCCACTCCAAAGGTTTTCAGTCACTTCAAAGGGGTCCATGTATGTTCAAGCATCATATTATATCTTCTCAAAGTCAAAGAAGCCAAAGAATCACAAGAACTGAGGATGGCATGGAAGCAGAGCCAGGTTTAACTACACAGATGACCTAGAATTAGGGTTTTGGTTTCAAAGGCCATAACTCCAAAATTTTTGGTCATTCTTGTTTCTATTGGTCTCTATATGGTATAGGGATCATGCATATCAATTTTCATGAAGAAATTCAATGGGGAAGGCATTTGATCAAGAGTTGACTTTTTGAGCAACTCAGTGCAAAATCAGGGCATCTGAGGCCCTCAATGACCCAACCAGAGGGTGTTCATCATCATTTTGATTATGTATGATATTTATTTGATCATAGAAGATGTTAGAAGTTCACAAAATTAAAGAATCTCAAGCCATTTGCAAAGTTGACTTTTTGGGAAAATGACTTGTAATGGAAACTTGCCATTTTGGGAAACTTTTTCAACCCTTGCTTTTTGATTCAAAAATGCTTCAAATGGGAAAAATTTGGTCATGAAAGTTGTAGAATGGATAATTCCCTTTTCAAAAAGTACAAGAACTTGTTCTAATTCATTTTGGATCAAAAGTTATGGCTTGTCAAAGTTGGGAAAAATCACATAATTTCAAGTTTTCTACCAAAGAGGCAAAGTTGCAAAACCACTTACCAAGACAAATTGTGCTATCAAATGGACTTATAATCTTCATAGAAACATGAATTAATGTCTAAAAGTCAGATTGCATCAAGAGTTTTCTCATTTTTATGACTTGTGGATCAAGAAACTTCAAAAGGGGCAAAGTGGAACAAAGTTGCAAAACCTCACTCAAACCCTAATCCATTTGCTGGCTGACTTCAAAATTGATCCTATGGTTCTCCTCACTTCTTGATGCGCAGGACACCCCTCTTTTACTTGGCTAGCCATGAGCCCATACCTCTCTTACACAAAGCTTGACTTTTTGGCAAAAGACCCATACCAATCACAATAGGGCACACCAACTCCACAGACCTATCCATGAGTGATAAGTGGACCAAAGGCAAGCCATAACACACAACAACTCATGCTGAAACACTCTCCAAGCCAGCATTCTCATTTTCCACCACTTATGCAACTTCCTTCGAAACTCATCATACAAGCATCAAACATAGAAACAAACTCCATATAATCACTCAGCACACTCCCCTGATCATTTCCATACCCTCATTCATCCCTGAAACCTCCTCAAACTAAAACACGATTTCCTCACTTCACTGAACAGAACTTCTGCAAACTCACAAACCAACCATTATAAACTCCAACCAAGCTTCATAACTTCATCAAGAGGACCATTGGGATCATTTTGAGGCAAAGAGGCAAGCAGAAAGCTCCTGGACTGAAAGCTCAAACTCAGGTAACATGATGAACAAATTTTCCAGAACTTTGATTTCTTGTTAGAATGTTGTTTTGTATGTTGCCCTGGTCATGGGGATCTAATTATTTTTGAAAATGAGCCAGAAACAAGCATGTTATGATGTTCTGAAAGTTTGCCCGTGAAAATGTTTTTGCTTGTTTCCTTTGATCCACGAAAAATAAATGTTGTTTGTGTTAGGGTTTATGTTTAATGATGTTCATAGGTTGATTCTGGAGAGTTTTGTGAGGTTTTGATGCGTTTTGAGAGAGATTGAGATTTTGGCTGGCCGGAGAAGATGACCGGAACACTGTTCCGGTCACCTGAAAGTGTTTAGGGTTCAGATTAGGGCTTAATGACGTAATTAGGCAAGTTTGAATGTGAGCCGTCCATTAGCGCGCCAGGTCAATTCCCGCCCCTGTGAGTTTGAATCTCAACCATCAGATTGGCTGATTTTCTTTTTTTTCATTTAAAATTCATTTTATTTTCATTTGTTTTGATTTATTTTGCACGAATTATTAAAAATAGCAAAAAATGTTTAAAAATTATGAAAATTTTTGTCAAAGTTTTCATTATTTTTCAGAACACAAATATTTTTATTTTTATTTTTTGCATTAAAAATTATTTTTAAAACATTTAAAAGTTTATTTTTAATTAGTTAATGAAAATTAATTAATTAAAAATACTTTTAGGTATTTAAAAATCACAAAAAAAATTCATATAACATTTAGGAACATTTAGAAACATTGTCCAACTCTCAAACCAAATTTATTTTTTGTTCTTGATGCCTTTTGATTATTTTCTTTGGAATTAAATTCATTTTGAGGCAATATTTTGTGACAAACTTCAAAAATTCATTTCTGCCTAACCATTGAGAGTTGGACAATGATTCTTTTTGCATTGCATCTTGCATAACATGTAGTTTATAGGATAAAATTGGCATGAATTGATCTTGCATTTTCAATTTGTTTTGCATTTTTCTTGACAAGGTACCTTAAAACCCTAGCAATCTTAGGAAATTCATAACTTTCAATAGGTTAAGAGTTGGATCCCCTCCTTTGGGCAGTGAGTTTGTATAGGTTTAGGGTTCCTTTGATTGCATTTTCAAATTTTTATCATGTCTCTTGCTTCTGGTTTTGGATTTTTCTTTGTGTGTTGATCATAAACCCTAATTTATGCCTTCCTTTGCATCCACCTTCCATTTGTTTGCATACCATGACTGGCCATGACATTTTGTGCATCCATTTGATTCATAATCCATCTTAGTACATATTAGAATCATGTTTGATCATTGCATCTTTCATTTTCCATGTTGTATGTCCATTACATTTCATAACTTTTCATGAACATCCATGGTTCTATGCATGCCTCATCTGCATCCTCATGCTTGCTTGATCATTCCCATGCCTTGCCTCATGTTTTGCATCATCCTTTAGCACCATTGACATCATGTATTTGCTTCTGACTTTGTCTTGCATCATGCCATTTCATCTCATTTGCATTGCATTTCATTTCTTTTACTAACTTTTCAGGTGGTAAGCTACTTTGAGAAGTGAATTTGCCTTCACTTCTCACATTCTCTTTTCATATCTTTCATAATTCATTTGCTGCATTTTTGTATGTGTTTGGGTTTGAGCTTGCTCATTCTGGATCATCTTACTTTCTTTCTTCAAGCAACATGACTTCTTAAGTGAAGCAAGTTGTTTTGCTTCTCTTTGCTCCTTTCATCTGCTTCTCTCCTTGGTGGCTTTTTGAAGATCTTCTTGCAAGCCTCACTAACCCTAGGAACAACCAAGCATGACAACAATTAGGGTTTTGATTAGTCCCCCATTTAGCTTTTGCCTTTGTGTCATCATTGAGTCCTCTCTTCTCATCTCATAATCAGGGACTAAACCCTAAAGGTTTTAAGGCTTTGTGACTAAGCTTATGCCTGCATCCTTCTATTAGGATGGAGTGTATAACTTTAATCCTAAGTGTTAAACCCTTAATGTGTTTAAACCCTTTAATTAACCCACTTAATAATCATCAAGACATCAAACTTGTAACTTGGGCCTTGCATTAGGGTTCTAATTCTTCCTTAATTGGTTAAGAAGGACTAACCCTAGTGTTAATGGACAAGTCCCCCTCAAGTTGTCTTACAAACCATAAAAATCACTTCTTCATCTTATCATTAACTAAAATCCACTTAATAAAGGCTTTGTTTTGTCATGGGGTTAATCCCTAATCATGGATTAAGTTGAGGAGCTTTCCCCAGCTTAAATGTTCTCATCTATTATCCTTCTATTAGGATGGTGTAATGGGTCCATTAAATCCCTGATTATGGCTTAAACTCATTACTTAACACTAAACAAAAACTCCAACAAAAACATCTAAATAATCACAAGTAGGTTAATGATCTTAATCCTACACCATGGTGATTAAGTGTGAGATGCTGACTTCACACTTAAGGTATTCTCATTACCCCTAATCAGAGGGAAGATGTGATGAGTTTACTAACCCCTTGGTTTAGGCTTAAACTCATTTTCTTATGACAAATCCAAAAAAAGCAATAAAATATTGAAAACATCAAAACAAACAATAATCGTCTCCTTCGGGATTCTTTTCTCATCTTATTCACTCACAAACGAGAACTCGCTTCTTCCGTCTAATGCAAGACAGTTTGCACCTGAGCCAGACAGGTCATACACTTGAGCATAGTTAAGTAAGCAGTTCACAAGTCAATTTATCTTTCAGTCTCTTCGGGTCGAACTACGGTGTTCTGACTTCCTCATTGCACGAGAGGATACGTAGGCATAACTTAACTGTTATCGAACAAAAGTCTCTGTATATTCCCCCTCTTTCCAGCCTTATTCTTTAAGCCTCATGGTCTTGAGCATTTCATTCTTGTTCTTACACTGACACTTCTATTATACACTTCACACTTCTTCTACATTGACACTTGCATTCTTTCCAGCTTTGATACACAAATAGCACTGACACTACCCCTTTTAAACACAAATCTTTTAAGCGTGGATCCTGTCGAGTACGGCGGACAATCTCTGTGCTAATACCTTCCCAGGTTGTAACCAACCCCCTTTCTCAGTCTCTCTGGTTCACAACCGTCTTATCCATATCTTTTCCTAGGTTTATGCAGCATTACCTTTCCTCCGGGATAAAAATGCCTAGCTGGCGACTCTTTTCTTTCTGAGTTCACCCTTGTGTGTTCTCACCTCCTCTTTCGCCGACCGTTCGCGTCTGTACCCCTTCTGACCTGAGGTTGTCATTTGGTGGGAGCGACAAGCTACTCGCACCGGTATCCTGAATCTTCCCCATCTTTAACAGAGTTTCGACTCTCTCGCCTGCTATTACTATATCATTGAACTTGGTAGCTGAACAAGACGCCAACCTTTCGATAAACACCCCTTACAATGTTCCCATGAACATATCAGCCATCTCATTCTCCAGCAATGGTGGTTGTACTCTGACAGCAAGTTGATGCCACCTTTGAGCATACTCCTTAAACCTCTCCTTAGCATTTTGAGACATGGTTTGCAGTTGAGTGCAATTTGGAGCCATGTCCAAATTGTATTGGTATTGCTTCACGAACACCTCTGCCAAGTCCTTCCAGCTCTTAATGTTGACCATACTCAGCTTCATATACCACTCCAAGGAAGCCCCCACCAGGCTATCCTGGAAGTAGTACATCCATAGCTTCTCGTCGTCAGTATGGGCAGCAATTCTTCCTACAAAGGCCTGGAGGTGAGTCTTTGGACACGCTGTGCCGTTGTACTTCTTGAAAGTAGGAACCTTGAACTTGTAAGGGATTCTAACCCCTAGAACCAAGCCCAAGTCAGTACTATCGAACCCCATAAAGCTCTGAGATTGAATGACCCTGATCTGTTCAACCATCTCTTCAAACTTTATGTTCATTTCGTCCCCTTGGCCTTCCGCTTTGTCCAGCAAAGTAAACTGTTTGTCTTGACCATCCATTTGTACATTGTTCAGTCCATCATTGATAATGGTGACCCCTGGCTGTGCCACAGGGATTTCAACTTGACGGGCGCCAACACCGTTACGATTACCTCCATCAGCAACCCCATTGTTCCTGGCTTGACTATTTTCCACCAACTCACGTAAACGTTCTTGATTCTGACCCATCCCTGCCATAAGGGTCATGAAATTGTCCATCCTCAACCTCAAGTCAGCTAAATCAGCCTGCATTTGATCCATCACTCTTTCTCTGTTGACTTTTGTGGGATATCTGTGTACGATCGGCTGTTCTCGAACTTTCCTGGTAGCTATAGTGCCTGAAAGGACATAAACGTTAGAAACTGAAGAACTACCTGCAAAACAAACAAACACGTTATATGCATGCAATGTAACTATTAATGTTTCCAAGTTTAGGCATTTGTATGCCCCAGTTCTGGTATTTGCTCCAGATAACCACTTTGAGTATTAATTTTCAAACATTCCCTTTGAAGAGTGTTCAGATCTTAGCAGTATCAGACAAACAAACAAGCTTTGCATACTCAGAAATGGTAATTTGCATATTAACACTGCATAACATGGACAACCCACTGCCGGCCAAAAGTTAGAGCATAAACAAAAATTCCCCGAAGGGTTACAAGTTAATACATGAACAAAAAACAAAAGGTAGAGCAAGACTCCTACAACAAGCCTGTAGGTAGTCTTGTTGGTGTAAGCCCTAGAGGCCAATACTTTTTGGTACTTGTATCGGATTATTCGTTTAATAATAAAAGGCATTTCTTTATTATGTTTGTCTTTCAGAATAATAAAGTCCCTAGAATAGTTAGTCTGTTTAATGAAATGTTAAGTGTGACTTAATCATGAGATCCCATTAAACATAAAGACATTATTCTTAAAATATCCGTAGTCAAGCTTTATTGCAAAGTGGGATAACATTAAAGCATTGAGACTATTATGAAGATAGACTGATGATCACATCTCATGGATCATGGATAAAGGGTTATCAAGTCTTGACATAGGTATAAATATTAGGAGTAATATTTATACCGGATTGACCCGCTATGAGAATACTACATAGTATGTTATGCAAAGTGTCATAAGTTATTCTCATGGTGATAATGGTGTATTACCACCCTTCGACCTGAAACCACTATGGACCCTAGATGTAGAGTCGGGTGCTTTATTGCTGATCAAACATTATCCGTAACTGGATGATCATAAAGACAGTTGATGGGCACTCCACGAAGCATGCTGAGGGACATGAGTGTCCTAGATGGAATTTGCCAATCCTGCATAACAGGAGAAATGTCTAAGGGCCCAATATTGAACTGGACAAGGATGACACAGTGTATGCCTTGTGTTCAATATAGACATAGGGGCAAAAGGGTAATTGTACAAACATATATTATCACGAAAAAGGTTTTGTCAGATCACATGACATTTTCGTGACTTGGGTAGCAGTGATGTGTTGCTAGATACCGCTCACTGTTTATTATGTTAAATATATAATTTAATATAATTACCAACGTTACGAAATCCTACAGGGTCACACACATAAGGACAGTTTGATGAGAGATAGAGAAATCAAAGGAACACCGTAAGGTACGGTGCACTTAAGTGAAAAATAGAAATTCGGATAATATAATAATAATTATTGTTATTTTATAATGGTTATAAAATAATAATAAAATAAATATATTTATTATAATAATAGTTATTATAATAATATATAATATTATTATGGATCATGTGAATTGGGCTTTTAGCCCGCAGCCCACAAGAGAGTCTATAAAAGGAACCCTTGTGATGAAGCTTTTACTTGATGCAATTTCGTTTTTGATTCTCACTCAAATAATTCCGTTCGTAAGCAGCTAGCACTGTGACCGGAAGCTGTTCGTGTGGACTGAGTAGAGGCGTTGCACTTCATCAACGCTTGTGATCGCTGCATCAAAGATCTGAATCGCCACAAAGAGGTAACGATTCTATCACTGACCATGCTCATTCGTAAGGATCACTAAAGGAAAATTTTTGTTTTCCGCTGCGTTTAGATCGCAATTTTCCTTCAGTGGTATCAGAGCCACTTACGAAACCATGGATCTGATAGCTGTTAAATTTCCGTCTTTTCTGTATTTGATTCGATTAAAACACAGAATGAATTTAACAATAAACGATTAATTAAATTTGGCATCTGTTGTGTACGATTTGGATGATTGATGTTGATTATGCTTCAGAAACCGACATTAGTATGGTGAAGTTGTGCGATACATTGATCATCCATAGGTTACACAATTAGATCGATCACTTTTATATAAGATATAAGAAATTCTGATGCAAAGATGGTATATGGGATATACTGTTTTGATTTCATCCATTCAATCACATAAGGATTGTAATTCTTTTGAAAGATCATCATTTTCATTCGCTTCGGAATCCGACGTTAGTATGGTGAAGCAATGACATGTTGATCTATCATATTGAGTTATCAATCGAGTTGTGTTTGACGGCATGAAATTGTTGCATTAGGATTAATGGCAGTACAAGTGTTGTATTGCCGCAGACTTTTCCGGTTGGGGTTGTAAATGCACAAAAGTTGTGCAGGAAACGACGTGAAATACAATGAAGTGTTCATAAAATTTTTCGCCGGGGCGCTGCCCGTGACAACCCCGCAAGGAGGCGCTGCCCCCTTGACCCCCGTCCGCTGAACGGTCAGCGGAACCCCCGGCTAAGTCTGCAAAGTGTGATCAATCAGCCGAAATTTAATTTAGTTTATTTAATTATCGGAATTTTTAAACTAATAATAAAAGTGTGTTTATTATTATTTATTTGTGGTGATCAGTTATGGCCTTAGTTTATCCTTTATTATTGTTTTGGGATTTTTAAATACGGCCTGCGAGTCGTGCCTCTCTCTCAATCTCTTTATGTAACTTCTTTTCTCATCTCACTCCCTCGTATGTAAAACGAGTATTCTTATATGTAATGTAATATTATGTTATGAAGAAAAAGGAAGTATTCAATATTAAAGGAGGATAACCTTGGAGATCATGCTTGGAGAAGCTTAGATCGTTATTAGGTTAGCTTAGGTTCTCTCATTGGCTTGAGAGAACAATTGCGTTAGGGGCCATAATTGTATCTTTTTATATGTATGTTGATGCATGTAATTGTATGTTGATGCATGTGAGAGACGTTTTGCATGTTAAGCCGGTGAGATCAAACTAATAACAAATTCCCTCAAAATTAAATATTAAGTTTATGCTTTCCAATTTTTAGCACTCATCAAGACTAGTATCGAGCATTGTAGGTTTCGCCTACGCGAGGTGCATGTTCTATATTAGTAAGGTGTGATGGGATAATTGTAATATCCAATTGCTAAAACAATGGGTCAAACTTAACTAAACAAATTATAATAAGATTATACATGTTTAGAAGCAAGAATTGGGAATGATTCATGTGATGGATCAGAATAAGGAGTTATTCACCCAATTGAAAATATTCGAGAGTTGTATGAGATACAATTGGAAGGAGTTCCTACCTAAATAACTTAGTTTTGTGTAATCAGCCTAACGCTGACTTAAAACAAAGTGAAACATGGATCTCGACCCACTAGAAAGTCTTCCAACGGGATTTTCCGAATCAAATGATGAGGGTCATTTGTTTTGAATAAAATAGTGGGAGCATATTTGATTAAAGGCCTAATTAAATATGTTGTTTTAATGATACTTATATTTTCATATTTCTCTTGTAGATTACCATGACAACAAACACATCGAACAATATTTTGCGATCCATCCTAGATAAGGAAAAATTGTCTGGGACAAATTTCCTGGATTGGCACCGTAATCTGAGGATTGTCCTCAAGCACGATAAGAAGCTGTATGTCTTGGAGACACCAGTTCCTGAGGAGGAACCTCCTAGTTCTGCATCAAAGGCAGAAAGAGATGCTTATAAGAAGCATTTCGATGATGCCAATGAAACCGCTTGCCTCATGCTTGCTACCATGAACTCTGAGTTGCAAAAGCAACACGAGAACATGTCTGCGTTCGATATGATCGGACATCTGAAAATGCTTTATCAAGAGCAAGCAAGAAATGAGAGGTTTCAGGTTTCAAAGTCCCTTTTTAACAGCAAGTTAGCTGAGGGAGCCCCTGTAAGTCCCCATGTACTCAAGATGATTGGGTATGTGGAGAACCTTGACAGATTAGGGTTTCCCCTTGGAAAAGAACTTGCGATTGATCTGATCTTGCAATCGTTGCCAGAGAGCTTCAGTCAGTTTGTCCTGAATTTCAATATGAATGACTTGGACAAAAGCCTTCCAGAACTGCTAGGCATGTTGAGAACTGCTGAGCAGAATATGAAGACAAAAGGGAAATCTATTCTGATGGTCAGTAATGGAAAGAAACAGAACAAGAGGCCCATCAAACAGGGTGGTAGAGGGAAAGGCAAGGAAGTTGCCAAACCCAAACCCACTCCTCCTGTTTTGAAGCCTAGTGGAGGAATAGCAAAGGAGGGCACTTGCTTCCATTGCGGTAAGACCGGACATTGGAAGAGAAATTGCCCAAAGTACCTGGAAGATAAGAAAAATGGAGTAGAGACTTCAAATTCAGGTATTTTTGTTATTGAAATTAATTTATCTACTTCTGCATCATGGGTATTAGATACTGGATGCGGTTCTCACATTTGTACTAATGTGCAGGGGCTAAAAAGGAGTAGAGATTTGGCAAAAGGTGAAGTTGACCTACGAGTTGGCAATGGAGCAAAGGTTGCTGCTTTAGCTGTAGGAACTTATGTTTTAACTTTACCTAGTGGTTTAATAATTCAGTTAGAGAACTGTTATTATGTACCTGCAATTAGCAGGAATATTATTTCCGTTTCTTGTTTGGACAAGTTTGGTTTTTCATTCATAATAAAGAACAATTGTTGCTCCATTTATTTGAATGATATATTCTATGCTACTGCAAAAATGAATAATGGACTATATGTCCTTGATCTTGAAATGCCAATTTATAACATTAATACTAAAAGGTTGAAACCTAATGAGTTGAATCCAACTTACCTTTGGCACTGTCGATTAGGCCACATAAATGAGAAACGCATTTCCAAACTCCATAAAGATGGACTCTTGGACTCTTTTGATTATGAATCATATGACACATGCAGATCTTGTTTAATTGGAAAGATGACAAAGTCCCCATTCACAGGAAAAGGTGAAAGGGCTAATGATCTTTTGGCACTCATACATACTGATGTATGTGGACCACTGAACATACCAGCCAGAGGAGGTTTTCAGTACTTCATCACTTTCACTGATGACTTCAGTAGATACGGATATGTGTATTTAATGAAACACAAATCTGAGTCCTTTGAAAAGTTCAAGGAATTCAAGAATGAAGTACAAAACCAACTAGGGAAGAATATTAAAGTTCTTCGATCAGATCGAGGCGGTGAATATTTAAGCCTAGAATTTGATGACCATCTAAAAGAGTATGGGATTCTATCCCAACTTACTCCTCCTGGAACACCACAATGGAATGGTGTATCTGAGAGAAGAAATCGAACCTTGTTAGACATGGTCCGATCCATGATGAGTCACGCCGATCTTCCAAACTCCTTTTGGGGACATGCATTATTAACAGCAGCTTACACACTTAACCGTGTTCCATCCAAAAAGGTTGATAAGACACCATATGAGATATGGAGTGGTAAGAAACCACATATGTCTTACATGAAGATTTGGGGTTGCGAAGTTTACGTCAAACGACAAATTTCAACCAAGCTTGAGCCCAAATCTGACAAATGCTTATTTGTGGGATATCCTAAAGAAACAAGAGGATATTACTTCTACAATCCTTCTGAGGGCAAAGTGTTTGTCGCTCGAACTGGAGTCTTTCTGGAAAGGGATTTTATTTCCAAAGGAAACAGTGGGAGGAAAATAGAGCTTGAAGAAATTCAAGAATCACAAAACATTGAAACACCTATGGAGGAACTAGAGCAGGAAACACAAGTAGTTGTGGAAGAGCAACCTGCTCAAGTAGAACAAGACCAGCGTAGGTCAAGCAGGACACGTCACCAACCTGAGAGATATGGATATCTCATAAGTGATCAGGGTGATGTATTACTCATGGATCAAGATGAGCCTGTGACCTACAAAGAGGCCATAACTGGTCCTGAGTCTGAGAAGTGGCTAGAAGCCATGAAATCTGAAATGGATTCCATGTACACAAACCAGGTTTGGACCTTGGTAGAACCTCCTATAGGAGTTAACCCTATAGGATGCAAGTGGGTCTTCAAGAAGAAGACTGACATGGATGGTAAGGTACATACCTATAAAGCAAGACTGGTTGCAAAAGGCTATAAACAAATTCATGGGGTTGACTATGATGAAACCTTTTCACCAGTTGCAATGCTTAAATCTGTTCGGATTTTACTTGCCATCGCTGCATATCATGATTATGAAATATGGCAGATGGATGTCAAAACTGCTTTCCTTAATGGGAATCTTCTTGAGGATGTGTACATGACACAACCTGAAGGATTTGACATACCACAAGATGCCCAAAAGATATGCAAGTTACAGCGATCAATCTATGGATTAAAGCAAGCTTCCAGAAGCTGGAATCTTCGTTTTGATGAAACCGTAAAACAATATGGATTCATCAAAAATGAAGATGAACCTTGTGTCTACAAGAAGGTTAGTGGGAGCATGATCGTGTTTCTGGTATTATATGTAGATGACATATTACTCATTGGAAACGATGTCCCTACCTTGCAACAAGTGAAGACTTGGTTAGGGAATTGTTTTTCTATGAAAGACCTAGGTGAAGCAGCCTATATATTAGGAATTAGGATCTATAGAGATAGATCACAAAAACTGCTTGGCCTAAGTCAGAGTACATACATAGATAAAGTGTTGAGACGCTTTAATATGCATGATTCCAAGAAAGGATTCATACCTATGCAACATGGTCTGTGTTTATCAAAAACACAATCCCCTTCAACTAAGGAAGAAAGGGATCGCATGAATAAGATTCCATATGCATCTGCAATAGGATCTATCATGTATGCCATGTTATGTACTCGACCAGATGTCTCGTATGCATTAAGTGCAACGAGTAGGTACCAATCTGATCCCGGTGATGCTCACTGGGTAGCTGTCAAGAATATCCTTAAGTACTTGAGAAGGACTAAGGATTCATTCTTGATATATGGAGGTCAGGAAGAGCTTGATGTAATTGGTTACACTGATGCTAGCTTCCAGACAGATAAGGATGATTTTAGATCACAATCTGGTTATGTGTTCTGTCTCAATGGTGGCGCTGTGAGCTGGAAAAGTTCAAAGCAGGAAACAGTTGCTGATTCTACAACTGAGGCCGAGTATATTGCTGCCTCAAATGCAGCAAAGGAAGCTGTTTGGATCAAGAAGTTCATTAGTGAACTTGGCATAGTCCCTAGCATTGTGGATCCCATTGGTTTATATTGTGATAACAATGGTGCTATCGCACAAGCTAAGGAGCCTAGATCTCACCAACGATCCAAACACATACTTAGGCGTTATCACCTCATTCGAGAGATAATCGATCGGGGAGATGTGAAGATATGCAGAGTACCTACACTTGACAATATCGCTGACCCATTAACAAAGCCTCTTGCGCAACAGAAGCATGATGGTCATACTAGATCTATGGGTATTAAGGGTATGCCTAATTGGCTCTAGTGCTAGTGGGAGATTGTTGGTGTAAGCCCTAGAGGCCAATACTTTTTGGTACTTGTATCGGATTATTCGTTTAATAATAAAAGGCATTTCTTTATTATGTTTGTCTTTCAGAATAATAAAGTCCCTAGAATAGTTAGTCTGTTTAATGAAATGTTAAGTGTGACTTAATCATGAGATCCCATTAAACATAAAGACATTATTCTTAAAATATCCGTAGTCAAGCTTTATTGCAAAGTGGGATAACATTAAAGCATTGAGACTATTATGAAGATAGACTGATGATCACATCTCATGGATCATGGATAAAGGGTTATCAAGTCTTGACATAGGTATAAATATTAGGAGTAATATTTATACCGGATTGACCCGCTATGAGAATACTACATAGTATGTTATGCAAAGTGTCATAAGTTATTCTCATGGTGATAATGGTGTATTACCACCCTTCGACCTGAAACCACTATGGACCCTAGATGTAGAGTCGGGTGCTTTATTGCTGATCAAACATTATCCGTAACTGGATGATCATAAAGACAGTTGATGGGCACTCCACGAAGCATGCTGAGGGACATGAGTGTCCTAGATGGAATTTGCCAATCCTGCATAACAGGAGAAATGTCTAAGGGCCCAATATTGAACTGGACAAGGATGACACAGTGTATGCCTTGTGTTCAATATAGACATAGGGGCAAAAGGGTAATTGTACAAACATATATTATCACGAAAAAGGTTTTGTCAGATCACATGACATTTTCGTGACTTGGGTAGCAGTGATGTGTTGCTAGATACCGCTCACTGTTTATTATGTTAAATATATAATTTAATATAATTACCAACGTTACGAAATCCTACAGGGTCACACACATAAGGACAGTTTGATGAGAGATAGAGAAATCAAAGGAACACCGTAAGGTACGGTGCACTTAAGTGAAAAATAGAAATTCGGATAATATAATAATAATTATTGTTATTTTATAATGGTTATAAAATAATAATAAAATAAATATATTTATTATAATAATAGTTATTATAATAATATATAATATTATTATGGATCATGTGAATTGGGCTTTTAGCCCGCAGCCCACAAGAGAGTCTATAAAAGGAACCCTTGTGATGAAGCTTTTACTTGATGCAATTTCGTTTTTGATTCTCACTCAAATAATTCCGTTCGTAAGCAGCTAGCACTGTGACCGGAAGCTGTTCGTGTGGACTGAGTAGAGGCGTTGCACTTCATCAACGCTTGTGATCGCTGCATCAAAGATCTGAATCGCCACAAAGAGGTAACGATTCTATCACTGACCATGCTCATTCGTAAGGATCACTAAAGGAAAATTTTTGTTTTCCGCTGCGTTTAGATCGCAATTTTCCTTCAAGTCTGAACAACAAAAAAATAAATCTAAACTAAAGACCCAGATTCTTCTGCATCTGTCTCTGTCCTGCTCTTCTTCACACCTGCTCTCAGCTTGAGATCTTCAATCTCCTTCAATGCCTCCTCCAAGGCCATCTTGCTTTGTGCCAACTGTTAAGTCTTTTCCCTTCGTATGTTGTGGACTTGTTCCACTTCTTCTTTCTTGAAGGCCATTTGTACCTCAAAAAACTCTTCTTTTTCTTTATACTTCTTCTGCTCCTGTTCCCTTTGGCCTTGCAACCAAACAATGGACTGGAGAGCTTCTTTAAGAGTCTTTAAAGTCTTCTTGCGCTCCGCTTCTCTTTTAGATTCCATCAGACCCAATCTCTGAAAGTGAGCTTCCCTTCCAGCAAACTCTTTCTCTTTAGCTTCCAAGGAGGCTTGCATCTTCTGTAGCTTTCCCTCTGCTTCATATTTGGCCCGGTTGGCAAGATGGTACATGTCAACCATTTCAGCATTCTCTACTCGGACTTCGTGCAGCTGAGCTTCCAGTTTCTTATATTCTTCATGAGAGACAGTACTCTGACATGTCACTTCTTTAGGATATAATGGAGCTTCTACTAAGAATGGCATGAGAACTTCCTCTACACGTTTCTGCAACCATGTAGCAAAAGGAGGATATGTCTTGGGATCTACTCTGCCAAAGTCCTTCTTACCTTTCCTCACCCTATGAGCCCAAGCCTGAAATGCTTGTATAACTAACTCTTTGTTTCCCTCCATAGGAAAATACAAAGACTCAGCAAATTCTTCCATATTTGGTAGATCTCTCAGAGGATAACCAAATTGCTTCCTGGCTAATGTTGGATGATAACTGATCACACCCTTCCTTCCTAGCAAAGGCACTCCAGCAACTCTTCCACAACTGACCAGCAACTCCTTTCCCAGCAGATCTCTGTCATATCCCCAAGCTATATCCTCAGAAGTTAGCCCCATTAGCCTCCTAGACCACCTCCATTCATCTCTCATCTCCTTGAAAGAGCCTGACTTTGGCAATTGCCTAGCAAACCACTCAGCAAACAATGAAGCACAACAGCCTACTGGTCCACCTCTGCCTTTCTCATTCCGGTAATGAACGTTGTAGTAGAAATCTCCATATAGAGTTGGCACAGGATTGCCTTTAGCAAATATGGAGATCACTTCCAGACTCACAAACTCTTTTTCTCCCGGGAAAAGACTAGACCCATACACCATCAAAGCCAACACAACACCAAAATCCTCCCATTTACCCTCTTTGGCATATTCTTCAGCCTCTGGTATAAGCACATTCCAAGGGAGTCCTTTGCCTTCACTATCCTTCAAATCCTTCTTGACCTTAGCAACTGGTAAACGACAGACTCTGGCTATGTCTTCTTCCTTGAGAACCACCTCAGACCCATAGTAAGGCAAAGTATCTCTGACTGGAATACCCAAAATGCTGGAAATCTCCTCCAAGGTAGGAGCCAAGATGTAATCTGGACACACAAAACACCGCAGCAAGGGATCATAAAACTGAAGCAAAGTGTGCAAGCTGTCCTTCTGGTCTGCAGTAGGTTTGTCCATGTACTTCAATATCTGACCATACCTCTTTCTGAAATTCCCTAAGACTTGGTCATTCATCAGCCCTGCTAATTTCTGAACACTCTTGACTTCAGGTTGAAGAAAAGTATAATGAACATTCTTTTTCCTTGTAATTCTCTTAACTTGTGCCATCTGGAGAGCTTAAAACTACCAGAACTGGGTGCTAACTGTGAATAATAACCTGAAAAAAATGGAAACACAAACAGTTAATGCAAGTATGATGCAATGCAAATGCAATGCATGCATATGATCAATCCTGGACCATCTGGATACTGGACACTGAATATAAGGACCCTCTGAACAACTGAAAACCAAGATCCTCTGAGCCACAACCCTCTGCTAGAAAATCTCAGAGCCATAAGACCAAGAAATCCAGAACCATAAGGACTAAATCATAACAAGGACCATCGATAATGAGGATATGTAGAGGCTAAGGGTTCCTGCAAACCTGTAAACCCCTCCTAATCTCACTGGTATGCTCCGGGTCAAACATCATGGACTCTCAAAGCCGAATAGCAATAATACTTTCACCATTTTTGAGAAATGGCTCATGACCAAATCGGGGTATCGGTTTGGCATTATATACTACGCAGGGAAGCCTCAGCTGAGTCCGGGAAAACAAGGTCATCCTATGTAAGTCCCAGGTGGGCCCTCGGATGCGAATGGGTTTGCCACAAAATGTGGTCTGCCACTGTCATCACTAGAGAGGGATGTTTCCACAAGGTTCTCAATGATCGGTCCCCAACTGCACATAACTATCAAGGTTATGAAATGAGAGAGGAAGATCCTCAAATCAAGACATTTCCAAGACGGTCGCAAATCTGGGCATGGAACTCACTACTACCCTCATGACAAGATCTCATAAGGCCAAAGTGGAACCACTCTAAGTCCTAAGGTGCACTCGAGCCGTGGTAATGAGCTCATCTCTCAGAAATAGTATCACCCAAGCCCACCAAACAGAAAATCCAGTCCAGACAGTCCAGTACATATATGATGCATGAAACTAAATACTGAAAACTGTAAATAAAGTTGTAAGTAAAACTGTAAATAACAACAGTAAAATAAAAACGCAACAGCAAATAATCAACACCCAAAGAAATAGAAACACGCAAGCGCTAGGAGAGACTCTCAAGGGAACCAGAGATTCTCTGGTTATGAAGTCCCCAGCAGAGTCGCCAGCTGTCGCTCCCCGGATTTCCATCCTGGTACAAACGCGAAAGTGGCGCGGAAAGAGGTAGAGTCGCCAGCCGGGCATTTTTATCCCGAAGGAACGGGAATGTTAATGCTGCACATACCGAAGAAAAAGAAGAGGAAGGACACAGGTTCTGCGAACCAAAGAGACTGAGTTCGGGAGTCAGTTACGACCTGGGAAGGTATTAGCACCCTAGATCGTCCGCTGTACCCGACGGGATCCACTCTTGCAAAGAAATTGTTTCAAAGGGTGAAGAAATG
This sequence comes from Lathyrus aphaca, assembly GCA_963966055.1. Lineage (NCBI taxonomy): Eukaryota > Viridiplantae > Streptophyta > Magnoliopsida > Fabales > Fabaceae > Lathyrus > Lathyrus aphaca. Next base: position 410,716,765 of record OZ014520.1, read on the forward strand.
AAAGCTGCTGCGAAGAAAATGAACTGAATTGGATAAAAGAAAAGAAAAGGGAACTTAAAAAGAAATGAAAAGGAAAATTGTAGGGAAAATAAAGATTGTGCTCGAACGGGCCCTACCCCGCTGCCTACGTACTCATCTGGACAATGAGGATTAGAGTCGCCGTAGTTCCCCTAACTAGGGGTGGAAAAGATTGCTTGTGTCTTAAGGCTTGAACTGCCTATGTCAATGCTCAGGTGTTGCAGGCTCGGACGACGAGTGTGTAACCGTCTTGCAAAATGACAAGTAGGAGCAAGTTCGCGGACGAAGCGAAGGAGATGAGAAACGAATTCTCGAAGGAGAGACGCTTATTGTTTGTTTTGTGTTTTTTATGAGCTTTTATTGGTGTAACACAAGGAAGTGAACTCAAGCTCTTTTCCATGGAATGTGCACTTGTCACTACATTCCAAGATAGAATAATAGAACAAGCACACTCAAGTAAGGAGAAGATCCCCAAAACTTGAATCCAGAGATTAGGGCTTAATCTCACTAACTCATTAACTTATTAAGTGTTTTTGTATTTACAATGAAGAAGTGTGTTTTATGATTTTCTTGGTGAAGATAGTATCTTGATCAGACTTGTGCATCACAAGACAAACTTGTACTATCCCAAGATGGGAAGACTACAAGTGTCTCATGGGATAAGGCTCTTGCTCAAGATATCACTTCAATCCTTATTAAGTGTCTTTTTAGGGTTTTGAGATGAGAAGAGAAGAGGAACAAAAGGATCACAAAGATAAAAGTCTAATGGGGGACTAATGAATCCTAGTTGTTATCATGCAAAGGTAATCCTAGGTTAGTGAGGTTTGAATTCTATCCTAATGAAGAAGAAGAAAGAGAAAGAGAAGGAGAAGAAAATAGAAGAGGAGAGGGAGGAAGTAAGGCCTAAGCCCAACAATCACAATAATATTATCAATAAAGAAAGGAGAAGAGATAAGAATTGGAGATGTGGGAATCACATCCACACCTCTCACTTACCAAAGCCCCTAAAATGGTTAGTGACACAAGCATAAATGTAACACAAAATGAACACAAATGCCAAATGCAAACTCAAAGCACAAGAATGAGAAGAGAATTATACAACTCACAATGAAGCATTATGAATCACCATGACAAAACAAAGTAAACATGAGAAGATACAAAGCAAAAAAAAAGTCCCAGCAACACCACAAAGTTCAAGACCAGAACCCTAACATGTTAAGAAAGTGTCTAAGGAACACATGAGATGAAGAGAAGAAGTGCACATACTCAAGTACTAACATCATGAGAAGTAAAAAAACAAAGGAAGTGAAGTGAGCATGCATAAGTGTGAATGAACTTCAAGAGCAACCAAACACAAACTTTTCCAAGGTACAAACACAAACTCAAGATCAGAGGGGTATTAATAACCTAAGAGGGCTCTAATCAAACTAAAGAAGTTGGCACAAGTGCCCTTCTAACCTAAGGAGTAACCATATGACCTAAAAGAAGCAAAAGGGAACATGTAAGGAAAAAAAGTTCAAATCAATTCAAGTATACATGCGAAAATTCCACAAACTTGCACAAATGATCTTCAATCATACAATATCAACATGCCAAAAGGAGAGGATCAGATTCAGAAGCTTGACCATTCAAATGAGGGTTCAAACATTGATTAGGGTTTGAAAGCTTCATGCACAAGTTAGAGACCAAAATTAATTAAGATAACTTCTAAAAATCAGAACAAAAATCACCAATAAACTACATCTCATCATGAATCCAGAGCAAAAAGAATCATCTAAAAATTCAAAATAATGATCAAGATAGAAAATGAACAAGGCAGCATGCTTCAAAATGAGATCAATGCAATTAATTACAAGAGACAATTAATTCCAGCGTGACAATTAAAAATAAATGAAAAATAAAAATACCAAAAATTAGAGAAAACTAAAAGAAACATTCCTGAATTTGTTTATCATTTTTGTGGACTTATTACTATTTATTAAAATTAAAAATCAAACTAGAAATAAAATTAAAATAAAATTAAAATAAAAAGAAATAAAATAAAAGCAACCAGGCCAGGGGTGCACTCAGCAAACAATTCCAGTTCATTTTACATGGGCCTCAACGCAGGGGGGGACGAATAGCAATGACAAGCCCAAAGGCTTCAGTGCAGTTCACAGCAATTAAGGTGAATATTCACAAAAATCAGGGAAAAATAAGAACCAAGGGATCAATTGGACGCGTGAGATTAAGTCATTCATTAAAACATAGTATGCACAATGATTGGCCAGGGTGAGGAGTGCATGGCATTATGGTGTGGTGCGAAGAAAAACGAATTATTCAGATTACAAAATGAAACATAAGAGCACGTGAGAGGGATGCCCTCTCATTAATGTGCTGGCAACACAAGAACTGTCCAGATCGTAAATCCAAGGGTCATAACATCATCTTCTTTATTGAGCTCAGGTGATCCAATCTCCAGAATCCGGTGACCGGAGCTAGGGCTCCGGCACCGGAAAATTCAAACCAAGAACAAAACAACATGAACAGAGCCACAAACCTCCAGATCTGATCATCTAATCAATCTAAACACGAATCCAACACTCAAATACACAAACACTCCATGAATTCATCAAATCGAAGCAAATAAAGTTTGACATCAAACTTTCAAATCCAAATTTCTCACTCATTATTCATGCATTTTCAAATCTAATTAGTACAGCATACTCAGCAAAGCTTATATAAGAAGAATATGAAGAGAAATGAGAGAGGTGTGGCTTGGGGAGAGAGATTCGAAAACTTTTGCTCTTGTGCATGAAACTTTGAATCTGAGAAATGATAGAGTGCTAGCTTGCATTTAGGGTATGATTGGCTTTTATATCATGCACATATCACACTGATTAGGGTTTTGTGGTGAGTGGTAGCATGAGTTGTGTGATAGGGGTTGTTTTGCAAAATTGCATGAAGAATGAGAATGATCCATTTACTCGTGCATTTTGATTCCCCCTTGCACATGTTAAACTTTCATCCCAGCCCTTGATTCATAATGAAATGATCCTGCCCCTCAGATGTAGGTGTCATGCTTTTCTCATGATCATGCATTTTTTCCTTTTGTGAAATACACCACATCCCATGCACGAATTTTATGGTATTTTTGGAGAAAAACAAACTTTATGCAATGTCTTGTAAGAGTATGATCTTATTTGGTTCATGAAATAACTTGAAAATGATATTCATGAGCTTTTGCATTTGAAGTAAACTTGAAATTCATGCCATGCCCTAAAAATCAAGTAGCTTTCGAAGGGCCTATCTCTCAATCCATAAGGGCTATGAAAAATTACTTGTACTTTTTAAAAATGGGAGAACTTAATCTTCAACTTTCATGTTTGATGGCAATTCATTTGAATCTTTTTTCACCAAGTTATGTGACTTTGAAAATTAGGGCAAAAAGTTGCCAAAATTAGAAACTTCCATGACCAATCACATGCCAAAAATGAAAAACTCCTTAAAACCTTTTGATTCTTGATCTTTGACTTTGCCAAACCTCTTCTAAGGTTATAAGAACGTCCCTTAACTTGACAAATAGGGTTGGACCCTTTAAAATTTCACAGTTGACTTCTAGAATGCACAGTTGACTAATTTCTTCCTTTACAAGCAACTGATGAAATACCTGACTTCCACAAGGAATTTTCTCACCATATTTCATCCCTAGGATCCTCTTATCATATGAAAGACTTTGCCCAGATGAAATTGCCAAAGTCACAAAGTTTTCATGATTGAAACTCAAACCCTAATTTGGGATCATTGTGTAGGAGCTTGCCCTAACTTGAATTCCCTGATGATCCCCCAACCTCCTGGGCTTTTGTGAATGATCTTGAGCTTGTGAATGCAATGTAGACTCCCAATAGGACTTGGACAAATCCATTAGGCCTCCTGTTATAGCTTGTAATGCTTCAAATCCCTCCACAGATGATCATATGCCTAATGCTAAGTCATGAGAATGTTATGCCTCATCTTTCCATGTAACAATGCCAAGAATATGATATGCTTATGAAGACTATGGTATGACGATGATGCTTAAAAAAAGAAGAGGGCAAATTTGGGATGTTACACATTGTCAGTTTGGAAGAGTTTGAGAAACGGAAGGAAAGGAATACTCAGCTCTTTGAAGCCTTGAAGAAGACCCTCTGGGAGAAGAATGACAACCGTCTAGATAATGAGAGGTTAGAGAAGCTCCGGATTGAGCACTTAACCAAGATTGAGAAGACGGATGACTACATCAGAAAGGCTAGAGCAGGAGAGTTAGTACTGAAGAATGCTTGCAAGGAAGCAAAGACTCAGAAGGCTAGGGCAGAGAATTATTTAGAGGAGAGCCAGGCTAGGTGGATTAGGATCATTGAGGCCCGTGCACAAGAAGATCAAAGGACTCAGGATAAGATAGAGCAACTGGAGGCTAGTGATAAGAAGAATCAAGCAACTTTGATAACAGCACAAAAGGAGATCTCTGAGTTGAAACTCCGAGCGGGGTTGAAAAGGTCAAAGGATCAGGATAAGCACAAGAAGTTGACAAGTGCCATTGCTACCAGGAACCTCCTCATCAGGACTATCACAGAGCACCCAGTAGGTCCAGTGACTGAGGCTCTCCTGAAGGAAGTCATAGAGGATGACTTTGGACTGGATGTTTGATTTCCTTGTATTTGTATTTCCTTTTGTTTGTACTTTTTATTTTGTTGTTGTATTTTGACCCACCATGGGAACTTTGTTGTAATCAAACTATGTATCTTCACTCTTTGTAATATATATATGGTTTGTTTTATTTTGGTGGGCATATTTTCTTTCAACATCAGCATTTCCTCGAGGTCTGGAAAGGTCAAAACCAAAGAACCAAACCGGATACCCTTGGAAGACAAATAGGCATCCTGCATTGCATACTAACATTTTCTTTGTTTTGTAGGTTTTTGTTTTGTTGCTGTTTCTCATTTTGTTGTGGTTTCAGGAAACATTGCTCGCAGAAGAGTGTTCCCTGTTAATAGAATACACCTGTACCCGACAAGAAACAACCTTCCGGGACTACAGATGGATCAGATTCAACAAGACTTGACTGAAGTGAGGGCCCAGATGGCCAATGAAAGGGTTGAGATAAGAAATCAAATGAATCAATTTATGACAGTAATGACTGGTCTAGCTCAAAGCCAGGAGAGACTGAGGGAGCTAGTTGAGCGACAAACTCCCGAGGAACACCATCCAGGTACAGGAGGTACCAGTAACAACGATCACGTGCAGCCTCACACTGATCCACCAGAGTTTGGACCTCATCTGAACCCAGACATCAATGCCATAAGAAATACCCAGGGTAACACTACTGGAGGAAGGGTCTTGCAGGAGGATCCTCAAGAAGAGCAGTTTACAGTGGTTGGGGCTGGAGATGAAGTTTACGACCGGCAGCTTGATGAAATTGCATAGAAGCTGAGGTCTCTTGAATCCTAAAACTCTCTAGGTTTTGATGTCATGGACGTGGGATTGGTGGAAGGGGTGAGAATTCCTCACAAGTTCAAACCCCCGTGTTTTGAAAGATATAATGGCACATCCTGCCCACGCACCCACCTTCAATCTTTCCTAGGGAGATTGAAAGCTTACGCCATAGACGAGAAGCTGTGGATGTTTTACTTCGCGGATAGCTTGACAGGGGCATCCTGTAAACACCCCAAATTTTCCCTCACCCATTCACACCATGGCTTGTGATTTCTTCCCCACAAAGCGTAGCATTCCGTCTAATACGGAGCATTACGACAAAAATCAAACATATTGCATAATCATAAGCCGTGTTCTGAATCAAACACTTGTAAATATTGACAATCCATCAACAATATACAGAAAACTCCCCAGATTCCCCGGCAGGGAGCCAAGGCACTTTCCCTAAAGATACGGATACGTCCTGACACCCGTCCGTGTCATATCCCCAGCGGAGAGCTAAAGCTAAAGCACAGGCCTCATACTTGTAAATACAAATACACACTCCTTTTGACACCCGTCCGTGTCATGATTCCCTAGTAAAGTCGCCCGAGCCTTCTTTACAAACAAACACTTATACATATCACAGATCCTTCCTGACACCCGTCTGTGTCATATTCCCAGCCGAAAGCCAAAAGCGTCCCCTTTGCACTCACAGATACATATACATATATACAGTTCCCTGACACCCGTCCGTGTCACCTTCCCCAGCATGGAAACCTAAAACATTCTGTAAACCATACACTTGTCTATAATATAACTTTTGACACTCGTCTGTGTCACTCTCCCCAACAGGTTAAACACTCTCCTGTACACCACTCATACTTATTACTCCTGTTTCACTCGTACAGATACTCGTCCGTATCTTGTAAATACCACTCAAATCCCATCAGATCCGACACTCGTCCGTGTTCTTTGTTAACCAGTTGATACTCGTCCGTATCATCATCTCAAAACATGCGTCAGCGTTTGTTTCTACCCGATACTCGTCCGTATCGTAGTCTTAAGGATGCTCGTCCGCATCTTTAATCCATACACGTGTCAAACACTTATGTCTTCTTGGATTTAGACACTCGTCTGTGTTTACTATTCCCAGAAGAGTCCCCGCAGAATCAATACTCGTCATGTTCTTTGTTAACCAGTTGATACTCGTCCGTATCATCATCTCTGAACATGTGTCAGCTTTTGTTTCTATCTGATACTCGTCCGTATCATAGTCTTAAGGATGCTCGTCCGCATCTTTAGTCTATACACAGTGCCCAAACACTTATACCTTTTATTTCTTGGATGTAAACACTCGTCCGTGTTTACTATTCCCCAGTAGGTCGCCAGCAAAGCAACATTTTTTTCTATCTGACATTCGTCCTATGTCATGATACTTTCGGCAGCCGTACCCTGCCAGGTGATCGTCCTTCACCTTTGGATGACCGTCCCTCATCCTTTCCCCAGCGGAGTCTCTATTCATTAGAACCCCTTCTCTATCCGGCATTCGTCCTATGTCGTGATTTTTAGCAGCCGTACCCTGCTAGGTGATCGTCCTTCACCTTTTGATGATCGTCCTTCATCATTTTATCCGATGGCCGTCCCCATCATTGATCTTGTTATCTGACATTCGTCCTATGTCATGATAAACCTTGAGAGCAGCCGTCCCCTGCTAGGTGATCGTCCTTCACCTCTTGATGATCGTCCTTCGTCATGCTCATCCGATGGCCGTCCCCATCGTCGACCTTTTATCCGGCATTCGTCCTATGTCGTGATACTTCCGGCAGCCGTACCCTGTCAGGTGATCGTCCTTCACCTTAGATGACCGTCCCTCATCTTATCCCCAACAGAGTAGCCGTCCCCTGCTAGGTGATCGTCCTTCACCTTTGATGACCGTCCCTCATAATTATTTCATTTATTCTTTAACCCGATGACCGTCCCTCATCATTATTTCATTTATTCTTTAACCCGATGGCCGTCCCCGTCGTGGTCCCTTTTCCTTCACCTTTGATGACCGTCCCTCATCATTATTTCATTTATTCTTTAACCCGATGGTCGTCCCCGTCGTGGTCCCTTTTCCTTTTCTTGGTGATCGTCCTTCACCTTTGATGACCGTCCCTCATCATTATTTCATTTATTCTTTAACCCGATGGTCGTCCCCGTCGTGGTCCCTTTTCCTTTTCCTGATGATCGTCCTTCATTAGTTTAGCCCGATGGTCATCCCCATCGTTGTTTGCATTACGTTATGAACCTGATGACCGTACCTCATCATTTATTTTTACCGATAATCCCCAGAGAATCTTATAGCTTCATCTTGATGGCCGTCCCCATCATAATCTCTTATATCCCCAGCATGTCGGCCGTCCCCGTCATTGCTTTATTTCCCGCATTTTCCCCAGCATGTCGGTCGTTCCCGTCATTGCTTTATTTCCCGCATCTTATATCCCCAGCATGTCGGCCGTCCCCGTCATTGCTCTTTCCCCAGCAGTCATCCTCTGCTTGACGGTCGTCCTCCGTTGCCCGCACTTTATAAATATAGTTTATTTTCCTTTTACAATCTATACCCCTTTTCTTCTTCATTCTGTGAGTGCAAATTTTGGACTGTCTTTGGTATTCAACCACAAGTTATCTTGTTTGCCTGTTAAGCCGTCGCTTACATCCTGCACAGCTAACTCATGTTTGAATAGGGGCAGCTGTAAACACCCCAAATTTTCCCTCACCCATTCACACCATGGCTTGTGATATCTTCATATGCATAAGTTCAATCATAGCATCTCATACCACATTTTTGATTCACTGCATTGCTTCAAAGTCATCTGCATCTAGGGTTTGTGATCTGAGCCATCCCTGAGCCAGTTGAGCCACTCCAAAGGTCATCAATCACTTCAAAGGGGTCCATGTATGTTCAATCATCATATTGTATCTCCGCAAAGTCAAGAATGTCAAAAAATCACAAGAACTGAGAATGGCATGGAAGCAGAGCCAGGTTTAACTGCACAGATGACCTAAAATTAGGGTTTTGGTTTCAAAGGCCATAACTCCAAATTTTTTGGTCATTCTTGTTTCTATTGGTCTCTATATGGTATAGGGATCATGCATATCAAGTTTCATAAAGAAATTTCATGGGGAAGGCATCTGATCAAGAGTTGACTTTTTGAGCAAGTCAGTGCAAAATCAGGGCATCTGAGGCCCCCAATGACCCAACCAAAGGGTGTTCATCTTCATTTTGATTATGTATGATCTTTATTTGATCATAGAATATGTTAGAAGTTCACAAAATTGAATAATATCAAGCCATTTGCAAAGTTGACTTTTTGGGAAAATGACTTGTAATGGAAAATTGCTATTTTGGGAAACTTTTTCAACCCTTGCTTTTTGATTCAAAAATGCTTCAAATGGGAAAACTTTGGTCATTAAAGTTGTAGAATGGATCATTCCCTTTTCAAAAAGTACAAGAACTTGTCCTAATTCATTTTGGATCAAAAGTTATGGCTTGTCAAAGTTGGCCAAAATCACATAATTTGATGTTTTCTACCAAAGAGGCATTTTGCAAAATGGTATGATCAAGTGTTCTAAAGGCTTCAAATGTGTACAAAGTCTTCACAACATGATTACATGACCTCTAAAGATCTGAATTGGCCCAAGAATATTGCATTTTGATGCCTTGAATCTCATGAATTTCCAAAGTGGCCAAACTTTGGGAAATTTGCAAAACACCTCATAAACTTCATGCAACTTGCTGAATCATCTCAAATCAAATTCCATGGTTCTCCCTAAACTCAGCTGAGCCAAGCCATGCCCTTATCTCAGCCTGCCACTTGCCCATACCTCCAAGTACAACTTTCTTGACTTTTTGCAACTTGACCCATACCAATCACAACAGTCCACACCAACTCCTCTGACCTCTCTAGTTGTGATAAGTGGACCAAAGCCAGCATAACACACCACACACACAAGCCTGAAACAGATCATAAGCCATAGTTCCAAGTTTATGCTTCATATGCAACTTCCTTCGAAACACACTCCACAAGCATCAAACATTCAAACAAACTTCACAAAACATCTCAGCATACTCTCCTGATCATTTCCCTGCCCTCACTTTGCCCTAAAACCTCCTGAAATCAAAACACGATTTCTCTCCTTCACTGAACAGAACTCACTCAATCTCTCAAACCATCCAAAAGAAAATCCAACCAAGCATTACAAGCTTCTCAGGAGGTCCATTAGAGGCATTTTGGATCAAAGGGCCAGCCAGAAAGTTCCAGAAATCAAAGCTTCAGTTCAGGTGAGCTCAAGAACTTTTTTTCCAGAAACATGTTTTTAAGTTCCTAAATGATTCTCCATGCTTCACTGATCATGTTGATATGTTTTGTTTTGAAAATGGTTGAGTTTTGAGTATGTATGCTTCTTCTGAATTTTTTTGACCTAAACCCCTTTTGATTCGATTCACCTTGGATACGAAAAATAAATGCGTTTTGTTTGTTGATTCGTGTTGTATGATGTGTGGGGATGGATTCTGGGCAGAGAGATTAGGTTTTAGGGACCTGGGGAAGAAGTTAGCAACTTTCAGGTGAGGGTCTGGCCGGAGAAGACGACCGGAAGTCTTCTCCGGCCACCTGAAAGTGATTAGTGCATTAATGAGGATTAGGGCTCAGTTTGAATATGGGCCCTTGATCTGGTTGACTAAGTCAATCTCCCGCGCGCGTGTGTGGTCCAGATTTGTCATCAAACCCTAATTCAAGTTAATTAGTTTAATTAATTAGGTTTAAATTTAAATTTTCCAGAAGCAATCTCAGCCATCCATGAGCGCGCGCAGTCTTTCCCTCCCCCCTGAGTTTGAATGCTGGCCCTTGATTGCGTTGACTCTCCATTTTATTCATTTTAATTTCTTTTCTTTTCATTTCTTTTCCATATTTTATTTAAAATAGCAAAAAATGTTTAAAAATTCTGAAAATTTTTGCCAAGCATTTCATTAATTTTCAGAAACCAAAAATATATATTTTTTTTTTTGCGTTAAAAATTATTTTTAAATCATTTAAAAGTTTATTTTTAATTAATTAATGAAAATTAATTAATTAAAAATACTTTTAGGTATTTAAAAATCACAAAACAAATTCATGTAACATTTAAAAACATTTAGAAACATTGTCAACCTCTCAAACCAAATTTCTTTTTTGTTCTTGACCCCTTTTGATGATTTTCAATGGAATTAATTTCATTTCAAGGCAATATTTTGGTTCAAACTTTGAAAATTCATTTCTGCCTAACCATTGAGAGTTGGATGATGATTCTTTTTGCATTGCATCTTGTATAGCATTTAGTTTATAGGATAAAATTGGCATGAATTGATCTTGCATTTTCAATTTGTTTTGCCTTTTTCTTGACAAGGTACCTTAAAACCCTAGCAATCTTAAGAAATTCATAACTCTCACTAGGTTAAGAGTTGGATCCCCTCCTTTGGGCAGTGAGTTTGTGTAGGTTTAGGGTTCCCTTTGATGTCATTTGCTTCTGGTTTTGGATTTTTGCTTTGTATGTTGCATATAACCCTAATTCATGCCTTTCTTTGCATCCATCTTCCATTTGCTTGCATACCATGATTTGCCATGACATTTTGTGCATCCATTTGATTCATAAGACATCTTAAGACATATTAGAACCATGTTTGATCATTGCATCTTTCATTTGCCATGTCATATGTCTTTTGCATTCCATAACTTTTCATGAACATTCATGGTTCAAAACATGCTTCTCTTGCATCCATATGTTTGTATGATCATTCTAATGCCTTGCCTCATGTTTGCATCATCTCTTAGCATCATTAACATCATACTCATTCTTCTGGTTTTGGCTTGCATCATTGCATTGCATCTCATTTTGCATTGCATATCATTCCTTTTACTAACATTTCAGGTGGTAAGTTGTATTGAGAAGTGAATTTGCCTTCACTTCTCACAATCTCTTTTCATCTCTCTTATGCATCATTGCTGCATTTTATCTTGTGCTTTGGATTGAGCTTGCTCATTCTTGTTCATCTCACTTTCTTTCTTCAAGCAACTTGACTTCTTAAGTGAAGCAAGTTGTTTTGCTTCTCTTTGCTCCTTTCATCTGCTTCTCTCCTTGGTGGTTCCCTGAAGATCTTTCTCTTAAACCTCATAAACCCTAGGACTTCCAAGCATGATAACTTTTTAGGATTGTTTAGTCCCCCACTTATCTTTTACCTTTGTGTCTCTTTGAGTCTTCTCTTCTCATCTCATAATCAGGGACTAAACCCTAAAGGCTTTAAGGCTTTGTGATTAAGCTTATGCCTGCATCCTTCTATTAGGATGGAGTGTATAACTTTAATCCTAAGTGTTAAACCCTTAATGTGTTTAAATCCCTTAATCAATTCACCTAATAATCATCAAGACATCAAACTTGTAACTTGGGCCTTGCATTAGGGTTCTAATTCTTCCTCAAATGGTTAAGAAGGATTAACCCTAGTGTTAATGGACAAGTCCTCCTCAAGTTGTCTTACAAACCATAAAACTCACTTCTTCATCTTATCATTAATTAAAATCCACTTAATAAAGGCTTTGTTTTGTCATGAGTTTAATCCCTAATCATGGATTAAGTTGAGGAATCTTCCTCAGCTTAAACATTCTCATCTATTATCCTTCTGTTAGGATGGTGTAATGAGTCTGTTTAATCCTTGATTATGGCTTAACCTCATTACTTAACACTAAACAAAAACAACAAAAAACCTCTAAATAATCACAAGTAGGTTAATGATCTTAATCCTACATCATGGTGATTAAGTGTGAGATACTGACTTCACACTTAAGGTATTCTCATTACCCCTAATCAGAGGGAGGATTTGATGAGTTTACTAACCCATTGGTTTAGGCTTAAGCTCATTAACTTATGACAAACTTCAAAAAGCAATAAAAGACTGAAAACACAAAAACAAACAATAATCGTCTCCTCCGGGATTCTTTTCTCACCTCATTCACTCACAAACGAGAACTCGCTTCTTCCGTCTAATGCAAGACAGTTTTCACCTGAGCGAGACAGGTCATGCACTTGAGCATAGACAAGGAAGCAGTTCACAAGTCAATTTATCTTTCAGTCTCTTTGGGTCGAACTACGGTGTTCTGACTTCCTCATTGCACGAGAGGATGCGTAGGCATAACTTAACCGTTATCGAACAAAAGTCTCTGTATATTCCCCCTCTTTCAGAATTATTCTTTAAGCCTCATAATCTTGAGCATTTCATTCTTATTCTCACACTGACACTTCTCCCATACATTTCACACTTCTCTTACACTGACACCTGTACATCCTCTTCCAGCTCTTTTATACACAAATCACAGTGACACTACCCCTTTAAAACACAAATCTTTTAAGCGTGGATCCCGTCGAGTACGGCGGACAATCTGGGTGCTAATACCTTCCCAGGTTGTAACCAACCCCCTTTCTTAGTCTCTCTGGTTCGCAACCGTCTTGTCCATATCTTTTCTAGGTCTATGCAGCATTACCTTCCCCTGGGATAAAAATGCTTAGCTGGCGACTCTTGTCTTTCTGAGTTCACCCCTGTGTGTTCTCTCCTCTTTCGCCGACCGTTCGCGTCTGTACCCCTTCTGACCCCCGTTGTCATTTTGGTGGGAGCGACAGCTTGGCGACTCTGCTGGGGACCCTTATACTATAACCAGGGCTTCTGGTTCTTTTTGTGGGTTCCTCCTAGCGCTTGTTTGATTTGTGTTTACGGGGGTGTTATGTGCTGATTGTGTTTGTATATTTATACTTATTTTTGCCTTATGTACAGTCATTTATTGCTTTCTTTACAGCTTTATATATCATACTGTCATACTGTTATCTGGCTGGATCTGGTTTTTGTCTTGGTGGGTGGGGTTTCATTGAGAGTTTAAGGTCCTATACCTGGGACCTGAGTGACACCTAGGCTAGAGTGGTTCATGTTCTTTCCCTTTCCATTTCGGTCTGGTGCGGGAATATGAAACATGGTTCAGATGTGGGTTTCTTCTTGAGAACTCTGTGCTACAGATCTCCTGTAGTGCTAGGGCTATCTGGGAAGCCTGCTAAGTCTGGATGACCTTTACTATGACCTTCAGAAACTGAGGTGAATTAGAGGAGGATCTTTTATGGTTATTGTAAACACTGTACCTCCGGGTTAGAAGTGTTTACACTTCTCATAACTGATCCAAGTCTGAGGATCCTTGTTTTAGAACATCACCTGTGAGGGGGTTGGGCCGTTTACAGGTTTGCAGGAACCCTTGACCACAACATACCCTGATACTTTGTTTGATTAAGAGTACTCCATTTTGGGACAGTTCTTGTGATTTTAACCTTGGACATGTGACTCTTTATTTGAGTCCCCCACCTTGGTTACTGGACTTTTGAACCTCCATCTGGATTTCTTGAACATACATGGACTTATATTAAGACAGTAATCAGATCCAGCTTGATCACAAAACCTTGCATATCATTTGCATACATCATCATTGCATCATTTAACATTTTCTTATTTGTTTTTCAGGGTATCCACATTTCATTTGGCTTGGTTTTGACCCCTTCATCTGCATAGACCCCTGCTCATCAGTTATCTGCATCAGCTATCTGCTTCAGCTATCAGTTGCCTGCTTCAGCTACCTCCATCATCATCCTCAGCCTATCAGTGGCTCTCTTCTAGTATCAGTCTTCATCATCAGCATCTGTCTCAGCTCTTCATCAGCAGTCATGGCACCTAAGAAGAGAAACATTTCATATCATTTCTTTAAGCCTGTGCTAGCTGGCATCAGGCAGGTCCAGGCACTTATCACTCCAGACCATATCCCATTATTCAGAGAACATTATGGAGGCATCCTAGATATGGTTATGGACTTGGACCCTTCTCAAAGGAGTTTGATTCACACTTGCCTACAGTTCTATGACCCTCCTTTGAGATGCTTCACTTTCCAGAACTTTCAGCTAGGACCTTTGCTGGAGGAGTTCTCATCTTTGATTGGAGTACCTGTCAGGGGTGGTATCCCCTTCAACCCAGAGATGGCTTCTCCCAGCAATGAAGAAGTGGCAAAGGCACTGTATTTGGAACCTATTGTGATTGAGCAGAACATGACAACAAAAGATAGCATCCCTGGCCTACACTTGGACTTTCTGACTTCTCAGGCCATCCTGAAGGCCTCCTTGGGAGAATGGAGGGCAGTTTGTGCATTGTTAGCCCTTAGTATATATGGGGTTATACTTTTTGCAGATGAGCCCAAGTTTATCAGCAAGAATGCTATTCATCTCTTCCTTTTGAGGAACCCAGTACCCACCTTGCTGGGAGACTTCTATTATTCTGTTCACCAAAGGAATGAGAAGCAGAGAGGGAGGTTGGTGAGATGATGTGCTCCTTTGTTTCATACTTGGCTGCTTAAACACTTACCCAAGACTGATGCCTTCCTGAATCCTCACCAACAGAAGAATTGGGTTAAGAGACTCATTGCTCTGACTTCAGATGACATCAGGTGGTGCACCCAGAGCACCAAAGGAAGGGACATGATTACTAGCTGTGGGCAGTTCCCCAATGTACCTCTGGTAGGAGTGAAGGGTTGCATCAATTACAATCCTTTGCTGTTCAAGAGACAATTGGGCTATGCTTTGGTTCATCCTCCTAGAGTGCAAGACCTGGCTGAAACCCTGTATTGTGAGATAAAGCCTAATCTAGCTGTTGTCAGGCAAGCATCCTGGGCTTGGGACAACGTCCAGACCAAAGGGATGGCTATTCTTGGGAGGTGCAACAATGTGGCTTCAGCTCAATATTATGAATGGTCTCATGCAAGGGCTCAACTTTCTGGGATGCCTTTCACCATTGAGGATGCACCTGGACCATCCACAGCACCACCTCCAGCCACTGTCAGCCTGGAAGAATTTGAGAAACTGAAGGAGAGGAATGAGAATCTGTCTCAAGCTCTGAAGAAAACCCTCTGGGAGAGGAGTGATGGTCGTCTAGACATTGAGAGGTTGGAAAATCTTAAGGTGGAGCATCTAGCCAAGATTGAGAAAGCAGAGGACTACATCAAGAAGTCAAGAGTTGGAGAGCAAATTTTGAAGAATGCCTGTAAAGAGGCCCAATTTCAGAAGGCTAGGACTGATCTCTACCTGAAAGAAAGTCAAGCTAGGTGGGTCAGGATCACTGAAGCTCGTACTCAAGAAGATAAGAGAACTCAAGACAGGTTTGAGCACTTGGAGGCCAGTGCAAAGGAGCAACAGGAGGCTTTGCTTGCATCCCAGAAGGAAATTTCAAAATTGAAGATTAGGGCTGGTGTGAAGAGGTCCAAGGACCAAGACAGGCACAAGAAGCTGACCTCTGCCATTGCCACCAGGAATCTTCTTATCAGGACTATTACAGAGCATCCGGCTGGTCCTGTAGCTGAAGCACTTCTGAAGGGGGTTAAGGAGGATGAGTTTGGATTAGATGTTTGACTTCTTTGCTTGTTGTTATTTCCATTTCATGTACTTTTCTTTTTTATGTTGTATTTTGACCCCTCATGGGCATGTGTTGTAAAAACAAACTATGTATGATCCACCTTTTGTAATGTATTTGTAAGTTTATTTCATTGAGTTTTCTTCTCTCAAGCAACATCAAAGCATCTTCCCCAGGGTCTGGAAAGGTGAAAGCCAAGAGCCAAGCCGGATACCTCGAAAAATAAATAAGCATACTGCATTGCATACTAACTTTTGTTTTGTTTTGTAGGTTTTTGTTTTGTTTGTTACTAACTCTGTTGTGGTTCAGGAATTATTGCTCGTCGTCGGGTGTTCCCTCTCAACCGTCCACACAGATATCCTACTCGCAACAATCTTACTGGTATCCAGATGGACCAAGTACAGCAAGAGCTGACAGAGGTCAGAACCCAGATGGTTAATGAAAGGCTGGAGATGAGAAACCAAATGACCCAGTTCATGGAAGTAATGAATGGCTTGGCCCAAATCCAAGAGAGATTGAGGGCATTGGTAGAAAGGCAAACCCAGGAAGAACCTCCTCTGGGAACTGGAGGAACAAGTAACAATGAGAGGGGTCAGCCTCACATCAACCCACCAGTATATGGGCCTCATCTACATCCGGAAGTTAACATCCCGGGTATTGTGCAAGGAAATACTACTGGAGGAAGAGTCTTACAAGAAGACCCCCAAGAAGAGCAGTTTACTGTGATGGGAGTTGGGGATGAAGTTTATGATAGGAGGCTTGATGAAATTGCTGAGAAATTGAGATCTCTGGAGTCTCAAAACTCCCTGGGTTTTGATGTCATGGATATGGGGTTAGTGGACGGGGTAAGAATTCCCCACAAGTTTAAACCCCCGTGCTTCGAGAAGTACAGCGGAACTTCCTGTCCACGAACTCACCTACAGTCCTTTATGGGGAGACTTAAGGCATACACCATGGATGAAAAACTGTGGATGTTTTACTTTGAAGACAACTTGACTGGAGCTCCAAGGGAGTGGTACTCACATTTAACCAGAGCTACTATCCGATGCTGGAAGGATCTAGCTGAGGCCTTCATCAGACAGTACCAATACAACCTGGACATGGCTCCTAACAGAACCCTTCTGATGGGAATGTCTCAATCCTCCAGAGAAAGCTTCAGGGAATATGCCCAGAGGTGGAGACAGCTTGCTGCTGCTATCCAGCCATCCATGTCGGAAAGAGAAATGGCCGACATGTTTATGAACACTCTGCAAGGAACATATATTGACAGGCTAGCTGCCTTTTCTTCCACCAGCTTCGCTGACGTAGTTATAGCTGGAGAAAGAATTGAGAGCCTTCTGAAGATGGGTAAGATTTATGATAATGGTGCAAGCTCATCAAGCAACCCCAGGAAGCCTTTTGTGGGACCTAGAAGAACCGGTGAGACTAATGTTATTCATGCCAACAGGGGCAGACCTCAGTATGTTCATAGGTCAGTGGCAGTTGTCACTATTCCAGCTCCGATTCCTCAGCAACCAGCATATCAACCACAACAACAACCCCATTATCAACAGCAAGTTCAGTATCCGCCATAGAGAAACTACAACAACAACAACAACAACAACAATCAACAACAAAGACCCTTCCAACAAATACCATCACAGGCAAATAGGGTGATTGACCCTATCCCTATGCCTTATGCCGCTTTATTGCCACAACTCCTGAAGCTCAACCTGGTTGAACTAAGGACGTTGGCACCACCAGATCCCTCCAGTCTGCCAAGAAACTACGATGTCAACGCCAGATGTGTTTTCCACTCCAATGCACCTGGCCACAATACTGAGAATTGCAGGGCTTTACAAATGAAAGTGCAAGATCTGGTAGATTCTAAAGCCCTCAACTTTGCACCCCCGCCTAATGTCAACAAGAATCCCATGCCTAATCATGGAGGGCCAAGAATTAATGCTATTGAGGAAGACAAGCCATCTTTCTTAATCACCAGTGTTGGGCAGATTCAGACACCTCTGGTAGAAATTAAAGCTCAGCTCCTAGAATGCCAGATGTTCCCCGGGTGTGAGCTCGGTTGTGGTTATTGCAACATTTTGGTCAACGGGTGTGATAATTTGAGAAGCGGCATAGATAGTCTTATCAAAAGCGGTGTACTTCAGATCACAACATCAGTGCCTACAAATCCAGCAATCCCTTTGACAACAATTCCTGACTCTTCTACAACTGAAACAACAATCACTCCGACCAATTCATCAATATCATCAACAATGGCTCCATCCATCACTTCAACAAATCAGATGTCAACAACCGTTTCTTCTACAACATCAGCACCCATTTATTCAACAGAATCTTCTACAACGCCAACAGATATCTCAGCAGTCACCATTTATTATGATCCATCAAATGTTCCTCCAAACAACAACTTTCAACAACAAATAGTGGCATCTCCTGTCAGGTCACCGGTCACCATTTACTACGATCCGCACACCATTTCAGTACCCTCCTCTGCTGCAGTCAGTCCAGTTACCATCACGGTACCTGGGCCAGTTCCATATGAAAGCAGTAATGCCATACCTTGGCATTATGGCTCTGACCTCTACTGCAACGGGGAGAAAATCACTTTGGACTCTTCAACTTCTTCTCCACAGATTGATAATGTTGGGGGAGGCGGAGGCTTCACGAGAAGCAGACGCCTTTTTGCCTCACAATTGCAAAGACCTAATGCCGAAGCAGAAGCTGCTGCCAAAGCAAAGGGAAAGAGTGTGATATCTGAAGAACCAATCACCAAAGAAACTCAGAAGACATCTTTTGAACAAGATGTAGACGAGTTTATGAGGATTATAAAAAGAAGTGATTACAAGGTGGTGGATCAGCTTCACCAAACTCCCTCAAAGATCTCCATATTATCCCTGTTGATGTGTTCTGAAGCTCACAGGAATGCATTATTGAAAGTCCTGCACGCAGCATACGTGCTAGAGGAGATCACTGTTAATCAGCTAGAAACTGTGGTGGCAAATGTCAATACCAGTCATGGACTGGGCTTTACCAATGCTGACTTAACAACTGAGGGACGTAACCACAACAAGGCTTTACACATCACTCTGGAATGCAAGGGTGCTGTCCTATCTCATGTACTGGTGGATACTGGGTCTTCACTCAACGTCCTACTAAAGAAAGCCTTAGTGAAGCTGGAGTACGATGGCTTGGCACTGCGTCCAAGTAATTTGGTGGTGAGAGCATTTGATGGCTCTAAAAGATCAATGCTTGGGGAGATTGATCTGCCTGTGATGATTGGCCCGCAAACCTTTAAGATTACCTTCTATGTGATGGACATTCATCCGGCCTACAGCTGTTTGTTGGGTAGACCTTGGATCCATGCCGCTGGCGCAGTTACGTCTACCCTTCACCAGAAGCTGAAATTCGAGTGGGAATGCCAGATCATCACCATCTGTGGTGAAGAAGATATTTTTGTTAGCCATCTGGCTACGTACAAGTATATTGAGATGGATGGAGAAATCCATGAAACCATGAGCCAGGGATTTGAGGCCCTGAACATTAATGAGGCATCTGTTGTACTGGGAACCTCCATGACGTCTTATCAGCAAGCCAGGAAGGTTGTTGAAGAGGGGACTGCCCAAGGCTGGGGCAAGCTTTTGCCTGTGGAGAAGAAGGAGGACAGATTTGGGTTGGGTTACAAACCAACTCAACAAGATCAATCAGAGGCTGCCAAGAAGCCCAACTTTGTCAGCGGGGGGATGCTCACCCCGGATGCAGTGAACAACTTGGAAGATGAGTCGGAAGATGAGCGCAACCTGAAGAGCTGGATACGTCCAAGGATCCCGGGGAGCCGTATCTCAAACTGGTCTTCCCATGAAATTATAAGGGTTACTCCTGCAGAGTAATTATTATTTCCTGTATATTTTAAGCATGCATCAAGTCTTGCATCTTGCCCAAGATGACAAGACTCATTTTGTAATCGGGCCATCTTGTAATTTTGTGCAAACAGATCAATCAATGAATATCGGACATCTTTTGCAAATGAGTCTTTTCTTTTTCCGCTCACTGTTTTTCGTTTTTTCTTTTTGTACAAAAATAAAATGGCAATGTTTTCCAAAATGACAACTTCATTTCACCTTTTTTCTAAACAAGATTAAAATTAATCACTAAAATGAACAATCTAAACCCTTGCAGAGAGTGCCTTTCAGACTGCACCGACAACAGCACAGCTATGGCTTCGTATGACTTTGACAATCCAATCAATCAAGCTGATGAAAGGGTTGAAGAAGATTATGAGCTTCCTGAAGAGCTAGCCAGGTTGTTAAAGCAAGAGGAGAAGGTTATCACTCCTCATCAGGAGGAGATTGAAACGGTTAATCTTGGTACGGAAGAAGATGTGAAAGAGGTTAAGATCGGGACCTGCTTACAAGACTCAGTGAAAGAGCAACTGATTGACCTGCTTCGTGAAT
Organism: Lathyrus aphaca; assembly: GCA_963966055.1. Taxonomy (NCBI): domain Eukaryota; kingdom Viridiplantae; phylum Streptophyta; class Magnoliopsida; order Fabales; family Fabaceae; genus Lathyrus; species Lathyrus aphaca. Next base: position 410,737,168 of record OZ014520.1, read on the forward strand.
ATGTGGATGTGTTTGCTTGGTCTTATCAGGATATGCCAGGGTTGGACACCGATATTGTTATGCACAAGCTGCCTTTAAGATAAGATTGCCCACCAGTTAAACAGAAACTGCGCCGTACTCGCCCAGATATGGCAATGAAGATCAAGGAAGAGGTACAAAAGCAGTGGGACGCCGGGTTCCATGCTGTGACTAGCTATCCACCGTGGGTTGCTAATATTGTACCTGTGCCTAAGAAAGATGGCAAGGTGAGGATATGTGTGGATTACCGGGATCTGAATAGAGCCAGCCCGAAAGATGATTTCCCATTACCTCACATTGATGTATTGATTGATAATACGGCTCAGTTCTCGGTGTTCTCCTTCATGGACGGATTTTCAGGATATAATCAGATCAAGATGTCACCTGAAGACATGGAGAAGACAACTTTCATCACACCCTGGGGCACGTTCTATTACAAAGTGATGCCATTCGGACTGAAGAATGCTGGTGCAACATATCAACGGGCTATGGTGACATTATTCCACGACATGATCCATAAAGAAATCGAATGTTATGTGGATGACATGATTGCCAAGTCCCTCACGGAAGAAGACCACCTGGTAAATCTGTTGAAGTTATTCAAGCGTCTGAGGAAGTACCAACTGAAATTGAACCCCAACAAATGCACATTCGGGGTGCGATCCGGTAAGTTGCTGGGATTTATTGTAAGTGAAAAAGGGATTGAGGTTGACCCTGATAAAGTCAAAGCCATTCAAGAAATGCCTGCACCAAAGACTGAGAAAGAAGTTCGGGGGTTCTTAGGTAGATTGAACTACATTTCACGGTTCATATCTCACCTTACAGCAACTTGTGAACCTCTGTTCAAGCTGTTAAGAAAAGAACAAACGGTCAGGTGGAACGAAGACTGCCAGAAGGCTTTTGACAAGATCAAGGAATACTTACAAGAGCCTCCAATCCTTATGCCTCCAGTCGAAGGAAGACCTCTGATCATGTACTTGACAGTATTAGAAGAGTCAATGGGGTGTGTGTTGGGCCAGCATGACGAGTCTGGTCGAAAAGAGTATGCAATATACTACCTAAGCAAAAAGTTTACCGACTGTGAACAACGTTATTCACTGCTCGAGAAAACTTGCTGTGCTTTAGCGTGGGCTGCTCGCCGACTAAGGCAATATATGTTGACCCACACCACTTTATTGATCTCAAAGATGGACCCAGTTAAGTACATATTTGAGAAGCCAGCACTTACCGGACGGGTTGCAAGATGGCAAATGATCCTTACAGAATATGACATTCAGTACACATCTCAGAAAGCCATCAAGGGCAGTGTATTGTCTGATTATCTTGCTGAGCAACCCATTGATGATTACCAGCCTATGAGATTTGACTTCCCTGATGAAGACATCATGTTCATCAAAGAAAAAGATCATGAAGAGCCCGTTCACACTGAAGGGCCTGACCCAGAGGAAGAATGGACTATGATGTTTGATGGGGCTGTTAACATGAACGGTTGTGGTGTTGGTGCAGTACTCATTACACCTAAAGGAGTTCACATGCCTTTCTCGGCAAAACTCACTTTCAACTGCACTAACAACGAAGCTGAATACGAAGCTTGCATTGTGGGTCTTGAGGAAGCCATTGACCTCAGGATCAAAACTTTGACTGTATTCGGAGATTCAGCTCTGGTAATCAATCAAACCAGTGGCAAATGGTACACACACCAGGATCATCTGATACCTTACAGGGATTATACAAGGAGGTTATTGACTTTCTTCACAACAGTCAAGCTTGAGTATATCCCTCGGGACGAGAATCAGTTTGCAGATGCTCTTGCCACCATTTCATCCATGATCAAAGTTCAAGCTGCCAACTTTGTGCCTCGAATCTCGGTATCCAGACTTGATAGACCAGCATATGTATTTGCAGCAGATGTTGTTAAAGATGATAAGCCTTGGTTCCACGACATTAAGTGCTTCTTGGAAGATCAAACATACCCATCTGGGGCATCTTCCAATGATAAGAAGACATTAAGAAGGCTAGCTGGTAGTTTCTTCCTGAATACTGATGGTTCCCTGTACAAGAGAAACTTTGATATGGTACTCCTCAGATGCGTTGATAGAACAGAAGCAGACTTGTTGATGCACGAGGTGCACGAAGGATCCTTTGGTACCCATGCAGGAGGGCATGCCATGGCTAAGAAGCTGTTAAGGTCGGGTTATTACTGGATCACAATGGATGCTGACTGTTGTGCCTATGCCAGAAAATGCCATAAATGCCAGATCTATGCGGATAAAGTACATGTGCCTCCAAATCCTCTTAATGTGATGTCTTCACCCTGGCCCTTTGCCATGTGGGGCATTGACATGATTGGCAAGATTGAACCGACTGCTTCAAATGGCCACAGGTTCATCCTGGTTGCCATTGACTATTTTACCAAGTGGGTTGAAGCAGCTTCCTATGCAAATGTTACAAGGCAAGTGGTAGCCCGATTTCTGAAGAGAGATATCATTTGCCGGTATGGAGTGCCCGAGCGAATCATTACTGATAATGGTTCTAATTTAAACAACAAAATGATGGCAGAGCTATGCCGGGACTTCAAGATCCAACACCACAATTCTTCTCCTTACAGGCCAAAGATGAATGGCGCTGTAGAGGCAGCTAACAAGAATATCAAGAAGATTGTGCAGAAGATGGTAGTCACCTATAAAGACTGGCATGAAATGCTACAGTTTGCCTTGCATGCGTACCGTACGTCAATCAGGACATCCACTGGGGCAACACCGTATCAGCTTGTGTATGGTATGGAGGCAGTCCTACCTGTTGAGGTTGAACTACCCTCCTTGCGGGTACTAATGAATGTTAAGCTGAACGAAGCAGAGTGGGTCCGATCCCGATATGAACAACTGAGTCTGATTGAAGAGAAAAGATTGGTTGCAATATGCCATGGGCAGCTGTATCAGAAAAGAATGAAGAAAGCCTTCGATCAGAAAGTCAGGCTCCGAGAGTACCAAGTAGGAGATCTTGTGCTGAAAAGACTCCTCCCTCCTCATACAGACCACAGGGGCAAGTGGACTCCGAACTATGAAGGACCATTCGTAGTAAAGAAAGTTTTCTCCGGTGGAGCGCTCATGCTCAGTATTATGGATGGTGAAGACTTCCCGTCCCCTGTGAATTCAGATGCAGTTAAAAGATACTTCGCATAAAAAATGACCCGCTGGACATAAAAACAGAATGTAAGTCCAGGAAAAAATAGGGCATCCCGGCGAGTCAAAAACAGAATAAAAGACTCGGGCAAAAATAAGGGAAAATAAACAAAAATGTACACCCGCTGAGTTGAAAAGCCGCATTGGACAACTCAGGCAAAAATGGGTATCCCGATGGATTGAAAACCCGAAAGGGCGATCCATGCAAAATAAGGGAATCAGCGAACAACTGCACTCTGAATTCGTCTGTATCACTTACAACTTGGTAAGCTTCGAAAGGTTCAAGCACCGGTCGGAATCAGCCTTCTTCAGAAAGAAAGACGAGAAGAATGTCAAAAGTCATACGAGTCATAGCAAAAGGGAAGCTCCTTAAAGCGTCATCAACATTGCCAACATCTTTTGTTTCTCAATTTGTAACGATCTCCTCATTCCAGGGGATCTGTTTCTTTGACTGTATCTTGCCAATTCAGGGCACATGAATTAATAAAATCAGATTTCAGTCATGTCTCGTCTTATACGTTCCATTTTTGTTTGCAAAATGTCCGATGTTCTTAAGATGTTGATTGCATAAATACAGATGCTCCTCTAAGAAATACGTGCTTGCGGGAAATATGTTTACTCCCGGGAGTGTCTAAACTCCTATGATGGAACCCGGCAAGGGATACCTCGGGATTACTTATGCATTTCTCTGTCTTTTCAAGATTGCAGGTGTTCAAAGCATAACATAAGGTGTGAGGGCTTCTCCCCAGCAAGATGCCTAATCATTATCTACTCAGTCTATCTCCCGATTAGCACTGGAGATGGTTTTCCCCCAGCTGAGTTGTCAAGTATCATCCTCAGCAGGACCCCTACAGAAATCTCCAGGAGGACCTTCCCATGGTCTTTCTTCTTCCCCAACCAAGTTGCCATTTACTATTACTCCTCAGCCAAGTACAAAATCCAGGGAACCATCTCCCCACAAAGTTTCAGCCTCTATCCAGAAGAGCAACGCCTGAAGATCTCACAACAGAGTGACGAAAGCTTCTGCAAACCCCATCTGGGCCCCTCATTACCAAGGATAGGTCTATCAGCGACCTATTTCCCCAAGCAGATACATCTTATCAGATCTACCAATGATCTCGCTCCCAGCTGGGAGGTCCACTTCGAGCAGATCGGCCAGAGATCTCCGCAGCAACAGGATCCGGATCCCGGATCGGTATCTTTGCATAATCATAGCATTCGCATCATATTTTCCCCACAAAGCGTAGCATTCCGTCTAATACGGAGCATTACGACAAAAATCAAACATATTGCATAATCATAAGCCGTGTTCTGAATCAAACACTTGTAAATATTGACAATCCATCAACAATATACAGAAAACTCCCCAGATTCCCCGGCAGGGAGCCAAGGCACTTTCCCTAAAGATACAGATACGTCCTGACACACGTCCATGTCATATCCCCAGCGGAGAGCTAAAGCTAAAGCACAGGCCTCATACTTGTAAATACAAATACACACTCCTTTTGACACCTGTCCGTGTCATGATTCCCCAGTAAAGTCGCCCGAGCCTTCTTTACAAATAAACACTTATACATATCACAGATCCTTCCTGACACTCGTCCGTGTCATATTCCCAGCCGAAAGCCAAAAGCGTCCCCTTTGCACTCACAGATACATATACATATATACAGTTCCCTGACACCCGTCCGTGTCACCTTCCCCAGCATGGAAACCTAAAACATTCTGTAAACCATACACTTGTCTATAATATACCTTTTAACACTTGTCTGTGTCACTCTCCCCAGCAGGTTAAACACTCTCCTGTACACCACTCATACTTATTACTCCTGTTTCACTCGTACAGATACTCGTCCGTATCTTGTAAATACCACTCAAATCCCCTCATATCCGACACTCGTCCGTGTTCTTTGTTAACCAGTTGATACTCGTCCGTATCATCATCTCAGAACATGCGTCAGCGTTTGTTTCTACCCGATACTCGTCCGTATCGTAGTCTTAAGGATGCTCGTCTGCATCTTTAATCCATACACGTGTCAAACACTTATGTCTTCTTGGATTTAGACACTCGTCTGTGTCTACTATTCCCAGAAGAGTCCCCGCAGAATCAATACTCGTCATGTTCTTTGTTAACCAGTTGATACTCGTCCGTATCATCATCTCTGAACATGTGTCAGCTTTTGTTTCTATCTGATACTCGTCCGTATCATAGTCTTAAGGATGCTCGTCCGCATCTTTAGTCTATACACAGTGCCCAAACACTTATACATTTTATTTCTTGGATGTAAACACTCGTCCGTGTTTACTATTCCCCAGTAGGTCGCCAGCAAAGCAACCTTTTTTTTTCTATCTGACATTCGTCCTATGTCATGATACTTTCGGCAGCCGTACCCTGCCAGGTGATCGTCCTTCACCTTTGGATGACCGTCCCTCATCCTTTCCCCAGCGGAGTCTCTATTCATTAGAACCCCTTTTCTATCCGGCATTCGTCCTATGTCGTGATTTTTAGCAGCCGTACCCTGCTAGGTGATCGTCCTTCATCTTTTGATGATCGTCCTTCATCATTTTATCCGATGGCCGTCCCCATCGTTGATCTTGTTATCTGACATTCATCCTATGTCATGATAAACCTTGAGAGCAGCCGTCCCCTGCTAGGTGATCGTCCTTCACCTCTTGATGATCGTCCTTCGTCATGCTCATCCGATGGCCGTCCCCATCGTCGACCTTTTATCCGGCATTCGTCCTATGTTGCGATACTTCTGGCAGTCGTACCCTGCCAGGTGATCGTCCTTCACCTTAGATGACCGTCCCTCATCTTATCCCCAACAGAGCAGCCGTCCCCTGCTAGGTGATCGTCCTTCACCTTTGATGACCGTCCCTCATCATTATTTCATTTATTCTTTAACCCGATGACCGTCCCTCATCATTATTTCATTTATTCTTTAACCTCGATGGCCGTCCTCGTCGTGGTCCCTTTTCCTTCACCTTTGATGACCGTCCCTCATCATTATTTCATTTATTCTTTAACCCGATGGCCGTCCCCGTCGTGGTCCCTTTTCCTTTTCCTGGTGATCGTCCTTCACCTTTGATGATCGTCCCTCATCATTATTTCATTTATTCTTTAACCCGATGGCCGTCCCTGTCCCTGTCGTGGTCCTTTTTCCTTTTCCTGATGATCGTCCTTCATCAGTTTAGCTTAATGGTCATCCCCATCGTTGTTTGCATTACTTTATGAACCTGATGACCGTACCTCATCATTTATTTTTACCGATAATCCCCAGAGAATCTTATAGCTTCATCTTGATGGCCGTCCCCATCATAATCTCTTATATCCCCAGCATGTCGGCCGTCCACGTCATTGCTTTATTTCCCGCATTTTCCCCAGCATGTCGGTCGTCCCCGTCATTGCTTTATTTCCCGCATCTTATATCCCCAGCATGTCGGTCGTCCCCGTCATTGCTCTTTCCCCAGCAGTCATCCTCTGCTCGACGGTCGTCCTCCGTCGCCCGCACTTTATAAATATAGTTTATTTTCCTTTTACAATCTATACCCCTTTTCGTTTTCATTCTGTGAGTGCAAATTTTGGACTGTCTTTGGTATTCAACCACAAGTTATCTTGTTTGCATGTTAAGCCGTCGCTTACATCCTGCACAGCTAACTCATGTTTGAATAGGGGCAGCTGTAAACACCCCAAATTTTCCCTCACCCATTCACACCATGGCTTTTGATATCTTCATATGCATAAGTTCAATCATAGCATCTCATACCACATTTTTGATTCACTGCATTGCTTCAAAGTCATCTGCATCTAGGGTTTGTGATCTGAGCCATCCCTGAGCCAGTTGAGCCACTCCAAAGGTCATCAATCACTTCAAAGGGGTCCATGTATGTTCAAGCATCATATTGTATCTCCGCAAAGTCAAGAATGTCAAAAAATCACAAGAACTGAGAATGGCATGGAAGCAGAGCCAAGTTTAACTGCACAGATGACCTAAAATTAGGGTTTTGGTTTCAAAGGCCATAACTCCAAATTTTTTGGTCATTCTTGTTTCTATTGGTCTCTATATGGTATAGGGATCATGCATATCAAGTTTCATGAAGAAATTCCATGGGGAAGGCATCTGATCAAGAGTTGACTTTTTGAGCAAGTCAGTGCAAAATCAGGGCATCTGAGGCCCCCAATGACCCAACCAAAGGGTGTTCATCATCATTTTGATTATGTATGATCTTTATTTGATCATAGAAGATGTTAGAAGTTCACAAAATTGAAGATCTCAAGCCATTTGCAAAGTTGACTTTTTGGGAAAATGACTTGTAATGGAAAATTGCTATTTTGGGAAACTTTTTCAACCCTTGCTTTTTGATTCAAAAATGCTTCAAATGGGAAAACATTGGTCATTAAAGTTGTAGAATGGATCATTCCCTTTTCAAAAAGTACAAGAACTTGTCCTAATTCATTTTGGATCAAAAGTTATGGCTTGTCAAAGTTGGCCAAAATCACATAATTTGAAGTTTTCTACCAAAGAGGCATTTTGCAAAATGGTGTGATCAAGTGTTCTAAAGGCTTCAAATGTGTACAAACTCTTCACAACATGATCACATGACCTCTAAAGATCTGAATTGGCCCAAGAATATTGCATTTTGATGCCTTGAATCTCATGAATTTCCAAAGTGGCCAAACTTTGGGAAATTTGCAAAACACCTCAAAAACTTCATGCAACTTGCTGAATCATCTCAAATCAAATTCCATGGTTCTCCCTAAACTCAGCTGAGCCAAACCATGCCCCTATCTCAGCCTGCCACTTGCCCATACCTCCAAGTACAACTTTCTTGACTTTTTGCAACTTGACCCATACCAATCACAACAGTCCACACCAACTCCTCTGACCTCTCTAGTTGTGATAAGTGGACCAAAGCCAGCATAACACACCATACACACAAGCCTGAAACAGATCATAAGCCATAGTTCCAAGTTTATGCTTCATATGCAACTTCCTTCGAAACACACTCCACAAGCATCAAACATTCAAACAAACTTCACAAAACATCTCAGCATACTCTCCTGATCATTTCCCTGCCCTCACTTTGCCCTAAAACCTCCTGAAATCAAAACACGATTTCTCTCCTTCACTGAACAGAACTCACTCAATCTCTCAAACCATCCAAAAGAAACTCCAACCAAGCATTGCAAGCTTCTCAGGAGGTCCATTAGAGGCATTTTGGATCAAAGGGCCAGCCAGAAAGTTCCAGAAATCAAAGCTTCAGTTTAGGTGAGCTCAAGAACTTTTTTTCCAGAAACATGTTTTTAAGCTCCTAAATGGTTCTCCATGCTTCACTGATCATGTTGATATGTTTTGTTTTGAAAATGGTTGAGTTTTGAGTATGTATGCTTCTTCTGGAAATTTTTGACCTAAACCCCTTTTGATTCGATTCACCTTGGATACGAAAAATAAATGCGTTTTGTTTGTTGATTCGTGTTGTATGATGTGTGGGGATGGATTCTGGGCAGAGAGATTAGGTTTTAGGGACCTGGGGAAGAAGTTAGCAACTTTCAGGTGAGGGTCTGGCCAGAGAAGACGACCGAAAGTCTTCTCCGGCCACCTGAAAGTGATTAGTGCATTAATGAGGATTAGGGCTCAGTTTGAATATGGGCCCTTGATCTGGTTGACTAAGTCAATCTCCCGCGCGCGTGTGTGGTCCAGATTTGTCATCAAACCCTAATTCAAGTTAATTAGTTTAATTAATTAGGTTTAAATTTAAATTTTCCAGAAGCAATCTCAGCCATCCATGAGCGCGCGCAGTCTTTCCCTCCCCCCTGAGTTTGAATGCTGGCCCTTGATTGCGTTGACTCTCCATTTTATTCATTTTAATTTCTTTTCTTTTCATTTCTTTTCCATATTTTATTTAAAATAGCAAAAAATGTTTAAAAATTCTGAAAATTTTTGCCAAGCATTTCATTAATTTTCAGAAACCAAAAATATTTTTATTTTTATTTTTTTGCGTTAAAAATTATTTTTAAATCATTTAAAAGTTTATTTTTAATTAATTAATGAAAATTAATTAATTAAAAATACTTTTAGGTATTTAAAAATCACAAAAAAAATTCATGTAACATTTAAAAACATTTAGAAACATTGTCCAACTCTCAAACCAAATTTCTTTTTTGTTCTTGACCCCTTTTGATGATTTTCAATGGAATTAATTTCATTTCAAGGCAATATTTTGGTTCAAACTTTGAAAATTCATTTCTGCCTAACTATTGAGAGTTGGATGATGATTCTTTTTGCATTGCATCTTGTATAGCATGTAGTTTATAGTATAAAATTGGCATGAATTGATCTTGCATTTTCAATTTGTTTTGCCTTTTTCTTGACAAGGTACCTTAAAACCCTAGCAATCTTAAGAAATTCATAACTCTCACTAGGTTAAGAGTTGGATCCCCTCCTTTGGGCAGTGAGTTTGTGTAGGTTTAGGGTTCCCTTTGATTTCATTTTCAAATTTTTATCATGTCATTTGCTTCTGGTTTTGGATTTTTGCTTTGTATGTTGCATATAACCCTAATTCATGTCTTTCTTTGCATCCATCTTCCATTTGCTTGCATACCATGATTTGCCATGACATTTTGTGCATCCATTTGATTCATAAGACATCTTAAGACATATTAGAACCATGGTTGATCATTGCATCTTTCATCTTTCATTTTCCATGTCATATGTCTTTTGCATTCCATAACTTTTCATGAACATTCATGGTTCAAAACATGCTTCTCTTGCATCCATATGTTTGTATGATCATTCTAATGCCTTGCCTCATGTTTGCATCATCTCTTAGCATCATTAACATCATACTCATGCTTCTGGTTTTGGCTTGCATCATTGGATTGCATCTCATTTTGCATTTCATTTCATTCCTTTTACTAACATTTCAGGTGGTAAGTTGTATTGAGAAGTGAATTTGCCTTCACTTCTCACAATCTCTTTTCATCTCTCTTATGCATCATTGCTGCATTTTATCTTGTGCTTTGGATTGAGCTTGCTCATTCTTGTTCATCTCACTTTCTTTCTTCAAGCAACTTGACTTCTTAAGTGAAGCAAGTTATTTTGCTTCTCTTTGCTCCTTTCATCTGCTTCTCTCCTTGGTGGTTCCCTGAAGATCTTTCTCTTAAACCTCATAAACCCTAGGACTTCCAAGCATGATAACTTTTTAGGATTGTTTAGTCCCCCACTTAGCTTTTACCTTTGTGTTTCTTTGAGTCTTCTCTTCTCATCTCATAATCAGGGACTAAACCCTAAAGGCTTTAAGGCTTTGTGATTAAGCTTATGCCTGCATCCTTCTATTAGGATGGAGTGTATAACTTTAATCCTAAGTGTTAAACCCTTAATGTGTTTAAATCCCTTAATCAATTCACCTAATAATCATCAAGACATCAAACTTGTAACTTGGGCCTTGCATTAGGGTTCTAATTCTTCCTCAAATGGTTAAGAAGGACTAACCCTAGTGTTAATGGACAAGTCCTCCTCAAGTTGTATTACAAACCATAAAACTCACTTCTTCATCTTATCATTAATTAAAATCCACTTAATAAAGGCTTTGTTTTGTCATGAGTTTAATCCCTAATCATGGATTAAGTTGAGGAATCTTCCTCAGCTTAAACATTCTCATCTATTATCCTTCTATTAGGATGGTGTAATGAGTCTGTTTAATCCTTGATTATGGCTTAACCTCATTACTTAACACTAAAAAAAAACAACAAAAAACCTCTAAATAATCACAAGTAGGTTAATGATTTTAATCCTACATCATGGTGATTAAGTGTGAGATACTGACTTCACACTTAAGGTATTTTCATTACCCCTAATCAGAGGGAGGATGTGATTAGTTTACTAACCCATTGGTTTAGGCTTAAGCTCATTAACTTATGACAAACTTCAAAAAGCAATAAAAGACTGAAAACACAAAAACAAACAATAATCGTCTCCTCCGGGATTCTTTTCTCACCTCATTCACTCACAAACGAGAACTCGCTTCTTCCGTCTAATGCAAGATAGTTTGCACCTGAGCCAGACAGGTCATGCACTTGAGCATAGACAAGGAAGCAGTTCACAAGTCAATTTATCTTTCAGTCTCTTTGGGTCGAACTACGGTGTTCTGACTTCCTCATTGCACGAGAGGATACGTAGGCATAACTTAACCGTTATCGAACAAAAGTCTCTGTATATTCCCCCTCTTTCAGAATTATTCTTTAAGCCTCATAATCTTGAGCATTTCATTCTTATTCTCACACTGACACTTCTCCCATACATTTCACACTTCTCTTACACTGACACCTGTACATCCTCTTCCAGCTCTTTTATACACAAATCACACTGACACTACCCCTTTAAAACACAAATCTTTTAAGCGTGGATCCCGTCGAGTACGGCGGACAATCAGGGTGCTAATACCTTCCCAGGTTGTAACCAACCCCCTTTCTCAGTCTCTCTGGTTCGCAACCGTCTTGTCCATATCTTTTCTAGGTCTATGCAGCATTACCTTTCCCCCGGGATAAAAATGCCTAGCTGGCGACTCTTGTCTTTCTGAGTTCACCCCTGTGTGTTCTCTTCTCTTTCGCCGACCGTTCGCGTCTGTACCCCTTCTGACCCCCGTTGTCATTTTGGTGGGAGCGACACATCCCGAGAGTGGTATTCTCATTTGACGAGAGCCACAGTTAGGAATTGGAAAGACTTGGCAGAAGCTTTCATTTGTCAATATCAGTATAATCTGGACATGGCTCCAAACAGAACCCTTATGATGGGAATGTCACAGTCTTCCCGTGAAAGCTTTAGAGAGTATGCCTAGAGGTGGAGGCAACTAGCTGCTGCAGTTCAACCCCCAATGTCTGAAAGGGAGATGGAAGACATGTTCATGAATACTCTCCAGGGTACCTATATTGATAGATTGGCTGCATTTTCTTCCACCAACTTTGCAGATGTAGTGATAGTTGGGGAAAGAATAGAGAGCCTACTAAAGATGGGAAAGATCTCCGACAACGGTGCCAGTTCAAGCAGTACAAGGAAGCCATTTGTTGGGCCCCTTAGATCTGGTGAAACAAATTATGTACATGTGGGAAGAGGAAGACCCCAATATTTGCCCAGATCAGTTGCTGCCGTCACTATCCCTACTCCACCTCCTCAGTATGCCCAACAACCACAACACTTTCCTCAACAGCCACAGTTTCCTCAACAGAGATCCTACAACAATAATAACAACAACCAACAACAACGCCCTTTTCAACAGCGGCCATCTCGGATCAACATGGTGATTAACCCTATTCTAATGCCATATGCCACATTGCTGCCACAACTCCTAAAGCTCAATCTGGTTGAGTTGAGGACATTGGATCCACCTGTTCCTCAGAACCTTCCAAGAAATTACGATGTCAACGCTAAGTGTGCTTTTCATTCTAACGCACCTGGTCACTCAACGGAAAAATGTAGGGCTCTGCATATGAAGGTCCAGGATCTGGTAGATTCAAAGGCCCTAAACTTTGCACCACCTCCCAATGTCATGAAAAATCCTATGCCAAGCCACAGTGGGCTAAGGATTAATGCTATAGAGGAAGGCTCACCCATGAGTTTAATAGAAGATATTGCAAATATTCAGACACCTCTGGCAGAGGTTAAAGCCCAGCTTTTGAAATGCCAAGTGTATCCAGGTTGTGAGGCCTGTTGTGAATTATGCAAACTTTCCGAGAATGGGTGTGCAAGCTTGAGGAATGGCATTAATGGCTTGATAAAAGAAGGCATTCTGCAAATAACCACAACCGTTTCTACAACACCAGCAACCCCTTTTACAACAATAGACGATTCTTCTACAACTGCAACAACAATTGTTCCTACTGATTCATCTACAACTTCAGCAACCATTTCTTCCATCGCTTCAACAAACACCAGTTCCATTTCATCTCCTTCTACAACTCCAACAACCACCAACAATGATGTCTCCACAGTTACTATTTATTATGACCCGACAACGGTCCCGAATTCCAACAACTTTCAAACTCAGCAATAGTTTCAACCAAGCTTCAATTCACCACCTCCAACATCCACCAGAAGTCCTGCCACTATCTTCTACGATCCACAGGCAATTACGGTTCCAACTTCTGCTGCCGTGAGTCCAGTCACCATCACGGTGCCCGGGCCAATTCCATATGATAAAGACAGTGTTGTACCATGGTATTATGGGGTTGACCTTTACTGCAACGGAGAAAAAGTCCTTCTTGATTCTTCAGTTCCTACCCCACAAGTGGATAATGTCGGGGGAGGCGGAGGCTTCACCCGAAGCGGACGCCTCTTCGTGTCACTAGTTCCAAGAACCAACACTGAGGCAGAGGCTATTGCCAAAGCCAAAGGGAAAAATGTGATACCTGAAGAATCTGCATCAAAAGAGACTCATAAATCATCCTTTGATCAGGATGTGGATGAATTTATGAGGATAATTAAAAGAAGTGACTATAAAGTTGTGGATCAGCTCCACCAGACTCCTTCTAAGATCTCTAAACTATCCCTGTTGTTATGTTTCGAAGCCCATCGGGATGCACTACTCAAAGTTATGCACGCTGCCTACGTGCCAAAAGAGATCACAGTGAATCAGCTTGAAATAGTGGTGTCTAATGTCAATACTAGCCATGGGCTAGGTTTCACTGATGCTGATTTGACCACAGAAGGACGTCACCACAACAAAGCTTTGCACATAACCCTGGAGTGCAAAGGAGTTGTACTATCTCATGTTCTTGTAGACACTGGGTCCTCACTCAATGTCTTACCCAAGAAAGCTCTTGTCAAGCTCGAATATGATGGAATAGCTCTCCGACCAAGAAACCTTGTGGTCAGGGCTTTTGATGGCTCCAAAAGATCTGTTCTTGGAGAGGTGGAGCTACTAGTGATAATAGGTCCGCAGGTCTTTAAAACTAATTTCTATGTGATGGACATTCAGCCGGCCTACAACTGTCTGTTGGGTCGACCATGGATTCACGCTGCAGGCGTAGTAACGTCGACCCTTCACCAGAAATTGAAATATGAGTGGGAAGGACAGGTTATCACCATCTGTGGTGAAGAGGACATATTTGTTAGCCATCTGGCTACATACAAGTATATTGAAATGGATGGTGAAATCCATGAAACTATGAGCCAAAGGTTCGAGGCCTTGAACGTCAATGAGGCTACGACTGAAGTATTTGCTGCATCCCAGGAGGATAGGATGGGTACTTCAATTGTCTCCTATCAGCAAGCCCGAAAGGTTGTTGAAGATGGTAATGCTCAAGGTTGGGGCAAGTTGCTGCCAGTGGAAAAGAAGGAGGACAAATTCGGTTTGGGTTACAAACCATTCCGACAAGATCAATCAGATGCTGCAAAGGAGCCCAAGTTCATCAGTGGGGGATGCTCACCCCAGATGTTGTTAACAACCTGGAAGACGAGGCAGAAAGCGACCGCAGCCTGGAGAGCTGGATACGTCCAAGGATCCCGGGGCACCAAGTCCTTAACTGGTCTTCCCAGGAAATTATAAGGGTTACTCCTGCAGAGTAATTATTATTTCCTGGCTTTTTTAGCATGCATCAAGTCCTGCATCTTGCCCAAGGTGTCAGGACTCATGTTGTAATAGGGCCATATTGTAATTTTGTGCAAATGAATTATCAATGAATATCGGACATCTTTTGCAAACAAGTCTCTTTTTTCGCTCATTGTCTTTTCATTTTTCACTTTTGCACAAAACAATAAAATGACAATGTTTTCAAAATAAATAACTTCATTTCCACTCTGTTTCTAAATAAGATTAAAATTGATCACTAAAACGAACCAATCTCAACCCTTGCAGAGATTATCCTCCAGATTGCACCAAAAACAGCACTACTATGACCTTGTATGACTTCGACAATCCAATTAATCAAGCCGATGAAGGGGTTGAAGAAGACTATGAGTTACCGAAAGAGTTATCTAGGTTGTTGAAGCAAAAAGAGAAAGTGATTACTCCTCACCAGGAGGAGGTTGAAACAGTGAGTCTTGGTACCGAGGAGGATTTGAAAGAATTAAAGATTGGGGCCAGTTTGCAGGCTTCAGTAAAAGAACAGCTCATTGACATGCTTCGAGAATACGTCGACGTCTTTGCTTGGTCCTATCAAGACATGCCAGGTCTAGATACGGATATTGTTATGCACAAGCTACCATTGAAAGAAGATTGTCCTCCAGTGAAACAGAAGCTACGTCGTACTAGTCCGGATATGGCCATGAAGATAAAGGAAGAAGTACAAAAACAGTGGGATGCTAGATTCCTTGCTGTAAATAGTTACCCGCCGTGGGTCGCTAACATTGTACCAGTGCCTAAGAAGGATGGCAAAGTACGTATGTGTGTGGATTACCGGGATCTGAATAGAGCTAGCCCGAAGGATGACTTCCCATTACCTCACATTGATGTATTGGTTGACAACACAGCTCAGTTCTCGGTATTTTCCTTCATGGACGGTTTTTTCGGGTATAATAAGATTAGGATGTCACCCGAAGACATGGACAAGACTACCTTCATCACACCTTGGGGCACATTTTGTTACAAGGTAATGCCTTTTGGACTAAAGAATGTCGGTGTTACTTATCAACGGGCTATGGTAACATTATTCCACGACATGATCCACAAAGAAATTAAATGCTACGTGGATGACACAATTGCCAAGTCCCTCACTGAAGAAGATCATTTGGTAAATTTGCTAAAGTTGTTCAAGCGTCTGAGAAAATATCAGCTAAAGCTAAACCCCAACAAATGCACATTCAGGGTGCGATCTGGTAAACTGTTGGGATTCATTGTAATTGAAAAGGGAATTGAAGTTGATCCTGACAAAGTCAAAGCCATTCAAGAGATGCCTGCACCTAGGACCGAAAAGGAAGTTCGGGGATTTCTAGGTATATTGAACTACTTATCGAGGTTCATATATCATCTTACTGCAACCTGTGAGCCCCTGTTCAAATTGTTAAGAAAGGAACAAACGGTTAGGTGGAACGAAGATTGTCAGAAGGCTTTTGAAAAAATCAAGGAGTACCTACAAGAACCTCCGATTCTTATGCCTCCAATTGAAGGAAGACCTCTAATAATGTACCTGGCATTATTAGAAGGGTCAATGGGGTGTGTGTTGGGATAGCATGACAAGTCTGGTCGAAAAGAGTATGCAATATACTACCTAAGAAAAAAATTTACCGACTGTGAACAACGTTATTCACTGCTCGAGAAAACTTGTTGTGCTTTAGCGTGGGCTGCTCGCCGACTAAGACAATATATGTCGACTCACACTACCTTATTGATCTCAAAGATGGACCCTGTCAAGTACATATTTGAGAAGCCAACACTTACCGGAAAGGTTGCAAGATGGCAAATAATTCTGACAGAATATGACATTCAGTACACATCTCAAAGACCATCAAGGGCAGTGTGTTGTCTGACTATCTAGCTAAGCAACCCATTGATGATTACCAGCCCATGAGATTTGCCTTCCCTGATGAAGACATCATGTTCCTGAAAGCAAAAGATCATGAAGAGCCTGTTCACACTGAAGGGCCTGACCCAGAAGAAGATTGGATAATGATGTTTGATGGAGCTGTCAATATGAATGGTCGTGGAGTTGGTGCAGTGCTCATTACACCTAAAGGAGTTCATATGCCTTTCTCGGCGAAACTCACCTTTGCCTGCACTAACAACGAAGCTGAGTACGAAGCATGTATCATGGGTCTTGAGGAAGCCATTGACCTCAGGATCAAGACATTAACTGTATTCGGAGATTCAGCTTTCGTAGTCAATCAGACCAACGGTAAATGGTACACTCACCAAGAGCATCGGATTCCATACCGTGACTACACGAGGAGATTATTGACTTTCTTCACAATAGTCAAACTTGAGTATATCCCTCGGGACGAAAATCAGTTCGCCGATGCTTTGGCTACCATCTCCTCCATGATCAACGTTCAAACTGCAAATTATGTGCCTCAAATTTTGGTATCCAGACTAGACCGACCAACATACGTATTCTCTATGGATATTGCTAAAGATGACAAGCCTTAGTTCCATGACATCAAATGCTTCTTAGAGGATCAAACATACCCACCTGGGGCATCATCCAATGATAAGAAGACATTAAGAAGACTGGCCGGTAGTTTCTTCCTTAATGCTGATGGTTCATTATACAAGCGAAACTTTGACATGGTTCTGCTCAGATGTGTTGACAAGAAAAAAGCAGACTTGATGATGCACGAGGTGCATGAAGGATCTTTCGGTACCCATGCTGGAGGACATGCAATGGCTAAGAAATTGTTAAGATCAGGTTACTACTAGATCACAATGGATGCAGACTGTTGTGCCTCTGAATCCTTTGAACGTGATGTCTTCTCCTTGGCCCTTTGCCATGTGGGGCATTGACATGATTGGAAAGATCGAGCCGACTGCTTCAAATGGCGACAAATTCATCCTTGTAGCCATTGATTACTTCACCAAATGGGTTGAAGCAGCTTCGTATGCAAACGTCACCAGGCAAGTGGTAGCCAGATTTCTGAAAAGAGACATCATCTGTCGATATGGAGTGCCCGAGCGAATCATTACCGACAATGGTTCCAGTTTGAACAACAAAATGATGGCAGAACTGTGCTGGGACTTCAAAATGCAACATCACAACTCTTCTCCTTACAGGCCAAAGATGAATGGCGCTGTTGAGGCAGCTAACAAAAACATCAAGAAGATTGTGCAAAAGATGGTGGTTACTTACAAAGACTGGCATGAAATTCTACCATTTGCCTTGCATGGGTATCGAACCTCAATCAGAACGTCTACTGGGGCAACACCATATCAGCTTGTGTATGGCATGGAGGCAGTACTACCTGTTGAAGTTGAACTACCCTCCTTAAGGGTACTGATGGATGTGAAGCTGAATGAAGCAGAATGGGTCTGATCACGGTACAATCAATTGAATCTGATCGAAGAAAAGAGATTAGCTGCAATCTGTCATGGGCAGTTATATCAGAAAAGGATGAAGAAAGCCTTCGATCAAAAAGTCAGGCTTCGGGAATACAAAGTGGGAGATCTTGTGTTGAAAAGACTTCTTCCTCCTAATACAGACCACAGGGGCAAGTGGACTCCTAATTACGATGTTCCATTCATAGTAAAGAAGGTTTTCTCCGGTGGAGCATTGATGCTCACTACTATGGATGGTGAAGATTTCTTATCCCTTGTGAATTCGGATGTAGTTAAAAAATACTTCGCATAAAATGACCCGCTGGACATAAAAACAAAATGTAAGTTCAGGAAAAAATAGGGCATCCCGGCGAGTCAAAAACAGAATAAAAGACTCAGGCAAAAATAAGGGAAAATTAAAAAAAAATATACACCCGCTGAGTTGAAAAGCCGCGTTGGACAACTCAGGCAAAAATGGGTATCCCAGTGGATTGAAAACCCGAAAGGGCGGTCCATGCAAAATCAGGGAATAAGCGAACAACTGCATTCTGAATTCATCTGTATCACTCACAACACAGCAAGCTTCGAGAGGATAAAGCATCAGTCAGAATCAACCTTCTTCAGAAAGCAAGATGAGAAGAACGTCAAGGTCATACAGGTCATAAAGAGTATATATAAACAGCACAGTTATTTGTACAGGTCATAAAGATTGGTACAGGATGAAAGCGCCTGACTTAACAGACAAACAACATAACTTGTGGTTGTATCACTCACAGCACAGTTGCCAAAACACGCGTTGTTCATAACACATTCTTTTTGATACTCGTCTGTGTCATTCTATCCCCACAGGTTGCCAGGACACCTTTTACACCCTCACATGCAAATATTTGTTCATAATTTATACACTTTCTCTTTCGACACTCGTTTGTGTCACACATTACCCAGCAATATTCACTCAACAATATTCACCAACAATATTCACTCATACTTCACCAACAATATCACTCATACTTATACAGAAGTCTCTGATACTCGTCCGTATCTTGTTTATATATTACTCCCCACAGATTTGACACTCGTCCGTGTTCTTTGTTAACCAGTTGGTACTCACCCATATCATCATCTTTGAACACGCGTCAGCGTTTGTTTCTACTGATACTCGTCCGTATCATGGTCCTAAGGATGCTCGTCCACATCTTTAATCTATACACAGCGTCAAACACTTATACCTTTTATTCTAGAAAGCGTAAACACTCGTCCGTGTTTACCATTCCCCAGCAGAGCAATTTTTCTCCTATCCGACATTCGTCCTATGTCGCGATACTTTCGACAGCCGTACCCTGCCAGGTGATCGTCCTTCACCTTTGGATGTCCGTCCCTCATCCTTTCCCCAGCGGAATCTCCATTATTGGAACCCTTCTCTATCCGGCATTCGTCCTATGTCGTGATATTTAGCAGCCGTCCCCTGCTAGGTGATCGTCCTTCACCTTTTGATGACCGTCCCTCATCATTTTATCCGATGGTCGTCCTCATCGTTGATTTTGTTATCCGATATTCGTCCTATGTGGTGATAAGCCCCGAGAGCAGTCGTACCCTGCTAGGTGATCGTCCTTCACCTCTTGATGATCGTCCTTCATCATTTTGTCCGATGGCCGTCCCCATCGTTGACCTTTTCTATCTAACATTCGTCTTATGTCATGATAAAGAGCAGCCGCCCACTGCTAGGTGATCGTCCTTCACCTTTGATGACCGTCCCTCATCAATATTTCATTTATTCTTTAAACCGATGGTCGTCCCCATCGTTGTTTATTTTACTTTGCAAACCTGATGGTTGTCCCCATCATTGCCTTTATTTTAATCCCTAGAGAATCTTGTTTCTTTACTTGATGGATGTCCCCATCATGATCTCTTTACCTTTCCCCAGCTTGTCGGCTGTCCCCGTCATTGCTTAGCTTACCGCTTTATTCCCAGCAGTATTCCTCTGCTCGATGGTCGTCCTCCATCGTCTTCATTTAATAATCATACTATACTGCCTTTTACAATTTATATCCCTTTTCTTCTTCTCCCCAGCGAGTGCAAATTTAGGACTGTCTTTGGTATTCAACCACAAGTTATGTTGTTTGTCTGTTAAGTCAGGCGCTTTCATCCTGCACAGCTAACTCATGCTTGAATAGGGGCAGCTGTAAACACCCTAAATTTTCCCTCACTAATTTCACACCATTGGCTTGTGATCTTTCATGTTTGCATTAGTATTAGTATACCATCTCATATTGTATTTTTATTTCACTGCATAGTTCAAGTTCATCTGCATCTAGGGTTTGTGATCTGAGCAATCCAAGGATCCATCTGAGCCACTCCAAAGGTCTCCAATTGTTCCAAGAGGGTCCATGTGTGTTCTATCATCATATTGTACCCCTCAAAGTTCAAGGAAGTCAAGAAATCACAAGAACTGGCAAGGCATGGAAGCAGAGCTAGGGTTTTCACTACACATATGACCAAAATTAGGGTTTTAGTTTCAGAGGCCTTAGCTCCAAAGTTTTGGGCTATTCTTGTTTCTAATGTTCTTAAGATGTTATAAGGATCATGTGTACCAAGTTTTATGAAGAAATTCATTGTGGAAGTCATTTGTTCATTAGGTAACTTGAGCAAGTCAGAGCAAAATCATGGCATCTGAGGCCCCCAGCAATGGAACCAAAAGGGTATTTTCATCAAATTGAAGTTATATGATATTTATTTGATCATTGAAGTGCTTGGAAGTTCACAAAATTGAAGAAATTTGAGCTAAACCAAAAGTTGCCAAAAATGGAAATGACTTGTAATGGAAACTTTCCATTTTGGGAAAGTTCTTCAACCTCCTCTTTCTCAACCGAAAATGCTTCAAATGAAACATTCTTGGTCATGAAATTTGTATATTAGGTCTTTCCCTTTTCAAAAAGTACAAGAGCATGTTTTAATTCAATATGGAACTCAAGTTATGATCCTTCAAAGTTGGCAAAAATCCTATAATTTTCAAGAATGCACTAAAGAGGATTTTTTGCAAAACCACGTGCCAAGCAATTTCATGACCTCTAATGCATCTATAAACATCATACCATCATAGTACAACTTATTTTGATCAGAATTGGCCCAAGAATCATGCATTTTCATGCCTTGAACTTCAAGAAATTCCAAAAGGGCCAAAACTTCTCAAATTCGCAAAATGGCATGAATCTTCCCATACACTTGTGCCAGCATGAAAAATCTGTTTCTATGGACCTCCTTGAACTCAGCTGAGGCCAGATACCCCTTGCAACCAGGCCTGCCATGACCCATACCTCAAGTACAACCAAACTTGACTTTTTGCAAAATCACCCATACCAATCAGCATAGCCCACACCAACTATTCTGACCTATCACAGCTTCACATACATGCCTCAAGGGACTCATTTTCATACACACACAAGCCTGCAAGCTCTCACATTTTCAGATTGCCAAAAATCCTCTCAAACTTCATCTCTTCGAAATTCATAAACCAGCCATCAAAACTCCAGGCAAACTTCACCAATCATATCCATACACCCTCCAGATCATTTCCCAACCCTTAAACAAGCCTGAAACCTCAAGAATCCAAAACACGATTTCACTCACCTCTGAATTGAAACCTTCAAAGAAGCCTATATAAACTCCTATCAAGCATTCCAGAAGCACAAGGGGATCAAGGGGAGTGGTTTAGCACCAAAGAAAAGCCCAGAAGGTCCCAATTTCGAAAGCTTCAACTCAAGTAACCTCAAGAACATTTTTTCCAAAAATGTATTTTTAAGTTCCTAAATGATTCCTCATGCTTTACTGATCATGCTGATGTAATTTGTTTCGAAAATGGTTGAGTATTAAGCATGTATTGAGTTTCTGAAATTTCTGTTTAGTTTCACGTTTTGCTTCGAATCTCATGATTGATGAATGATAAATATGTTTTGAGGGTAGATTCATGTTTAGGAAGGTTAGGGGATTGTTTCTGGAGATTTAGAGGCTTTGATTTGGCCTAGGGAAAAAGATAGGGTGAAGGTCTCGCCGGAGAAGATGACCAGAGCACTGTTCCGGTCATCTGAAAGTGATTAGGGCTTAATTAGGGTTTTATTTGCCAGACGTGTTCTGGGCCTTTGGATCAGGATTAGATTAGGAACGAGTGGTCAGGATTAGTTCACTTAGGGTTTAATTCTGATTAATTAAATTAATTAAATAATTAGGCCAGTTTGAATGTGAACCACTGAATCTGGCGCGCAGTCAATTCCCTCTATTTTCCCTTTGAATCTCAGCCACCAGATGTGATTACTTCCCATTTATTTCATTTTTATTTTCATTTTATTGCATTTTCTTTCACATTTATTTTAAAATAGGAAAAATCATTAAAAAACTCTGAAAATTTTAATCATGAATTTTATTAATTTTCAGAAACCAAAAATATTTTTATTTTTATTTTTTGCATAAAAATTGTATTTTTAAAATATTTAAATGTTTATTTTAATTAATTAATGGAAATTAATTAATTAAAATAGCATTTAGGTTTCTAAAAATCACCAAAAAATTCATGTTGCATCTTAACACATTTAGAAACATTTTCAAACCCTTCATACAAATTTCGTTTTGGTTTTGATCATCATTTGACAATTTTCTTTGAATTTAGGGTTCATAAAATCACATTTTTTAACCCTAAACTTTGAAAATTCTTTTCTGCCTAACCATGAAGGGTTTGAAGTTGTTTATTTTTGCATTATTTCACATATATCATGTAGTATTTAGGACATTTTTGGCATGACTTTATCTTGCATTTCCAATTTGTTTGGTATTTTACATTAAGGATCACCCAAAAAACCCTAGAAACTTAGGAAATTCATAACTCCTTCTAGGTTTAGCTTCTGACCTCCCCCTTTGGATGGTAACCTAGTGTAAGTTTAGGGTTCCTTTGAGTTCATTTTAAATTTTTATCATGTCATTTGCTTCTGTCTTTGCCATTTGCATCTCATCCTTTCATGTAACCCTAATTTTGCATCTTCACTTGCATTCATCTTGCATATGCATCCATACATGAACTTGCCATGACATTTCATGCATTCATATGTCATCTTAAACATCTTAGGACATGTTAGAATCATGCTTGATCATTTCTTCATTCATTTTCCATGATTTGCATTCATTTCCTTTCATTAACTTTCATGAACTTTCAAACTTCAAAGCATGCTTCATTTCCATTCATTCTTTGTATGATCAATTATATACACTTTGTATGTCTTTGCATCATTTGCATCATGTGTATGCTTCTGGTTTTGATCTTTGTCTTTGCATATGCATCATTCCATTTCATTTCTTTCCTTATGCATCTTGTGCTAACTTTTCAGGTTAATGGTAAGTTGTTTGAGAGGTGAATTTGCCTTCACCTCCCACTTCTTCTCATCTTTGCTGTATTTTTGATTGTCTTTGAGTGGGCTTGCTCATTTGTGTTCATCTATCATTTTCTTTCTTTAAGTTACTTATCTTCTTCAATGAAGTAAGTAACTTATTTCTTTTGCTTCCTCCTCATTTCATCTGCTTCTTCCA
This sequence comes from Lathyrus aphaca, assembly GCA_963966055.1. NCBI lineage: Eukaryota > Viridiplantae > Streptophyta > Magnoliopsida > Fabales > Fabaceae > Lathyrus > Lathyrus aphaca. The sequence goes on from OZ014520.1 coordinate 410,760,900, forward strand.
TTGGTGGCTTCCTTGAAGATCTTTCTCTTAAGCCTCACAAACCCTAGGACTTCCAAGCATGATAACTTTTAGGACTTATTAGTTTCCCTTAGACTTTTTCCTTTGAGTCTTCTTTGTGTTTCTTTTCTCATCTCATCATTAGAGACTAAACCTTTAAGGTTTTAAGACTTTGGAATTAGGGTTATGCTTGCATCCTTCTCTTAGGATGGAGTGTATAACTTTAATCCTAAGTGTTAAAGCCTTAATTTGTTTAAACTTCTTAATTAACCCATCTAATAATCACTAAGACATTAACTTGTAACTTGGGCCTTACATTAGGGTTCTAATTCTTCCTTTATGGTTAAGAAGGACTAACCCTAGTGTTTAATGGACAAGTCCCCCTCAAGTTGTCTTACAAATCATAAAACTCACTTCTTAATTTCATCTTCAATTAAAATCCATTTAATAAAGGTTTGTTTTGTCATGAATTTAATCCTTAACCATGGATTAAGTTGAGGTATCTTCCCTAGCTTAAGTGTTATCATCTATCATCCTTCTATTAGGATGGTGTAATGAGTTCACTAATCCTTGATTATGGCTTAAACTCATTACTTAACACTAAACAAAAACCCAAAAACATATAATTAATCACAAGTGCGTTAATGATCTTAATCCTACATCATCATGACAATTAAGTTGAGATGCTTATCTCATACTTAAAGTAGGCTCATTATCCCTAATCAGGGAGGATATAATGAGTTTACAAGCCTTTGATTTAGGCTTAAGCTCATTAATTTATGACAAACACCAAAAAACAATAAAAGATTGAAAACACAAAAAACAAACAATAATCGTCCCCTTTGGGATTCCTTTCTCATCATCTTCATTCATAAACAAAAACTTGCTCCTTCCGTCTAATGCAAGACAGTTAGCACTCGAGCCAGACGAGTCATACACTTGAGCATAAACAAGAAAGGAATTCACATTCAATTTCATTTTCAGTCTCTTTGAGTCGAACTACGGTGTTCTGACTTCCTCATTGCACGAGAGGATACGTAGGCATAACTTAACTATTATCGAACAAAAGTCGCTGTGTTTTCCCCTCTTTCACCATTCTCTTTTAAGCCTCAGTTCCTGAGCATTCACCTTTTGCACTAACACTTGTATACTCTTTTCCAAATTTTGCACACAGATAGCACATACACTTACCCCTTTAAACACAAACTTTCAAGCGTGGATCCCGTCGAGTACGACGGAAAATCTGGGTGCTAATACCTTCCCAGGTTGTAACCAACCCCCTTTCTCAGTTTATCTGGTTCGCAACCATCTTATCCATCCTTTTTCTAGGTTTATGCGGCATTACCTTTCCTTCGGGATAAAAATGCCTAGATGGCGACTCTATTCATCTTCATTTCATCTTCTCCTTTCGCAGACCGTTCGTGCTTGTACCGGGATGCAAATCTTCGGGAGCGACAATGGGGATCCACATAAATGAAACTGAGGGTGAAGACTCACTGGGGATAACAATATATTGGGGACAAAAACGAAAAAGGGAAGTATTCAAAGTGATAAGTCAGCATGTTCAAGTGTAGTTGTTGGCATTAAGAATAACAAACGACGAGAAACAAAAGAAAATCTAAAGTGTCAGATCAATGAACAGACTGACACTTTGGAATATCGAGAAAATAGTTCAAAGTAAAAAAAACATAATGGCTTGATGCGCTCAACTGACACTAAGAACGAGAACAGACTATCTGAAGTGATGAGTTAGCCAGTTCAAGGATGACAACTGGGGATCCCAATACAGTAACTCGGCGGTTGGGAAAGGTAGTTGGAATGACATCGACTCGGCGATTTGAGGAAATAAATAATAGACATCGGCACAACGGTCAGGAAAGCAGACTCAACATGTCGATTGAGGAAATAAATAACAAACATCGACACGGCGGTCGGGAGAGCAGTTCAACACGGCGGTTGAGGAAAAATAAATAACAGACATCGAAACGGCGGTCGGGAAAATAATTTAACACGACGGTTGAGGAAATAAATAACAGACATCGACACGGCAGTCGGGAAAATAATTCAACACGGCGGTTGAGGAAATAAATAACAGACATCGACACGGCGGTCGGGAAATAAAATAACAGACATCGACACGTGGTTGGGAAAGCAGAATAACAGACATCGACATGGCTGTCGGGAAAGCAAACTCAACACAGCGGTTGAGGAAATAAATAACAGACATCGACACGGCGGTCGGGAAAGCAGTTCAACAAGGCAGTTGAGGAAAAATAAATAACAGACATCGACACGGCGGTCGGAAAAATAATTCAACATGGCGGTTGAGGAAATAAATAACAGACATCGACACGGTGGTCGGGAAAATAATTCAACACGGCGGTTGAGGAAATTAATAATAGACATCGACACGGCGGTCGGGAAAGCAGACTCAACTTGTGGTTGAGGAACTAAATAACAAACATCGACATGGCGGTCGGGAAAACAATTCAACACGGTGGCTGAGAAAAAACATAATCCAAAGTGATAAATCAACAGACTCAAGTGTAATTGTTTATACTGAGAATAAAGAAGACTGACACAGTGTCTGGGCAGTGGCTTTGTGGGATCAACTGATACTGGGAATAGAAAGCAACATACTCAAATATAAATCAACAGCTTCTAAGCGGCTGGCTGGAAAATAAGAAAATTGTTGGAGCTTAAATAAGATAACCGTCCAACCTCTGGAAATCTCTGAATGAAGAGTCAAAGAAGAACTTTAGGAACTATCAGGAGAACACGGATGCGTGTTGAATTAAACGACCTTAAATCTTAAGAAAATAACTTAAAGGATTTGCGCCAATGAAAATTGGACTTTAAAGGACTATTGGTGGTAATAAGGTACATACCAATAACAATGGGACCTCTGCAGGGGATACCAATATTAATGGGAAGAAGACTTTGGTTAACCACACTTCAGGGTATCAACGACAATGGATTTAAAAAAAGAAAAGTGACAGTGAACTGGACCTGGAGTCAAACAAATGATAACTGGGGAAAGACAAATGAATATGTCAAATGTGTATAATTAAGCATGATGCGAATGATCATGGTATGAAAATGCTGACTCTGGGGAGACAAAGAGTTTTGACAAAGCAGGGGAGAGTAGGATCTCAACGCCAATACTTAGACGAGCAATAAAAATGTTGGGGGGATATCTTCGAGCTTGGAACTCAATGCTTGGTCCAAGGATCCATCCAAGAGTGCTGCCAGCTTTTAATCCTTTTATGGGGATTCCCGTGATAATGGCATGCGAGTGTTGCTGTAAGCCAGAGTTTTTTCAGAAGACAGAATATTTTTAAATCCTTCTAAAGTCAAAGAACCTTTAAAGTTTTCCAGTATGTTTTCAAAAAACTATTTCTAAATTTTTTGTCATTTTCAGAGTTAAATTGTAATTCAGTAAAGACATTTTGCATAACAAAAGAAAATAAGAAGCTGAAAGACAAAGTTTATTAGGCAAACGTTATATTTCATTCAAGAATGGTAGCTTGCCAATAGCAGAAGCTCCATGGAAAATTACAATTTGAAAATGGCAACGGGGAAAGGTCTACATTGAATCCAAACGACCGTTATAATCCCTAATGACTAAGACTGCCCAACACCTTGCTTTTGACAAGAGCAGATGGATTGGTCTTTAAGTAAGGTTCTTCAGTAATGGTAAACATCATCTGATACAATCAAATGCCTTTGTCCCTAATTTTTGCCTGGACCGCCCTTTCGGTTTTTCAATCCACCGGGACACTCTTTTTTGCCTAAGCCGCCCTTTCGGGTTTTCAACTTAGCGAGCTCTCATTTTTTTATTTTTTATCCCTAACTTTTTCCTGGATCTCCTTCATAGGTTTTGATCCACCGGGATACCCATTTTTTCCTAGGTCGCCATTTCTGGTTTTCGACCTATCTGGTTTTATTTAGGCATAATATTTTTTTACTACATCAGAATTCCCTGGGTGCTTCAGCTATTCACCATCCATAGTTGTGAGGATTAAGGAACCTCTGGAGAATGCCACCTTCACAACATATGGGCCTTCATAGTTAGGACTCCACTTTCCACACATATCTTTGTGGACTAGCAATATTTTTTTGAGTACAAGGTCTCCTTCTTTGAATTCTCGAAGACGGACTTTCTTGTTAAACGCTCTCTTGATGCGCTTCTGGTACAACTGGCCATGGCACATGGCGGTCATTCTCTTTTCATCAATGAGGTTCAATTGGTCATATCTGTTCTGGACCCACTCAGCTTCCTCCAGTTTGGTTTCCATCAAGATTCTCAAAGATGTTATCTCTACTTCAATAGGGAGATCTGCATCTATCCCATACACCCGAGAGAAAGGGGCTGCCCCTGTTGAAGTGCGAACTGATGTTCTATATTCGTGTAAAGCATATGGTAACATCTCGTACCAGTCTTTGTAAGTCTTCACCATCTTCTGCAAAATCTTTTTGATGTTCTTGTTCGTAGCTTCAACAACTCCATTCATCTTCGGACGGTAATGAGAAGAGTTATGATGTTCAATCTTGAATTTCTCACATAACTCCTTCATCGTCTGTTGTTCAAATTTGTTCCATTATCTGTGAAAATTAGGCTTGGGATCCTATAACGGAAGATAATTTAGTTCTTGATGAAATGGGCAACCACTTTCTTTGTCACATTGGCGTAGGAAACTGCTTCTACCCACTTGGTAAAGTAATCAATTGCAACCAAGATGAACCGGTGACCATTGGAAGCTTTAGACTCAATTTCCCCTATCATGTCAATACCCCACATTGAGAAAGGCCAAGGCGATGATAGAACATTTAACAAGGTCGGGGGCATGTGCACCTTGTCGGCATAAATCTGGCATTTACACTTCCTGGCGTATTTGAAACAATCTGATTCCATGGTCAACTAGAAGTAACCAGCTCTCAAGATCTTCCTGGACATGGCATGTCCATTGGAATGTGTTCCAACTGATCCTTCATGCATTTCTCTGATCAATAAGTCTGCTTCACGCTTGTCCATACATCTGAGCAGAACCATATCATGATTTCTCTTGTAAAGCGCATTGTTGCTGAGGAAAAACTTGGACGCCAATCTTCTCAGAGTCTTCATGTCTAAAGTTGTTGCATCCGATGGGTATACCTGATTTTGCAAGTAGTTCTTGATGTCATAGAACCACGATTTCTCATCAGTTTCTTCTTCGACCAGTAGACAATAGGCTGGTGTAGTTTTTCGCTCGATTGTAATGAGTGGAGCTTCATTAAGAAATATGACTTGAAACATAGAGGCCAACATAGCCAAAGCGTCTGCTATTTTATTCTCAACCCTTGGAACATGATGGTAAGTGACTTCATCAAAGTATTTGATCAATTCCACAATATGGGCACGGTACGGGATCAACTTCTCGTCACGGGTTTCCCATTCACCTTTGACTTGATAGTTCACCAAAGCTGAATCCCCATATACTTCAAGGATCTTGATTCTGGTATCAATTGCAGCTTTGATACCCAAAACACATGCTTCATACTCTGCGATGTTGTTTGTACATTCAAAACATAATCTGGCTGTGAAAGGAGTATAACCACCATCAGGATTCATCAAAACAACTCCTACACCATGCCCCATGTAATTAGAGGAACCATCAAACATCATCTTCCAACGAGAACCTGGCTCGAGACCTTCATCTGGACCTGGAACTTCACAGTCCTTTATCAACATAATGTCCTCGTCTGGGAAATCAAATTTCAAAGGTTCATAATCTTCAACAGGTTGATCAGCAAGGTAATCAGACAAAACACTGCTATTGATAGACTTCTGGGTTACATATTGGATGTCATATTCGGATAACAACATGTGCCAACGGGCAAGTCTTCCAGTCAAGGCAGGCTTCTCAAAAATTTACTTTATTGGATCCATTTTCGAGATCAACAAAGTAGTGTGACAAATCATGTACTGCCTGAGGCGTCTGGCAGCCCATGCCAAAGCACAACAAGTCTTCTCTAACAGTGAATACATGCTTTCACAATATGTAAACTTCTTGCTTAAGTAATAAATGGCATGTTCCTTATGACCAGTTTCATCCTGTTGGCCTAATACGCAACCCATAGATCCCTCAAGTATAGTTAGATACATGAAGAAAGGCTTCCCTGGAGTAGGTGGGATCAAGATAGGAGGTTCCTATAGGTAAACCTTAATCTTCTCAAAAGCCTGTTGACAATCAGAATTCCACTCAATTGCTTGATCTTTTCGAAGCAAATTGAATAAGGGTTCACATGTAGCAGTCATGTTGGAGATAAATCTGGAGATGTAGTTCAATCTTCCGAGGAAACCTCTGACTTGCTTTTCTGTTTTTGGAGCTGGCATCTCTTGAATTGCTCTGACCTTGTCTGGATCTATCTCAATTCCTTGCTGACTAACAATAAAACCAAGTAACTTTCCTGATCGGACACCAAAGGTACACTTAGCTGGATTCAGACACAGTTGGAACTTTCTGAGGCGCTCAAATAACTTCATGAGATGACTCAAATGATCCTCATCACTCTGTGATTTGGAAATCATATCATCCACGTAAACTTCTATCTCTTTATGCATCATATCATGGAAAAGGGTGACCATTGCCTCTGATAAGTGGCTCCTGCATTTTTGAGACGAAATGGCATAACCTTGTAACCATAAGTTCCCCATGGTGTGATGAAGGTAGTCTTTTCCCTATCGTCAGGATCCATCTTGATCTGGTTGTATCCGGAAAACCCATCCATGAAGGAGAAAACAACAAACTTAGCAGTGTTGTCAACCAAAGTGTCAATATGCGAAAGAGGGAAATCGTCCTTTGGACTGGCTTTGTTCAAATCCCTATAGTCCATGCAAATTTTAACCTTGCTATCCTTCTTGGGGACTGGCACGATGTTAGCTACCCACTCAGGGTACTTCGCAACTGCGAGGAATCCAACATCAAACTGTCTTTTGACCTCTTCTTGAATCTTCAGAGCCATGTCCGGTCTTGTTCTTCAGAGCTTTTTCTTTACTGGAGGACAATCTGGTCGAAGAGGCAACTTGTGGACCACTATGTATGTGTCTAAACCGGGCATATCCTGATACGACCATGCAAACACATCCACATACTCTCTGAGAAGCTTGACCAATCTTTCTCTGATATCTGCCCCAAGTGTTGTACCAATCTTTTCTTCCTTCTTGTCTTCATCAATGCCAAGGTTGATGGTCTCTACCTGCTCCTTATGTGGCTGAAGATCTGTGTACTCATATTCAACCAATCTTGCCAGTTCTTCGGGAACGTCACAATCTTCCTCACTTTCATCTTCCGCTTGGTAGATGGGCGAATCAAAGTTAGGAGAGAATATAGAGTCATTGGATTCAACAGGGTTTTCATTTGTTCTGCATATGGGAATGATTTGCTTTTATTAAAAGTGAAAACAGAGAGATGCAAGAAAAACGTTTTATTGGTTTTTTTTGAAAGATTGTTATTTTCTTTTAAAAGTAAAAAGAGAAAAAGCAGTAAAAAAAACAGGAATTTAACAAAATGCCTTCATTGATTAAATAACTTGAAAATGAGAAGGGGCCCTACAAAATGATCACATAGCCTTGGGAAGAGCTAGGGAACCTTGAAAACATTTAAAGAAAACAATAAATTACTTTGATAGTGGAAACATTCTGGGATCTCAACGGCCTCCCAATTGCCCAAAGTTGCTTCACATTGATACACCAAATGATCCACATCTTCATCTTCAACATCCCCATTAATTGCATTGATCTGATAACCGGCACTGGAAAACACCTCTTGAATGGTATTTGGACGTCCTTTAACGGAGGTTGATGCTCCTTCTTCCACAAGAGTTGGTTTGTAACCCAACCCGTAGCGATCCAGCTTCTTCTTGACTTCAATGACATCACCCTAACCTTCATGGCTTCCTTCTTCAATAGTGGAAATGGTACTTTCTAGCGATGCAAGAGATGGAATACCCTTCCCCCTTGGTTCCTCCACTTCCATAAGGACAACATTGGCTATTTCCAGAGCTTTGAAGGAAGTTTCCAAAGCATCTTCATCAGCCTCAATGTAGCTAAAGGAGGAAAGGTTGCTAACCATGAGATCTTCTTCCCCAGACACAGTTACCAGCTTGTTATCGACCACAAACTTCATCTTTTGATGTAGGGTAGAAGTGACTGCCCCAACATTAATCCATGGTCTTCCCAGCAGACAACTGTAATTAGGATTAATATCCATAACCTGAAAAGTGACTTTGAACACCTCTGGTCCAATCAAGATTGGTAGGTCTACTCCGATAACAGTCCTTCTCGACCCATCAAAAGCTTTCACAATCAGTGCACTGGGCCTCATCTCTTCCCCTTAATAATATAACTTAGCAAGTGTTCTTTTTGGCAAAACATTCAATGAAGATCCCGTATCCACAAGAACTCTTGCTAAAGTATCCTCCTGGCATTTTACAGATATATGAAGAGCACGATTATGGTCCAAGCCATCCTTTGGAAGATCCTCCATACTGAAGCTGAGATTATTACATGCAGTGATATTGGCAATGACCCCGTCAAACTGATTCATAATTATATCATGCGTAACATGCGCCTATGCTAGCAATTTCTGGAGAGAACCTCGATGGGCCGACGAATGCATAAGAAGTGATAAGATAGATATTTTGGAAGGAATTTGATGTAGCTGATCAATAACCTTATAATCACTCTTCTTGATGATTCTGAGAAATTCTGCATCCTCCTATTCCAAGACCAACCCTTTATCCTTGTTGGCAACAGCGGGAATGACTTCCTTAGGTGGAACCAGTGGAACAGTATTGACCTGCTGAGTGTAAACACGACCACTGCGAGTTAATCGACTTGCACCTGCTATGTCAGCACTCACAACTTTTAAACTTTCCTTCTGACCATCCTGTTCAATCTTCTGATGAACCCCCCCTATATCATACTTCCATGGGACTGCTTTGGTATTCCCATAAAGGAAAGGGTTACTTCCTTGCTCAATCCTTGGATCTGGAAAATTGAAAATTGGTACCACTGATTCTGGCATATTGAAGATGGGTTGAACTCCTGAAGCTTCAAGCATGTTCAACATTGGTGCTATGGTAGAATCAGATTCAGGCAAGTTGAAGATGGGTTCAATCATTGCCACTTCATTCCTCTTCACATGACCGCTTACTTGCAAAACACCAAGATTAATCAAACTTTGAACATCTCTCAAGACCAGTTCACATCCCTTTGGATTATTAGCACAATCTTCACAATTCTTATGACAATTCTTATGGAAGTCTCTAAGCGGGGTTTTGATCTTGGTGACATCGAAAATCAAATCTTCGTCAGACTCATAAACAATGGCATTTATGGACCCATGTTTAGGTAAAGGATTATCTTTGACACTCGGACCAGTATTTCCGGATGACAAAATATTTTTATCCAGCAAATCCTTCACAGCATACTTCAAAGCAATGCAACTTTCCAAATCGTGCCCCGGAGCACCTTCATGGAATAAATAGTGGGCATTTGGATTGTAACTCAGTGGGAGTGGATTTGGTGGAGGACCCAAAGGTCTTGGAGTAACCAAACCTCTCTTCAGTAGTGAGGGATATAACTCAGTATAGGTCATAGGGATCCGAGGATTAGGAGGCCTTCCTCCTGGTCTTCTGTTCTGAAAGTTGGAATTCGGATAAGGAGCTGGAGTCCTCTGCTGATAAGCTGAAGCATTGGGTGCTTGTTGATAGCCTGGAGTGTTTAGCATTGGTTGCTAGGCTGGAATCACTGGAGTTGTTTGTTGATACATCAGTACTACTTGAGTTGGCCGATACATTGGAACCTGTTGGTTATATGATGGTTGAACTGCCGCTACATAAGGATGTTGAACGTACTGTGGTGGATGGGCATAATGCTGTTGAGCAACCAATGGATGCCTCTGCCAAAGCTGATTTCTCCCTCGACCCGTCATCACTGCATTTGTCTCGCCTTTTTTCTTTTTGTGGAAATTGCTGGTAAACTTCTTAGCATTGTTCCCACTATTGTTACTGGAGTTACTGGATGCACCACTCATCTTACCATTCTTCAGACCAAGTTCAACCTTGATTCCCACAACCACAAGATCAGATAAGCTAGCAGTTATGCTTCCCACCATTCTCTCAAAGAATTATGGTCGTACAGTGTCAACAAACCAGTCAGCTAATTCTTTCTCAGTCAACGGGGGATCTACTTGAGAAGCGGTTCCTTTCCACCTTTGAGGATATTCTTTAAAATATTCGGAATCTTTCTGGGACATACTTATTAGCTTCCTCCTATTGGGAGCAAGGTCCATATTGTACTTGTATTGCTGAATGAAAGCATCCGTCAGATCTTGTAAACAACGTATTTTTGACTGATCTAGAGTCAAATACCACTTGGAGGAATTCCTTTCAGACTATCCTGGAAGCAATGGATCATTAGTTTTTCATTGTCAACTTGCACTTCCATTCTCCGATAGTACATTAAAAGATGGCTCTTAGGAAACGTTGAGTCTTTATACATATCAAAGGTGGGTGTCTTGAACTTGGGAGGTATCACTAGTCCAGACACAAGGCACATCTCTCTGGCAGTAGCACCAAAGATCTGGTCACCTTCAATTTCCCTCAACCTCTTTTCAAGAGTGTCAAAATTCTCTTGCATTTTATTGTGTTTCTCATTACCATTTTCAGACATGTTTGGCACATCGTACACCTGAGGATCGTTAAAGTACAGTTGGACACGGGCGTGCACAATATCTGGTGTAAAATTAGTAACCACGTGGTTCTCTTCAGTAGTCAACGGAATAGTTTGCTGAGTGGTAAATTCTTGAGGAGGAGGCACAAAACCTTGAGAAGTAAATGCATACCCCTGAGAAGGAGGCGTGAAACCTTGAGAAACAAATCCTTGGGAAAAAAACCTTGAGAAGCAAATCCTTGGGAAGGAAGAATAAAACCTTGAGAAATAAATCCTTGGGAAGGAGGTATAAACCCGTGAGAAGAGAATTCTTGGGGAGAAGGTACAAACCCGTGAGGAAGCCCAAAAGGAGGCCAGGTTATAGGGGTAGTAACTGATGGTGTAGGCTCAATCATTGACCCACAACATTCTTGAAAATGCATACATATTCACAATATAATTATGCATTCATCTCATACAATCACAAACAAACTATACACATTCGCATCAATTACGCCAAACGACAACGAACTCTTTCACTAATAACATGCATTCATATTCACTTCACAAAATTCATTTATTTGCCAAACGACTACTATACCACAATCAATCCCACAATTCCTTAACGAACATAATTACGTTTTATCGGAAAGGTCGGATAAATGTGCCTAAAAATTACATATTTTAGCATGATTAGTTTCTACATGTTTTTAGCTTCAAATCGATATAAAGAACACCAAAAACGGATAACCGAAACTCAAGTTACGAATTAAAAACGCCAAACCAAAAAAGTCCCAGGCTCGCTGAGCGAAAAAAGTTCTGGAAAGCTCGCTGAGCGAACACTGCGATTTCAGCAGTAGCTCAGTCACGCAAACGTCATTCTAAAGGGCTCCAAAACCCCACCAAACCTCCACAAACATGATCATTAACTTGTATTAGTTATCATACTTCGATTATATCAAGTTTTAACCGATTAATCTACCAATTTCTTAGATTCTCATCAAACCCTAAAACCTAACATTCTCTAAACTTCTCCAAAACAAAAACCCAATCAATCTAACACATACATATAATCATACATCATACATAATGATATGATAACAATATTTCACACCCTTACCCTATTGTTTCGATTCCTAGGAGCAATCTTGAAGATTCTCCAAGTTTTCCTCTTTTCCTTCTCTTTTCTCTTCTCCTCCTTTTCTTTCTCTTCTATTTCTTTCTATTTCCCTTTTTCCTTTCTCTTTACTACTTATCTCTTTTTCTTTCTATCTCTCACAAATTTCATTTCTACTAATTTCTAATTTATCATTAAATAGGAAATGTCTAAAATACCCTCCAATCTAATTTTACCCAAAAACTCTCAAAAACGGTAAAATAATATAACACATCAACATATCATATTAACATACTAATTTCTCAATTAAAACAATTATCATTCAATTAAAATTAAAGACTCAACAAAAATGGAATAATTGAATCGGGGCGTTACAACTCTCCCCCACTTTAGAAATTTTTGTCCTCGAAAATATTACCTGATTCAAACAACTCCGGATACGACTCTCGCATCCCACTCTCTAATTCCCAAGTCATATTTCCTTCAACAGCACCTCCCCACGCTACTTTCACAAGCACAATATCCTTGCTTCTTAGCTTCTTGACTTCACGGTCCAAAATCCTAATCGGTAAAGCTTCCACCGTAAAGTTATCTCTTACTTCAAATTCATCCAAAGGAATAACATGTGACGAATCTAGAACATACTTCCGAAGTTGCGAAATATGGAACACATCATACAAATTCGAAAGATTCGGAGGCAATGCCACATGGTAAGCCACAACACCACCTCGTGCAGTAATCTGATACGGTCCAATAAAATGAGAAGTCAACTTCTTCGACTTCAAAGCACGACCAACACTCGTAACCGGTGTAACTCTCAAAAACACATGGTCGCCTTCCTGAAACTCAATATCTTTCCTTCTCTTGTCATGATAGCTCTTTTGTCTACTTTGAGAAGCTCTCATCTTCTCCCGAATAAACTTCACTTTCTCTGTCATTTGTTGTACCATTTCCGGTCCAACTACCGTTCTCTCACCGGTTTCATGCCAACACAAAGGTGCTCGACATCTCCAACCATACAAAGCCTCAAATGGTTCCACACCTATACTTGAATGAAAACTGTTATTGTAGGTGAACTCAATCAACGCTAAATAACTATCCTAAGCACCACCTCGCTCTAGAACACAAGCACGCAACAAATCCTCCAACGATTGAATTGTTCTCTCGGTTTGACCGTCTGTTTGCGGATGGTAAGCCGAACTCAATCTTAGTTTAGAACTCAAATCCTTTTGTAAACTCTCCCAAAACCTCGATGTAAATCTAGGATCTCTATCCGATACAATACTCTTAGGAACTCTATGCAACTTTACAACCACAAAAACATAAATCTCGACTAACTTCTCCAAAGGATAACTAATATCAATTGGAACAAAGTGAGCAGATTTAGTAAGTCTATTAACAATCACCCAAATAGCATTATGGCCTCTTTGCGTATTCGGAAATCCCGTAACAAAATTCATCGATATACTATCCCATTTCCATTCTGGAATATCCAACGGTTGCATCAATCCACTAGGCTTCTGATGTTCCACCTTAGACTTCTGACAAGTCAAACACGCATACATAAAATGAGCTACATCTCTCTTCAATTCGGACCACCAAAAGATCTTCTTCAAATGTTGATACATCTTATTCTCTCTTGGATGAATACTTAAGTTACTTCGGTGTCCCTCTTCCAATATCATATTTTTCAACTCCACATCATCAGGAATACAAATACGACCACAGAATCTTAAAACTCCAAATTTATCAACCTTGAAATCCTCATTATCATTCATAATCAAATCAACAAACTTCAAATCCAACTTTTGTTTTTCACATACGGTTGCGAGAAAATCATTCGTAACATGTAGCATACCAAGTTTCACACTTCTCGGCGTCATTTCATAAACAAAACTCAAGTCTCTAAAATCCTCCAAAAGTTTCCATTCTCTTATCATCAATGGGGACATATGTAATAACTTATGACTCAAAGCATCGGCCACTACATTTGCCTTACCCGAATGGTAATTCAAACCAAAATCATAATCCTTCAAAAGCTCTAACCACCTTCTTTGTCTAATGTTCAATTCCTTTTGATCAAATAATTACTTCAAACTCTTGTGATCACTAAAAACTTCGAATCTTGCACCATAAAGATAATGCCTCCAAAATTTCAAAACAAACACCACGGCCGCTAATTCCAAATCATGTGTAGGATAATTATTTTCATGCACTCTCAATTGTCTTGAAGCATAAGCCACAACTTTTCTATCTTGGATCAAAACACTACCTAACCCAAATAATGAAGCATCACAAAACACCACAAATGGTTCCGTCGGATTTGGAAAAATCAAGATCAGAGCCGTTGTCAGCCTTCTCTTAAGTTCAATGAAACTCTCTTCACAATTAATATCCCAAATGAAAGCTTTTCCCTTACAAGTTAATTGCGTTAACGAAAGTGCCAACTTTGAAAATCCTCAATAAACCTCCGATAATAACCCGCCAAGCCTAAAAAGCTTCGAATCTCCGTAACCGATCTAGGAACTTCCCATTGCATCACCGCATCAATCTTGGATGGATCAACACTAATACCACCATCGGAAATAACATGCCCAAGAAAACTTACTTTCGACAACCAAAACTCACTTTTCGACAACTTAGCATACAATTGTTTCTCTTTCAAAATCTGTAACACAATCCTTAAATGCTCTTCATGCTCCTCTTGAGACTTAGAATAAATAAAAATATCGTCGATCAACACAACCACAAAACGATCCAACTGCTCATGAAAAATACAGTTCATGTATTCCATAAACACACCGGCGCATTAGAAACTCTGAATGGCATCACGGAATATTCGTAATGACCATACCGTGTCCTAAAAGCCATCTTTTGAATATCCTCTTCTTTCACACGAATTTGGTGATATCCTGGTCTCAAACCAATCTTACTAAAAACACGCGCACCAACCAATTGGTCAATCAAATCATCGATCCTTGGAAGCAGATACTTGTTCTTAATTGTCACCTTGTTTAAATTTCGATAATCAATGCATAACCACATATTCTCATCCTTCTTCTTTACCAACAATACCGGAGCACCCCAAGGAGAAACACTCGGCCTAACAAATCTCTTGTTCAACAAGTCATTCAATTTCCTCTTCAATTCTATCAACTCTAATGCTGACATACGATACGGTGCCATCGAAATCAGTATAGTACCCGAAACTAGATCAATAAAAAACTCAACTTCTCTTTCCGGAGGTACATCCTTAATATCCTCCGGAAACACTTTTGGAAAATCACACATCACTGGAAACCCATTGAGCTTTACTTCACTCTTCACCGACAATGATGCAAACAAACCAAACAATTGAGCTTTGTCCACTAAAAGTTTCTTCAACTCTTTCATGGATAGGAAACTCTCATCTTCAACATCATCCAAATAATGAAACCTTACCAACTTATGATAGCAATCTATATGAACTCGATTACATTGCAACCACTTCATACCCAAGATTACGTCCAAACCCTCTAACGACAAACAAACCAAATCCATAACAAAATCTTTACCATACATGGTCAAAGAACAACTTACACACACCAAAGAAGTAGTTACCGACCCTGAAGTTGGAGTCTCAATAACCATCTCACCACCCCAAGAAGACATAAACAAATTCAAACGCTTAGCGCACTCAAGAGAAATGAAGAATGAATCGCTCCTGTATAAATAATAGTAACTAAAGGTGTACTATTAATAAAACATGTACCTTTAATCAAACGGTCTGCACTAGTAGTGTCCTTCCTTGGTAATGCAAACACCTTTCCGCCCGCTTGAGCTTACTTCAGCTTAGTACACTTAGTACTAATGTGACCCACTTCTCCACAATTGAAACACTTCACAACATTCCTTCTACACTCGGTAGTAGCATGTCCAAGACCTCCACAGTTTGAACATTTCACTATGTTCTTCCCACACTCAAAAGACTTATGACCCAAATTACCAAACTTGTAACACTTAACGGAACCGGAACTCCCTCCACCAGATCTCTTCTCAAAGTTTCCCCTATACTTTCCCTTTTCAGCAGGTGTCACATAAGGACCACTTCTAGCTTGTTGCTTTCCTTTCCTCTCATTCAAACTCTTGTAATGTATAGAACGAGCCTTGCTATCCTCCTAGGATATTCTACAACATTCCGTCAAATCCAAAAACCTTATTATTCTTTGATATCCCACAAATTGCTTAATCTCGGGACGCAATCCATTCTCATACTTTATACACTTCGAGAACTCAGCATTAGTAGCAGCATAATGAGGATTAAATTGAACCAAATCCACAAAATTAACAGTATAGTCCACCACAGACATACTACCTTGTTTCAGTTCAGGGAACTCCATCTCCTTCTTCCCTTTCACACTTTCAGGGTAATACTTCCCCAAGAACTCAGCACGAAAAACATCCCAAGTTATCTCTTCATCTTATTCCTCAAGAGCTTGACTTCTACCGACCCACCAATCATCAGCTTCTTCCTTCAGCATGTGAGATCTAAGCCTCACCTTACTTTCTTCAGCACAGTCCATGACTCTGAAGATTCTTTCAATCTCTTTCAACCAATTATGAGCACCATCGGGATCAAATATTCCTTTGAAGACTGGTGGTTGATTCTTCCTGAACTCATCATTAGCATTTACATTCAGTGAACCCTGCACCACCCTAGCCATTTCTTCCAAAGCAGCAGCCATCGCATTGTCATTTCTACCAACCATATTATGATTATTCCCAAAGAAAACAACAAGATTAAACAAAAGTTAAATCATCACAATAACAAGACAGACACAACTGACTCGACATTGGCTCGACACTGGCTCTGATACTACTTAATGTAACACCCCCTTTCTATACCCCCAAATAATCAAATAATCATTTAGGCACATATTAAAATTTCATCAGAGTATAGTTTAAACATAGTATAAAATAGGCATGTCACATTATACATGAAATTAAAACATCCAACACCTGCTCGTATAATGATATGCAACAATGGGGTAACTTGCAACAAAGGGATTTAATCCTTATACCCATATTTAACATTAAAATAACAGCGGAAACTAAACATTAATTAACATCAAACATATATACATATATATATATATATATATATATATATATATATATATATAATCAAGTTTGATTCACCAATAATTCATGTTTACATAAACATTCATCACCAAGATACATATACAAATGCATCACAAAAAGGCATCAAGCCAACCCTAGCTACCCGGTGCTACATATCAGAGCCGACTGACCAAACGAATGAAGACACGCTTCACAAAGAGACGTCCAGTAAACCTACTCTGCAATGACTCATAGAGCATCAAAAAAACAGCAGAAGGGTGAGAAATATTATCATAATAACAATGCATACAATTATATATCTTAACATAAAAATACACATATACATATTCTCACCACAATTCATTTCTCATCACACATATACATCACAATGTATATATACAACCCAAGAATATTCATCATGCACAATTTCACCATTTCACATAAACCTATTGTCGTACCTCGAAAAATACGATCCTCGCGATGGACGCGGAAAAAACAACAGAGTCGCCACCTAATTCTATTTATTCTATGAGAGAAAAGGGAGATATAGATACAACCTAATAAAGGATAAGAAATAGTCAACGAAACCAAATTCTAAGTTTGGGAGTCAGTTACGCAAGGGGAAGGTATTAGCATCCCTCACGTCCGTTGTACTCAATGGGAACCTCTTAGTTAGCTATGCGATTAAATGTTGATTAATGTCTTTGGTTCTAAATGTTTGTTCAGATGTTTGTTAAAGAAAGAGGAAAGTTTTGTTATTTAAGAAGAATAGATTAAATTATTTTATTATTGTGCTCGCGAAGGATTAAAATCCCTGTGCCTACGTATTCCCTTGTGCAATGGGAAAGTCAGAGCTTCGTAGTTCGTGCTACTAAGGTTTGTATTTTTTAATGAACAATTGTTTGAAAACGCTTTCTAATATGCTAAGAGTTGGGTTATACTCACGGCGGAGGCTGAAGCGCTAGCTTGTTTGCGATATAGAAAGATTTAAACAATGTTCGTTTAAAGAAAAGGTGTTTGACCTTGGTTAAAGTATTTTAAAAACGAAAGGG
This sequence comes from Lathyrus aphaca, assembly GCA_963966055.1. NCBI lineage: Eukaryota > Viridiplantae > Streptophyta > Magnoliopsida > Fabales > Fabaceae > Lathyrus > Lathyrus aphaca. Next base: position 410,778,862 of record OZ014520.1, read on the forward strand.
AGAATGGACCATAACGCGTGGGGCTAGCCCAGGAGTGATTTCATTCAAGGACTTGTGGAGTGTTTGACTCCAGAGTTCAGTTATTCGTTGATTAATTGTAAAATGATTTGCGTTTGTTGGTAAGTTTTAAGTTGTATTCTTTTAGTGCGAAAGGGCGAACGAAGTACAACTCGAGGGCTAGCTTCAAGAGTAATTCAATTCAAAAACCCGAGGAATGCTAGATTCCTGAGTTTAGTTCTTCCACGATTTTAATTTGAGATTTAGATGTTTGAAAATGAAAGAGCGAATGAGTTACAACTCGAAAGCTAGCCTCAAGAGTAATTCCATTCAAAAACCCGAGGAATACTAGATTCATGAGTTTAGTTCTTACGTTAATAAATTATGTGTATTAAGTATCGTGTTTTGTTTGAATATTTTCTTTTAAAATGATTTAGGGTTTAATATTTTAGAAACAAAGGAGAAAATGAAACACAACTCGAAGGCTATCCTCAAGAGTGGTTCATTAAAGAACCCGTGGAATGCTAGATTCTGAAGTTCAGTTCCTCGTTAATAATTAAGACGCGTTTAAAACATGCAGATGGCGGTCACATAAGAGACCGACTTACGTGTGTATGAAATGTGGACCTACGAATTTACTTGGATTAGAGCAAGAAAATCTATGTATTTTCTAAATAAGAGATTTTGAATTAGGGTAATCGTGTTCCTTTTTCTTAAATTAATAATTTAAAGTTGAAATGTAAAAAAGGATAAAAATAGAATAAAAAAACGAGCAAAGCGTACCATAAACATACAACCAAATTAAAAGCAAAAATTATTAAGAGTGCACAAATTTTTATTATACAAGTGAAACCAAACAAAACCTAAATAACTAACTAAATTGAGTATAAATAGAAATAATTAATAGATAAAAAATAAATATAAATAATAATTATAGAACATGTTTTTAGTATCTTTAGGATGTTTAACAATTTAATAATGAACCAATAAAATGATGACAAAATAAATAAATAAAGACAAATGAAATAAAGAAAAATAGAAAGAAAATTGGGCTGGAAAAGGAAACAAATGGGGTGAGGAGAGGACACCAGGTGTACACGTCTGGGAACGTCCAGAGGGAAAATGTGGGCGGTGACAAGTGTCCACGGTGGCGACACCTGTCACCGCCATAAGGAGCCAATAACATGCAAGACAAACACGTATGATAGAGGGAAGCCAAATTTCTAAAAATACATTTTTTATTAAAAAATCATATCCCCTTATTCTTCCTCTTACGCTTAAAGTCTTTATCTCTCTCCCTCCAGTCTCTCTGTCTTACTCTCTCATCCTCACAATGTTAACCCTCGCCTCTGTCAAATCGCTCTCATTTGCGTTCTCCTTCTCAAACCCTAACCCAACTCAGAACCAACTCAAAAAAACCCACAACAAACAAACCCTAAACCTAAATCAGGAAACCCTAACCCCAAGGATCGGCGCTTTCAACCCCAAATCAAAGTATTCACGATGACCACGTAAAAATAGCATAAACATTTAAGAACTATTGGAACCAAACAATCGAAATAAATCGCAAATGCAAGTCAAAGTGAAGAAATCTACCGATTTAGGGAAAGTATTAAGGCTTTAACCCAGATATCTTCGCCGCTTCAATGAAGGACATTGGCGTCGGCAAAAAAAAATCAAGTAAGTGACTCCCCGCTTCTCCTCTATGGACATAGACGACTGTTGTTCTTCTTACTCGTTTTCGTGTATGGTCGTATTTTTGCTTGTTGCTGATTTTTGTTATGGCTTTCCTCTTCGCAGATCGGTTTCGCTGATGGTGCGTATATGTTGTGAAGATTTTCTCCCTCTGTTCCACGGTTTGAAGGTTTTTTTTCTTTTGTGGTGACGGTGTTCAGATTTTATATTACAGGAAAATGTGTATGTTGTCATTCTTGATAATGGTTGTTTTTGGTTTTTTTTCTCCTTCTGTGTTTTGATTCTTGGTTGTCTCTTTATTCCTTGTGGTTGTCTTCTCTTTTATATATTTAGGATTAGAGTTTATCTGAGTTCAACTTTCTTTCAAAAACATAATATGTGTTAGTCTCGATTTGCTTTTTGATGCTCAGAAGAAAAAACCTGAAAACGTGAAAGTCCCCTGTTGGGATTCAAAAACACGTTTTCCTCTTTGTATTGGCTGGTGATAATGTCGGTTTTTCTTTCCTGTGTTAAGAGTCTTTTTTTGCCATTTTTATGAAACCACCTACAACATGTCTTGGACCCTGTTCACTTGACTTTATTACCTGCAAAGCTCTGCATTCCATCTTATACATTCTGGCTAATGCAGGTACTTTGGCTCATTCGTGGAAAAGGTGCTATTGGTACGCAACAATCGAGGGAATGCCTCACGGACCTTGCTTTGTCTTTTGGATATATTAATGCTTTCATTTCAATTGCTGATAACTTTCCTTTTGTTTGTAGGCTGATAACTGAAATAGCACCAATTTGTAAAATATTGTTGAAGGTAATATCTTTGGAATGGGATGCGAGTTCGCGTCAGCACAATACAAGGCATGGGGTTGCGATTTTTGTCTTCTATGTCCTGGTGATTCATGACCATTAGAGGTACTAACAGTAGGTAAATGTTGTTGATATGGTTTTTTACTTAAAAGAAAAAAAAACTTGTGTACTTGCTTTTGACTATGGTGTATCAACTTATTCTAGGTACATCCCTTGGAAAATAGGTGCCATATGATGGCTTGGGAAGAGCTGATGACGCAATCACGAAGGAACTAAAAAAAAGACGAGCTTGAATGAGCATCCATAGACCTTTCTTGGAAGATGGCTTATGCGTTCAAAGACAACCTTTAGGCTAAATTAACTTATGAATACCTGAGATTTCTTTTCCCTTTGTAACCTTGAATTTGTAACAATAAAAGAAAAGCAATTGAAATTAATTTGTGAGCTTAATTTTGTTTGGAATTGACAAGTTTTGAATTGTAAACTTGTTGAGTTTGGAATGAATAATTTACTTGCAATGAACTTGTATTACACTGTCTCTCAATCATATTTGAAATTCGAAAAATAACAGAGTCGCCAAGCTGTCGTACCTCGAAAAATACGATCCTCGCTATGGACACGGAAAAAACAACTGAGTCGCCACCTAATTCTATTTATTCTACGAAAGAAAAAGGAGATATATATACAACCTAATAAAGGATATGAAATGGTCAACGAAACCAAATTCTAAGTTCGGGAGTCAGTTACGCAAGGGGAAGGTATTATCATCCCTCACATCCGTTGAACTCAATGGGAACCTCTTAGTTAACTATTCAATTAAATGTTGATTAATGTGTTTGGTTCTAAATGTTTGTTAAGATGTTTGTTAAAGGAAGAGGAAAGTTTTTTTATTTAAGGAGAATATATTAAATTTTTTTATTATTGTGCTCATGAAGGATTAAAATCCCTGTGCCTACGTATTCCCTTGTGCAATGGGAAAGTCAGAGCTTCGTAGTTCGTGCTACTACGGTTTGTATTTTTTAATGAATAATTTTTTGAAAACGCTTTCTAATCTGCTAAGCGTTGGCTTATACTCGCGGCGGAGGCTGAAGCGCTAGCTTGTTTGCGAGATAGAAAGATTTAAACAATATTCGTTTAAAGAAAAGGTCTTTGACCTTGGTTAAAGTATTTTAAAAATGAAAGGGCGAATGGACCACAACGCGTGGGGCTAGCCTAGGAGTGATTTCATTCAAGGACCCGTGGAGTGCTTGACTCCAAAGTTCAGTTATTCGTTGATTAATTGTAAAATGATTTGCATTTGTTGGTGAGTTTTAAGTTGTATTATTTTAGTGCGAAAGGGCGAACAAAGTACAACTCGATGGCTAGCCTCAAGAGTAATTCAATTCAAAAACCCGAGGAATGCTAGATTCTTGAGTTTAGTTCTTCCACAATTTTAATTTGAGATTTAGATGTTTTGAAAATGAAAGAGCGAATGAGTTACAACTCTAAGGCTAGCCTCAAGAGTAATTCCAATCAAAAACCCGAGGAATGCTAGATTCATGAGTTTAGTTCTTACGTTAATTAATTATGTGTATTAAGTATCGTGTTTTGTTTGAATATTTGCTTTTAAAATGATTTAGGGATTAATATTTTAGAAACGAAGGAGCAAATGAAACACAACTCGAAGGCTAGCCTCAAGAGTGGTTCTTTGAAGAACCCGCGGAATGCTAGATTCCGAAGTTCAGTTCCTCGTTAATAATTAAGACGCGTTTAAAACATGCAGATGGTGGCCACATAAGCGACCGACTTACGTGTGTATGAAATGTGGACCTATGAATTTACTTGGCGTTGGACCAAGAAAATCTATGTATTTTCTAAAAAAAAGATTTTGAATTAGGGTAGTCGTGTTCCTTTTTCTTAAATTAATAATTTAAAGTTGAAATGTAAAAAGGATAAAAATAGAATAAAAAAAACGAGCAAAGCGTACCATAAACATACAACCAAATTAAAAGCAAAAATTATCAAGAGTGCACAAGTTTTTATTATACAAGTGAAACCAAACAAAACCTAAATAACTAACTAAATTGAGTATAAATAGAAATAATTAATAGATAAAAAATCAATATAATAAATTATTATAGAACATGTTTTTAGTATCTTTAGGATGTTTAATAATTTAATAATGAACCAATAAAATGATGAAAAAAATAAATAAATAAAGACAAACGAAATAAAGAAAAATAGAAAGAAATTTGGGCTTGAAAAGGAAACAAATAGGGTGAGGAGAGGACACCAGGTGCACACGCCTGGGAACGTCCAGAGGGAAAACTTGGGCGGTGACAAGTGTCCACAGTGGCGACACCTGTCACCGCCATACGGAGCCAATAACATGCAAGACAAACACGTATGATAGAGGGAAGCCAAATTTCTAAAAATAAATTTTTATTTAAAAACCATATCCTCTTATTCTTCCTCTTACGCTCAAAGTCTTTATCTCTCTCCCTCCAGTCTCTTCGTCTCACTCTCTCATCCTCGTAATGTTAACCCCCACCTCTCTTAAATCGCTCTCATTCGCGTTCTCCTTCTCAAACCCTAACTCAACTCATAACCAACTCAAAACATCCCACAACAAAACAAACCCTAAACATAAATCGGGAAAACCTAACCCCAAGGACCAACGCTTTCAACCCATAATCAAAGTATTCACGCTGACCACGTAAAAATAGCATAAACATTTAAGAACGATTGGAACTGAAAAATCGAAATAAATCGCAAATGCAAGTGAAAGTGAAGAAATATACCGATTTAGGGAAAGTATGAAGGCTTTAACCCAAATATCTTCGCCGCTTCAATGAAGGACCTTGGCGTCGGCAAAAGAAAATCAAGTAAGTGACTCCCCGCTTCTCCTCTATGGACGTGGGATGACTGTTGTACGTCTTACTCGTTTTCGTTTATGGTCGTATTCTTGCTTGTTGCTGATTTTTGTTATGGCTTTCCTCTTCGCAGTTTTTTGATTCTACGCATCTCCATATCAAGTTGTTGTTGTTAGAAAGATATGACGCAGATCGATTTCGCTGATGGTGCGTATATGTTGTGAAGATTTTCTCCCTCTTTTCCACGGTTTGAAGGTTTTTTTCTTTTGCAGTGACGGTGTTCAGATTGTATATTACAGGAAAGTGTTTATGTTGACATTCTTGATAATGGTTGTTTTTGGTTTTTTTTCGCCTTCTGTGTTTTGATTCTTGGTTGTCTCTTTATTCCTTGTGGTTGTCTTCTCTTTTATATATTTAGGATTAGAGTTTATCTGATTTCAACTTTCTTTCAAAAACTTAATATGTGTTAGTCTCGATTTGCTTTTTGATGCTTAGAAGAAAAAAACCTGAAAACGTGAAAGTCCCCTGTTGGGATTCAAAAACACGTTTTCCTCTTTGTATTGGCTGGTGATAATGCTTGTTTTTCTTTCCTGTGTTAAGAGTCTTTGTTTTCCACTTTTATGAAACCACATACAACGTATCTTGGACCCTGTTCACTTGACTTTATTTACCTGCAAAGCTCTGCATTCCATCTGATACATTCTGGCTAATGCAGGTACTTTAGCTCATTCGTGGAAAAGGTGCTATTGGTACGCAACAATTGAGGGAATGCCTCACGGACCTTGCTTTGTCTTTTAGATATATTAATGCTTTCATTTCAATTGCTGATAACTTTCCTTTTGTTTGTAGGCTCATAACTAAAATAACACCAATTTGTAAAATATTGTTGAAGGTAAATATCTTTGGAATGGGATGCGAGTTCGCGTCAGCATAATACAAGGCATGGGATTGCGATTTTTGTCTTCTATGTCCTGGTGATTCATGACCATTGGAGTTACTAACAACAGGTAAACGTTGTTGACAGGGTGTTTTACTTAAAAGAAAGAAAAAAAACTTGTGTACTTGCTTTTGACTGTGGTGTATCAACTTATTCCAGGTACATCCCTTGGAAAAAAGGTGCCATATGATGGCTTGGGAAGAGCTGATGACGCAATGACGAAGGAACTAAAATAAGGACGAGCTTGAATGAGGATCCATAGACCTTTCTTGGAAGACAGCGTGTGCGTTCACAGACAACCTTTAGGCTAAATTAATTTATGAATACCTGAGATTTCTTTTCCCTTTGTAACCTTGAATTTGTAACAATAAAAGAAAAGCAATTGAAATTAATTTGTGAGCTTAATTTTGTTTGGAATGGACAAGTTTTGAATTGAAAACTTGTTGAGTTTGGAATGAATAATTTACTTGCCATGAACTTGTATCACACTGTCTCCCAATCATATTTGAACTTCTTCGTTAAGGCTAAAATTGACTAAATTAGAGATTAGCCAACTAAAGCCTTTATGAACCAAAAGGTCAATTCTTGAGAACCTAAGCCCACACACATTGAATTAAGTGTGGCTTGAAAACTCATGTTTCAAAACTTGCAAATGAAGACTTTCAACTTGCCTAAGATTTGACTTTTTCCTTAGAATCTTTCATGGTAAATTAACTGAGCCACAAACAAAGCTTGTTTCCGCAAAAATTAACTGAGCCAAATTTCCACGATTCTAGTTTTGAGACATTTCATCAAATTACCCAAACAAACACCCACATTACATGCGGTATTGAGCAAACCATGATTTAATTTCCAATACTTGTTATAAAACCAACAAAACCCTTCTTGTCATTCCTGCAAAATTTTAGAAAATCTAATACGCACCTTGGTATGCTTATGATGAGATAAATGCATGATATGAAGATGTTAGGGGTAAAATTTGGGGTATGACACATATTCATTCATGTTTATTCACAATTTCTATCACTCTGCATAAACATACATTATTCATGTTTATTCACCATTTTCAATTATAGATGATAAATGCAAATCATAGAGACCAACTCACGACTCTATGCAAATGCAATATGGTACAGACTCAATCATCTCAAGTTCACTCAGGAACTTATTGGAATCATTGCTCATTACCTAAAGCAACTCCCCGTCGGGCATACGATGTTCACCCATTTCTCACACCCCACATGGGCGCACAATGTTTATGGATTGCTCACACCCCATACGGGCACACAATCCGATTGCTCACACCCCACACGGGCATACAATCATTTGTGATTAAATCACCCATTGCTCACACCCCACACAGGCACACAATGTTTATAGATTGCTCACACCCCACACGGGCACACAATATGATTGCTCACACCCCATATGGGCACACAATCATGTTGTAATCATCGCTCACACCCCACATGGGCACACGATGTTACAACGGATTCACATAGAATCCCACAAGAATGCATACATTATGCTTCACATGCAAAATGACCCACAACATTCTTGAAAATGCATACATATTCACAATATAATTATGTATTCATCTCATATAATCACAAACAAACTATACACATTCGCATCAATTACGCCAAACGGCGACGAACTCTCTCACTAACAACATGCATTCATATTCACTTCACGAAATGCATTTATTTGCCAAATGGCTACTATACCACAATCAATCCCACAATTCTTTAACGAACTAATTACGTTTTATCGGAAAGGTCGGGTAAAAGTCGGCTAAAAATTACATATTTTAGCATCATTAGTTTCTACATGTTTTTAGCTTCGAATCGATATAAAGAACACCAAAAACGGATAACCGAAACTCAAGTTACGAATTAAAAACGCGAAACCAAAAAGTCCCAGGCTCGCTGAGCGAAAAAAGTTCTAGAAAGCTTGTTGAGCAAGGAAACGCCCGCTGAGAAAACACTGCGATTTCAGCAGCAGCTCAGTCTTGCAACAATCATTCTAAAGGGCTCCAAAACCCCACCAAACCTCCACAAACATGATCATTAACATATATTAGTTATCATACTTCGATGATATCAAGTTTCAACCGATTAATCTACCAATTTCTTAGATTCTCATCAAACCCCTAAAACCTAACATTCTCTAAACTTCTCCAAAACAAAAACCCAATTAATCTAACACATACATAATCATACACAATGATAAGATAATAATATTTCACACCCTTACCCGATTGTTTTGATCCCTATGTGCAATCTTGAAGATTCTCCAAGTTTTCCTCTTTTCCTTCTCTTTTCTCTTCTCCTTCTTTTCTTTCTCTTCTATTTCTTTCTATTTCCCTTTTTCCTTTCTCTTTACTACTTATCTCTTTTTCTTTCTATCTCTCAGAAATTTCATTTTTACTAATTTCTAATTTATCATTAAATAGGAAATGTCTAAAATACCCTCCAATCTAATTTTACCCGAAAACTCTCAAAAACGGTAAAATAATATAACACATCAACATATCATATTAACATACCAATTTGACAATTAAAACAATTATCATTCAATTTAAATAAAAGACCCAACAAAAATGGAATAATCGAATCAGGGTGTTACAAACATCTCCTTCAGAAATAGGCTCCATAGTAACCGGTAGAGCAATAAGATATGGCATCATAAGAGTCTGAGCATGAGACCGCACCCATATGAGGTAAGGTTCCATAGGAATGAATTACTTTGGTTCCAGAGTCTTACTATCAACCTTGTTTACCTTACTCCAAGCTCGTATAAACATTTGACGGTAACCTTGAAGATCATTGTCATAATCAAACACAATACCTTAAATAAGCATGTCATGAGGACCATTACTCCGAGCATAACCAAACTGACGTAGATCTAAAGAAGGGTTGTAAGTAATGCCCCCTCTTATGCCAAGGAGTGGCACATTAGGGAACTCTCCACAATGGTCAATGATAGTGACATTTTCCATAGATCGGGAACACCAGTGAATATCTGAATGAGAGAGTGACATCATCCTTTTAGACCACCTTAAACCTTGTTCATTCTTCATCACAGATCGAGGAAGGTGAGAAATAAACCACCTATATAGTAGAGGTATGCAACACATCAGAGTTCCTCTCGCTTTCGTAGTACGAGTGTGAAGAGAATGTAAGATATCTCCAAGCAATGTAGGCACTGGATTGTGAGTCAGAAATATGTTGATGGCGTGTACATCTATGAACTGGTCTGGATTAGGGAATATTACCAAACCATAAATCCGCAAGGCTAGGATCTCCAAAAAAGCATCATAACTCATAGCATCTAAGAATACCTGAGCTTTCTCTATCAATACTCTGGCAAGAATACCCTTAACTCCACTTCTTGTTTCTAGGACAATGTCTGATTTCTTTAAATGTAGGGATGCAACAATGACTTCAGGTTTAAGCTCCTTCTCTAAGCTTGTGAAGGGTTTTTGATCAAGGATAGGTACCCCAAGTAACTTGGAGAATTCTTCCATTGTGGGCACCAACTGATAATCGGGAAATGTGAAACAATGATGTTTAGGATCAAAGAACTGGAATAGGATACTCATCATATCTTCATCAAACCCTGAGGAAACTAAGTCAAGTAGATAACCATGATTATTGGTGAATTGAGAGCTTTCATGAAGTTTTGAGGCCAAATTCTTAAGCTTGGGAGGTATCCCTACAATGTTGATCTAGATAGTGTTCCTACGAGTGGAAGCCATAACCTGCAACAAAGAGCAAAGATAAATCCTTTGGTCCATGAAATGGTTAGTGAGAATGCTATGCTTATAATGTCATGATGTTATGATGTTATGTTCAATCACAAACATATGGTACACATAAGCAAGTCATACAATAACCCTAGGTTTAGAGGCTTGCATGAGGTTTAAAGGAAAGTACCCTCCCCCTGAAGTTTAGTTGGTTCATCCTGTCCTACAAAAGTAACCAGGTTCTAAGGGATCTCAATATCACTGATCCTTCTCAAGGGTTGTTGTTCAGTAGGCAACTTACTTGCCAACCAAAACCCACAAGATTAGAATCTCAATGAGTTTAGCATCGAGTATCAACCAACTTTAGACTTCTCCAATGTCAGCTATCTCACTACTTTTTAAAGGCCAAAATGGGTCAATTAAGGTTCTAAAGGGTAGTTAGTGATAATGACAACGTATGGCAGCCTCATATTATCCTTAACTTAGTTAAGGAACATAAGCACCAACCAAGAAGTCACACTAACTATAGCCACCAGATCAACCATATCGGTATACGCCGTACAATTTCCTTAGTCTATTGCCACTTACCAAAGGTACACTAGATCCGGGTTAGGATCTTTCACATAGTAACCCCACAATAATCCCTTAAATATAAAGCAAGCAAAGCAAACAAGTAAGTGATCTTAATTCTTAAGGTAACCCCTCTTTTACTAAGTACTCCCCAACAGAGTCGCAAGTTCTGTAACACGGTGAGAGAACTGACTTTTTATTTATGTTGCGGATAATATCTTATCTTATACAAGCCCAAAGTCAATCCAATAGCTCGATGACATCGCAAGAATCTCACAAGGTATCATCATATCTTATACAAGCCCAAAGTCATTCTCAAGGTTTTAGGAGGGTGGAATTTCATCAGGATTTCAATAGTGCATTTTCCCATACACATACAAACCATAACTAGGGTTTTGCTCCAAATCAGAGAATCCTCTTAACTTTGACCAATTCTTATGGTCAAAGGATCTCATATGATCTGCAAGGATTATGTATGAAGTTTGGGACAACAATCCATTGAAGAAGTCAGGTATTTGAGCAGTTACTTGGTGGTGAAGCAAGAAAGTCAATTGTGTAGTTCAAAAAGTCAACTGAAGGATTTCTAGGGTTTGATTATGGTCATTAATCTTTTGAAGTCATATCATATCAAGGAATAGCTTGGATGTGCTCAAAAGTCAAAAATCAGGAATATGCAAGAAGTTGCTAAATTTGGAAATTTAGAAGTTTCCATTTTTAGAAATATTTGTCCTAAATCTTCAAGCTATTATTTCATGTGCAAAAAAGCTCTAGATGATTTTTTCTTGAACATAAAAGATGTAGAGCATGATTTTCCCTTTCCTAAAAGTCCTATAACACCTTCATAGCCTTCCTAGAACTTAAGATATAATTTTTTGAAGTTTAAGGTCAATTTTAGGGTTTTGGTGCATTTTTGTTAAATCCTCATTGGTCCATCTCTTACCCTATTATTTTTGTGAGTGTCATATTTTATTATATTATTTTTACACATCTTTTAGTAAGTCTTTCCCATTTTTACGTGACCCAAAAAATGTATATCACCATATTTTTCTATGTGTGTTTTTGTGGATATTTTTAAGAAAGATAGTACAAGAAGGTGGCACATGCATGAGATGGGGAGTGGAGGAAGTCGGCAATTGGAATCAGACCCCACACACCCATTTTCTTCATTTTTGCAAAAGGGAAAAGTCATGCTTCTCTCACATTCATGTGCACGCGTTTGGTACCTCAAAGAAAAAAAGAAGATCACGTGAAGCCACCACTCCATGCAGCCTCACACCAAAACAATCACCGCCATCTAATCATCTTCCATTTTTCATGATCAAAGAGCACAATGATAACACATGCGGGACTACCATACAACCATGCACCATTACCACATGTGAACCAATTTTGAAAAAAGGAGGGAGGAGTTGCACGATTTGTGGTGAGTGTTATGAAAACATAATTGGTTTACACACCACAAGAGTGATCCATACACCCGGATGGTCATAAAAACTCATGTCAGGAATTTGAGGAGGGGCATCATTTTTCATCACACTAAAAAAGAGAAATCACAACACAATTTCTCTCTCTAAAGTTTTACTCTCATTCTCTCCATAGAACAAGAAATTTCAGATCTGAATTTCTACATATATCACTCCATTTTTTGATCCACAAAGCTTCTCAACAACATCCTTTAATCATAGCATCATCATCTTGCTTTAATCACCAGCTCAAGGAGGCTTCATTGATAGATTGAAGATCATTTCCATTTTCGGATTTTCTGCATTGTTACACTCTAAACACAATTCATAGCCTTTATTTGGCTGAAGGAAGCTCAAGGAAGTTTATTCTACCCTTTGTTTTCTCAAATCTAGCAAGAAAAGCTCAATCTCAGGTTTGAATCTTATTGCTACTCTTCTACGTTTTTGAGTTATAATGCCTTGTTTTATGTTGTAAGTGCTTAGTCTAAGGTGTTTGAAGTGTTTAGAGGCTTGGTGTTGCATTAAATCTTGTTTCACAAGTTTGGGGTGCGATTTTGTTTGGACCGGTTTGCTTTGTTCATTGATTATTTGCGTGAGCTAATGGCATGTTCGGGTTCCTCTCGTTTCGTAGACCATATTTGCTTTTTACACTTTGTGATTTCGTGAAGAATTGATGGAGTTATGAGGATTTGATTTTGTCTTGATTATGTTGAATGTTGCGAGATACTTGCTCTGTTTTGCTGGTTTCGTTGAGGTAGAAGATGATTAGGTGGCGTGTCATGAATGGCTGGTGTGTGTTTTTGTCATGTAATGATTTAAGTTGGTGATGGACCGATTGATACTATGGTCATATAATTTTGTTCATTTCATTTTTGTTTTTTGAAAAAATATTTTAAAAAATTGATTTAAGTTGATGGTGGATTCATTGAGGTCCGCATGGGCCCAGTCTCTTTTCTTTTTCGCACCCCTGTTCCTGGGCCCAAGCATTATGTGACTGATTTCTTGTGCTATATAAACCTCCTCTCTTGCTTTTGTTTTTTATTTCTCATTTTATTGCTTGTTTTGGTTTTCAATTATTAAAAATAATTAGACTCATCTAAAAATCATCAAAATAATTGTGTGGACTCTTTTTGATATTCTTGAATTTTCTATAATTTTATTTCTCATTTATTTTATTATTTTCTTGACCAAATTAATTGTTGACTTTTATTTCTTTATTTTAGCTTCTTTTATGCATGATCTTCCTTGTTGATTTTATAACTTGAGTTTGAGGATAGCTATGAACTTAATTCTTGTTGATATAGATTCTTAACATGTTGAGGATTGTTTGAGATTTTCCCCTTAATTTTTAAGGTTCATTTGCTTATGTTTTAAGAGGTCTATTTGTGATAAAGCATGTGAAACCCTAAGTGAACTTTGGCCATTTATTTGACCTTCTTTGATTATGATTTTTGCCTTGTGGTTTTGGTATGTTGTTTCTAATTGATCAAAGTGTCTTCATGCTCATTTGTGGAATTTTTATGACTTGTTTCCATTTTATGTGAATTTTGTGTTCAACTTGACCTAGTTTTGATGTTTGTTAACTTATGCTTGCTTGTTAGGGTAGGAGGGAAGTTGTGCCAGCTTCTAGGGTTTGTTTAAGGGTCTTTTAATATGTTGACATGTCTTTGGTCCTTGTATGAAATTTACATCTTGATTGTCATTGTGTTACTTATTCTTTAAGCTTCACACTTACATGAATGTTCACATCATTTCTCGCTTCTCCTTACTTCTCTTGTTTGACCCTGTATCAGTTTGTATGCTTTTATTGATGTTTGATTTCCTTAATTAGGCACTCTATACCATGATAGGATTCTGACTTTGATGTTTAGGAAAGGTGTTTATCTTATGTGACACTTCTTATCTCATGTTTTGACCTTTTGCCTTTTATGATGACTTGTAATGCTTTGGTGTGACTTCTTGCTCCACTTTTTATATGATGTTATATGTTTGATCTTGGAACTTGAATGTGAAGTTTGAATTCTGTTTGTGATGGTTTGATATGAACTTTTGCTTTTTTCTCCCCCGTTTGATCCTAATTACTTTCATCTTATCATTTGAATATGTTTCTAACCCTTTGTAGGTGCAATGGTAAGTGAAGTGTGGATGCTATCCATATTTCAAATCTTTTTCTCCTCATTTTTATGCTTTCATACTTGTCTTTGTGATGTGCCTTATGCCATCATTTGTATAATTTCTTTCCTTCCCCTTTAGAAACAACTTAGCTTCTTTAGAGAAGTAAGTTATCTTCTAACTTCTCCTTCTCCTCTCCTTCTTTCTCTTTCTTTTCTTTCCTTCTTCTTCATTAGGATAGAATTCAAACCACACTAACCTAGGTCTTCCATGCATGATAACTTTAGGATTAGTCCCCATTAGTTCTTTTTCCTTTAGATCCTTTGTGTTTCTTTCTCTTATCATCTTCATACAAAACCAAAAAACATCTAATAATAATTGAGGTGACCTTCCCTTTGTCATACTCTCAAAGAAAATCTTAAAAAACATTTCTTCATTTAATTCACAAAAAAACTTAATAATATCATACAAGTTAGTGAATTCAAACCCTAATCTTAGGAAACAAGTTTGAGGATCTTCTTCATTTTAGGTGGACTTATTACTCATTCTATTTTGGGATGTGGTAATAAGGACACATTCTTTAGAAAAGGATTTTCCTTCACTTCCTTGTGCCACACTCTATAAAAATCTCTTATAAAACATAAACAAAGAATAAGCGTCTCTCCTTCGGGACTTCTTTTCTCATCACCTTCACTCTCATCGTGCGAACTTTCTCCTACTTGTCACTTTGCAAGACGGTAACGCACTCGTCGTCCGAGCCTGCAACACCTGAGCATTGACATAAGTAGTTCAAGCCTTAAGACACAAACAATTTTTTCACCCCAAGTTAGGAGAACTACGGCGACTCTAATCCTCATGTTCAAACGAGGTACGTAGTTAGCGGTGTAGGGCCCGTTCGAGCACTCTTTTATTTTCCCTAAATTTTCCCTGTTTATTTTATTTTATCCAGATCCAGATCCTTTTCTTTTGCATCCACTTTCATTTTTCTCACCTTTTGAAACAGTTTCTTTGCAAGTGTGAATCCTGTTGGTTACGACGGACGATCTGGGGTGCTAATACCTTCCCAGGTCGTAACCGACTCCCTAACTCAGATTCTTTGGTTCGCAAGACCTGTGTCCTTCCTTTTCTTTGGTTTGTGCAAGATTACCATTCTCGTTCCCTCGGGATAAAAATGTCTGGCTGACGACTCTACCTCTTTTCCGCGCCACTTTCGCGTTTGTACCAGGATGGAAATCCAGGGAGCGACAACTGGCAACCCTACTGGGGACCGAACCTAGAATCTCTGGTTCCCTTGAGAGTCTCTCCTAGCGCTTGTTTGTTTCTGTTTTATTGGTGTTGATTGTTTGTTGATGTGCGTACATTTTACTGTTGTTTTATTTATATTTTATTTATAGCTTTATTTACCGCTTTCAGTATTTATACATGCATCATATATATAATGGACTGTCTGGACTGTTTTTCTATTTGGCGGGACTTGGGTATTACTTGTGTGTGGTGAGATTGCGACTAGCCAAATACCCGGCATGATTGCACCATAGGACTTAGCATGGACAATCACTTTGGCCCCGTGGCATCTTGTCATGGGGGTATTAGTGCGTTCACACCCAGATTCACGTCCGTCTTGGAAGTGTCTTGATATAAGGATCTTCCCTACTTCATTATACAACCTTGATAGTTATATGCGGCTGGGGACCGATCATTGATAAACTTGTGGAAACATCCCTCTCCAGTGGTGATAGTGGCTGACCATATTTTGTGGCAAACCCATTCCCACCCGAGGGCCCACTTGGAACTCATATAGGATGGCCTGGTTCTCTTATAGGAACTCAGTTACAGCATCTAGTCGTATGACAATAGTATTTTACCCCTCGGGATGAATGTACTATTGTTTCTCGATTTCAGTGCTCGAAGCTGGGGACTTATAAGGGATGCTTGTTTTTCCCGGACTCATGCTAAGACCTCCCTGAGTAGTACATAATTCCTAACCGATTCCCTGATTTGGTCATGAGCCATTTCTCAGAAATGGTAAACATATTATTGCTATTCGGCTTTGAGAGTCCGTGATGTTTGACCCGGAGCTCACCCGTGAGATTGGGAGGGGTTTACAGGTTTGCAGGAACCCTTTAACGTCAACATACCCTCACTACCAGTACAGTCTTGTGTATTTTGATCTAGTTACTTTGACCTTGAAATTCTTGAGTTACTTGGTTCTGGACCTTGACCTGAGATCATCTGTGATCCATATGAATGCTTATATGGGTTGTTATTCAGAAGATCCGGAGTTTTTGTTCACTTGGCTCTTGTATCAATTATCCAGACAGTTCCAGATTGATCATATGTGCCTTGCATTGCATTTGCATCATGTCATAGCATTCTTAACAACTTTATGTTTTCATTTTTCAGGTTACATTTATGTTTATACCCTGTTCTGGTATCTGTTAGCTTTCCATATCTAGATGGAAAGAGTTATTACAGCTCCCAAAAAGAACAATGCTCACTATACCTTTCCACAGCCAGAAGTGAAGAAACTACATCAGCTAAAGAGTCTGATGAATGATAAGGTTTTAGGAGATTTCAGGGCCAGTTTTGGACAAATTCTCAGGTATATGGACAAGCCAACAGAGGAGCAGAAAGACAGTATTCACACTCTTCTCCAGTTCTATGACGCTCCACTGTGTTGTTTTGTTTTCCTAGATTATGTGTTAGCACCTATCTTGGAGGAAATTTCCACTATTCTACATATCCCTCTCAGAGGTAGGAAACCTTATTACAACTCGGGAAGAGTGCTTCAAACATGAGAGATTGCCCAGAGATGTCACTTGCCTTTGAATAGGGTGGAGTATGGTTTAAGTAGTAGCAAGGGGAAGGGATTGCCTTGTAATGTGCTAATTCAGGAGGCTCTAGCATATGCTCAGGAGAATCAGTGGACACAATTTAATGTACTTTTGGCTTTGTTGATTTATGGAACCAACCTATTTCCAGGAGACCAAGGGATTGTTAGCTTGGAGGACATTGCCATCTTCTTTAGGAGAAATCCCACACCCACCCTATTAGGTGATTTCTATTACGGGGTCCATAATTGGAATGAAAGGAAAGGAGGGCATGTGAGTTGCTGTGTGCCTTTATTTTCTAATTGGTTAGTCAGACAACTGCCTAAGGCTGGACCATTCAAAGATCTAAGAGGAGAATGGAAGTGGTCTCGTAGGTTGATGGGATTGACTGCAAGTGATATAAGTTGGGGATATGACATAAATGTACTAGGAAAAGAGATGATTGTGAAGTGTAATTGGTTTCCTAATGTTCCTTTAATTGGGAGGAAATGAATGATTAACTACAATCTAGTGTTGGCCAGAAGACAACTTGGGTACCCTCTAAGAGAGCCTCCCTCTAAGGAAGATGTGAGGGAATCATTATATCTTTCCATTGAAGGAAACATAGACATGGTTGTCCAAGTATTCTAGGCTTGGGATATCAGGACCCAGAAAAGAAAGAAAGAGTTTGGAAGAGTGGATCCAAACATGTATGAACCCTTCACAACATGGATAAAGAATCGTGTTAAGATTACTTTATTGCCTTCTCATTGGAGCTTCCCCTATACCCAAAGGATGTGGTTCCATAAGTCCCTGATGTACAAGACATTATTCCTCTAGAAGATTATCAGAAGTTGGATGCCCAGTTGAAGGGGTTGAAATTAGAGCATGCAGAAATGACCAGCTTACACCATCAAATGGCTCTCTCCAAAATGACTTTAGAAGAAAAGCTGCACAAGATGCAGGTGGATCAGGAAGCTAAGGAAAAAGAGTTTGCAGAGAGAGAGAGGCTTACTTCCAAAGAAGAGGCTTGATGGATATCAATAGGGAAGATCAGTTCAGGAAGAACAAGAATACTCTTAGAGAGGCCAGGAAATCTCTCACTTGGATGCATGGACAGAGAGATCAGGACCAGGCAGAATACAGGAAGAAAGAGGAGATATATGGCTTACAGATTGCTTCTCAGAAAGATAAGCTGAAGCATGCTTACAAAAGACAACAAGAAGCTTCTCAGCAGCTGAGTGAAGCTCTTTTAGAGATGGAAGAACTCAGGAGGAAGGCAGATGTGAAGAGAGCCAGAGTAGAGCTGGAGCTTATAGATGAAGGTCCAAAGTCTTCTTGTAGCTTAGATTTTTAGTTTTCCTATTTTTCTTGTATTTCCGATTACCTACAGGATTGTTGTAGGAATCTGGGCTAGTTTTATGTACTTTGAGACTTTGTAAGACTTGTAACCCTACGGGGATGATATTTGTGCCTTAAGGCTTTTGTTTTATGAAGTTATCTTTCTAGACTCTTTGAGCTTTGTGTGTTTCCAAATGGTTGTGGAAATGTTATGAAAACCTTAAAGAAAGTCATTATAGAAGATTATTTCAGAGGCCATCTGGATTCTTTAATAAAATACCAGAACTGGGGCAAAATACCCTAATAATGAAAGCATGAAGTTTGCATTGAATATAATAGTGTTGTTGTTTTGCAGGTACAGTCTTCGGATTACTAACGTCTCTTCTGATTTCAAACATTATAGCTATGAAGAGAGTTCCAAGAAGATTCACAGATATCCCATAAAGGAGAACAGAGGACGAGTGATGGATCAGATGCAAACTGACTTGGCAGACTTACATACAAGAATGGATCAGTTCATGACCCTTATGGCTGGTATGGGTCAGACTCAAGAACGCTTGCGAGAGATGGTAGAAGGGAATCAAGCCCGAAATAATGGTTTGGGAGATGGAGGCAATCGTAATGGTGCGGGGGCCCGTCATACTGAAATTCTTGTGGTACAACCTGGTGTTATTATTGTTAATGATGGAGCTCACAATCTTTAGACGGACGAACACGATGAATTGTTTACATTGTTGGACGAAGCTGAAGGACAGTGTTCTGATATGAATCGTTGTTTTGAAGAAATGGCTGAACAGATTCATTCTATCCAATCCCAGAATTCCTTGGGGTTTTATATTACTGATTTGGAATTGGTGCCCGAAGTGAGGATCCCTTATAAGTTCAAGGCTCCATTATTTGACAAGTACAATGACACTTCATGCCCAAGAACTCATCTTCAATCTTTCGTCGAAAGAAATGCTGCCCATACTGACGATGAAAAACTGTGGATGTATTACTTTCAAGATAGCCTTGTCGGGGTGTCTTTGGAGTGGTATATGAAATTGATCAGGGTCACTATTAGAAGATGGAAAGACTTGGCTGAAGCATTTGTTAAGCAGTATCAATATAACCTGGACATGGATCCCAATCGCACGCAATTGCAAAGCATGTCACAGAATGCGAAGGAAAGTTTTAAGGAATATGCTCAGAGATGGCGCCAGCTTGCTGCCAGGGTGCAACCTCCACTGTTGGAAAATGAGATGGCTGACATGTTTATGGGTACCTTGAAAGGAGTATTCATTGAACGTTTGGCGTCATACTCAGCAACCAAGTTCAATGATATTGTTATAGCAGGTGAGAGGGTTGAAACCCTATTGAAGATGGGCAAGATTCAGGACAATGGTACTGGAAGTTCTTCTGGGGCGAGGAAGCCTTTTGCAGGCCCTCAAAGGAGGAGAGAAGGAGAGACCAATTCCGTTTATGGAAGAGGAAGGGACCGTGGATACAAGAATTCATATGACCAAGAGGCAGCTATCACTATACCTACAAGTCCTGCACCTCAACCACAACATCAACGCAATAACTATCAACAAAGGCCATACCAACAACGCCAGCCTCGTCCTGCTAATCGTGTTATTAAAGCAATTCCCATGATTTATACAGCGCCTCTACAAAGGTTGATAGATCTGAACATGATACAATTGAGGACTTTGGCTCCACCACCAGCAGGTGATCTTCCACCAGGGTATAATGTCAATGTTAGATGTGCTTTCCACTCAGGTGCTTCGGGATTCTCAACGGAAAAATGTAGAGCGCTGCATAACAAAGTTCAAGACTTAATAGATTCAAAGGCTATCAACTTTGCGCCACCACCTAATGTTACCACTAATCCTATTCCTAATCATGGCGGGGCAAGGATTAACGTTGTTGAAAGTGGAGAGCATTTGAATCTGATTCTGGATGTAAAAGAGGTGCAAACTCCCCTCTTGGTTATGAAGGAAAGATTGTTGAGAGGATACATGTTTCCTGGGTGTGATTTTGATTGCGAACAATGTGAAGTTTCTATTAATGGTTATGATAAATTGAGAACCGGGCTGCAAAGTTTGATTAATGAAGGTTCATACAGATCGACAAGGTTAACAACCAAGGCGACTGTATCTCTACTGTGACCATCTTTTATGACCCTGATGATATGCCAGTCCCAATCCAAAGGGAACCTGTTACCATTTATGTTCCACAGGAAGTCAGTCCTGTTACTATTACTATGCCTGGACCCGTGCCATATGATGACGATAAGGCGGTGTCGTGGCATTATGGTTCAGATGTTTATGTACAAGGACAGAAAGTGGAAGATAAGCCACTAACGATAAATCCTGTTGTTGACAATGTTGGGGGTTTAGGTGGCTTCACTCGAAGTGGACATTTATTCGCTCCACAAACTCTCCGGAACAATAATGAAGCTGAAGCAACTGCTAAAGCTAAGGGAAAACAGGTAGCTACCAAAGAGGTTGTGACCCCAACTACTGATCAGAGTGTCTTCGAGAAAGAAGTGGAAGAATTTATGAGCATCATAAAGAAAAGCGACTATAAAGTAGTGGAGCAATTGAACCAGACACCGTCCAAAATTTCCATACTATCCTTGTTGATGTGTTCGCAAGCACATAGGGGGGCTCTGTTGAAAGTACTGCAGTTAGCCTATGTACCCCAAAGGATTAATGTTAATCAATTGGAGGCAGTAGTGGCCAGTGTAAATGCTAGCCATGGGCTAAGGTTTACTGACAGAGATCTTACGACCGAAGGAAGGAACCATAACAAAGCTTTGCACATCACGATGGAATGCAGAGGGGAGGTTTTGTCACATGTCCTAGTTGACATGGGTTCCTCCCTAAATGTGCTGCCAAAGGGGAGGTTTTGTCACATGAAATTGAAGCAGTAAATGTCAGCTCAGTCTCTCCTACCTCCATGTTCCAAAGTAGTGAAAAGGAGGGAACTTCAATATCTTCTTATAAGCAGGCCAAGGAAGTAGTGTAATCAGGACAGGCCCAAGGTTGGGGCAAGTTGCTGGAAGTTGAGAAGAAGGATGATAAGTTTGGTATTGGTTACCAACCGGGACAGGCTGGATGGTCCTAGAGTAGCAAGGAAATGAACTTCACGAGTGCTAGGGTGATTGATCCCAATCATGTGTGTTCAATGGATGATGAAGCCGACATCGTCTATGATCTAGACAACTAGGTGCGCCCATGCATTCCCGGGGAAGAGTTGCAGAATTGGTTCGCTGAGGATTTCATCCAAGTTACCGATCCACCAGAGTAATTTTTCCTGTTTTCCGTTTATTCATTTGCATGTTAAGTCCTACACTCTTCCCAAGGTGTATGGATCCATTGTAGGGCCACCATTGCATTTTATGTAGTTAATTTTACCATGAATAAAGGACATTTTTTCATTCAAATTATGTTCCCTTTCTTTCTTTTAAAATTTTTCACAAAAAAAAAAACAATATAAAAATGGCAATGTTTTTCTTTTGTTTTGAGTCTTATTTGTTTTCATAAAAGCGGAATCTGAAATAAGCACATCACTTGTGCAGAGTCAATCATCCAGATTTCTTTGATAACTCTTCTGTTATGACCAAGTATGACTTTGATAATCCAATCTACCATGCTGATGAAGGGGTTGAAGAAGATTGTGAACTCCCTGGAGAATTAGCCAGGTTACTGAGACAAGAGGAAAAGGTTATTCAACCTCATAAAGAAGAGCTCGTAGTTATCAACATTGGGTCTGAAGACGTAAAGAGGGAAATTAAGATTGGGGCGAGTCTGCAGGCCAGTGTAAAAGAAGATCTGATTGGCATGCTTCGAGAGTATGTGGATATCTTCGCTTGGTCATATCAAGATATGCCAGGTTTGGATACCGACATCGTTATGCATAACCTGCCACTGAGGGAAGACTGCCCTCCTGTTAAGCAAAAGCTTAGAAGAACCCGTCCTGACATGGCATTGAAGATTAAAGAAGAGGTTCAGAAGAAGTGGGACGTCAGTTTCCTTTCCGTAACTAGTTATCCACCTTGGGTAGCTAATATTGTACCTGTATCGAAGAAGGACGGAAAGGTCTGGATGTGCGTTGACTATCAGGACCTAAATAGAGCAAGCCCAAAAGTTGATTTCCCATTACCTCACATTGATGTATTGGTTGATAATACGACTCAATTCTCGGTATTCTCCTTTATGGATAGCTTCTCCGGTTATAATCAGATCAAAATGGCGCTAGAAGACATGGAGAAGACAACATTCATTACCCCTTGGGGCACATTCTGCTATAAGGTCATGCCTTTTCGTTTGAAGAACGCCGGGGCAACTTATCGATGGGAAATGGTGACTCTGTTTCATGACATGATCCATAAAGAAATTGAATGCTATGTGGATGACATGATCACCAAGTCTCGAGACAAAGAAGAGCATTTGGTTAACCTCAAGAAATTCGTTGAACGACTTAGAAAGTATCGTTTGAGGTTAACTCCAAACAAGTACACCTTTGGGGTATGTTCTGGTAAATTGCTGGGTTTCATTGTCAGCCAAAAAGGAATTGAGGTAGATCCTGCAAAGGTCAAAGCAATACAAGACATGCCTGCACCGCGAACTGAAAAACAAGTGTGTGGTTTTTTGGGGAGATTGAACTACATTGCTCGGTTCATATCTCACTTAACAGCCACACGTGAGCCAATATTCAAACTATTAAGAAAAGAACAGGCGGTCAGGTGGAACGAAGATTGTCAAAGAGCATTTGAAAAGATAAAAGAATACCTGCAGGAGCCTCCAATTCTAATGCCTCCAGTTCCAGGAAGGCCACTTATCATGTATTTGAGTGTGCTAGAAGGGTCAATGGGGTGTGGTTTAGGCCAACATGACGAGTCTAGTCGAAAAGAGCATGCAATATACTACCTCAGCAAAACGTTTACCGACTGTGAATCCTTATTCACTGCTCGAGAAAACTTGATGTGCTTTGGCATGGGCTGCTTGCCGACTGAGACAATACATGTTGAGCCACACAACCCTGTTAATTTCAAAAATGGATCCCGTCAAGTACATTTTTGAGAAACCAGCGTTAACCGAAATGGTTGCTAGATGGCAGATGGTGCTGACAGAGTACAACAATCAATACACTTCTCAGAAAGCCATCAAGGGAAGTGTGCTTTCAGATTATCTTGAGCAGCAACCACTTGAAGACGATTATCAGCCAATGAAGTTTGATTTCCCTGATGAGGACATCATGTACCTTAAAGCAAAAGATTGCAAGGAACCACTTCTAGAGGATGGGCCTGGCCCTGAATCCAAATGGAAGCTGATGTTTGATGGGGAAGTAAATATCAACGGGCGTGGAGTTGGTGTTGTTCTTATTACTCCCGAAGGTGTTCACTTTCCCTTCGCTTCTAGAATCACTTTTGGCTGCACCAACAATGAAGCGGAATACGAGGCGTGTATTATGGGAATAAAGGAGGCTATTAATCTTAGGATTAAGACCCTCAATATATTCGGAGACTCCGCCCTCGTAATCAATCAGATTACCGGCAAGTGGTATACACACCAAGAACACTTAATTCCTTACATGGATTATGCTAGAAAACTATTGACGTTCTTCACAACAGTAAGGCTTCAGTATATACCACGAGATGAAAATCAATTTGCCAATGCATTGGCTACGCTCTCTTCGTCTATCAAAGTTATGTGTTGGAATTATGTCCCCAGAATTGACATCTCCAGGATTGACGTACCAGCTTATGTAGATGCAGTGTCTGACGAGAAACCTTGGTATCATGATATTAAACATTTCCTGGAAAGAAAAGGATATCCAGCTGGGGCATCTTCCAATGACAAGAAGACCTTAAGGCGACTTGCTGCTAGTTTCTTCTTAAACACTGATGGTGTTCTGTACAAGAGAAACTTTGACATGGTCCTGCTCAGATGTGTGGATAAGCAGGAAGCGGACATGTTAATGCAGGAAGTCTACGAGGGATCTTTCGATACTCATGCAAGAGGACATACAATGGCTAATAAGTTATTAAGAACGGGGTATTACTGGTTAATAATGGATGCAGATTGTTTTTCTTACACCCGCAAATGCCACAAATGCTAGATCTATGCAGATAAAGTGCTTGTTCCTCCAAGCCCGCTCAATGTCATGTCATCTCCTTTGCCCTTTTCTATGTGGGCATTGACATGATCGGAAAAATAGAGCCTAATGCTTCGAACGACCATCGTTTCATATTGGTCACAATCGACTATTTCACCAAATGGGTCGAAGCAACGTCTTATGCCAACGTCACCAGACAAATGGTGGCCAAATTTCTGAAGAAAGACATTATCTACAGATATGGAGTTCCCGAGTGAATCATTACTGATAATGCTTTAAATCTAAATAACAAAATGATGGCAGAACTATGTCGGGACTTCAATATCCAATATCACAACTCTTCTCCTTACCGACCAAAGATGAATGGCGCGGTTGAAGCACCAAACAAGAATATCAAGAAGATTGTGCATAAGATGGTCGTCACCTATAAAGATTGGCATGAGATGTTACCTTTTGCATTGCATAGGTACCATACGCCAGTCAGGACATCTACTGGGGCAACTTCGTTTT
This sequence comes from Lathyrus aphaca, assembly GCA_963966055.1. Classification (NCBI taxonomy): domain Eukaryota; kingdom Viridiplantae; phylum Streptophyta; class Magnoliopsida; order Fabales; family Fabaceae; genus Lathyrus; species Lathyrus aphaca. The sequence goes on from OZ014520.1 coordinate 410,803,803, forward strand.
CCCTGGTTTATGGTATGGAGGCAGTCTTACCTATTGAAGTGGATATTCCTTCTTTACGTGTGATGATGGACGTCAAGCTTGACGAGGCTAAATGGGTGTGTGCTCGATATAACCAATTGTGTCTAATTGATGAAAAGAGATTAGAAGTTGTGTGTCATGGTCAGCTTTAACAGAGGATAATGAAGCGAGCATTTGATCAATGAGTACGCACTCGGGAGTACCAAGTTGGTGAGCTTGTACTCAAGAGAATCATTCCTCCAGGTTCAGATCGCAGGGGCAAGTGGATACCGAATTATGAGGTCCCATTCATAGTAAAGAAAGTTTTCTCTGGTGGAACACTGATGCTCACTACTATGGATGGCGAAGACCTCCAGTCCTTGTTAACTCGGACGCAGTTAAAAAATACTTCGCATAAAAAGACCCGTTGGACACAAAAACAGAATTAAAGTACAGTCAAAAGAGCGCATCCCGAGGAGCTAAAAACAGAATAAAAAGCTCGGGCAAAAGTTACGGAAAATAAATAAAAATAAATGTACACCCACTGAGTTAAAAAGCCACATTGGACAGCTCAGGCAAAAAAGGGTATTCCGGTGGATTGAAAACCCGAAAGGGCGATCCACGCAAAATAAGGGACTAAGTGAATGACTGCGATCTCGGTAATCTGTACCACAACATCGTCTAAGATAATTTGTCAATATCCGAAGGGTAGGAATCAATCCCATCTTCTTCTTCATAAGGGAAAGGCGAGAACTGAAAGTCGTGAAGATATAGTGGTCATAGAAGAAAGGAAACTCATTGGAATGTTATGCACATTGCCATTAGGATAGTTTCTTTTTATCAATTTTTGGTGGCTACCTCTTTCCTGGTGGCTGCTTCCTAATGTAAATTTTTTGCCTATTCAGAGGCTCATCAATAAAGAAATATTCAGTCTAGAAGTCTTGTCCTTGGTTTTATTTTACTTGTTGTGTTTGCAAAAATGTCCTGAATTTTTGGTAAAAAGAACATTGCGTTTAAATTTGGTGGTGTTATGAATGATGTGCAAAAAGGAAAAAACATTTAAAATCATTTTGAATGACAGGTGACATGGGATGATTAACTCGTGCCATGTAATTTCCCGGGGCATATGGATGTACTTTTGTTGATGCAGGTTTACAGATAATATGGGTCTGTTCCTAGATGGCATTCCCCAAGTAGGGTATCTCTCCCCCCAACAAGATGTCATTTTACAGTTTCGTCACTCAACAGAGCAGGGTGAGTGTCAACATTATCAGCAGAGAAGAAGAATTCCTCCAGCTGAATTAGAACAGGGAGACACCCCCAATAGAACTTCAAAGTATGAACAGTTATCTTCCCCAAGCGGAGTCCACAGTGAAGTATTCCCAACAGGCAGCTGAAGGCCTTGCATTTCTCCATATAGTTCAGAATGTTAGAATTTGTCTCCCAGCAAGGGTTATTTAACCAAGCATATTCCTCAGCCAAGTATGAAAACAGAGTTCATGATTGCGATCCACTCTCATCAGTGAAATATTCCCCAGAAAGTCGCCAATTTATTTTTTGCCCTTGTGACAACTTAGATAGTTGTTAAGTTCCCTAGTCAGAGTCAAGGATTTTCAAAGCATCTTGATCTCGTTCCTCAACAGAATGTCCTATAAAAAGTATTCTCCCATGCAGTGTTATTACTCTCCTCTCAAATCAAGCATTCTTATTGATACTCATCTGTATCGTGTTTAACACTCGTCTGTGTAATCTTTTGACAAACACTCGTCTGTGTTTGATACCTTTTTGATACTCGTCTGTATCGTGTTCAACACTCGTCTGTGTTATCTTTTGACAAACACTCGTCTGTGTTTGATACCTTTCTGATACTCGTCCGTATTGTGTTTAACACTCGTCTGTGTTATATTTTGACAAACATTCGTCTGTGTTTGATACCTTTCCAATACTCGTCTGTATCGTTTTTAACACTCATCTGTGTTATCTTTTGACAAACACTTGTCTGTGTTTGATACCTTTTTTGATACTCGTCTGTATCGTGTTTAACACTCGCCTGTGTTGTCTTTTGACAAACACTTGTCTGTGTTCGATGCCTGTCTGATACTCGTCTGTATCGTGTTTAACACTCGTCTGTGTTATCTTTTGGAAAACATTCGTCTGTGTTGGATACCTTTTTTATACTCGTCTATATCGTCTTTAACACTCGTCTGTGTTATCTTTTGGCAAGCACTCATCCGTGTTTGATGTCTTTTCTGGTACTCGTTTGTATCAGCGGCTGATACTTGTCCGTATCATTGCTTGAAGCACTCGTCTGTGTTTGTCTGATCATCGTCTGACACTCGTCTGTATCTTTGACTTAGGGTACTCATCCGTGTTTTCCTTGATGATCATCCAATACTTGTCTGTATTGAAGAGGTTTGAAGGCCTGACCGTGGGATTAAACGTCAAAATGATTATCGATTCCCAAATGTAACAGGTTGTCTGAAGAAGACTCGTCTGTCTTAAGCACCACATATCTAAGCAAGGTTTGTGAAGAGGACTCATTCGTCCTAGAGCCATATATCTACGCAAGGTATGTGAAGAGGGTCCGTCTATCCTGATTGTGCATGTCTATCCCACATGCTTAAGTGCATTATCGGTTTCCTGGTGTAACAGGTTATCCGAAGAAGACTCGTCCATCTTAGTACCATATATCTAGGCAAGATATATGAGGAGGGCTCGTTTGTCCTAGGTACCATTCACCTGGCGTAACAGGTTTGTCTGAAAGGAGCTCGTCTGCTTTAAATCTACGCAAGATATTGGATTTCTTCAGAGTTTTTGTGGGTTGGGTTTATTTCCCATTTCTTTTATTTTATTCTCCAACGGAGTGGAAATTTCAGCGTCCTTTTGGTATTCAACCATAATTCATCTCGAACGACCGACAATCGATGCTTTTGTCCTTTTCAGATTAACAGCTATTTGAATAGGGTAAACTGTAACACCCCAAATTTTCCCACTCCTTTATATTATCATTTACATATCATAAGCATGCCATATAGCATGCCATATCCTAGCATTTAACATAGAAAAATAAAGTATAATACTCACATGTTCTAGCATAAGGCATATGATCAATTATCTAGAAATTCAGGATCTTCAAAGTCAATCCAATAGCCCGGTGACATTGCAAGAATCTCACAAGGTCTCATCATATCTTATACAAGCCCAAAGTCATTCTCAAGGTTTTAGGAGGGTGGAATTTCATCAGGATTTCAATAGTGCATTTTCCCCTACACAGACAAACCCTAACTAGGGTTTTGCTCCAAATCAGAGAATCCTCTTAGCTTTGACCAATTCTTGTGGTCAAAGGATCTCATATGATCTGCAAGGATTATGTATGAAATTTGGGACAAAAATCCATTGAAGAAGTCAGGTATTTGAGTAGTTACTTGGCGGTGAAGCAAGAAAGTCAACTGTGCAGTTCAAAAAGTCAACTGAAGGAATTCTAGGGTTTGATCATGGTCATCATTCTTTTGAAGTCATATCATTTCAAGGAATAGCTTGGATGTGCTCAAATGTCAAAAATCAGGAATATGCAAAAAGTTGCGAAATTTGGATATTTAGAAGTTTCCAGTTTTAGAAATATTTGTCCTAAATCTTCAAGCTATTATTTCATGTGCAAAAACGCTCCAGATGATTTTTCGTTGAACATGAAAGATGTAGATAATGATTTTCCCTTTGCGAAAAGTCCTATAACACCTTCATATCCTTCCTAGAACTCAAGATATAATGTTTTGAAGTTTAAGGCCAATTTTAGGGTTTTGGTGCATTTTTGTTAAATCCTCATTGGTCCATCTCTTATCCTATTATTTTTGTGAGTGTCATATTTTATTATATTATTTTTAAACATCTTTTAGTAAGTCTTGCCCATTTTTACGTGACCTGAAAAATGTATATCACCATATTTTTCTATGTGTGTTTTAGTGGATATTTTTAAGAAAGATAATACAAGAAGGTGGCACATGCATGAGATGGCGAGTGGAGGAAGCCAACAATTGGAATTAGACCCCACATGCCCATTTTCTTCATTTTTGCAAAAGGGAAAAGTCATGCTTCTCTCACACTCATGTGCACGCATTTGGTACCTCAAAGAGAAAAAGAAGATCACGTGAAGCCACCACTCCATGCAGCCTCACACCATAACAATCACCACCATCTAATCATCTTCCATATTTCATGATCAAAGAACACAATGACAACACATGCAGGACTATTATACAACCATGCACCATCACCACATGTGAACCAATTTTGAAAAAAGGAGGGAGGATTTGCACGATTTGTGGTGAGTGTTATGAAAATAGAATTGGTTTACACACCACAAGAGTGATCCATACACCCAGCTGGACATAAAAACTCATGTCACGAATTTGAGGAGGGGAATCATTTTTCATCATAATAAAAAGAGAAATCACAACACACTTTCTCTCTCTCTAAAGTTTTACTCTCATTCTCTCCATAGAACAAGAAATTTCAGATCTGAATTTCTACATATAGCACTCCATTTTTCGATCCACAAAGCTTCTCAACAACATCCTTTAATAATAGCATCATCATCTTCCTTTAATCACCAGCTCAAGGAGGCTTCATTGATAGATTGAAGATCATTTCCATTTTTGGATTTTCTGCATTGTTACACTCTAAACACAGTTCATAACCTTTATTTGGCCGAAGAAAGCTCAAGGAAGTTTATTCTACCCTTTGTTTTCTCAAATCCAGCAAGAAAAGCTCAATCTCAGGTTTGAATCTTATTGCTACTCTTTTGCATTTTTGAGATATAATGCCTTGTTTTATGTTGTAAGTGCTTAGTCTAAGGTGTTTGAAGTGTTTATAGGCTTGGTGTTGCATTAAATCTTGTTTCACAAGTTTGTGGTACAATCTTGTATGGACCGGTTTGCTTTGTTCATTGATTGTTTGTGAGAGCTAATGGCATGTTCGGGTTCCTCTCGTTTCGTAGTTCATCTTTGCTCTTTACACTTTGTGATTTCGTGAAGAATAGTTGGAGTTTTGAGGATTTGATTTTGTCTTGATTATGTTGAATGTTGATAGATACTTGCTCTGTTTTGCTGGTTTTTCGCAAGTCTCTTCATGTGCATGAGGTAGAAGATCATTAGGTGGCGTGTCATGAGTGGCTGGTGTGTGTTTTTGTCATGTAGTTATTTAAGTTGGTGATGTATCGATTGATACTATGGTCACATAATTTTGTTCATTTCATTTTTGTTTTTGGAAAAAATATAAAAAAAACTGATTTAAGTTGATGGTGGATTTATTGAGGTCCGCATGGGCCCAATCTCTTTTCTTTTTTTGCACCCCTGTTCCTGGGCCCAAGCATTCTGTGACTGATTTCTTGTGCTATATGAACCTCCTCTCTTGCTTTTGTTTTTTTATTTCTCATTTTATTGCTTGTTTTTCTTTTCAATTATTAAAAATTATTAGACTCATCTAAAAATCACCAAAATATTGTGTGGACTCCTTTTGATATTCTTGAATTTTCTATAATTTTATTTCTCATTTATTTTATTATTTTCTTGACCGAATTAATTGTTGACTTTTATTTCTTTATTTTAGCTTCTTTTATGCATGATCTGCCTTGTTGATTTTATAACTTGAGTTTGAGGATAGATTCTTAACATGTTGAGGATTGTTTGATATTTTCCCCTTAATTTTTAAGGTTCATTTGCTTATGTTTTAAGAGGTCTATTTGTGATAAAGCATATGAAACCCTAAGTGGACTTTGGCCATTTATTTGACCTTCTTTGCTTCTGATATTTGCCTTGTGGTTTTGGTATGTTGTTTCTAATTGATCAAAGTGTCTTCATGCTCATTTGTGGAATTTTTATGACTTGTTTCCATTTTATGTGAATTTTGTGTTCAACTTGACCTAGTTTTGATGTTTGTTGACTTATGCTTGCTTGTTAGGGTAGGAGGGAACTTGTGCCAGCTCATAGGGTTTGTTTAGTGTCTTTTAATATGTTGACATGTCCCTGGTCCTTGTATGAAGTTCACATCTTGATTGGAATTGTGTTACTTGTTCTTTAAGCTTCACACTTACATGAATGTTCACATCACTTCTCGCTTCTCCTTACTTCTCTTGTTTGACCCTGTATGAGTTTGTATGCTTTTATTGATGTTTGAATTCATTTATTAGGAACTCTACATCATGATAGGATTCTGACTTTGATGTTTAGGAAAGGTTTTTATCTTATGTGACACTTCTTATCTCATGTTTTGACCTTTTTCCTTTTATGATGACCTGTAATGCTTTGGTGTGACTTCTTGCTCCACTTTTTATATGATGTTGTATGTTTGATCTTGGCAGTTGAATGTGAATTTTGAATTCTGGTTGTGATGGTTTGATATGAACTTTTGCTTATTTCTAAACCATTTGATCCTAATTGCTTTCATCTTATCATTTGAATATGTTCCTAACCCTTTGTAGGTGCAATGGTAAGTGAAGTGTGGATGCTATTCACATTTCAAATATTTTTCTCCTCTTTTTTATGCTTTCATACTTGTCTTTGTGATGTGCCTTATGCCATCATTTGTATAATTTATTTCCATCCCCTTTAGAAACAACTTAGCTTCTTTAGAGAAGTAAGTTGTCTTCTAACTTCTCCTTCTCCTCTTCTTCTTTCTCTTTCTTTTCTTTCCTTCTTCTTCATTAGGATAGAATTCAAATCACACTAGTATAGGACTTCCATGCATGATAACTTTAGGATTAGTCCCCCTTAGTTCTTTTTCCTTTAGATCCTTTGTGTTTCTTTCTCTTCTCATCTTCATACAAAACCAAAAAACATCTAATAATAATTGAGGTGACCTTCCCTTTGTCATACTCTCAAAGAAAATCTTAAAAAACATTTCTTCGTTTAATTCACAAAAACACTTAATAATATCATAAAAGTTAGTGAATTCAAACCCTAATCTTAGGAAACAAGTTTGAGGATCTTCTTCATTCTTGGTGGACTTATTACTCATTCTATTTTGGGATGTGGTAATAGGGACACATTCCTTAGAAAAGGATTTCCCTTCACTTCCTCGTGCCACACTCCATAAAAAGCTCTTAAAAAACACAAACAAAGAATAAGCGTATCTCCTTCGGGACTTCTTTTCTCATCACCTTCACCCTCATCGTGCGAACTTTCTCCTACTTGTCACTTTGCAAGACGGTAACGCACTCGTCGTCCGAGCCTGCAACACTTGAGCATTGACATAAGCAGTTCAAGCCTTAAGACACAAACAATGTTTCCACCCCTAGTTAGGGGAACTACGTCGACTCTGATCCTCATATCCTGATGTGGTACGTAGGCAGCGGGGTAGGGCCCGTTCGAGCACTCTTTTATATTCCCTATATTTTCCCCCTTTATTTTATTTTATCCAGATCTAGTTCCTTTTCTTTTGCAGCAACTTTCATTTTTTTTCACCTTTTGAAACAGTTTCTTTGCAAGCGTGGATCCCGTCGAGTACGACAGACGATCCGGGGTGCTAATATCTTCCCAGGTCGTAACCGACTCCCGAAATCAGATTCTTTGGTTTGCATGATCTGTGTCCTTCCTTTTCTTTTCATTGGTTTGTGCAGCATTACCATTCCCGTTCCCTCGGGATAAAAATGCCTGGCTGGAGACTCTACCTTTTTTCCGCGCCACTTTCGCGTTTGTACCAGGATGGAAATCTAGGGAGCGACAGTTCTTTAAAATGATCCTCGTATGGATGTATACAAAGTCTTAAGTTTGAAAATATTTTGAAAGTGGGGTGTGAATAAGAGTTTTTGAAAGATGTGAGCAAGTAATTAAGTGCGACCTACCCTAGACTGGTCTTTCATGTTTCTTTATTTCCTTTCAAGGCTAATAATGTCCTTACTATTAAGGAGTAAGTAGTCATCACCTTGGATGTGTTAAGGGACGGGCATATGGTTATCGTATGGTCAATGAAGGTAACTTGTAGGGGTGTCTTTAGCAATTCGTAGGGACTATCATCATTTATTCGTAGGGACAATATCATTATTCTGTAGGCAACCTCGAAGTGACTTATGATCTTTTGAATCTGTAGGGACTTGATGATTTATCTGTGAATGGACTTTGCCTAAGACACCCCCATTTTCGAGGGACTTAACCATATTAAGGCAACCAAGAGGGGAAACCCTAAAAAGTGCAGATGGCGATCGTAGAATGACCGACTTACGTGTGTGAGTGTCATTTTCAAATATTTATCTTGAATATTAATTTTTTAAGTCCAATTTATTCAATTAAATCTTTTCACACCCTAGATTACTAACCATGCAAATAAATATAAAATAAATGGCAGAAATTAAAAAGGCAGGAGGTAAATATCCTAAGCTATCACAAAGCTTTGGGGCAGTTACAAAATAATAAGGCAGAAAATAACCTAAATTATTACATTGGAGGAACATTGACATAATAAAGCGAACGATAAATGAATAACATAAAAATGAGTGAAATCAGGGTTAAGTTTTATTAAAAAAGTTTTAGGATTAAACATTATAATAATAAAAAAAACTTTAAGGGTTTATATAAAAAATAAGGATTTATGAAAAATAGGTTTAGGTTTATAAAAACATTAGGGTTTTACAAAAAAGGTTTTATAAAAAAATAGGTTTAAAAACATTAAGGGTTTTTTTTAAAAATTGAAAATATATAATCAGTTTATATTAACAACCTAATACTTGAATAAATTTAAAGAAAATAAATTATGAAAATAAATTAAATTTAAAAAAACATTTAAAGGTTGATTAAGGTTTTAAAAAATTTTAAGGTTTTAATTAGGGTTAACTATGGTTAAAAGATAAATTAAGGTATTAATTAAAATAAATAAAAAGAAATAAGTAAAAGAAAAGAACCAAAATGCTGGAGGGAGGGATTTGAACCCTTGACCTTACACTCCAAGCTTCAACCTCTTGCCACCAGGCTGTGTGCGCAGCTAGTAAATATCCTGGACAAAACACATAATATATTAAGTTTACAAAGAAAACAAAGTATTAAAAAAAGAAGGGGAAACCTGGGATCGAACCCAAAACCCTTGTCTCATATGTGTGCGCCCTGGACACTAGGCTACTAATATATCTGTGTCAACATAGTAACAATAATATTATATAAAAGAAAACCAAATTTGCAAATAGAAAACACGCGCGCTGAGGTCTCCTTCAACCTCTAGACCTACGTTTTTTCCTGCGAGTTTAGCTACAACATTTCCTGTGAATTTGGTTTTTCGTAGGGAAACCTACGTTTCTTCAAACATCATGAAACTTGCAAAATCACGAAACCCTAACTATGGCGTTTGATGAATGAGGCCATGAATCTCCAATCTAATTGTCTAAAAAGCTTAAACACATTGAAATAAGTCAGGTTAGATGATCAAAATCAATAAAAAACACACAAATTCATGGAATCGATAAATGCAAATATGGCATGAACAAGGATTCGGCTTATGCAATTCTTGAAGCTTTCAACGAATATGATGATCAAGACACGTTCTAAACACCTCCAAGAAACTATCTCAACCTTCAAATGTGTTAGAAAAGGCTTGAATTGGTGTAACCAAATTTGAATTTTATGAGTTTTTTTTGGAACTTTTAAAGTGGTCTCCCTTCTCAATTTTTTCGTCCCTTGGCAAATGGTCTCATTGTATGTTTATAGGTGAATGATTTTTGGTCAAATCTCGGGCCTTGATAGTATGGATTTGTGTTGCTTGATTATGAAGAAAACTCCTAACTAATTTTGTCAAAAAATCAAATATTCATATACTAATTTGGTCTTGCATGATTTTGAATGATTTCCAACCACCTGAAATGCAAAATCTTTGATCCAAAAATAAGTATGAGATCAAATATTTGATTTTCATATTTGATTTCTATTAAAATTGAATTTTAATAACTAAAATCCAAAATAATATAAAAAAATGATAAAAATCAGAATAATTGACCATTGGGTCGTGCATGTCCTCATCTTTAAGTTTGGGTTGCAATATTATGGGCCTATTTGACAAAATCTTAATTTAGACCCTTTTTGCTTCATATACCCCTTGAAAATTTCCCAACTTTGACAATGCATAACTTCCTCAATTTTAATTCCATGGAGGTGTTTTAGGACTTTTTAGAAATATTAGTGTCCTCTAATCAACCCTTTTGTTCCCTTGTCCATATCATTTACCATTTTCAAATTATGAGCTTTAGAAAAAGTTGACTTTTTGTTGACTTTCAAAAAGACCTATAATGTTTTGGCTCATACCTTCCAAATGAAGCATTTTTGGACTTGGCTTGTGAGACACAAAGTTATGGTTGGTCAAAGTTCAGTTGACTTTTACTATGAAAACCCTAATTTAGCAACTTCTGATTCTTGATGATTCTGAGGTTTCCTTGATGAATCATGATCAACCCTTGATAAAATGATGAATTTAGCCTCCTAATATTGATGTTGACCAAAAATATTGAAGTTTGACTGTAATACCCTGCATTTTAGTTAACGCTCCGGATAATATTAATTAAGATTAATAATTAGTATTATCTGAAGCAGAGGCTTTATTAAATATTCAGCTCAGAGACATTTTTGGATATTCTCAAATTGAACCTATTAATATTATTAATTGAGAGATATAATTTGTTTGGTTAATAAGGAAAATAAGTTAAGTATTATAAAAAGAAAAAGAAAAGAGAGAAAGTTAGGAAGAGAATTGGAAAGAAAGAAAATAAAGGATGAGAAAGAAAAGGAGGAGAAGGAAAAGGAAAAGAGAAAACCTAGAGCTTCAATCCATCATTCTCCATCATCCGTCCGTCGAATCTGCTCATTCTTTTCGTCAATCTTCAACTCTCGAGGTGGGTTCTTACTTAGAAGCTTTTATCTTTGATTTTGGTTGAGTTTTAGAGATTTTGTGGGTTAGGGTTTTATTGGAAAATCTAAGAAATTGAAAGTTTAACGGTTAAAACTCGATTAAAACTTAACTATAATACTCACATTATGTCTATGATCATGTTTGGCTATGTTTTTCTGTATTGGTTGATGTTTGGAGTTGAGTTGGGCTTGGAAGAGTTGTTTCCCATAAGCCTGGAATTTCCTGAACTGGTATAGCTCGCTCAGCAAGCAGTTCCTCGCTCAGCAAGAAATCCAGAAGATTTTTCTCTCAGTGAGCTGAGGGCTCACTCAGCGAGACCTGTAGGTTTCAATTTTGGTATTTAATTCATAACTTTTGATCCGGGTATCCTATTTTAGCGTTCCATATATCGATTTGAAGCTAAAAACATGAACTATCTTTTGATGCCAAAAAAGTTTATTTTTAACCGACTTTTCCGATTAACCGTAATTATGTTAGTTGTGCAAGTTGTAAAAATATGCGATAATCGTGAGGATTGAATGGAAATAGAGACAATGAGATTAGTTTAATGATGATAATTAGACTAGAATATTAGAGTTATATGTTTGAAAGCTATATAACCAAAAGTATCAAGGATGAAGGAAGAGTTAGGAAATCTTACCATAAACCAATAGTGTGGCCTAGTATTGTAACTAGAAATTGTTAGATGGTATGACTTGTGAGATGTTTAGGTTCATCCTAGGTTGTTGTGAATCCATGATGCATTATACGCGGTATCCTCCGATAAGTCTTGAGATGGGTATTACACTGAGTCCCACGGGAAGCATCCGTAAAGGCTTGAGGTACTGTCAATAATGATAAGTCTTGAGGTGGGTATTACACTAAGTCCCACGGGAAGCAAATGATAAGTCTTGAGGTGGGTATTACAATGAGTCCCATGGGAAGCAAATGATAATTCTTGAGGTGGGTATTACACTGAGTCACACGAGAAGCAAATGATAAGTCTTGAGGTGGGTATTACACTGAGTCCCATGGGAAGCATGGTTTACGCTTGAGGTGGGTATTACATTGAGTGTTGCACTGAGTCCCATGAGGAGTAAAAGGTAATATCCTATCTAGTGATAGTAGGATTTGTAGAACTCTTGGACGTGGTTCCAACGAGAGTGACGTGTGTGAACTCAAGGTCATTTTCCTCGAATAAAGACTTGAGTTAGGTTTTGATAGAACCCTTAGAGCCGAAAGAACTCTAAGATAGGGAACCCACTGAGATGTTGTTATCTCACCCCACTTTTGTTGTTGCTTTTCAGGTTCCTATGCGGGTTTGATTTATGAGTGGAGCTATGCTCGAGATGTTTCAAGTGAAACTTAGTTTAGTCTTCCGCTGTGTATTTCTGTATCTTTGTACAATAATGGATATTGTATTGTTCTTAGCTTTTATTTTAGTATGATTTCCATGTCTTGTGCCATATTTGTATAGTTTTAGAATTGGACGAGAATGTGAATTATACTAGTAGGTATTTATGATGGTGTCAATACAAAAAATTAACATTGTATGATATTATTCTAGATATATATTATATGGGTGTTACAGTTGGTATCAGAGCAGGTCGTATCCTCGACCTAGCCTTGAAACAGCATAAGTAAATCTTTCCTGCCTCTTAAGTGTGTCTGGCCGACATGATTCTTAATATCATACTATGTAGTAATGGGTCTGATCAGCCTAGTGCTATGTATGTGGTAGGTAAGATCATGGTTGTGCGACCATGAGGACTCTAAAGTGTTGTCGTAACTTGTGCTGTGAGAGTAGATTCAATCCAAGAGTTAGCAAAGGGGGCTTTGGTCAGCTCAGTTGGAGTCTTCATAAGAGTTCTACTCCCTGTTGTCGCTCCCAGGATTTCCATCCTGGTACAAACGGGAAAGTGGCGCGGAAAAGAGGTAGAGTCACCAGCCAGGCCTTTTTATCCCGAAGGGGCGGGAATGGTAATGCTGCACAAACCAAAAGAAAAGAAAAGGAAGGACACAGGTCCTGCAAACCAAAGAAACTGAGTTCGGGAGTCGGTTACGACCTGGGAAGGTATTAGCACCCCAGATCGTTCGCCGTACCCGACGGGATCCACGCTTGCAAAGAAACTGTTTCAAAGGGTGAAGAAATGAAAGCTGCTGCAAAGAGAAAGAACTGAACTGAATAAAAGAAACGAAAAGGGAACTGAAAAATTAATGAAAAGAAAAACATGTAGGGAAAATAAAGATTGTGCTCGAACGGGCCCTACCCCGCCGCCTAAGTACCTCATCTGGACAATGAGGATCAGAGTCGCCGTAGTTCCCCTAACTAGGGGTGGAAAAGATTGCTTGTGAATTAAGGCTTGAACTGCCTATGTCAATGCTCAGGTGTTGCAGGCTCGGACGACGAGTGCGTAACCGTCTTGCAAAATGATAAGTAGGAGCAAGTTCGCGTACAGAGCGAAGGAGATGAGAAGAGAATTCTCGAAGGAGAGACGCTTATTGTTTGTTTGTTTGTGTTTTCCATGGAATATGCACTTGTCACTACATTCCAAGATGGAATAATAGAACAAGCACACTCAAGTAAGGAGAAGATCCCCAAAACTTGAATCCAGAGATTAGGGCTTAGGCTCACTAACTCATTGAATTTATTAAGTGTTTTTGTAATTTTGATGAAGAAGTGTTTTTTATGATTTTCTTGGTGAAAATGATATCCTGATCCGACTTGTACATCACAAGACAAGCTTGTACTATCCCAAGATGGGAAGACTACAAGTGTCTCATCGGATAAGGCTATTGCTCAAGATGTCAATTCATTCTTTATTAAGTGTCTTCTTAGGGTTTTGAGATGAGAAGAGAAGAGAAACCAAAGGATCACAAAGGTAAAAGTCTAATGGGGGACTAATGAATCCTAAAGTTATCATGCAAAGGTAATCCTGGGTTAGTGAGGTTTGAATTCTATCCTAATGAAGAAGAAGGAAAGAAGAAGAAGAAGAAGAAGAAGAAGATGATGAGGAGAAGAAGTAAGGCCTAAGCCCAACAATCACAAGAAAGAAAATAACTTGAAAGGAGAAGAGATGAGGATTGGAGATGTGGGAATCACATCCACACCTCTCACTTACCAGAGCCCCTGAAATGGATAGCGAACTGCAATAAGCATACAATGAAAATAAGAACATTTACGCAAACCAAAAATGACGATCACAAATCAATCACAATCAACAAAGTCAGTACCTAACCCTATAGGTGACCTAAAACAAAGACCAAGCAAACCTAATAGGATGGCATAAATGCCTTCCTCAAACTATGTTAGGAAGAGGGAATAATGAGGCACAAAACGCTACCTAAGAGACGAGACAACATACAAATACCAAAGTACATGAGAAAATTATGAAATTAAATTTCTAAAGTCAACCACCAGCAACAAACAATGCGTCAAAATATCTCACAAAAATTCACAACGAAACTCCACTAAATAATCACACAAAGTCGCTTAGGAACAAGTAACGAAAACGCACAAATACAACTTACAAAACTATGGATAAAATGGAATTAAAATAAGACAAAATTATTTTTAGGAGCTTTTATGAGTATATGGAATGATGCAAAAAGAACGAAATCAAAATAATGCTTGAGGTGGAAGAAACAAATTTTTCAAGATAATGCGTTATTTATGGAAATTGAACGAAAATAAAATAAAATAAAATTCGAAATAAAATTGAGAAATTAATTAAATCAGGAAATAAAAAATATGACAAAATTCTAAAATGAGTTATGAGACTACAAATATTTTTTATGGAATTTTTTAATGAGTTTTAGTATTTTAAATGGATTAAAATGAAACCGATATGAAAAATGAAATTAAAAAAAAAAAGAAAAAAGGAGGGGTGTATCTAGCAGTAAAACAATTAAGAAAAAGAAGAATGGGCCAGGAGGGGGGTGGCGAAATCAATGGGTAAGGCCCAAACGCAGAAACATGAAGGAGAGTGTATGGTGAGGAGGCGGTCAACGCGGTTGACCTCCTGGGATGCGTTGATCTGAAGTCTTGAAATGGTATTCTCATCCAACGGTAGAAAACACATGGAACATGATAATACGGTGGAGGCACAAGCATGGAAGCGAATGAAGAGGTCCTACCGGACGGTGACAAGTGTCACCGCCGGTGTGGACAAAATCAAAGAAAATCCACTATCCTTATCTTCTTATCTCATTGATTTCTTCAATTCTCTTAATAATTATTTTAATAAACTTAACAACTTCTATTATAATTTACAAAACAAAATCAGATGAATATCCTCTTCTTCTTCGTGACGCTCCTTCTTCTTTCTCCTATCCCCGCGCACCGCCGGAGCATCGCTGGCCTCCAATCTTCACAATCTCCAAAACTTCAAACACAAACTCCCCTTAACTCTTCCATCTTAACACGAATCCGAAGCCTAAATCCTCAAAATCCTAATCAAGCGAATGGATATAAGCAACAGAAGCAAAGACAAACACCTAACAGCATAACATCACAATCAAGTCTAAACAAAACATACATTGTGAAATCAGAACCACGTTGACATCGTTGCTACCGAAGAGGGACGGTGCTGCTGTCTCTTCAACATTACCGCGAGATTGATGACGTGTTAGCCTCCTATTTCGTTGATGAAGAGGCTTGCTCGAAGCTGCTGTTTGTTGATGCAGATCCAATTGATAACTCAACAATGATACTATTCGATGAAGAAAACAACGACGCAGAATCTCGTTTGATGCAAGAGCAGTGAATTCGATCCACTCGATTGCTCAACTCGAGAATGATGACGAATTTCTTTTACGGTTTCGAAGAGTGATGCAGAGTCATGGTTCTGGTTTTTGTCATAGCTCTATGAAGAAGATTGGATTAGTTACATTGTTTTTGGTGTGATATTGGTGATGAAGAAAGAATGTCATTCTTTATGTTATCAATGAGGGAGACGAATTCGTTCTCGAAGATGAATTCTGTGTTTCAATCACATATCCATTGAGTTTTGGATCACGGTATTTACGTGCTTGCTTTCATGTAAACCTTGTTGTGTGCGTGTGTATCTCATATGTGCAGGATAGGAATTGGCAAGTCCACGTGTGACTTTGGAAATAAGTTGCCTTCCATTTTTTTCATTTTTTTTTGGTATAGAAATAGAAATGGGCCTAATGAGGAATAAAAATGGACTTAGAAAGAGAAGTGGATTTTGATATAATAATTAGACAAATGGTTTTAAAAAAATAAAAAGATTTAGTAATATTTTATGGAAAAAAACAAAAATGGATTATATAGGATAGTAATTGGAAATGGTTTAGTTGAAGAGGGAATGATTTAATCGAAAAAATGGATACTATTTGAATAATGTGATTTAGAAATTGAGAAAGAAACTGGATTAAATGGATTAAAATAATATTTGTGACTGGATAAGAATAAAAAGAGGTTGTAGGCAAAATGAATATTGGAAATTGATAATGAATAGATCGGGTACTGGAATGGCTTAATAAAGAAACGTGCGAATTGGTATTTAGGTGGATATAGAATGAATCGGCTACCATCAAGACGCACACAACCACAAAACCTTGAATTTTCAACTCAAAAATCAAACTTCTCGCGAACCATTGTTTGAATACCAGATAACTTTCGCACACCACACAGCTTAACACCGAATACGCATTGCCTGAGAAATAACCCCTGAAGCGTGCAACTTGCAATCTCTTGATAGTTTGACCAAGAATATGTTAAACGTTCATCTGAAATCACTTCCAGCTTATGCAATGTTATGTATGTTGTGCTTCGTACTTCTATGCTAATAATGCAATGAAAAAATATGAAAATGATATGCTAAATGTTATGAAAAAGTGAGGGCAAATTTTGGGTGTTACAGCTGCCCCTATTCAAGCAACTGTTAATCTGAAAAGGACGATAGCATCGGCTGTCGGCCATTCGAGATGAACTGTGGTTGAATACCAAAAATAACCATGAAATTTGCACTCTGCTGGAGAAGATAAGAGATGGGAAATAAACCCATCCAAATGAAGAAAGTAACCCCCAAAACAAAATCTGCGTAGGTTGTAGTAACACGGAGCGGACGAGCTATCTCCAAACTAAACTGCTATACCAGATGGAGGGGTAACTTAGACAGACGAGTCTTCCTCGAAATAACCCTGTTACGTCAGGTGAGAAGTAATTAGGACAGACGAGCCCTCTTCACAAATCTTGCGTAGATATGGGATGCTTAAGACATACGAGTCTTCTTCAGGAAAACTGTTACGCCAGGACCAGTAAACATTTTGACGTTTAATTCCACCGTCAGGACTTCAAACCTCTTCAACACAGACGAGCTCTCTCCAAACTAAACCGCTATACCAGATGGAAGGGTAACTTTGACAGACGGGTCTTCCTCGAAATAACCCTGTTACGTCAGGTGAGAAGTAATTAGGACAGACGAGCCCTCTTCACAAATCTTGCGTAGATATGGGATGCTTAAGACAGACGAGTCTTCTTCAGGAAAACTGTTACGCCAGGACCAGTAAACATTTTGACGTTTAATTCCACCGTCAGGACTTCAAACCTCTTCAACACAGACGAGTATTGGATAAGATCAAGCGATCTGCTAAGGAAATGGTATCGAGCGATCCATCCACAATAAGTCCGTTGACACGGGACGACGCGATCAATACAAGATTAGTTAATTTGAGAAGAGAGTAACAACTCTGCATGGGAATATCATCTAGTGACATCTTGCACTTTCTGGACTAGTTGACTTCTTAAAGATCAATCCAAGAGGATTTTACAGAAGACATGACATCCAAAATGCCCAAGTGTCTTCAAACTCTTTAGAGATTCGTCGAATCTTGACATAATTGCCCCAGACTGCATAGACCGTGAAAGAATTTGTCACACGAGGATTCCTAAAAAACCTCGTATCACTGCGAAATACCGTGCCCTGTAAGCACAAAGATATGCACACCTGCCCCGGGCAGAAGTGAACCAAGTATGGTTGAACTTTGATATGATTTTGAAATTTCTTTATTTTTATGACAGACTCACTGGGTATCAACTCAAGGGTTGAAGAAATGAAGACTATGATATCAACTCAAGGGTCGTAAGAAACAGATATATCGACTCAAGGGTCGAGGAGAACACAACAACAACTCGAGGGTTGAGGAATAAAGCGACAACAACCTCGACTCGAGGGTCGAAATAAAAATAGCAACATCGACTCGAGGGTCGAGGAAATGAAGGCAGTGGTATTGACTCGAGGGTCGGGGAAAATAAAGCAACATCAACTCGAGGGTTGAGGAAATGATAGCAACAATATCAACTCGAGGGTCAAGGACAACAAAGCAACATCAACTCGAGGGTTGAGGAAACAAGATGACAATATCGACTCGAGGGTCGAGGAAAATAAAACAACATCAACTCGAGGGTTGAGGGAACGAAGGAAGCAATATCGACTCAAGGGTCGAGAAATAGAAGCGATGATATCGACTCGAGGGTCGAAGCAAACACCAATATCGACTCAAGGGTCGA
The DNA here is from genome assembly GCA_963966055.1 of Lathyrus aphaca. Taxonomy (NCBI): domain Eukaryota; kingdom Viridiplantae; phylum Streptophyta; class Magnoliopsida; order Fabales; family Fabaceae; genus Lathyrus; species Lathyrus aphaca. The sequence goes on from OZ014520.1 coordinate 410,822,194, forward strand.
AGAATACCAAAGCGAAGATTGCCATGCTCAACTGAAGTGAGAGGCTGAACGCATATAAATGCCAAATAGTCATAGTTGAAGAGATGCCAACAAAGATTGGACTTTAACCATGAAGATGCTAATGACTATTGGACTTTAATCGTGTATGATGATCAGATGAAGTAACCATAACGACTGAGGAGAAATTCTCTGATTAGGAAAACACGCTTCCCGCACCCTACTGGGATCAATCATCAGACATTCATTCTAGGAACGGCCTTGCATACCGTAAGATTATCTCAAGAGGATTTTACAGAAAACATAGCATCTGAAATGCTTCAGTGTTTTCAAACTCTTGAATATCTCGAAGTAACCACCTCAAACTATATGGTCCATGCAGGAACTTGCCCCAAGATCTCGCATCATCATGAGGTGTTCTGCCCTAGTATTCTGAACCTTGGGTAGGTGCATCTGATTAACCGTCTTCTAGAGATAGTAACTTCTAGTGTTTCTAGGGTGACCTGCCATAGTATGAACCTTGCTTTGGAGAAAACACCCATGCTAACTATTCTGTGAGAGATTTAAATCCCGAAGTGATTGCCCCAGTTTGGCTGGAATTTGATGAGATTGATCGACGTTATTGCCCCAAATTGGTTGAATTTAACCCAACGGGTTAGAAGAATCTTTATCTCATAGGAGTTTCTCGGAAAAAAAGTGCACTTTTTCCTGATTGTCCTTCGGAAGTTTCCGCCTTCTCAACTTGGCAAGATTAAGCTTCTATACTGAGGTTCCATACATGAACTTCTTTGATGCCAAACAAATGTATGCAAGCAGAAAATGCTTTATTCAGAGAATGATTATTTCAATGTAGCACGCATGTTAATCTTGAAGTTTTTATTGAAAGGATGTCGCAAACCTTTGTGAGCAACTCACTGGTTAAGATACAACATATATTTCTTTTTTTTTTTAAAGAAAACATGCACACGCAATACCAATAAGGATCTCTTAGCATAACTCGTAGGAGTCAGGAACACTATCTTGTGGTAGTACACTCTCGAATTAACCCTGTTTCAGTTAGGACTTTTAAGGGTTGTATCGTGGCTTGGCTCACGGTTATAGAAACAAAGATATAGGCTCAAAGTTAATATGTGCCCCCCATCTTTGTGATGTCCTTCCATTCCTATGTTCATCTAGTTTTCACAAGTACTCACCTCTCAAAATTGTTTTGTGATGGTTGAGGAACCAATGACACTAACAGTTTAAGTACCACTGCGGTTGTTGGAGTAATAGTCACCCCTATTGTCTTTTGTGCCTGTATCACACGACTGCTCTTGCTTAAGGATCTTTCTTGTGTAATCCTTTTCGTCTTTTTGCTTTCACTTTTTGTTTATCCCTGACTTTTGCCTGGACTGATCCCTTTTGAATTTTTTTAATTTGAAGTCCAGCAGGATGCCCTAATTTTTGCCTAAATCACTTGTTTTCGATTTTTTTGACTTAGCGGGCTTTTCATATTATTTTCTTTCTTTTTTTTCAAACAAATCGTGTGACACAGGTTTGTCTTGATTGCTTTGTAAGGGTTGTGATTGTCTCACTTCCAGTTGATGAGGGATAAACATTTTGGTTTGCGGTCTTTAGACCTCTTGATTTGGTACAATGAAATGTTAAGGATCCTCAGATACACTCCTTTATGAAAGCATGAACACCTGGTCCAACTAGTTGACACCTACCCTGCCCCGGGTTAAATGTAAGGGTTTTTTCATGTGAAAAGAAACTCATACTTCAAGGCTCAAAGGGGTTAGCGAGTGTTTATCTCCCTTATATCTCCGGTGTTTAGGATTTGAAACAAAGCCTGTACATCATCAACAAGGTCTTATTCAAGAGCACACAATTGGAGATTTTTGCGTTTTCATTTCTTCATCCTCCATCATTGAGTTTAAGAACAACAGTTGGTATTGCAATGCACACACACACAATTATAAGTAAAATACGAATGCATTACTTCAAGAAAAACATGTGCATTTCATTAATTAACATTCAAAAAGCAAATAAATTTCATGCAAGCATACAAATGTTCAAACAAACAGATAAAAGCTACACATGAAAATGCAGTAAAGAAAACTGAGCAATGCCATTGTTGAGGAGACTTGACTCCGTATGGACCTGTTGATCTTGAATACTTTCAGTAGTCAGCAGCCTTTTCCTGATGGAATTTGCAGTCTTCAATCAAATGGCCATGTGCCCAGAATCATACTTCCTTCCCAATTGTTATGACCTTAAGCTTTCGACGTTCAAACAATGACACGTGACGTCTGAAGAAAAGTAACACTGAGATGAAGTTGACACATAAGTTTGCTCGGAAAGACCTGACGATCTTCTGCCTACGTATCATCCATTGACCCAAGACCAATAAAGAATCAGAGCGACGTAGTTCCCCTTAATAGGGATGAAAATGAGGTACATAAACTAACCATCCTCATAGACGCTCTTCAAAATCAAACTGAGAATCACCTTCACACATATCCTCAGTAATTTCCTCCATAACATGAGCTGATGAACCCACATGACCAAGCGAAGAATTGTTAACTTGAATGCCTTGAGGCATCACTAAAATCGAACCAGACTCAATCAAATCCTGAACCTTATCCCTGAGAGGCTTGCATTCTTCAGCTGAATGTCCGGGTGCGTTGCCATGGAAACCACATCGAACACTAGGATCAAAACTTGGTGGGTATGGAAAAGGCACTGGACCTGGTTTCTTCGGCACTATCAATCCACTATCGATCAGGCATGTAAGTATCTGACTGTATGGCACTGGAAATGGATTAAAATACCTTTTTGTCCTCTTAGTGTAGTAACGACGCCTTTGCGGAGTATGCTGCTGTTGGCATGGTAGTTGTTGATATTGAGGAGGTTCACTATTAACTGACATCTGACATACAAATTCAGAATGCTGCTGACTCTGAGCAGTTGAGATGCATAGGTACTGAGGATCTTCCCAGATTGCATCAATCACATCCTTTCCTTGGGAACTCACAAAAGATTCATTCTCTTCAGCTGAACTATCTGAAATGCCTTGGATCTTTCCCATCTTGATAAAGCTCTCAATGCGTTCTCCAACTATCACCAAGTCCGAGAAACTTGAAGTTCCACTGCCACTCAACCTCTCCAAGTACGGTCCCTGCAAGGTCTCTATGAAAAGATCAACCAATTCTCTATCTGATAGCGGGGGTTGCACCCGAGAAGCTACTTCTCTCCACCTCTAGGCATACTCTCTGAAAGATTCATCGTCTCCTTGGGATAAAACTTGCAAATCCATGCGGCTAAGAGCTCTGTCAAGACTGTAGTCATACTGCTTCACAAATGCATTGTCAAGGTCTGACCATGACTGGATACAGCTGCTATCTAACTGCGTGTACCAACTCGATGGTGCCTCACTCAGACTGTATTGAAAGCAATGAATCATCAATTTGTCATTATGCTCATATGAGGTCATCCTTCTGCAAAATTTCACTAAATGTTGTCTTGGACAACTATCCCCTTTGTACTTTTCAAACTTCGGTACCTTGAACTCTGGAGGTATTACAAGGCTGTGTACCAGACACATGTTCGCAACACTTAGATCAATGACATTACGACTTTGAAGGGCTTTAATCTCATCCTCCAACACACGGAATCTTTCCTCCCTCTCCACAACTCGTGGATCTTGGATTCTCACCACAGGGATTGCCTCTTGGGAACCTGGCATAGTGAAAGAAAAACTGTGATAATCTGCAGCATCAACAGAAGAAGAATGTCCACTTCGGGCGACCTGACGCTCTCGAACATCTAGGTTCTCAACAGGGATCTGTGCAGGTTGAGCTTGAGCGGTATTGCGGCCATCTTGCCTTGCCAAAGTTGTCATAGCCTCTAAAAGTTGGTCCCACTGATCTCTTGTCAACCCAACACTTGTAAATTGGCTTTACTCTCCAGGGTCCATGATTTGTCCAAGAGTTACTTCAAATCTGATACAAGAGTTGGGATCTCAACTGTAGATGGTGAACAAAGAACAAATGAGCCCTGCCTGTAGAACAGAAATGCAATGTAAATGCTATGAGATGCCATGTTCGGTTATTTCCGAAGAATCTATCTGCTTTGATCCACATTTTAGTACAGAAAATCCAACAGCATAATTCAAATATGAGATCCTCGGAAATAACTAAAAATGTATGCTAAAATGCTATGATGGAATGTATGCAACTGGAAAGTGATCGAGAACTGGTGTCTGTCTGGATACGGAACACTGAGCTGAGAACCAAGTATCTTGTGATGTATGTCCTCTGAATAATAACCATCTGATAAGAACTCAAAACCAAGGATCAAGAACTCCAGGAATATAATAACCGGACCAAAACATAAGATCACACTAATGATGCAGGGTATGTTGAGGTCAAGGGGTCCTGCAAACCTGTAAACCCCTCCCAATCTCACGGGTGTGCTCCGGGTCAAACATCATGGACACTCAAAGCCGAATAGCAATAATACGTTCACCATCTCCAAGTAATGGCTCATGACCAAACCAGGGAATCGATTTAGCATTATGTACTACTCAGGGAGGCCTCAGCGTGAGTCCGGGAAAACAAGGTCACCTATGTAAGTTCCGGGTGGGCCCTCGGGTGCGAATGGGTTTGCCACACAATGTGGTATGCCACTGTCACCACTAGAGAGGGATGTTTCCACAAGGTTCTCAACGACCGGTCCCCAGCTGCACATAACTATCAAGGTTATGAAATGAAAGAGGAAGATCCCCAAATCAAAACATTTCCAAGACGGTCGCAAATCTGGGCGTGGAACTCACTACTACCCCCATGACAAGATCTCATGAGGACAAAGTGGAACCAATCTAAGTCCTAAGGTGCACTCGAGCCTTGGCAATGAGCTCATCTCACAGTAACAATATCCCCCAAGTCCCACCAAACAGAAAATCCAGTCCAAACAGTCCAGTATAATATATGATGCATGAATATAAGTACTGAAAAGTGTAAATAAAGATGTAAATAAACTGTAAATAAACAACAGTAAAGTAAACACGCAACATCAAACAATCAACACCCAAAGAAACAGAAACATGCAAGCGCTAGGAGAGACTCTCAAGGGAACCAGAGATAATCTGGTTAGGAAGTCCCCAGCAGATTCGCCAGCTGTCGCTCCCCGGATTTCCATCCTGGTACAAACGCGAAAGTGGCGGGGAAAAGAGGTAGAGTCGCCAGCCAGGCATTTTTATCCCGAAGGGGAGGGAATGGTAATGCTGCACAAACCATAAGAAAAGAAAAGGAAGGACACGGGTCCTGCAAACCAAAGAAACTGAGTTCGGGAGTCGGTTACGACCTGGGAAAGTATTAGCACCTCAGATCGTCCTCCGTACCCGACGGGATCCACGCTTGCAAAGAAACTGTTTCAAAGGGTGAAGAAATGAAAGCTGCTGCAAAGAGAAAGAACTGAACTGAATAAAAGAAATGAAAAGGGAACTGAAAAAGTAATGAAAAGAAAAAAAATGTAGGGAAAATAAAGATTGTGCTCGAACGGGCCCTACCCCGCTGCCTACGTACCTCATCTGGACAATGAGGATCAGAGTCGCCGGAGTTCCCCTAACTAGGGGTGGAAAAGATTGCTTGTGAATTAAGGCTTGAACTGCCTATGTCAATGCTCAGGTGTTGCAGGCTCGTACGACGAGTGCGTAACCGTCTTGCAAAATGACAAGTAGGAGCAAGTTCGCGTACAGAGCGAAGGAGATGAGAAGAGAATTCCCGAAGGAGAGACGCTTATTGTTTGTTTGTGTTTTTTAGAAGCTTTTAGGTGTGTGTCACAAGGAAGTGAACTCAAGCTCTTTTCCATGGAATGTGCACTTGTCACTACATTCCAAGATGGAATAATAGAACAAGCACACTCAAGTAAGGAGAAGATCCCCAAAACTTGAATCCAGAGATTAGGGCTTAGGCTCACTAACTCATTGAATTTATTAAGTGTTTTTGTAATTTTGATGAAGATGTGTTTTTTATGATTTTCTTGGTGAAGATGATATCCTGATCCGACTTGTACATCACAAGACAAGCTTGTACTATCCCAAGATGGGAAGACTACAAGTGTCTCATGGGATAAGGCTATTGCTCAAGATGTCAATTCATTCTTTATTAAGTGTCTTCTTAGGGTTTTGAGATGAGAAGAGAAGAGAAACCAAAGGATCACAAAGGTAAAAGTCTAATGGGGGACTAATGAATCCTAAAGTTATCATGCAAAGGTAATCCTGGGTTAGTGAGATTTGAATTCTATCCTAATGAAGAAGAAGGAAAGAAAAGAAGAAGAAGAAGATGAGGAGAAGAAGTAAGGCCTAAGCCCAACAATCACAAGTAAGAAAATAACTTGAAAGGAGAAGAGATGAGGATTGGAGATGTGGGAATCACATCCACACCTCTCACTTACCAGAGCCCCTGAAATGGTTAGCGAACCGCAATAAGCATACAATGAAAATAAGAACATTTACGCAAACCAAAAATGACAATCACAAATCAATCACAATCAACAAAGTCAGTACCTAACCCTATAGGTAACCTAAAACAAAGACCAAGCAAACCTAATAGGATGGTATAAATGCCTTCCTCAAACTATGTTAGGAAGAGGGAATAAGGAGGTACAAAACGCTACCTAAGAGACGAGACAACAAACAAATACCAAAGGACATGAGAAAATTATGAAATTAAATTTCTAAAGTCAACCACCAGCAACAAACAATGCGTCAAAATTTCTCACAAAAATTCACAACTAAACTCCACTAAATAATCGCACAAAGTCGCTTAGGAACAAGTAACGGAAACGTAATAATACGACTTACAAAACTATGGATAAAATGGAATTAAAAATAAGACAAAATTATTTTTAGGAGCTTTTCTGAGTATATGGAATGATACAAAAAGAACGGAATCAAAATAATGCTTGAGGTGGAAGAAACAAAATTTTCAAGATAATGCGTTATTTATGGAAATTGAACGAAAAGAAAATAAAAGAAAATTCGAAATAAAATTGAGAAATTAATTAAATCAAGAAATAAAAAATATGACAAAATTCTAAAATGAGTTATAAGACTAAAAATATTTTTTATGGAATTTTTTAATGGGTTTTAGTATTTTAAATGGATTAAAATGAAACCGATATGAAAAATGAAATTAAAAAAAACAAGAAAAATGGAAGGGGTGTATCTAGCAGTAAAACAGTTAAGAAAAAGAAGAATGGGCCAGGAGGGGGTGGCGAAATCAATGGGTAAGGCCCAAACGCATAAGCATGAAGGAGAGTGTATGGTGAGGAGGCGGTCAACGCGGTTGACCTCCTAGGATGCGTTGATCTGAAGTCTTGCAATGGTATTCTCATCCAACGGTAGAAAACGCAGGGAACATGATAATACGGTGGAGGCACAAGCATGGAAGCGAATGAAGAGGTCCTACCAGACGGTGACAAGTGTCACCGCCGGTGTGGACAAAATCAAAGAAAATCCACTATCCTTATCTTCTTATCTCATTGATTTCTTCAATTCTCTTAATAATTATTTTAATAAACTTAACAACTATTATAATTTACAAAACAAAATCAGATGAATATCCTCTTCTTCTTCGTGACGCTCCTTCTTCTTTCTCCTTTCCCCGCGCACCGCCGGAGCATCGTCGGCCTTCAATCTTCACAATCTCCAAAATTTCAAACAAAAACTCCCCTTAACTCTTCCATCTTAACACGAATCTGAAGCCTAAATCCTCAAAATCCTAATCAAGCGAATGGATCTAAGCAACAGAAGCAAAGACAAACACCTAACAGCATAACATCACAATCAAGTCTAAACAAAACATACCTTGTGAAATCAGAACCACGTTGACATCGTTGCTACCAAAGAGGGACGGTGCTGCTGTCTATTCAACATTACCGCGAGATTGATGACGCGTTCGCCTCCTATGCCGTTAATGAAGAAGCTTGCTCGAATCTGCTATTTGTTGATGCAAATCCAATTGATAACTCAACAATGACGCTATTCGATGAAGAAAACAACGACGCGGAATCTCGGTTGATGCAAGAGCAGCGAATTCGATCCGCTCGATTGCTCAGCTCGAGAATGATGACGAATTTCTTTTACGGTTTCGAAGAGTGATGCGGAGCCATGGTTCTGGTTTTTGTCATAGCTCTATGAAGAAGATTTGATCAGTTACGTTGTTTTTGGTGTGATATTGGTGATGAAGAAAGAATTCCATTCTTTATGTTATCAATGAGGGAGACGAATTTGTTCTCGAAGATGAATTATGACTTTTTTGTGATGAAGAAGAGTGTTCAGTTTTTGTGGTGAGAAGATATGAATTATGTCCGTCTCTCATGAAGAATTGAGATCTCTTGTTTGGTTGGATGAAGACGAGTGAGGAGAAATTTTGTTACTGCTTTCTTTCCGGTGTGATGATGGAATGAATAATTGGTTTTGATTCATTATGATGCATAAGAAAGAACTCAATTTTGTTGTTGATGAAGATGATGATGGGTGAAGTGTGAAATCGGTTATGGTGTGAGTGAATGCTGAAATTCTGTTATGGTGTGAAGAGTGTGAATTTCGGGATTTCGATTTTTTTTTTGACTTTTTTCTCCTCATTCTGTTAACTCCTCCTTTTTTCTATTTTTCTTCAATTTTTTGCTTATGGATTTTTCTGTTAGTTTCTAGATGGATTGGGCTTTGCGTTTCAATCAGATATCCATTGCGTTTTGGATCACGGTATTTACGTGCTTGCTTTCATGTAAACCTTTTTGTGTGTGTGTGTATCTCATATGTGCAGGATAGGAATTGGCAAGTCCACGTGTGACTTTGGAAATAAGTTGCCTTCCATTTTTTCATTTTTTTTTGGGTATAGAAATAGAAATGGGCCTAATGAGGAATAAAAATGGACTTAGAAAGAGAAGTGGATTTTGATATAATAATTAGACAAATGGTTTTAAAAAAATAAAAAGATTTAGTAATATTTTATGGAAAAAAACAAAAATGGATTATATAGGATAGTAATTGGAAATGGTTTAATTGAAGAGGGAATGATTTAATCGAAAAAATGGATACTATTTGAATAATGTGATTTAGAAATTGAGAAAGAAACTGGATTAAACGGATTAAAATAATATTTGTGACTGGATAAGAATAAAAAGAGGTTGTAGGCAAAATGAATATTGGAAATTGATAATGAATAGATCGGGTACTGGAATGGCTTAATAAAGAAACATGCGAATTGGTATTTAGGTGGATACAGAATGAATCGGCTACCATCAAGACGCACACAACCACAAAACCTTGAATTTTCTACTCAAAAATCAAACTTCTCGCGAACCACTGTTTGAATACCAGATAACTTTCGCACACCACACAGCTTAACACCGAATACGCATTGCCTGAGAAATAACCCCTGAAGCATGCAACTTGCAATCTCTTGATAGTTTGACCAAGAATAGGTTAAACGTTCATCTGAAATCACTGCCAGCTTATGCAATGTTATGTATGTTATGCTTCATATTTCTATGCTAATAATGCAATGAAAAAATATGAAAATGATATGCTAAATGTTATGAAAAAGAGAGGGCAAATTTTGGGTGTTACACCTGTAACATGGAGTTACAGAGTAGTATGTTGTTCGAGAAATCCTTTGGAATGATAGTGACTGAAAGTTACAAGTATCTACAGGATGAGTGGTCGGTGTCCCACAGAATAAGTGAAGTCATTGGTGGATTTATGTTGGTAACTAATATGGATAAAAGTGTTGAGAAGTTTCATTTCACGAGAAGAGAGGATGTTTATGGAACGTGTGACTTAAGGGTCTGGAATGAGTTAATTGTTAGTGTTTTGGACCTAAGATCGTAGTGTCATCTTGGATGAGCGAGGGTACTTCAAGGAATGTATTTGGATAATACCTTGCATATGGATAGGAGTTACGAGTAAAGAATGTTCATTTTCTTTTATGAACCTAAAGTTGTGGCAAAAAGTGGGAAGAAACACGAGGATGTGGTTACATGTTTCAAGTGTGACAAGTATACCCCGAACAGAAGATAGAAGACTAGAGTTGTATATCCGGCTACGAAGGAAGTTACAAGTTTAGAGTAATACATCAAGATGTTATATTTTAGTAAGGGGTCATTTTGGAAATGTTGAATTACCTAAGGAATGGTATAAGGTATAATGCAGGAGAGAGAGTAAGCCTTATTCAGTATCGTGAAGAGCATTTGGTATGGACCGGATGAAGTTGTGTTAAGTGTTAGAGTAAGCACATTGGTTTCGGGAGAACTCTAGTAAGATGAATTATGTTTGGGTGTGAGGAGATTATTGCAGAGCATGAAGTTGATACGGTATGGAAATGGTCTTAGCAGCACAATATGAGAAAGTGATAACGGAAGGTATGTTAGACAAGTGTACAGTGGAATTGTTAAGTTATTGTTAAGACTAATGTTGAGAAGTGTAAGAAAAGATGGTTCACTCATTAAGGATCTGGTGGTATGATTACTTTTGTGTGGAATCGTCGTTTAGTATGGTCGTAACTTTTGGATGTGATTGGAATAAGTTTGAGAGGTTGGGTAACAATGAAGACCAGAAGTTCGCTTCTGCGTTGAGTAATCAGATTGTCCTCTGGATAGTACCCGGTTACCAAATTGTGTTTATAAACCTCTTACAACTACTAGAAGTGAAAGATCATACTGAGTGATCCATTACCCTCCTGGTAGTGACCGGTTACCGTTGTTAAGTTTTAGAAAATTGGATTTTTCTAAGATGCATACATTTGGATTTGAGTGTCCGGGTGGAGCGTTCTTGTTACCAATGGGAAGTTATGGAGACTTTCTATATGATGACCAGTAGGGGGTAAAGGAACCTTGGTTGTTATGTAAGCATAGACAGTAAGGTTCTTCAGAAGAGTGCTTTGCCTCAGTCTTCAAGAGTAAGAGAAAACCTCTGTGTTTATGAATAATCAAAGTATTTAGATTATGCCCTTGACGAGATTAAGAATGTTATTGTTGATACTAATTCTTACAAGGAATTAGAGAGAGAGTGGACAAGGTTGTATACTAGAAATAAGAACTCCTTTGTTTTGCTTTGTTTTACCCGATAAGGATTGTGTATTGGATTTTGTTTACGGACGAACCAAACATTAGCTTGTAGCTAAAACCCTTTGATGTTGTCCTTGTCAATTCCTACTAGCGTCATTGTAAGAATGGGATCAGACTATTCCGTTGAGTATTCGTGTTGTGACCGTAACAGAATGGTAGTTCTACTTCTTCGTTTGTTAGAGAGTATAATCTGTAAGTTGTGCCCGTTTATGTTATCTTATGTTGTGGATGGTGAATGATTGTTGCACCTATTTAGAGACCGCAAGTGAGAATCATATTACAAGTCAGTGTGGACTAGATTGGTAATTTTGAGTTGGATTACTTGTTAGCAAGAGGAACGAGTTTAGTTGTGTTCGATCGTTTAGCCTGGGATAGGTAATCGATTAACACGCGACTTTTATGGAGAATTTAGAGAATCGTTCTTTCTGAACTGTAAGTCCATTTTAGTTTCCGTGTCAAGCGTTTGTGAACAAAGTATTGGACTTTCCTTTGAGCATGTTTGGTAAACAGTAAATGATTTTAATGATAAGTTTTTGTGTGCTCCTAAAAGGTGAGTAAGTGGAATTTTGTATGCAAAAGGAAAGTATTATGGAAACCTGCAAGTGTACTAAGAATAATTTGAGTTTGATATTAGTGACTCACTGGTTATTGTAAGTTTGTGGCGTTACTGCGTTGTTACTGATGGAGACCTTGTGTCAACGGAAACCTTGAGTGAATGGGATTTTTTAAAGAGAATTAATATGGAGCACAGTAACCATGGTCGGATTGGTTCAGTTTAATAGGATGAATTGTTTCGAGTTTAGAATGGAATTGGAATTATATTGATTATGATTGCAGCAGTACAACCCTGTATCTTTGTTATTGGAGAGTTTGGACCGATGTTATTAATTATGTAGTAGACAAGTGAGTTGTTCTATAATTGCATGTTCATAAGTTCTTATTCTATTAGTTGGTGAGAGCTCCGATTGATAAGCGTTTTCTTCGATGACTATCAATACTTGGTATTGCTTGAGAATTCGTGGTATCTCCACTGTTAGGATTTGGAAGCATAGTGGAGGGGGAATGATAAAAGAGTTCAGTCAGATTATGAGAATTTGAAGAGAATTATTTTATAAGTGCTGAAGTGAGAGAATCTTGTTCTAAGTGGGTTGTCTATGGTAAGATACCAAAAGAGCGAAGTTTCCGATGTAAATGGTTACCGTTTGACGTAAGACCAAGTGGAATTGGTAATGAACTCGTTTGACAAACTTTTGAAATGGCTTTAGTGATCGAAGGATTGTAATAAGGGTTCATTGGAAATGAAATGTGGTTATGTTTTCACCAAGGCATCTTGTAGAGATTGTCAAGTGTTGAATGTTCCGGAATGAAGTCGGAGTGTTATGTTTTGTGTTGTGATAACAATCATGTTGATAGTTGTTTTCTCTGTTTTGGATGTTTTGGGTCATTTTGAGGAGTCCTATCCGTAGCTGATTTTGTTTTGATGTTTTTGCTAAGTTCGCCCCGCGACCAGGGTTCACGCCGCGAACTGAGTACTAACTTTATGTGTTGTGATTCAATGAAAAGAATTAGATCATTATGTCATCTTCGAATGAGGAATGAGACTAAGTGTTCGGCATGAAACAACAGATAAGTTACGGAAATAGTAACTTGAAAGTTAACCCGATATTGGAAACGCGCGTATGAGTAAGGACGCGAGGTTGGATTTTGTTGAGAAACGAGGATTTGAGCCGCGAAGTCAAATTGGAATTTGAGTATGTCTATGTAAGAGAATTAAGGATAAGTATGGATCTAAGACAGTGATGTAAACTGTTTTTGTGGATGAGTAAAGGAAATTCGAGGACAAATTTCAATTCAAGGAGGGGAGGATGTAATACCCCGCATTTTAGTTAAAGCTCCGGATAATATTTATTAAGATTAATTAGTATTATCTGAAGCAGAGGCTTTATTAAATATTCATCTCAGAGACATTTTTGGATACTCTCAAATTGGACCCATTAATATTATTAATTGAGAGATATAATTTGTTTGGTTAATAAGGAAAATAAGTTAAGTATTATAAAAAGAAAAAGAAAAGAGAGAAAGTTAGGAAGAGAATTGGAAAGAAAGAAAATAAAGGAAGAGAAAGAAAAGGAGGAGAAGGAAAAGGAAAAGAGAAAACCTAGAGCTTCAATCCATCATTCTCCATCATCCGTCCGTCGAATCGGCTCATTTTTTCCGTCAATCTTCAACTCTCGAGGTGGGTTCTTAGTTAGAAGCTTTTATCTTTAATTTTGGTTGAGTTTTAGAGATTTTGTGGGTTAGGGTTTTATTGGAAAATCTAAGAAATTGAAAGTTTAACGGTTAAAATTTGATTAAAACTTAACTATAATACTCACATTATGTCTATGATCATGTTTGGCTATGTTTTTCTGTATTGGTTGATGTTTGGAGTTGAGTTGGGCTTGGAAGAGTTGTTTCCCGTAAGCCTGGAATTTCCTGAACTGGTATAGCTCGCTCAGCAAGCAGTTCCTCGCTCATCGAGAAATCCATAAGATTTTTCGCTCAGCGAGACCTGTAGGTTTCAATTTTGGTATTTAATTCATAACTTTTGATCCGTGTATCCGTTTTTAGCGTTCTACATATCGATTCGAAGCTAAAAACATGAACTATCTTTTGATGCCGAAAAATTTTATTTTTACCCAACTTTATTCGACTTTTCTGATTAACCGTAATTATGTTAGTTAAGGAATTGTGGTAATTATGTTAGTTGTGCAAGTTGTGAAAATATGCGATAATCGTGAGGATTGAATGGAAATAGAGACAATGAGATTAGTTTAATGATGATATTTAGACTAGAATATTAGAGTTATATGTTTGAAAGCTATATAACCAAAAGTATCAAGGATGGAGGAAGAGTTAGGAAATCTTACCATAAACCAATAGTGTGGCCTAGTATTGTAACTAGAAATTGTTAGATGGTATGTGTAAACACCCCAAATTTGCCCTCACTAAGTTCACACCATGGCTTGTGATCTTTCATATTTGCATTAGTTCAGGCATATCATATCATATTGCATTTTTTGCTGCACTGCATTAGTTCAAGTTCATTTGCATCTAGGGTTTGTGATCTGAGCAATCCAAGATCCTTCTGAGCCACTCCAAAGGTCTTCAATCATCTCAAGAGGGTCCATGTATGTTCAATCATTATATTTTATCCTCCAAAGATCAAGAAGGTCAAAGAATCACAAGAACTGGCAAAGAATGGAAGCTGAGCTATGGTTTAACTGCACAGATGACCTAAAATTAGGGTTTTGGTTTCAGAGGCCATAACTCCAAAGTTTTTGGTCATTCTTGTTTCTATTGGTCTCAATATGTTATAAGGATCATACATATCAAGTTTGATGAAGAAATTCATTGTGGAAGTCATTTGATCACTGGGTAACTTCCTGAGCAAGTCATAGCAAAATCAAGGCATCTGAGGCCCCCCAACATGGAACCAAAGTGGATTTTTCATCAAATTGAAGTTATATGGTCTTTATTTGATCATTGAAGTGTTTATAAGTTCATAAATTTGAAGAAAAGTGAGCTAAACCAAAAGTTGCCAAAAATGGAAATGACTTGTAATGTAAACTTTCCATTTTGGGAAAGTTTTTCAACCTCCTCTTTCTCAACTAAAAATGCTTCAAATGAAAAATTGTTGGTCATGAAAGTTGTAGATTGGATCATTCCCTTTCCAAAAAGTACAAGAACAAGATCTAATTCATTTTGGAACTCAAGTTATGGCTTTTCAAAGTTGCCAAAAATCACATAATTTCAAGTTTCATGCCAAAGAGGGATTTTTGCAAATTCAAGTTCTAAACACTTTCAAGACCTCTAAATTATTTCTTTGCATCATTACAACATATTGCAACTTGTCAAAATCAGAATTGCACAAAATTCACAAAGATTCATGCCTTGGATCACAAGCTTCAATAAACCATTTTCCATAAAATTCAAAAAAAGGGAATTCTTGCAAGAATGATTTCCAAGGGTTGGTATGACTTCTAATTGGTCTCAAAGCATCATAATAGCATCATGTAACACTTCATGACCTGAATTCAGCTTGGAATGAGACATGACCATGACCAAAAATTTCAAAATGCAACAAGTTGTGAAAATGCAAAACATGTGACATCTCACCATCCATCCACTTCTGATCACTCTAAATCATCCCATGGCCATCCTTGAAGACAGCTGAACTCAGAGCAGCCCTAAGATAGCTTCTGTCATGGCCCATGCTTGAAGTACACCAACTATTTACTTTTTGGCCAATTGCTCCATACCATTCCCACAGTGCATGTCAAGTCTTCTGACCCATTCCAATAGTTTAGGGATTGTA
Organism: Lathyrus aphaca; assembly: GCA_963966055.1. Taxonomy (NCBI): domain Eukaryota; kingdom Viridiplantae; phylum Streptophyta; class Magnoliopsida; order Fabales; family Fabaceae; genus Lathyrus; species Lathyrus aphaca. The sequence goes on from OZ014520.1 coordinate 410,837,663, forward strand.
TAAGGATCATAAAACAAGCCTCACACAAGCTCAGACCCCATACACAATCAGATTGCACAAAACTTGCAAAAACCTTCCCTTCTTCGATTCTCTCAAACCAGCCATCAAACTTCAAATTTTTCTTCACAAACAAGTCACACATCATCCATAGAACAAGAATCAACCATTAAAATAGCCTGAAACATGATGCATGATGCATTATATGCAGTATCCTCCGATAAGTCTTGAGTAAGTCTTGAGGTGGGTATTACATTGAGTCCCACGGGAAGCATCCGTAAAGGCTTGAGGTATCGTCGGTAATGATAAGTCTTGAGGTGGGTATTACACTGAGTCCCACGGGAAGCAAATAATAAGTCTTGAGGTGGGTATTACACTGAGTCCCACAAGAAGCAAATGATAAGTCTTGAGGTGGTTATTACACTGAGTCCCACGGGAAGCAAATGATAAGTCTTGAGGTGGGTATTACACTGAGTCCCACGGGAAGCATGGTTTACGCTTGAGGTAGGTATTACGTTGAGTTCCACGTGAAGTGTCGAGAATGTTATATGGATATTCCATCTTGTTTTGTTTCCTTGTAGAGAAGTGACCTTAGGCTTGAGATGGGTGTTACACAGAGTCCCATGAGGAGTAAAAGGTAATATCCTAGCTAGTGATAGTAGGATTTATAGAACTCTTGGATGTGGCTCCAACGAGAGTGAGGTGTGTGAACTCAAGGTCGTTTTCCTCGAATAAAGACTTGAGTTAGGTTGTGATAGAACCCTTAGAGCCGAGAGAACTCTAAGATAGGGAACCCACTGAAATGTTGTTATCTCACCCCACTATTGTTGTTGCTTTTCAGGTTCCTATGCATGTTTGATTTACGAGTGGAGCTATGCTCGAGATGTTTCAAGTGAAGCTTAGTTTAGTCTTCCGTTGTGTATTTCTGTATCTTTGTACAATAATGGATATTGTATTTTTCTTAGCTTTCATTTTAGTATGATTTACATGTCTTGTTCCATATTTGTATAGTTTTAGAATTGGACGAGAATGTGAATTATACTAGTAGGTATTTATGATGGTGTCAGTACCAAAAATTAACACTATATGATATTATTCTAGATATATATTTATATGGGTGTTACATTGACTTTGAGTTGACCACAGTTGACCTCCGTTGACTTTTTGAGCAAGTTAACTGATTTTTAGGTATCTGAGCATCTAACTGACCAAACTTCTTGGGAAAACTTTGAAACTTGACATGAGGATTCTTTAAGGTATATAGGATGTTATGAAGTCCACTTGAGGCCTTGTAAATCCATTTTTCTTGGGTAAACTTAAAACCCTAGTTCTAAGATCCATTGTTCAGGAGGAGGCTTTGTCTGGTGAAATCCTTCAATCCTTTTGACCAATTGAGAATCTTGTGACTATTAAGAGACCTCTTGAGACACATGGTCTTGAATATGGGAGGACAAATTTTAGGGTACAACAGATCCAATGGTTTCTGAGAGAGTCAATTTTGTTGACCTGAGTCTTTGTGTGATGCGCCCTTGGGTTTGTTGTTATTCCCACCCCATTTTTTGCCTGGTTCCTAATTTCAATGTATTTGGGCTTCTTTTCACACCCTGGGTCTTTTATTTCCATTTTCATTTTATTTTTATATCATTTCCATTTTGGATTTTTAAAAATGGTTATATGTCCATTAAAATTCCAAAAAAAATTTACAAATGATCTTCACCATTTTATAAAATTTTACCAAATTTTATTTTCTATTTTCATTTTATTTTGGTCCCTGAATAACATTTACACCCCATTCTTTTTGTCTCATTCAGAGGACATGTTGAAGCTTTGGAATGTATTTTTGTTCAATTTTAAGGTCACTTTGTGTATCGTTTTGAGTCCTTTCTTTGAGCTTAATCCCTTGAAACCCTAGATTGACATTGGATGACCTTTTGAGTAAGCTTAATGTGAAACTTTGGGATATTTTTTAGGGTAATGTTTGATTCTGATTGGTGAACTTTAACACTTAATTCCATATTTTTTTCATGACCATGACCATTTGTTTGATGCCTTGTTTCTCAAGTAAAATTTCATGCTTCTTTCATCCCTCTTTCTAATCTAGTTTTGGGTAAGGCATTTATGCCATTCATTAGGGGTCTCTTGTTTGGTTCCACATAGTACCATTAGACATTTATAAGCCCCTTTTGTTCAATTATAGGTCCTAAATTTGAATTTTTTGGTGTTTCTTTACTTACAAGTTTCATATTGTTCATGTATGCTTATTTAACCTACTTCTCCACCTTCATTCACATTTGGTCATTCTCAACATATAATGTGATTGTTATTGTCATTCCATGACTTTCCTATACACTTCATAAGATGTTCAATTCTGAATTTATATCATCTCATCCCTTTCAAAGTCCATTCACTTCATATGCTAATCTTTTGAACATACTTGCTTCAAAGTCAAGTTTTCTTCTCCTCTAACCCTAACATGACTTCTTCTTGTTCTATTGAGAGTAGTTTGGGCTTCTAATCTTCATATCAACATACCTCTTAGGTTCTGACTTTTATAATTGAGATTCATCTTTTCTTGTTCATGTTTGGCTTGTGTTCCAAGTTAAGTCTCTTCTTATGAAACAACTTGTTCAGTCTCCCTCACTTCCTCTCCATGTAAACTCTTACACTTGAGTATCCATTATCTTGCTTTGTTTACTCATTCACATGCCTTTCAAGACACTTGTAATTGATTTTAGGTTCTGACTTTTACCTTTAACCATGATTTAGTCCATGTTATTAGTGCATAATCATTCCATCTTCTCCATCTAATTTCACCTTAAGCTTCCTTGGTGTTTAGTGTCTAGTTTGGGCATAGTTTGATGTTGTTTTATCTTATAATATTAGAACACATCCTTAGGGTTTTGATACTGAATTTAGAGGCCTTTTATCATTTAGGATCCATCTTCCTTAGGGTTTAGTATTAGGGAACCCTTAGTCTCATTTTAGGCTTTGTTTGATCATTACTTTGCGTTTTATTTCATTGTGCTTTCAATATGCACTTGTTTTTCTAATATTTGTTTTTTAGGGGGTTATGGTAAGTAGTGTGTGTGGGAAGGTATCCCACATAAAACTTCTTCCTTCATCTCTTTATACTTTCAAGTTGTGATTTCCTTAGAACATTGTACTTTGCTCGCATAACTTCATCACTCCCCTCTTTAGAAACAACTTAGCTTCTCTTGAGAAGTAAGTTGTCTTCTAGTTTCTTTTCTTCTCTTCTTCTTATCTTTATCCTTCATTCCTTTCTTTTCTTTCCTTCTTCTTCATTAGGTTAGAATTGAAACCATATTGACCTAGGTTCATCCATGCATGACAACTCTAAGGATTATTAGTCCCCCTTTAGACTTTTACCTTTGGTTCTCCTTTGTTCTTCTTTCTCATCTTCAAACAAAAAGATAAAAAAAACCTTAATAATGGTTGAAGTAGCCTTATGTGTATGGACTTATTCTATGGGGCACTTGCATCTATCCCATCTTAGGGTAATGTAAGCTTGTCTAGCATGATATACAAGTCTAATCATGAGGTTACATTCACAAAGAAAAGCTTAAAAATCACTTCTTCATTTCAAAAGGCAAAACACCTAATAAAGGCCAATAGGGTAGTGTTCTTGAGCCCTAATATTTGGAACCAAGTCTTGGGGATCTTCTCCTTACTTGGATCTCTGAGGATTAGGACTCGAATACACTCACCTATGCAAACCTCAGAAGAAAAGTTGTTAAAAAACATTAAATAAATAGTAAACGTCTTTCCTGCGAGAATTCTTTTCTCATATCACTCAATCTAAAAGTAAGAACTTGATCCTACTTGTATTTTTTCAAGCTGGTAACACACTCATTCCAAATGAGCCTGCAACACCTGAGTATAGACATGAATAGTTCAAGCTTTAAAAAACACAAACAAATTCCATCCCTATTTAGGAAAACTACACCGACTCTGATTCTAATTTCCCATGAGATACGTAGGCAGTGGGGTAGGGCCCATTCGAGCACACTCTTTTTATTTTCCCAACATTTTTCCCGCATATTTTTCGTTCTCTTTTTTCGGTTCTCTCTCTCATTCCAGTACTAGTTAGCAGTTTTGTTCAGCAACAATTTTATTTCTCACCATTTGAAACAGTTTCTAGAAAGAGTGGATCCTTTCGGGTACGAAGAACGATCTAGGGTGCTAATACCTTCCAGTTTGTAACCGACTCCCGAACCCAGTCTCTTTGGTTCGCAAGACCTTGTTCTTTCCATTCTTTTCCTATTTGTGCAGCATTACCTTTCCCTTTCCTTGGGATAAACTTGTCTGGCTGGCGACTCTACCTTTTCAGCGCCACTTTTGCGTTTGTACTAGGATGAAAATCCCGGGAGCGACACTCACCAACTTCACCCTCATTTTATCAACACACTCTCATTTTCTCATTTTTCACTCCCAATCCACTCACTTTTTCTCTCATCTTCCAAAACCCTCACACAAATCTTCATCACCCAAAATTCATCAAGTTTTGCATTTAGACTTGTTGAATTTGAAGCAAAACCTCCATCATTTCATTAATTCTTGGATAATTGGGGAATTTTCTACTGTTTTGATTTTATATTCATCTCTTGGAAGTGCTTATTGGAAGGGATTATCAAGGTTTTCGTCAAATCACATTTATTTTTCGTGTTCTTGCGAGAAGAGCTTCAGATCTCTGGGTTTCTTATCAATTAAGATTTGATTTCACTTTGCAACAATTACCAAAGCAAGTCTCAACTTTGTAGGTTGGTTGAATCTAAAATCACTTATGGTTTTAACTTATTTTGCATTTTTGTCATGAATGTTCATTGTTTTTTGATGATCTTTGATGCATTGGTTGATTAGATTAATAGGTTTTAGGATCTTGATTATTGGTGATTTCAATTGGTGTAATTAGGTATAAATTACGTGCATAATTGATAGGCATTGCATTAAGAACTTATTTGAATAAGTTGCTGCTTAAATTGCCTTTGAAATGCAGATTTTTTGCTACTGACGTTGCCGTAACCGGTTACCACCTAATGCGTAAATGGTTACGGGTCTGTTTTCACGTATGTTTGGCCATTTAAAATGTTATAACCGGTTACCACCTAACAAGTAACTGGTTACCACTGAACCAAAATGAAAAATTCTTACATTTCTTGCTATTTTGATGTCCATTCCATCTCTAACCATCATAGATCATTAGGATATGATTTTAGGGAATTATTAGGGGGTTTTTGGTTACATGTTCATGCATGTTTGACTTCTCTTGACACATGTTCTTGTTCATTTCCAATATTGGACATAATTGATTATGTGTGCTCATGGTGTATTATGCATGTTATTTCCATGTTTGAACTTGATTGTTGGCATGCTAATACTTGATTAAAGTGTTGTTTCATGTTGTTCTCATGTTTGATACATGTTTGGATGCTCACGTGCATTAATTGGAAATGTTGCATAATGGTGTTAATTGCTCAATGTTGATGCATTACTCATGTTTTCTTGTCCACATTCTTGAATCATTGTGGATATATGATGCAATATTTGCATTGTTGTTTCATGATACATGTTCATGCTTGCATGTTGTTGAACATAAATTCATAGTTTGTTTAGACGCTCAAGTATTGATTATATGGTGCATTGATTGAAAGTATTTGTGAAAGATGTATTCATGCATACTTGTGATGTTTTTATATTCTTAGTCGATCATGATGCATTCATAGTGTTGCATGCTTGCTTGATACATATTCATACACTATTGTTTATGCATTCCTATGCTTACTTGATCCAATTCTGTAATGTCTTTTATGACTGCAATTTTGTTTGAGAGTTGTTAAATGTGAGCTTCCATATCTTGTTTTGAACTTTTAACACCTATTATCTTGTTGTTTGGTAGCTATACTAAGTTATTTTTATGATAGATGAATATTGTGATTAATTGTGTGCTGAAGCGCTGTCGTAGTTGCTGTTTTTTTTGTTTTTACCATTGTTTGGTTTGTATTTTGCATGATCATTTTGGGTCATATTATAGGTCATTTTGTATGTTGATTAACATCATTTCAGGGGTCATTTTATGATAGTTTTAGGACCTTTACATGTGCATTAGGATTCATTTAGTTGCATAAATTTCAACTATTCATTAGTTGAGATTGTTTGCATTTTCAACCCAAAGAGGTTGAGCTTGTTTGCGAGGCAAGCTTGTGTGTTGCGATGTTTATATTTGTGCATTCTTTTCCTAGATTATATCTCTCATTTCATTTCCCTTTTACTAATTCCACATTTTTCTTTTGATGCCATGAGAAGTAGGTTTGGGAGTTCGTGCCACTAGGCCAACAATTGTGGAAGTCCTCAAATGAGGCTCTATTTGTGATTTTTTATTTTTGTGCCAAAGACCTCAAGAGGCGTCACATTTCCTATTTTCCTGGAAAGTCCTCAAAGAAGGCATTGGGTAGAAGGAGAGTCCGCAATCGACTCCCTCTATTTCTAGTCCTAAGTCGTTCATAGCTCACATTTCGTGTTGATTCTTTGAACATATCTTACTCTTGTTATCGAATCGGTCAAGTGGAAAAAGGTTTTACGATCAAACCCCCACGCTCTGTCTTTAGCTCGCATCGGATGATGTTGATGCTTTATGTGATCCTATTCACATCCCCCATATTCTCCTCACCGTGATCCTCAATATCATTGGTTAAAAACATTTTTATTTCCCATAATTAGCTTGCCTCGATGATTGATATCATGGCTAAGCCTCCCTTGTATCCTACTTTGATTTTCCATATCATTGCTAGGTGCTAACGTCTTACTTCTCTTATCTTATCTTCTACTTCTTATCTCTTTTATGCTTTCCTAGGAACATCTACTTCAACTTAATTCACAATTAAGCTAGAAGTAGAATATAAGTAGATGCATATTCTAACTTGATTAAGTTAGATAGGATAAACACCTTAACATAGAATCAATGTTGCATGCTAACACTTAGGATAAAGGTCTAGTCTCCCATTAGATTTTTCTTTTACACTTTGAGTCATTTCTCATCTTCAAAGATAAGCAAAAAGACACATAAAGGAGGAAAGTGTGTATGGTGCACCACAAGCCTTAAGTACATTTGAATAGTGCTTGGTACACGTTTCATCTCGGAGCGATGTATCATGTACTCGATCTTATGTCATAATATTTAGCACTGTGCATACTCAAAACAAAAGCAATGAAGACATTTTTGTTTAAAAGACTTGAACCAAGTTTCAACCGTCTTTCTCTTCTCATATCATACTCTGATGTAGTCCTAATGACTTGTAAAATCCGTTCTACCACAAACAGGTAACGCCTGAGTCTCGACTCCGCGAGCGGAAAACCCTAACTGCTGGGATGCGAACATTGACACTATCAACATAAAAAACACAAATAAAAAATCGGTCACCTGTAGTGAGCCGAACTACAGCAGCTCTGATACTCATTGCGATGAGATATGTAGGCACAAACGCTATGCTTGCCGAGCAAAATTCCCGTTCTGGTTAGAACTACATTGATTCTGATTCTCATTACAAATGAGACACGTAAGGCTGGGATGCAATGTCCTCTCGAGTCAACTTCTTTCTTTCACCCCTTTGTTTCTCCTCGTTCTGTTTCCCGTTCTCTTTCATTCCAGTTAGCAGCAGATGGAGAATTCATATGACTACACCCTTTAAGTAGAACAATAAGTGTGGATCCCGTCGAGTACGATGTACGTGAAGGGGTTCTAATACCTTGTCTTTCCTTTCCCCTAGGTTTTCTTTGATCGTTTCCTTTCCTCTTTAGGATAAATAACGTTCGGTGGTGACTCTTCTGATCATTTTTTTGTCGGTTGTTTTTCGCATTGCGAAAACTGGAGACTCTGTTTGGGACTAGCTTTCCCTTATGTGATTCAACCCTAGAGCTTGTTTTATTTGTGTTCATAGGGTGTTTACTTTTACACACTTATCTGCTTTATTTATATGATTTATCGCATTTAGTTTATTGCATATCATTACTATTGCATATATGCTAGATTGCTTTGGTTTTATTTGGAGGGATGGGTTGTTCTGAGATATGGTCCCACGACACAGGCTCGAGTACACATATAGGATTAACATGGTATTATTTTGCTCCACATACTAATCAATATGATGATGTAATGTGAAATACCACAATTTAGACGAGGTTATTTTGAAAGAATTTTTCCCTGTGGGTTTCCACGATGGTATAACTATCTCTTCTGAGTTGTCGAATCTAAAGACCATTTCTTGAGAACTCAGTTGAGGCACTCCTCTAATGGAATGATAATGGCAGACCAGAAATAGAAAACCCATTATGTATCCTGCCCGAGGAACCAACGCTGGGAACTTTCCATAGGATTACCATTTTTTAGAGGGAATCAGTGGAGGCACTCCTTGATTGACGATAATATTGTACCCCGAGAATTGAATGTACTATTGCTTATCGAAAGTGCCATAAGCTGAGGAACTTTCATTCTAGAGCACACATGTGAGATGTGGTGGGGTTTACAAGTCTGCAAGAAACTTTGACCTTCAACCTATCTGGTTCTCTTATGAGTTGGATTTGTGACCTTGGTACTTATCAACCGATTTCGTTCAGCCATACTAGATATCAGTACAGAAATGTTCAGCATATATATGGATGGTCCTATGCCCATGCATTCATGACATCATACACATACTTGCATTCTAACCCACATGTTTATCCATTTTCAGGGATTACATTCTTTGCCTTGATTCCAGAGAGAGACTTTCTTTTTACAGACATGAAGCCCGCCCGGAAGAACAACATTTCGTACAAGTTCTTTGATGCAGAGTTGGATATGCTACATGGTATGATAATTGTGATTACACCTAACCATACAGGGAATTTAGGAAAGTGTACGATGGTATACTGAAGATGGTTCACAAACTCGCAGATTCTGATAGGAGCACCATTCACACTCTACTCCAGTTCTACGACCCACCTTTGAGGTGTTTCACATTCCCAGATTATCAGTTGGGGCCAACATTGGAAGACTATTATCTCATTCTGGGGACGCCTATCAAGAGCCAAATTACTTTCTATTCTGCCATGGTGAAACTAGATGCACTAAAGATATTTAAGGCTCTTTATTTGAGCAGGTCTGTAGTAATGGGCAGTCTCGCTACAAAGGGAAAGTTGACAGGGTTTGATTTGAGCGTTCTAGTGACTAAGGATGAAGAGTTTGTAACTGATAACAAATGAAGCATTGTGTATGTTGTTCTTGATCTGAGTGTTTACGGGATCATACTTTTCCCTAATGAAGAAGAGTTTGTGGATATTAATGCCATCTACATTTTTATTCAAAGGAACCATGTGTCTACCTTGCTAGGCGATCTCTACAACTCGGGTCATTACAAGAAGGAGAAGAAGCGAAGAGGTTTGGTGTGATGCTACTCTTATCTTTTGCATATGTGGTTTATGAGACGCTTACCGACCACTGGCGCATTTGTGACTACCAAATATTCTTTAAACTGGGCGAAGAGATTGATGGGGCTGAAGGCTAAAGATATAGTTTGGATCGACCATGTGCTGATTGGGAAAGATTTCATCCACAGTTTCGGGAGCAACCTCAATGTACCACTCATAGGGGTCAAAGGGTGTGTCAATTATAACCCTTCTCTCCTTAAACAAAAATTGGGATATGCTTTTTAGTGGACCCATCTATGGAACATGAAATCAGAAAATCTTTTTACTTTATGGTAGAAGGTAATGTGTTACTAGTGGAACAAGCTGCTGCTTCCTGGCGCAACATGCATAAAAAGGGAAAAGTCGTTATGGGTAGAAGTAACAACAAGACGTTTCTCAGTATAACGTAGAGATGGCAACAAAACCCATACCCACGGGTACCCACCCGAACCTGCCCCGAAGTTGACGGGGAAAACCCGCTTTGACTCTGTTTGGGTTTGGGTTTGGGTTTTCCCCGATTAAAAAATATGGGGACGGGTCGGGTAATGGGGACACTAGTACCCACCCCGAAGCCACCCCCGAACCCGCCCCATTTATTTTATTATGTACATTATTATTTAGTTTTGTTAATTTGTAATATTGAATATGTGGTCAATGTTTTGATATTTTGATTTTTATTAATTATCTAAAATATTTGAAATGTATGTATGCAATTTTTTGAGATTGTTTTATTTTATTATTTGTAATGTAATTTTATTTTGGAAAAATTAAATATTTCTATTAAAAAAATAACTTTACTAAATAGATAGTGGCGGGGCGGGGATACCCGAAACCAACCCAAACCCATTTTGGATGGGTTTGGGTTTTAATTCCCCATCCCTATTTGGGTTTGGGGCGGGGAACGGGGGCTGTCTGGAAATATGGGTTTGGGTTTGGGGGAGATAAAAACCGTCCCCGACCCGCCCCGTTGCCATAACGAATGGTTAAAGAAAAGGGTTGAGATCACTATTCTGCCTTTTCCTTTAGAGGAACCTTTGTACCCAATGGTGGTCGAACCACAATCATCTGTGAACATCGAAGAGTTTGCTAAGATGAAAGCGAAGAGAGATGAAATGCTAGCTCAGAATATGAGGTTGAGTATGGATTTGCTGGGGAAGTGCATGCGAAATGGGAGGTTGAATGGGGTGCCCAGGAGGCAGCCTGAGTATATGCCATTGCTAAAAGGAAGTACGCTGTTGACTCTGCTTATTTTGCAAAGACCGGTCTAGCTCTAGGAAATTCCACCAAGGAACATGTGCTGACTAGAAGGAAGTTAACAAGGAATGTTCAACTATTCGAGAGCATGAAGAGAAGGCAGGCTGTCTTCTGGCAAAGGAAGGAAAAGGAGGACAAAGCACAAGCCGAGGAGTGGGCAAAGGAATTTAAGAAAAAAGATAAGGAGATTGCTAAAGTCGTTGCTGATGGGGCATACTACAACCTCATGATTGGTTATTACCAAAAACAATTGAAAAGAGTCCAAGACGGGTATGCACAATTCAAATCCTCAGTTGAAGTGCAAAAGCCAGATCCAGATGTTGGACCAGCAAACTAGGGGAAAGTCAGGAATTATGTTGATTCAGCTGTTTGTATTCCATTTTTTTGTACGTTGCTTCGTCCTTAGAGATTACCATCAGACTTATTGGTGAATTCTCTTTTTGGATGTATTCCTGGTTTACTTTGTATTTCTTTTCAAATGAAATACTTATGTTTTTATAATTCCACACGTGTTTGTGTGTTATCAATATACAATGGGCATTTCTCCTCAGTTCATTCTCAATCCTTAGTACTTCGACAAATGTCACGCATGCTTCATACACACAATTGGCTTTATATTCTCAGCATTGTGTTTCAACAATATGTAACACATCCTTTGCACACACACACACACACACACTCAACATTGTATCTTGTTTGCTCAACAAGTATTGCACAAACCAGAATGTCTCTGTTTTCACCGTCTCGATGAACTGGAATCAAGGAAAAGATACCCTCAAAATGAGTGAACATGAAATTTGCATACATTTCATGCATTTCACTTTTGCATTTAACATACTTCATGGATTTCTTAACTTATCTTATCATTGTAGGTAGAATTGCAGAACTTCAACTTCACAGATATGCTACCCAACAAAATAAACATCAAGTAATAGAGGCTATGCAAGCTGAATTGGCAGAACTCAATATGCGTATGAATGAGTTCATGAAAGTGATGCAAGGGGTTGCTCTGGGGTAACAAGAGTTGAGGACAATTGTTCAGAGGCTCGAGACTCCAAACGTGGAGGTTCCAGAGGTGAATCTTGATGCATAAGGGGTTCTGACCAATGTTGCTAGTGTTGTGAATCCTGAAGGAGCTAGGGGGCCTCCCACTCCTGTTCCCATCCCTATTTGTTCCCAATCTGGATGATCATCAAGACGAACAATTATCGTTGCTGAACAAGAATATGGGAATCTACACTAGTGATGGTGTCGCTCCCACTAAATGAGGCTAGGTCAAATAGGGTACAAACGCGAACGGTCGGCGAAAGGAGGAAAAGAAAAGAGTCGCCAGCTAGGCCTTTTTATCCCGAAGGAAAGGTAATGCTGCATAAACCTAAGAAAGGATATGGATAAGACGGTTGCGAACCAGAGAGACTGAGAAAGGGGGTTGGTTACAACCTGGGAAGGTATTAGCACCCAGATTGTCCGTCGTACTCGACGGGATCCACGCTTAAAAGATTTGTGTTTTAAAGGGGTAGTGTCAGTGTAATTTGTGTACCAAAGATGGAAAGAATGCAAGTGTCAGTGTAAAAGAAATGTGAAATGTATGAGGGAAGTGTCAGTGTAAGAAAAGAGGATGAATTGCTCAAAACTGAGGCTAAAAGAATAATGCTGGAAATAGGGGGGATATACAGAGACTTTTGTTCAATAACTGTTAAGTTATGCCTACGTATCCTCTCGTGCAATGAGGAAGTCAGAACACCGTAGTTCGACCCAAAGAGACTGGAAGATGATTTGACTGATGAACTGCTTACTTGTCTATGCTCAAGTGTATGACCTGTCTGGCTCAGGTGCAAACTGTCTTGCATTAGACGGAAGAAGCAAGTTCTCGTTTGTGAGTGAATGAGATGAGAAAAGAATCCCGGAGGAGACGATTATCGTTTGTTTTTGTGTTTTCAATCTTTTATTGCTTTTTGAAGTTTGTCATAAGTTAATGAGCTTAAGCCTAAATCAAGGGTTAGTAAACGCATCACATCTTCCCTCTGATTAGGGGTAATGAGAATACTTTAAGTGTGAAGTCAGCATCTCACACTTAATCTCCCTGATGTAGGATTAAGATCATTAACCTACTTGTAATTATTTAGATGTTTTTGGTGTTTTTGTTTAGTGTTAAGTAATGAGTTTAAGCCATAATCAAGGATTTAATGGACTCATTACACCATCCTAATAGAAGGATAATAGATGAGAACATTTAAGCTGAGAAAGATTCCTCAACTTAATCCATGATTAGGGATTAACCTCATGACAAAACAAAGCCTTTATTAAATGGATTTTAGTTAATGATATGATGAAGAAATGAGTTTTATGGTTTGTAAGACAACTTGAGGAGGACTTGTCCATTAACACTAGGGTTAGTCCTTCTTAACCAATTAAGGAAGAATTAGAACCCTAATGCAAGGCCCAAGTTACAAGCTTGATGTCTTGATGATTATTAAGTGGATTGATTAAGGATTTAAACACATTAAGGGTTTAACACTTAGAATTAAAGTTATACACTCCATCCTAATAGAAGGATGCAGGCATAAGCTTAATCACAAAGCCTTAAAGCCTTTAGGATTTAGTCCTTAATTATGAGATGAGAGGAGAAGACACAAAAGATGACACAAAGGTAAAACTACATGGGGGACTAATCAAACCCTAATTATTATCATGCTTGGTTGTTCCTAGGGTTTGTGAGGCATAAGAGAGAAAGATCTTCAAAGAACCACCAAGAAGGAAGCAGATGAAAGGAGCAGGAAGCAAAGAGAAACAAAACAACTTGCTTCACTTAAGAAGACAAGTTGCTTGAAGAAAGAAAGGTAAGATGAACAAGAATGAGCAAGCTCAATCTAATACACATACAAAATGCAGCAAATTAATTATGAAAGAGATGAAAAGAGAATGTGAGAAGTGAAGGCAAATTCACTTCTCAAAGTAACTTACCACCTGAAAAGTTAGTAAAAGAAATGAAATGCAATGCAAATGAGATGAAATGGAATGATGCAAGACAAAGTCAGAAGCAAACACATGATGTTAATGATGCTAAGAGATGATACAAACATGATGCAAGGCAAGAGAATGATCAAACAAACATAAAGATGCAAATGAGACATGCTTAGAACCATAAACATACATGAAAAGTTATGAAATGCACATGACATACAACATGGAAAATGAAAGATGAAATGATCAAACATGATTCTAATATGTCCTAAGATGTCTTATGAATCAAATGAACGCACAAAATGTCATGGCAAGTCAATGGATGCAAGCAAATGAGAAATAGATGCAAAGGAAGGCACAAATTAGGGTTTATGATCAATACACAAAGCAAAATCCAAAGTCAGCAGCAAATGACATAATAAAAATTTGAAAATGGGATCAAAGGAACCCTAAACCTATACAAACTCACTGCCCAAAGGAGAGGATCCAACTCTTAACCTATTGAAAGTTATGAATTTCCTAAGATTGCTAGGGTTTTAAGGTACCTTGACAAGAAAAATGCTAAACAAATTGAAAATGCAAGATCAATTAAAACCAATTTTATCCTATAAACTACATGCTATACAAGATGCAATGCAAAAAGAATCATCATCCAACTCTCAATGGTTAGGCAGCAATGATTTTTTGAAGTTTGAAACAAAATATTGCCTTGAAATGAAATTAATTCCAAAGAAAATGATCAGAAGGCATAAAGAACAAAAAAGAAATTTGGTTTGAGAGTTGGACAATGTTTCAAAATGTTCCTAAATACAACATGAATATTTTTGTGATTTCTAAATACCTAAATGTATTTTTAATTAATTAATTCTCATTAACTAATTAAAAATAATCATTTAAATGATTTAAAAATAATTTTTAATGCAAAAAATAAAAATAAAAATATTTTTGTGTTCTAAAAATTCATGAAACCTTTGACAAAAATTTTCATAATTTTTTAATGATTTTTGCTATTTTTAAAAATTCGTACAAATTAAATATGAAACAAATGAAAATAAAATGAATTTAAATGAAAAAAAGGGAAAGTCAACTGATCTGAGGGCTGTGGTTCAAACCTAGGACGCGGGAATTGACCAGCGCGTGCATCTGGATGGCTATAATTCAAACTTCCCTAATTAAGTCATTAGCCCTAATCCTAACCCTAATCACTTTCAGATGACCGGAACAGTGTTCCGGTCATCTTCTCCGGCCAACCAAAATCCCAATCTCTCTCAAAACGCGTCAAAACCTCACCAAACTCTCCAGAATTAATCTATGCACATCACTAATCATAAACCCTAAAACAAACAACATTTATTTTTCGTGAATCAAAGGAAACAAGCAAAAACATTTTCACGGGCAAACTTTCAGACATTGAATACATGCTTGTTTCTGGCTCATTTTCAAAAATAAATAGATCCCCATGATCAGGGCAACATATAGAACAATATTCTAACAAGAAATCACAGTTCTGGAAAATTTGTTCATCATGTTACCTGAGATTGAGCTTTCAGTCCAAGAGCTTTCTGCTTGCCTCTTTGCCTCAAAATGATCCCAATGGTCCTCCTGATGAAGTTATGAAGCTTGGTTGGAGTTTAAAATGGTTGGTTTGTGAGTTTGCAGAAGTTCTGTTCAGGAGGGGGAAGGAATTGTGATTTAGTTTGAGTAGGTTTCAGGGATGAATGAGGGTATCGAAATGATCAGGGGAGTATGCTGAGTGATCCTATGGAGTTTGTTTTTATGTTTGATGCTTGTGTGAGGTGTTTCGAATGAAAATGCATAAGAGGTGAGTTTCTTGAACTATGGCTTATGAGATGTTTCAGGCTTGTGTGTGTGGTGTGTTATGCTGCATTTGGTCCACTTATCACAACTAGAGAGGTCAGAGAAGTTGGTGTGGCACAGGCTGATTCGTATGGGTCTTTTTGCAAAAAGTCCAAGTTAGGTGTACTTGAGGTATGGGCAAGTGTGAGGTTATGATATGGGCATGGCTTGGCTCAGATGAGTTTAGGGAGAACCATGGAATTTGATTAGAAGCAATGCAGCAAGTGGATTAGAGTTTATCATAGGTTTTGCAACTTTGTGACCTTTGGGCCCTTTTGAAGTTTCTTGATCCACAAGGCATGAACATGGGCAAAACTTTGATGCATTCTGATTCTTAGGCCTTGGTTTGTGTTTGTGCAAAGATTAGAAGTCACTTTGAGGTTTCATTTTGACTTGGCAAGTGGTTTTGCAACTTTTCCTCTTTGGTACATAACTTGAAATTATGTGATTTTTCCCAACTTTGACAAGCCATAACTTTTGATCCAAAATGAATTAGAATGAGTTCTTGTACTTTTTGAAAAGGGAATGATCCATTATACAACTTTCATGACCAAAGTTTTCTCATTTGAGGCATTTTTGAATCAAAAAGTGAAGGTTGAAAAAGTTTCCCAAAATGGCAAGTTTCCATTACAAGTCATTTTCCCAAAAAGGCAACTTTGCAAATGGCTTGAAATTCTTCAATTTTGTGAACTTCTAACATCTTTTATGATCAAATAAAGACCATACACAATCAAAATGATTGAGAACACCCTTTGGTTGGGTCATTGGGGGCCTCAGATGCCCTGATTTCACATTGACTTGCTCAAGAAGTCAACTCTTGATCAGATGACTTCCTCATGGAATTTCTTCATGAAAATTGATATGCATGATCCCTATACCATATAGAGACCAATAGAAACAAGAATGACCAAAAAATTTGGAGTTATGGCCTTTGAAACCAAAACCCTAATTCTAGGTCATCTGTGAAGTTAAACCTAGCTCTGCTTCCATGCCAATCTCAGTTCTTGTGATTCTTTGACTTTCTTGACTTTGTGGGGATATAATATGATGCTTGAATATACATGGACCCCTTTGAAGTGATTGAAGACCTTTGGAGTGGCTCAAATGGCTCAGGGATAGCTCAGATCACAAACCCTAGATGCAGATGACTTTGAACCAATGCAGTGAATTAAAAATGTGATATGAGATGCTATGATTGAACTCATGCATATGAAGAGATCACAAGCCATGGTGTGAATGGGTGAGGGAAAATTTGGGGTGTTTACAGCTGCCCCTATTCAAACATGAGTTAGCTGTGCAGGATGTAAGCAATGGCTTAACAGGCAAACAAGATAACTTGTGGTTGAATACCAAAGACAGTCCAAAATTTGCACTCACAGAATGAAGAAGAAAAGGGATATAGATTGTAAAGGAAAATAAAGTATAATTATAAAATGCGGGCGACGGAGGACGACCGTTGAGCAGAGGACGACTGCTGGGGGGAAGGATCATTGACGGGGACAACCGACATGCTGGGGAAAATGCGGGAAATAAAGCAATGACGGGGACGGCCGACAAGCTGGGGATATAAGAGATTATGATGGGGACGGCCATCAAGTTAAGCTATAAGACTCTCTGGGGATTATAGGTACAAATGAAATAAATGATGAGGTACGATCGTCAAAGGTGAAGGACGATCACCTAGCAGGGGACGGCTGCTTTGTTGGGGATAAGATGAGGGACGGTCATCTAAGGTGAAGGACGATCACCGGGCAAGGTACGGTTGCCAAAAGTATCGCGGCATAGGACGAATGCCGGATAAAAAAGTCGACGATGGGGACGGCCATCGGATAAGCATGATGAAGGACGATCATCAAGAGCTGAAGGACGATCACCTAGCAGGGTACGGCTGCTCTCAGGTTTTATCATGACATAGGACGAATGCCAGATAACAAGATCATCGATGGGGACGACCATCGGATAAAATGATGAAGGACGATCATCAAAGGGTGAAGGACGATCACCTAGCAGGGGACGGCTGCTTTGCATCACGACATAGGACAAATGCCGGATAGAAAAAGGGGTTCCAATAATGGAGACTCCGCTGGGGAAAGGATGAGGGACGGTCATCCGAAGGTGAAGGACAATCACCTGGCAGGGTACGGCTACCGAAAGTATCATGACATAGGACGAATGTCAACTAAAAAAGAAATAGTTCACTGGGATTTGCTGGGAAAAAGAAAACACGGACGAGTGTCTACATCCAAGAAATGAGAGGCATAAGTGTTTGGGTACTGTGTATAGTCTAAAGATGCAGACGAGCATCCTTAGGACTATGATACGGACGGGTATCAGTAAAAACAAACGCCTGACGCATGTTCAGAGATGATGATACGGACAAGTATCAACTGGTTAACAAGGAACACGGACGAGTGTTGATTCTGAGGGGACTCTTCTGGGGAATAGTAGACACAGACGAGTGTCTAAATTCAAGAAGACATAAGTGTCTGACACGGTGTATAGATTAAAGATGCGGACGAACATCCTTAAGACTATGATACGGACGGGTATCAGGTAGAAACAAACACTGACGCATGTTCAGAGATGATGATATGGACGAGTATCAACTAGTTAACAAAGAACACGGACGAGTGTCGAATCTGAAGGGATATAAGCGGTGTATACAAGATACGGACGAGTATCTGTATGAGTAAAACAGGAGTAATAAGTGGGACACGGACGAGTGTCTATCTTACTGGGGAGAGTATTACACGGACGAGTGTCAGAGAAAGTGTATTATAAACAAATATATGATTTACAAGGTGTTTAGGTAACTATGCTGGGGAATGGTGACACGGACGGGTGTCAAAGAATTGTGTATATATGTATCTGTAAGGTGAGTGCAAAGGGGATGCTTTGGCTTTCCGTTGGGGATATGACACGGACGAGTGTCAAGAAGTATCTGTAATATAAGTGGCCTGTTTGTAAAGAATGCTCGGGCGACTTTACTGGGGAATCATGACACGGACGGGTGCCAAAAGGAGTGTACATTGGTATTTATGAGTGTAAGGCAAAAGCCTTGGCTTTCTGCCGGGGAATCCGGGGAGTTTTCTCTGTATATCTGTGACGGATTGTCAGTATTCACAAGTGTTCAGTTCGACACATGGCTCATGATTATGCAATATGTTTGATTTTTGCTGTAATGCTCCGTATTAGACGGAATGCTACGCTCTGCGGGGAGAATATGATGCGAATGCTATGATTATGCAAAATGGTACTGATCCAGGATTCGGATCCCATTGCTGCGAAGATCTCTGGCTGATCTGCTTGAAGTGGACATCCCAGCTGGGGATGAGATCATTGGTAGATCTAGTATATATGACTCTTCTTGGGGAAATAGGTCACTGATAGACCTATCTTGGTAATAAGGGACCCAGCTGGGGTTTGTGGAAGCTTTCTCCACTCTGTTGTGGGATCTCCAGGCGTTGCTCTTCTGGATAGAGGCTGAAATTCTATGGGGAGATGGTTCCCTGGCTTTTTGTACTGGGCTGAGGAGGAAAAACAAATGGCAGCTCAGCTGGGGAGAAAGCACTTCAGGTGCTAAGACTGAGTAGATAATGATTTGCCAGCTTGCTGGGGTGAAGCTTCCATGCCCTATGTTGTGCTCTGAATACCTGCAATCCTGAAAAGACATAGAAACGCACAAGTAATCCCGAGGTATCCCTTACCGGATTCCATCACAGGAGTTTAGACACTCCCGGGAGTAAGTATATTTCCTGCAAGCACGTATTTTTAGAAGAGAAGCACCTGTATTTATGCAACTAGTATCTTAAAGACATCGGACATTCTTGCAAATGAAAATAAAATGTACGGGACGAAACATGACTGAAAATCTGATTTTATTAATTCGTGTGCCAGGAATTGGCAAGATACAATCATAGAAACAAATCCCCTAAAATGAGGAGATTGTTACAAATTGAAAAACAAAATGTGCTGGCAATGTTGACGACGCTTCAAGGAGCTCCCCTTTTGCTATGACTCGTATGACATTTGACATTCTTCTTATCTTGCTTTTTGAAGAAGGCTGATTCTGAACGAAGCTTGATTCTTTCGAAGCTCACCAAGTCGTAAGTGATACAGACGAATTCAGAATGCAGTTGTTCGCTTATTCCCTTATATTGCATGAATTGCCCTTTCGGGTTTTCAATCCATCGGGATACCCATTTTTGCCTGAGTTGTCCAAGGCGGCTTTTCAACTCAGCGGGTGTACATTTTTTATTTATTTTCCCTTATTTTTGCCCGAGTCTCTTATTCTGTTTTTGACTCGCCGGGATGCCCTGTTTTTGCCTGGACTTACATTCTGTTTTTATGTCCAGCGGGTCATTTTTATGCGAAGTATTTTTTAACTGCATCTGAATTCACAGGGGATGGGAAATATTCACCATCCATAGTACTGAGCATCAGTGCTCCACCAGAGAAAACTTTCTTTACTACGAATGGCCCTTCATAGTTCGGAGTCCACTTGCCCCTGTGGTCTATATGAGGAGGGAGGAGTCTTTTCAGCACAAGATCTCCTACTTGGTACTCTCGGAGCCTGACTTTCTGATCAAAGGCTTTCTTCATTCTTTTCTGATACAGCTGCCCATGACAGATTGCAGCCAATCTCTTCTCTTCAATCAGATTCAGTTGTTCGTATCGGGATCGGACCCATTCTGCTTCACTCAGTTTAACATCCATTAGTACCCGCAGGGAGGGTAATTCAACTTCAACAGGTAAGACCGCCTCCATACCATACACATACGGTGTTGCCCCGGTGGATGTTCTGATTGACGTACGGTACCCATGCAAGGCGAATGGTAGCATTTCCTGCCAGTCTTTGTAGGTAACTACCATCTTTTGCACAATCTTCTTGATATTCTTGTTAGCTGCCTCAACAGCGCCATTCATCTTTGGCCTGTAAGGAGAAGAATTGTGGTGTTGGATCTTGAAGTCCCGGCATAGTTCTGCCATCATTTTATTGTTCAGGTTGGAACCATTATCAGTAATGATTCGCTCGGGCACTCCATACCTACAAATGATGTCCCTCTTAAGAAACCGGGCTACCACCTGCCTTGTAACATTTGCATAGGAAGCTGCTTCGACCCACTTGGTGAAATAGCCAATGGCAACCAGGATGAATCTGTGGCCATTTGAAGCAGTCGGTTCAATCTTGCCAATCATATCAATGCCCCACATGGCAAAGGGCCAGGGTGAAGACATCACATTCAAGGGATTGGGAGGTACATGCACCTTATCTGCATAAATCTGGCATTTATGGCATTTTCTGGCATAGGCACAACAGTCTGCATCCATTGTGATCCAGTAGTAGCCTGATCTTAGCAACTTTTTAGCCATGGCATGCCCTCCTGCATGGGTACCAAAGGATCCTTCGTGCACCTCGTGCATCAACAAACCTGCTTCTGTCTTATCAACGCATCTGAGAAGTACCATATCAAAGTTTCTCTTGTACAGGGAACCGTCAGTATTCAGGAAGAAACTACCAGCTAGCCTTCTTAGTGTCTTCTTATCATTGGAAGATGCCCCAGGCGGGTATGTTTGATCCTCCAAGAAGCATTTAATGTCATGGAACCAAGGCTTATCATCTTTGGCAACATCTGCTGCAAATACATATGCTGGTCTGTCGAGTCTGGAGACTGAAATCCGAGGTACGAAGTTGGCAGCTTGAACTTTGATCATGTATGAAATGGTAGCCAGAGCATCTGCAAACTGATTCTCGTCCCGAGGGATATACTCAAGCTTGACCATTGTGAAGAAAGTCAATAACCTTCTTGTATAATCCATGTAAGGTATCAGATGATCCTGTTGTGTGTACCATTTGCCGTTGGTTTGATTGATTACCAAAGCTGAATCTCCGAACACAGTCAAAGTCTTGATCCTAAGGTCAAAGGCTTCCTCAAGACCCATAATACAAGCTTCGTATTCAGCTTCGTTGTTAGTGCAGTTGAAGGTGAGTTTTGCCGAGAAAGGCATATGAACTCCCTTAGGTGTAATGAGTACTGCACCAACACCACGACCATTCATATTAACAGCCCCATCAAACATCATAGTCCATTCTTCTCCCGGGTCAGGCCCTTCAGTGTGAATAGGCTCTTCATGATCTTTTGCTTTTATGAACATGATGTCTTCATCAGGGAAGTCAAACCTCATAGGCTGGTAATCATCAATGGGTTGCTCAGCCAAATAGTCAGACAATACACTGCCTTTAATGGCTTTTTGAGATGTGTACTGAATGTCATACTCTGTGAGAATCATTTGCCATCTTGCAACCCGTCCGGTAAGTGTTGGCTTCTCAAAAATGTACTTAACTGGGTCCATCTTTGATATCAATAAAGTAGTGTGGGTCAACATATACTGCCTTAGTCGGCGAGCAGCCCACGCTAAAGCACAACAAGTTTTCTCGAGCAGTGAATAATGTTGTTCACAGTCGGTAAACTTTTTGCTTAGGTAGTAAATTGCATACTCTTTTCGACCAGACTCGTCATGCTGGCCCAGCACACACCCCATTGACTCTTCTAATACTGTCAAGTACATAATTAGAGGTCTTCCTTCAACTGGAGGCATAAGGATTGGAGGCTCTTGCAAGTATTCCTTGATTTTGTCAAAAGCCCTCTGGCAGTCTTCATTCCACCTGACCGTTTGTTCTTTTCTTAACAACTTGAACAAAGGTTCACAGGTTGCAGTAAGGTGAGATATGAACCGCGAAATGTAGTTCAATCTACCTAGGAACCCTCGAACTTCTTTTTCTGTCTTCGGTGCAGGCATTTCTTAAATGGCTTTAACTTTATCAGGATCAACTTCAATCCCTTTCTCACTTACAATAAATCCCAGCAGCTTACCGGATCACACCCCGAATGTGCATTTGTTGGGGTTTAACTTCAGTTGGTATTTCCTCAGACGCTTGAATAACTTCAGCAGATTCACCAGGTGGTCTTATTCTGTGAGGGACTTGGCAATCATGTCATCCACATAACATTCAATTTCTTTATGGATCATGTCATGGAATAATGTTACCATAGCCCATTGATAAGTTGCACCAGCATTCTTCAGTCTGAATGGCATCACTTTATAACAGAACGTGCCCCAGGGTGTGATAAAAGTTGTCTTCTCCATGTCTTCAGGTGACATCTTGATCTGATTGTATCCTGAAAATCCGTCCATGAAGGAGAACACTGAGAACTGAGCCGTATTGTCGACCAATACATCAATGTGAGGTAAAGGGAAGTCATCTTTCGGGCTGGCTCTGTTCAGATCCCGGTAATCCACACACATTCTCACCTTGCCATCCTTCTTAGGCACAGGTACAATATTAGCAACCCACGGTGGATAGCTAGTCACAGCAAGGAACCCGGCGTCCCACTGCTTTTGTACCTCTTCTTTGATCTTCATTGCCATATCTGGGCGAGTACGGCGCAGCTTCTGTTTCACTGGTGGGCAGTCTTCTTTCAAAGGCAGCTTGTGCATAACAATATTGGTGTCCAACCCTAGCATATCCTGATAAGACCAAGCAAAGACATCCACATACTCCCGAAGCATATCAATCAGTTGTTCTTTCACTAAGTCTTGTAAGCAGGCCCCGATCTTAACCTCTTTCACGTCTTCTTCCGTACCAAGATTAACCGTTTCAACCTCCTCCTGATGAGGAGTAATAACCTTCTCCTCTTGCCTTAACAACCT
This sequence comes from Lathyrus aphaca, assembly GCA_963966055.1. NCBI lineage: Eukaryota > Viridiplantae > Streptophyta > Magnoliopsida > Fabales > Fabaceae > Lathyrus > Lathyrus aphaca. The sequence goes on from OZ014520.1 coordinate 410,860,907, forward strand.
GGCTAGCTCTTCAGGAAGCTCATAATCTTCTTCAACCCCTTCATCAGCTTGATTGATTGGATTGTCAAAGTCATACGAAGCCATAGCAGTGTTGTTGTTGGTGCGATCTGAAAGGCACTCTCTGCAAGGGTTTAGCTTGTTCATTTTAGTGATCGATTTTAATCTTGTTTAGAAAAAGTGAAATGAAGTTGTCATTTTGGAAAACATTGCCATTTTATTTTTGTACAAAAAGAAAAATGAAAAACAGTGAGCGGGAAAGAAAAAGACTCATTTGCAAAAGATGTCCGATATTCATTGATTGATCTGTTTGCACAAAATTACAAGATGGCCCGATTACAAAAGGAGTCTTGTCATCTTGGGAAAGATGCAAGACTTGATGCATGCTTAAAAATACAGGAAATAATAATTACTCTGCAGGAGTAACCCTTATAATTTCCTGGGAAGACCAGTTACGGACTTGGCTCCCCGGGATCCTTGGACGTATCTAGCTCTCCAGGTTGCGGTCGCTTTCATCCTCGTCTTCCAAGTTGTTCACTGCATCAGGGGTGAGCATTCCCCCACTGACAAAATTGGACTTCTTGGCAACCTTTGATTGATCTTGTTGAGTTGGTTTGTAACCCAACCCAAATCTGTCCTCCTTCTTCTCCACGGGCAGCAGCTTGCCCTAGCCTTGGGCAGTACCCTCTTCAACAACCTTCCTGGCTTGCTGATAAGAAGTCATGGAAGTTCCCAGTACAGCAGATGCTTCATTTATGTTCAGGGCCTCAAATCCCTGACTCATAGTTTCATGGATTTCTCCATCCATCTCAATATACTTGTACGTATCCAGATGGCTGACAAAAATGTCTTCTTCCCCACAGATGGTGATGATTTGGCCCTCCCACTCGAATTTCAGCTTCTGGTGAAGGGTAGACGTAACAGCGCCAGCGGTATGGATCCAGGGTCTACCCAACAAACAGCTGTAGGTCGGCTGAATGTCCATCACATAGAAGGTAATTTTAAAAGTCTGCGGGCCAATCATAACAGGCAGATCAATCTCCCCAAGCACTGATCTTTTAGAGCCATCAAATGCTCTTACCACCAAATTACTCGGACGCAATGCCAAGCCATCATACTCCAGCTTCACCAAGGCTTTCTTTGGTAGAACATTGAGTGAAGACCCAGTGTCCACCAGTACATGGGATAGGACAGCACCTTTGCATTCTAGGGTGATATGTAAAGCCTTGTTGTGGTTACGTCCCTCAGTCGTTAAGTCAGCATTGGTAAAGCCCAGTCCATGACTGGTGTTGACATTTTCCACCACAATTTCTAGCTGATTAACAGTGATCTCCTCTGGCACGTATGCTGCGTGCAAGACTTTCAGTAATGCATTCCTGTGAGCTTCAGAACACATCAACAGGGATAATATGGAGATCTTTGAGGGAGTTTGGTGAAGCTGATCCACCACCTTGTAATCACTTCTCTTTATAATTCTCATAAACTCGTCTACATCTTGCTCAAAAGATGTCTTCTGAGTTTCTTTGATGATTGGTTCTTCAGATATCACACTCTTCCCCTTTGCTTTGGCAGCAGCTTCTGCTTCGGCATTAGGTCTTTGCAATTGTGAGACAAAAAGGCGTCCGCTTCTGGTGAAGCCTCCGCCTCCCCCAACATTATCAATCTGTGGAGAAGAAGTTGAAGAGTCCAAGGTGATTTTCTCCCCATTGCAGTAAAGATCAGAGCCATAATGCCAAGGTATGGCATTGCTGCTTTCATATGGAACTGGTCCAGGTACCGTGATAGTAACTGGACTGACTACAGCAGAGGAAGGTACTGAAATGGTGTGCGGATCGTAGTAAATGGTGACTGGTGATCTGGAAGGAGGTGCCGCTGTTTGTTGTTGAAAGTTGTTGTTTGGAGGAACATTTGATGGGTCATAGTAGATGGTGACGGCTGAAATATCTTCATTAATTTCTGTTGGCGTTGTAGAAGATCCTGCTGAATAAATGGATGTTGATGTTGTAGAATAAATGGTTGTTGACATCTGATTTGCTGAAGTGATGGACAGAGCCATTGTTGATGATATTGATGAATCCGTAGGAATGATGGTTGCTGCTGTTGTAGAAGAATCAGGAATTGTTGTTAAAGGATTTGCTGGATTTGTAGGCACCATTGTTGTGATCTGAAGTATACCACTTTTGATAAGACCATCTATGCCGCTTCTCAAATTATCACACCCGTTGACCGAAATGTTGCAATAACCACAACCGAGCTCACACCCGGGGAACATCTGGCATTCTAGAAGCTGAGCTTTAATTTCGACCAGAGGTGTTCGAATCTGTCCAACACTGGTGATTAAGAAAGATGGCTTGTCTTCCTCAATGGCATTAATTCTTGGTCCTCCATGATTGGGCATGGGATTCTTGGTGACACTTGGAGGGGGTGCAAAGTTGAGGGCTTTGGAATCCACCAGATCTTGTACCTTCATTTGTAAAGCCCTGCATTTCTCAGTATTGTGGCCAGGTGCATTAGAGTGGAAAGCACATCTGGCGTTGACATCATAATTTCTCGGGAGATTAGAGGGATCTGGTGGTGCCAATGTCCTTAATTCAACCAAGTTGAGTTTCAGGAGTTGTGGCAATAAGGCGACATAAGGCATGGGGATAGGGTCAATCACCCTGTTTTCCTGTGATGGTCTTTGCTGAAAGGGTCTTTGCTGTTGATTGTTGTTGTTGTTGTAGGTCCTCTGTGGTGGATACTGAACTTGTTGTTGGTAATGCGGTTGTTGTGGTTGATATGTTGGTTGCTGAGGTATCGGAGCTGGAATAGTGACAGCTGCTACTGATCTGTGGACATACTGAGGTCTGCCCCTGCCGGCATGAATGGCATTTGTCTCACCGGTCCTTCTAGGTCCCACAAAAGGCTTCCTGGAGTTACTGGAAGAACTTGCACCATTATCAGAAATCTTACCCATCTTCAGAAGGCTCTCAATTCTTTCTCCAGCTATAACTACGTCAGCGAAGCTGGTGGAAGAAAAAGCAGCTAGCCTATTGTTGCACCCCAAAATTTGCCCTCACAATACAAGAATTTGTGTGCTAAGAAGGTTCACAAGATTCACAATGCTTACAAGACCTTTCATGAGGTTCATGAAGTCTACAAGTCACTTTATGAGGTTCACAAGGTTCACAAGATTCACAATACTTACAAGACCTTTCATGAGGTTCATGAAGTCTACAAGTCACTTTATGAGGTTCACAAGGTTCACAAGATTCACAATACTTACAAGACCTTTCATGAGGTTCATGAAGTCTACAAGTCACTTTATGAGGTTCACAAGGTTCACAAGATTCACAATGCTTACAAGACCTTTCATGAGGTTCATGAAGTCTACAAGATACTTTATGAGGTTCACAAGGTTCACAATACCTCCCATGAGGTTCACAAGACATTTTATGATGGTTCACAAGGTTCACAAAGTTCACAATTGGTCAAAAGAGTTGACAATTCCCTCAGACAATGCACCTCCTAAGCAGTGCATCCAAAACTAGGGTTTTGACTTTAATCAGGCTAAATGAACTTCCAAGACTTCAAGTGAGCTTCATAACATCTTATATGTGTGTAAGAACCCCCATGGCAAGTTTCAAGACTTTTCTCAAAAGTTTGCTCAGTCAGATGATCAGATAAGTCAAAATCAGTCAAAGTAGTTAAAAAGTCAAACTGAGGTCAACTGTGGTCAAACCAAAGTAAAACTTCATGATTTTTTTCCAACATCAAGTATATGAAGTAAAATTCATCATTTGATCAAGGGTTGATCATGATTCATCAAGGAGATTTCAGATCATCAAGAATCAGGAGTTTCTAAATTAGGGTTTCCTCAGTAAAAGTCAACTGAACTTTGACCAGCCATAACTTTCACATGCTTCATCACCAAGTCTCCATTCAAAGCTCATTTTGAAGGAAATTGAATTCTCTACAACTTTGTGTCTCACAAGCCAAGCCCAAAAATGCTTCATTTGGAAGGTATGAGCTAAGACATTATAGGTCCTTTTTAAAGTCAACAAAAAGTCAACAATTTCAAAAGGGCATAACTTGATAATGGTAAATGATATGGACATGAAACCAGTGGGGTTGGTTAGAGGACTCTTCAAGCTTTCCAAAATGTCCAAGAACACCCTCATAGCATTAAAATTGAAGGATGTATGCCCTTGCAAAGTTGGGAAATTTTTGGTTGGTTTATGAAGAAAATGGAGGTCTAAAACTAATTTCTTCTAAATGGGCTTGCCATATGACCCAATCCACACCAAGACATCATGCACGAAATTAAATTGATTTATTCATAATTTTATTCATTTTGTTTTTATTTATTATGATTTTTTATATTAAAAATCATTTTAAATTCAAATAAAATATAAAATAATGAAAATTTAAATTGATTTGGTTTCTAGAAGGTCATAAGATATATTTAGACTTGATAGATATAAGAATTATGAAGATCATCCTAAAATAGCAATGTGAGATCAAGAATATTCAAAATTTAAAAGCTTATCTTTTTCAATCTCCCAAAGATCAAATATCCATCAAATTGTTAAAGTTTCTGACCTAATTCATTGTACCATATATATACAACACAAGGACAAGTACTATTCACGAATTCCCAGCCTCTTGCACATTGTTCAAACTTCACAAAAAACCATCCAAATTCAATTTTCGGTTTCACTAATTCAAGAGGTTTTAAGGTATTTTGAGGACACAAGAAGGTTCCTGGATCTTCATTGAGTCGAAACCAACTCTTAAATGCATCCAATCCATGCTCATACACACAACCCGAATGCATCTTGTTCATCTTTAAATTTTTTTCGATTTGAATGATTTGTGCATTAATAATGAAAACTAACTATGGATTTGTGTTTGTTGTGATGTTTAGAAACTTTCTGGATGATTTAATTCAATTATTATGGCCTGTATCGAAATCCACCATTGCTAGGGTTTGAAGCTCCAATTCGGGAACCAAGCAATTAGGACATCTAAATGAAATCTAAAGACATGGCTGTGACCTATGATACTTCTCTAATTGATCTGGGCTTTTAATTTGAATTGATATTACGATTTGATTGATGTTTGAAAAAACATAGGATTCTGGTTTTAAAAATTTGCAAGAGAATTCGCAGGGACATTCAAAGGAAAATTCGCAGGTAATAGGTTGAAGATGAAGCAGTCTTGGCGCGAAAAGCTGATTTGAAATTTGAGCTTATTTTATTATGTATTATTTGTATCATATTTCATGAAAGCAGCGTTGGTTCAGCTGGTTTTGGTGCGCGTACGGTATACTGACTGGCCTGGGTTCGAAACCAGCCAAGGTAATTTTTCTTTGCTTGATTTATTCTTGTTTTCCAGGATAACAACAAAACCACATGGAGTGCATTGCTATCACTGGCGCGCGCGCAGCCCAGTGGCTGGCTGGCTGGTCCTGGAGGATGCATTGCTCAGGGGCTGGGTTCGAATCCCAGCCCAGGTAAGTTCTTTTTTCATTTTTTTCTGTTTTTCTATTTTATTTGTTTATATTATAATTAAATGAATTTAAAATAACAAAAAAATGTTTATGCTATTTCTTTTTTTTCTATAACCTAAAACTCATTTTTTCAATTAAACCTTATTAGTGAAATTATTTAAAGTTTATCTTGTTGTATATTATTAATAATTTTGTATAATTAATTTATATTAGATAATTTATTTTTTTCTAAACAATTAAAAACCCTAATATTTATATATATAAACCCTAAAAATATATTTTTTTCTACAAACCCTAATTTAGTCATAATAATTTCTAAAACCCTAATTTCTTTTTTCTTCTATTTTTGCTTAATATTATTATTAATTTAATTTTTATTAAATATATAAGTTGTTTATAATCTAAAATTTTGGACATAAATATGTGTAAAAATTAAAATGCTCAATTTATTTTTATGAGAATATTCATTAATTGTTTTAGACATGTAAATAATTTTTAAAACTTGCAAATTTAATAATTATAATTTATTTCTCATAATATGTTCATAATTGATTTAATAATTTCAGATTTTATAATAACTAATATAATTGTTCATATTCTCTTATTAATCTTTGAAATTTTTATTATAATATTTTTGTTTATTATTATTATTGTTACTAACCCTATTGATTTTTAAATTGTTATTATTATTTCTACTAACCATATTATAATTGCTTATTTATTTTGCTTACTTATTTATTTTGCTTATTTATTTTGCTTATTTATTTATTTATTTATTTTGCTTATTATTTTAAATTGCTTTATTATTTTTGTAATTGTTCTTGGATGTAATATTTTATAATTGTTTAAATTATTTATTTTATGCCATGGTTAGTAAATAGGGAGTGTAAACATGTTTGTATATTTAAAATTAATTTAGATCACTTAATTCAAAAGATAAATATTAAATTGAACACTCACACACGTAAGTCGATCTTTGATCGCCATCTCACTTCCTTAGGGATACCTCTCATTGTTGCCTAATCAAAAGGTCAAGTAGGGTGTATAAAGCAAAAGTCCCTCAAAAATAAAGTCATCTAGTCCCTTAATAATAAAAGATCAAGTCCCTTAAATGGTTGCCTTCATAATGATCTTGTCCCTTTCGAATAAAGATGACAGTCCCTTCAAAATTGCTTAATACACCCCACAGTTGCCTACATTAAACAGATGACCCTTACTTGTCCCTCACATCCAAGGTAATGACTACCTATTCCTTAATAATAGGGATAGTCTTACCATTTAAAGGATTCAAGAATAGAAAGACTTAAACTTTAGGGTAGGTTCCTCATAGTTACTTGCTCACTATTCAAAAAAACTTTTCAAACACTTCACAATTTCAAACAATTTTCAAACACAAGTTTTTTACGCATCCGTACATGGATCATTATCAAACTCTTATGAAAATTTCTATTCACACACTTCACATTTTCAAAAACAATTCAAAGTGAGCTAAGTAACTAAGAGCCCATGGATAACCATGGATGTAAAGGGTGCTAACACCTTCCCTTTACATAACCTACCCCCCGGACCCAAAAATCTTTTAAAGGTCTTTCTTGTTCTTTTATGCCTTTCCTTTGGATAAAATAAAAGTCGGCGGCGACTCTTGCTATCCGCAACATAACTAAAGTCAGTTCTCCCACCGTGTTACAGAACTGGCGACTTTGCTGGGGATTTAATAAAAGAGGGGTACCCTTAGGAATTAGATCACTTTAAAATTGTTTGCCTTGTTTGCTTTATACTTACTTGTTGGGCTCTTATGTGTGAAAGATCCTAACCCGGATCTAGTGTACCTTAGGTAAATGGCAATAGACCAAGGAAACTGTACGGCGTATACCGATATGGTTGATCTGGTGGCCATAGTTAGTGTGACTTCTTGGTTGGTGCTTATGTTCCTTAAGTCAAGTTGAGGATAATATGAGGCTGCCATATGTTTTCAATACACTAACTGACTTTTAGAACCCTAGTTATCCCATCTTGGCCTTTAGAAAGTAGTGAGATAACCGACTTTGGTGCAGACTGAAGTTGGTTGATACTCGATGCTACACTCATTGAGATCTTAAACTTGGAGGGTTTTGGTTGGCAAGTAAGTTGCCTACTGAACAACCACCCTTGTGAAGGATCAATGATATTGATATCCCTTAGAACCTGGTTACTTTTGTAGGACAGGATGAACCAACTAACTTCAGGGGAGGGTACTTACCTTTGAACCTCATGCAAGCCTTTGAACCTAGGGCTATGGTGTGACTTGTTTGTGTGTGCCACATGTTTGTGATTGAGCATAACATCATGACATCATCATGCATCATAAGCATAGCATTTTCACTAACCATTTCAAGGACCAAAAGATTTATCTTTGTTCTTTGTTGCAGGTCATGGCTTCTGCTCGTAGAAATACTATCAGGATCAACTTTGTGGGCATACCTGCTAAGCTCAAAGAGTTGGTTTCTCAAGTGTCTGATCATTCCCAGTTCATCAAGAGACATGGTCACATATTGGATCTAGTCACCTCAGGGTTCAATGAAGACATGATGAGTGTCCTGTTTCAGTTCTTTGATCCTAAGCACCATTGCTTCACATTCCCCGACTACCAGCTGGTTCCAACCATGGAAGAGTTCTCTAAACTTCTGGGCATACCTGTTCTTGATCAGAAACCATTCACAGGCTTGGAAAGGGAGCCTAAACCTGAGGTTATTGCTGCAGCTCTACATCTGAAGAAGGCTGACATTGTTCTAGAAACGAGAAGCGGAGTCAAGGGTGTTCTAGCTAAGGTGTTGATAGAGAAGGCTCAAATGTTCTTGAAGGCCATGAGTTATGATGCTTTTGAGGATATCTTAGCCTTGCTGATATATGGCTTAGTATTGTTTCCCAATCCAGATCAGTTCATAGATGTTCATGCCATCAACATTTTCCTGAGTCACAATCCAGTGCCTACATTGCTTGGAGACATACTACATTCTCTTCATACCCGTACTACAAGGGCAAGAGGAACTTTGATGTGTTGCATACCTTTGCTCTCTAGGTGGTTTATTTCTCACCTTCCTCGCTCAGTAATGAAGAATGAGCAAGGGTTCAGGTGGTCCAAAAGGATCATGTCACTCTCGCATTCAGATATTCATTGGTGCTCCAGATCCATGGAGAACGTCACTATCATTGACCGTTGTGGGGAATTCCCTAATGTGCCACTTCTAGGCATAAGAGGAGGCATCACCTACAACCCTTCTTTAGCTTTACGACAGTTTGGTTACGCTCGGAGTGATGGTCCACATGATATGTTAATTCAGGGTATTGTGTTTGACTACGACAACGATCTTCAAGGTTACCGTCAGAGATTCATAAGAGCATGTGGAAAAGTAAACAGGGTTGACAGCAAGACTTTGGATCCTAAGTACACTATTCCTATGGAGGCTTATCTCAGATGGGTGCGATCTCGTGCTCAGACTCTCATGATGCCATATCCTGCTATCCTGCCAGTTACCATGGAACCTGTTGCTGAAGGAGACACTGCTTATACCATCTTTCACCCAGACATGCCTACTGACATGGAAGACTTACAGAGATCCTGGATCCAGTTGAAGGAGCAAAGGGATACTTTCGAGGCTCATTACAAAGCAAGCCAAGAAAGAATTCTGGAACTAACAAAGCAACTTCACGAGGAGCGGAATCTCAACTCATACCTCAACACAAAGAGGAAACGTCCATGGGAGACTTAAAACCCCATCTTTTGTATTTATTTCATTTCATTTTTGTAAGCCCAAGAGGAAAAACAAATTTATTAATAATAAAAGTTTACCTTCTTGTTTGTTTAAGCAAATTTAAATCCTGCGGTCCTTGAAAACATTGCATACGCATTAAAACATCATATCATTGCATCACAGGTTTATTTGTGCACAGGTTTCTCATCTTCTCACTATTTATTTAAGTAATGGCTCTTGAACAAACAGTTAAGGATCTCCAGGCACAAAATGCACAGTTCCAAGAGCTGATCCTGAACTTGTCCAAGGGGCAGGATGAATTGAAGACACTGCTGGCCAAGAAGACTAAGAAGACTAGAAGGTCAGGTGGCCTGATCAACATGGGAAGAAGGTTCAGAGGTCCTGTCAAGACCAAAGAACAGGTTGAAGACTATGAATCTGAAGAGTCTGAAAAAGAGGGAGGCAGTCTCCACAACACTATGGGGGACTCTGATTCTGAGGCTAATTACTACCATGAGCCTAATGAAGACAAGTTCAAGATGCTGGTGGATAGAATGGATGCTATGGAGTTACAGAAGTCTTCAGGGTTGGATTTTGAAGATTTGAGTCTGATATCTGGGGTAGTCATACCCATTGGTTTCAAGGTTCCTACCTTTGTTGTTTATGATGGGGTCTCTTGTCCCAAGTTGCATCTGAGGTCTTATGTCAGAAGAATCCAACCTCACACTGCTGATAAGAAGTTGTGGATCCATTTTTTTCAAGAGAGCTTATCTGGAGCTCAATTGGAGTGGTATTATCAATTGGAGAGTGTCAACATCAGGGATTGGAATGATCTTGCTGAAGCTTTCTATAAGCAGTATCAATACAATGCTGATTTAGCCCCCACTCGCATGCAGCTGCAAAGCATGTCTATGGGTGCCAAAGAAAGTTTCAAGGAGTATGCTCAGAAGTGGAGAGATTTAGCTGGAAGAGTTCAACCCCCTTTAACTGACAGGGAATTGGTTGATATGTTCATGTGCACGCTGAATGGTCCATTTTACAGTCATCTCATTGGAAGCTCATCATCTGGCTTCACTGAGTTGATAATGACAGGAGAGCGTGTAGATAACGGTATAAAGAATGGCAAGATCTAAGTGGGTACTTCTTCATCAGGTGCTGCAAAGAAGCCTCCCACTGGGAAGAAAGAATCAAATGATATTTACGGTCAGCCTGATCATAATAGAAGACATCAGTCTGTGAGTGCAGTTCATATTTCAAATCCAACTCCTGCAACAATAGAGCAGCCACAGGGCCACCAACAGAGGGCTAGAAGGCAGTTCACAAAGATCAACATGTCAATGGCTCAGGCATTGCAACACTTGTTGAAGGCTGAGCTTATTACTCTGAAAGAGGCTCCTCAGAATCCCAATGTTACCTCTCCCAGGTACAATCCCAATGCACGATGTGCATATCATTCAAACTGTCAGGGACATGATACTAATAACTGTTGGGTCTTGAAGAATAAAATTCAAGATATGATTGAGGCTGGAGAGATTGAATTTGACCCTCCGGGTACTCCAAATGTGATTACTGCTCCCATGCCAAATCACGAGAAGACTGTCAATGCCATTGATGAAGATTTACATGTCTATTCAGTTGCAGAGTTGACCACACCATTGTCTGTTATCAAGAAAAAGTTAGTACAAGCTGGGCTCTTTCCAGGTTGTCGTGAAGATTGTTTGTATTGTACCTATAAGCCGGATAGTTGCTGGAGATTGAGAGATGGAATTCAACGTCTCATGGATAAGTATACCATAGTGTTTGAGAGGACTCCATCGTCTGTAGAAAGTATGGTGGATCATATTACTAAAGGTAGGAGGATTGAAGAGGTTGATATGGTTGATAGAGCGCCAGTAAGGATCACTTCCAAAGGTCCTATTAAAATCACTCATAAGGGTCCAATTAAGATTACTGCTGAAGGCCCTGTGAAGATTGTTGCTGAAGCTAGAGTGGCTCCTCTGGTCATTACCACTCCTGGTCCTATTCCGTATACGTCTGATAAAGTTGTGCCTTGGCATTATGGGTCTGATGTTTATATCCATGGTGTTAAGCAGGAACCTTTAGCTGATATTCCTGTTGATGTTGATAATATTGCTGGATCTAGTAAGATCACACGAAGTGGAAGAGTATTCTCTCCTCCAGTTACTTCCAAGAATGCAGTTACTCCTGCTGCCACCTCCACCACTGATGCTCGGGGTAAAGGTCTTGTTATTGAGCCTATACCTGCTGATGTGCCAGCTGCTGATAAGCTCTCTAAGCAGATGGAAGAAGTATTGAAAATCATTCGCAAGAGTGATTATGACATTGTTGATCAGTTGGGGCACACTCCCTCCAAGATTTCCATGCTGTCTTTGTTGTTATGTTCTGAAGCTCATGCCAAAGCTTTGATTAAGTTTCTGAAGACTGCTCATGTACCCAATGCAATTTCTGTTGACCAGTTTGAGAATTGTGTTGCCCACCTGACTTATGATAATGGGTTAGGGTTTTCTGATGCTGATTTGACCCCTGCCAAGAGGGATCATAACAGGGCCTTGCATTTCTCAATTGAATGCAGGGGCACTACCCTGTCACATGTATTGATAGACAATGGTTCCTCTCTGAATGTGTTGCCCAAGGAAGTCCTGAACAAGCTGAGTCCTGAAGATGCTGTGCTGAAGCCCAGTAATATAGTGGTGAAGGCTTTTGATGGTTCTAGAAGAGTGGTGCATGGAGAAATTGATCTCCCAATCAAAGTTGGGTCTCAGGTTTTCAATGCTACATTTTATGTGATGGATATTTGTCCTTCGTACTCTTGTCTGCTTGGTCGTCCCTGGATCCATGGGGTAGGTGTTGTAACCTCTACATTACATCAAAAGTTGAGATACCTAGTGGAAGGAAAAGTTGTTACTGTCTATGGAGAGGAAGAATATTTTGTCAGCCATGTAAACACCTTCAAGTACCTGGAAGTGGAAGGTGAATACGTTGAAACTCCGTGTCAGACGTTTGAAGTGGTTCCTTGGATTGTTAATAATTATGTAGCTCCTCCGGTTGCCAAGAAAGTTCCTGTGGTTACCAGAATACCTCCAACAATGGCCTCCCTTAAAGATGCTAGAGCTGTGGTGGATGAAGGTGGTTGTACTATTTGGGGTCAGCTTCCTGATATCCCATACAAGTCTGACAAGTTTGGTTTGGGTTTCACTGCAGAGTCCCAGAAGGCTGTTCGTCGTGCTCGTGCTGTTCGTATCACCAACCAAGGGGTTATGAAGAACCAGATCAATGCTGTGGGTGACTATGATGAAGACTACAACCTGGATGCTTGGATTTTTCCTACTGTGGGTGCTGGACTCAATAATTGGAAAGCTGAAGATGTTATCCCTATCTCCTTTAGTCAGGAGTAAATACTATTACTGTGTTGTTTTTTTTTAAGTTTGTAATTTCTTGAACAATCAAAACTCTCAAGCCTTGTGCCTTACCCGGGGCACAATGGTGTGCTTGTTACGGGATGTCATTTCATTTGCATACTTCATTCAATAAAATCAGTGGACGTTTCGTTTTCGTAAATATTGTGTTCTTTGTCTTTCTTTTCTTTGATTTTATTTTTCTTTATCAGCTATGTGTTCTTACACACACCCACATCACTAAAATGCAGATCCTCATCCACTCTGGATCCTGTTGATAACAGTTCTACTATTGCCAATTATAATTTCGAGAATCCGATCTATCAAACTGAAGACGGAAATGAGGACGATTGTGAAGTACCTGTAGAGCTTGCTAGGTTGTTACAACAAGAAGAGAAAGCCATACAACCACATGAAGAGCCAGTCGAAGTTGTGAATTTGGGAACTGAAGAAAACAGGAAAGAAGTCAAGATAGGGGCTGAATTAGAGGATAGTGTCAAGAGCAGATTGATTCAGATGTTACGTGACTATGTGGAGATCTTTGCTTGGTCTTATGAAGATATGCCAGGGTTGGATACAGACATTGTGGTTCACCGGTTACCAGTAAAAGAAGATTGTCGTCCAAAGAAGCAGAAGGTTCGTCGTATGCGTCCTGAAATGTCAGAGAAGATCAAAGCAGAGGTAATGAAACAATTCAATGCAGGGTTCTTAGCTGTGACTTCTTATCCTCAGTGGGTTGCAAATGTGGTACCAGTTCCTAAGAAAGATGGTAAGGTACGTATGTGTGTAGACTACAGAGATTTGAACAAGGCCAGCCCCAAAGATGACTTTCCACTTCCTCATATTAATGTTCTGGTAGACAACACTGCTCAGCATAAGGTATTCTCTTTTATGGATGGTTTCTCTGGTTACAATCAGATCAAGATGGCACCTGAAGATATGGAGAAGACAACCTTTGTTACACAGTGGGGCACTTTTTGTTATAAGGTGATGCCATTTGGTTTGAAGAATGCAGGGGCAACATATCAGCGTGCTATGGTGGCTTTGTTTCATGATATGATTCATCATGAGATAGAGGTATATGTGGATGATATGATAGCCAGATCTCAGAATGAAGAACAACATCTTGATCATTTGCATAAATTATTTGAGAGGTTGAAGAAATACAAGTTGAGATTGAACCCAAACAAGTGTACTTTCAGAGTTAGGTCTGGTAAACTCCTGGGTTTCATAGTCAGTGGAAAAGGTATTGAAGTGGATCCTGCAAAAGTGAAAGCTATACAAGAGATGCCAGCTCCCCGTACTAAGAAGGAAGTTAGAGGTTTCTTGGGACGATTGAATTACATTGCAAGATTTATTTCCCAGTTAACTACCATCTGTGAGCCAATCTTCAAGTTATTGAAGAAAGATCAGGTGATGGAATGGAATGATGAGTGCCAAACTGCCTTTGATGAAATCAAGAGATATCTGCTGGAACCACCAATTTTGATGCCACCAGTTGATGGAAGACCCTTGATTATGTACTTAACAGTATTAGACAATTCAATGGGGTGTGTGTTGGGGCAACATGACGAGTCTGGTCGAAAAGAGCAGGCAATATACTACCTTAGCAAAAAGTTTACCGAATGTGAAACAAGATACTCACTGCTCGAGAAAACTTGATGCGCTTTGGCATGGGCTGCTCGCCGACTAAGACAGTATATGTTGACCCATACTACCTTGTTGATTTCGAAGATGGATCCAATCAAATATATATTTGAGAAACCTGCTCTCTCCGGAAGAATTGCCAGGTGGCAAATGATATTGACAGAATATGACATACAGTATACTACTCAAAAGGCCATTAAGGGAAGTGTTGTTTTGGCTCATCAAGCAGTAGATGATTACCAGTCAATGAGTTTTGAGTTCCCTGATGAAGACATTATGATTATTACCAAAGAACCTGGACAATATGACGGACCTGAACAAGGATCCCGATGGACTATGGTTTTTGATGGTGCTTCCAATGCACTTGGTAATGGTGTTGGTGTTGTGATTAGTTCCCCTGAAGGTTGTCATACCCCGATTACTGCTAGACTTTGTTTCTATTGTACCAATAACATGGCTGAGTATGAGGCATGTATCCTGGGTATTAAAGCTGCTATTGATATGAAGATTCAGTTCCTTGACGTGTATGGAGATTCAGCCCTGGTAGTAAGTCAGATTAAAGGATATTGGGATACCAAGCATGATAACCTCATTCCTTACAGAGAGCATGTGTTGTCTTTGATCCCGCATTTCAAAGAGATTACCTTTGGACATATTCCATGGAGAGAGAATCAGTTGGCAGATGCTTTGGCCACTATGGCATCCATGTTTGAGATCAGCTGGGATGATGAAGCTCCCAAGATTACTATTGATAGATTTGAGAAGCCTGCGTACTGCAACGAGATTGACACTGAAGGAGCAGAGGAGAAGCCTTGGTTTTATGAAGTGAAAAGATATCTTGAAGCTCAGGAGTTCCCTGAAGGGACATCTGTCAAAGATAGGAAGTTTCTGAGAAGGTTTTCTGCTAAGTTCTTCTTGAGTAATGGGATTTTGTACAAGCGCAATCATGATTCAACTTTGCTTCGTTGTGTGGATAAGAAGGAAGCAACAGAGATTATGGAAGATATGCATGATGGGATCTTTGGCACTCATTCTAGTGGTCATACTATGGCAAAGAAAATATTGAGAGCAGGTTACTATTGGTCTACTATGGAAGCTGACTGTTACCAACACTCCAGAACGTGTCACAAATGTCAAATATATGCTGATAAAGTACATATACCTCCATCACCATTGAATGTGTTGACTGCTCCTTGGCCTTTTGCAGTGTGGGGAATTGATATGATTGGTGAGATCAAGCCTACTGCTTCTAATGGACATCGTTTCATCCTGGTTGCTATTGATTACTTCACGAAGTGGGTAGAGGCAGCTTCATTTGCATCTGTTACTAAGAATGTTGTGGCTCGATTCATTAAGAATAATATCATATGTAGGTATGGCATCCCGGAAAGGATTATTACTGACAATGGCTCTAATCTGAACAACACTATGATTACTGATCTCTGCACGCAGTTGAAGATTAAGCATCACAACTCTTCTCCGTATCGTCCAAAGATGAATGGGGCAGTTGAAGCTGCTAATAAGAACATTAAGAAGATTGTACAGAAGATGACTGTTACTTACAAGGATTGGCATGAGATGTTACCGTTTGCTCTTCATGGTTATCGTACCACAATACGTACTTCAACAGGGGCAACCCCATTCTCCTTAGTCTATGGTATGGAAGCAGTTCTGCCCATTGAAGTTCAGATTCCCTCCTTAAGAATTATGAAGGATGCAGGCTTGGATGAAGATGAGTGGATTCAGACTCGACTTGACCAGATCAATTTGATTGATGAGAAGAGGCTAGCAGCAGTTTGTCATGGCCAGATGTACCAAAAACGAATGATCAAAGCTTTTAACAAGAAGGTTAAGCCAAAGGTATATCAGGCTGGTGACTTGGTAATCAAGCGTATCATATTACCACAGGGTGATCCTAGGGGCAAGTGGACTCCAACATATGAAGGACCATTTGTAGTCAAGACAGTAATCTCGGGAGGTGCCATGATACTTACTACTATGGATGGTGAAGACTTCCCACAGCCTGTAAACGCAGACATAGTTAAAAAATACTACGCATAAAAAGAGACCCGCTAGGTTGACAGGCCTAGGCAAAAATAAGGGCATCCCGGCAAACCAAAAGGGTTTGGGCAAAAATTAGGGATATATATAAAAAGATGTACACCCGGCAAGTCGAAAACCTGAAAAGGCGGCTTGGGCAAAAAAGGGTATCCCGGTGGATTGAAAACCTGAAAGGGCAATCCAGGCAAAAGTTAGGGATTAAAGCGTATGACTATGTCTCGTTTGGATCACCCATGAAACTGCAACCAGTTGTACTACTTACTCAAGTTTGAACAGATAAAGCTCAATTCAATCGTTTCCGTCTCGACAGCGGAAGATGAGATACTTGAAGATAATGGCAATAGTAGAATTGAAACTCAATAGGATTATTTCCCACATAGTTGATTCTCCTTGTTTTGTAAAAAAACTTTATGACAAAATCCTCTTACTAGGGTTTATGTCTCCTTGTACAAACTTACCCATGTATGGGTCACCCTTTGATATAAATAAAATTCCATTTTTGAATCCAGATTTACTTTTACCCTATTTACATAAGCGAAACGTCCATTGGTTGTGTTTGAATGTATGTATGCTTTTGAATATGATTGATGTTTACCAGAAATGCATGTATGCTTAATATGATTGATGTTTACCAGAAATGCATGAAAATGCAGTAATAGTATTTACTAAGGACGAACGAGGGAAGGATTTCAACGAAGCTTCGCCGGTTCATCTCTATAAGACAGTTACAAACCCTCAGTAGGGCAAATCCATCTTCATAAAGTCACATCTCCCCTGGAATTTATATCCATCTCTTTTATCCTCATACGGATATTCGGGAATTTACTTTCCAATAAGAGTACGACGAACGAAGACGGGAGGTTATGTATACCCTACTATCAAACGAAGACGGGAGGTTATATATACCTTGCTATCCCCAACATACGGGAGGTTATATATACCTTGCTATCCCCAGCATACGGGAAGTTATGTATAATATGTTATCAAACAAGACGGGAGTGAGTCCCTCATATCCTTCAGCAACAAATCGGGATTTATTTTCCCTGGCCAGCAGTTGTTATACGAAGATATCCAGACGCTTCCGGCAGCATCATGTCATACATACATCATTTACATCATACCATAACATACATATCCATAGATACATAATACATTACTTAAGTGCATCATATTATACATGCATACATAATACATAAACTAATACTACCATATAGAATGCTACCTTGTTTTTAGGTTAATTCTCCAACAGACAGACTTCATCAACAACTTGTGACTATCAGGACTGCTTTATCCTCCTGAAAGTTATCATTTCCTCAGGACTGCTTTATCCTCCTGAAAGCTTCTTATACCTCAGGACTTTGTTCATCTTTCTGAAAGCATATTACCTCCTCAGGATGTTGTTATCCTCCTGAAAGCTATCAATCCTTCAGGACTGCTTTATCCCCCTGAAAGCTTCTTATACCTCAGGACGTTGTTATCCTCCTGAAAGCATATTATTACTTTGGGTCGTTGTTATCTTCCCAAAGGTTACCACTTCCTCATGATGTTTTTATCCTCTTGAAAGCATATTATCTCCTCGGGACGTTATTTATCTTCCTGAAAGCTATCACCCCTACCTCAGAACGTTGTTTATCTTTCTGAAAGCATATTATTACCTCAGGACTGCTTTATCCTCCTGAAAGCATATTATTACCTCAGGATTGCTTTATCCTCCTGAAAGCATATCACTACTTCAGGACTGCTTTATCCTCCTGAAAGTTATCATTATACTATTACCTCAGGACTGCTTTATCCTCCTGAAAGCTATCATTATATCTTCATATTTTGGACTGCTTTATCCTCCAAGAAATGTATCTGAAGAACTGTTCTCTAAGTGGCATCTTTAAGCCCACTCAAGCATATACAACTAGTCATCAGTATCACTCTACGCACCGGTGAGTGCAAATTTTTGGGCTTTTGTGTTCAATCCCCTTCAACCTTCCAGGTCACGACTGGCAAATATACCAATCTAACCCCTCAGGTTTCAGAAAATTGAACAGGGGCAGCTGTTGCACCCCAAAATTTTCCCTCACAATACAAGACTTTGTGTGCTAAGAAGGTTCACAAGGTTCACAAGATTCACAATGCTTACAAGACCTTTCATGAGGTTCATGAAGTCTACAAGTCACTTTATGAGGTTCACAAGGTTCACAAGATTCACAATACTTACAAGACCTTTCATGAGGTTCATGAAGTCTACAAGTCACTTTATGAGGTTCACAAGGTTCACAAGATTCACAATACTTACAAGACCTTTCATGAGGTTCATGAAGTCTACAAGTCACTTTATGAGGTTCACAAGGTTCACAAGATTCACAATGCTTACAAGACCTTTCATGAGGTTCATGAAGTCTACAAGATACTTTATGAGGTTCACAAGGTTCACAAGGTTCACAATACCTCCCATGAGGTTCACACGACATTTTATGATGGTTCACAAGGTTCACAATTGGTCAAAAGAGTTGACAATTCCCTCAGACAATGCACCTCCTAAGTAGTGCATCCAAAACTAGGGTTTTGACTTTAATCAGGCTAAATGAACTTCCAAGACTTCAAGTGAGCTTCATAACATCTTATATGTGTGTAAGAACCCCCATGACAAGTTTCAAGACTTTTCTCAAAAGTTTGCTCAGTCAGATGATCAGATAAGTCAAAATCAGTCAAAGTAGTTAAAAAGTCAAACTGAGGTCAACTGTGGTCAAACCAAGGTCAAACTTCATGATTTTTTGCCAACATCAAGTATATGAAGTAAAATTCATCATTTGATCAAGGGTTGATCATGATTCATCAAGGAGATTTCAGATCATCAAGAATCAGGAGTTTCTAAATTAAGGTTTCCTCAGTAAAAGTCAACTGAACTTTGACCAGCCATAACTTTCACATGCTTCATCACCAAGTCTCCATTCAAAGCTTATTTTGAAGGAAATTGAATTCTCTACAACTTCGTGTCTCACAAGCCAAGCCCAAAAATGCTTCATTTGGAAGGTATGAGCTAAGACATTATAGGTCCTTTTTAAAGTCAACAAAAAGTCAACAACTTCAAAAGGGCATAACTTGAGAATGGTAAACGATATGGACATGAAACCAGTGGGGTTGGTTAGAGGACTCTTCAAGCTTTCCAAAATGTCCAAGAACACCCTCATAGCATTAAAATTGAAGGATGTATGCCCTTGCAAAGTTGGGAAATTTTTGGTTGGTTTATGAAGAAAATGGAGGTCTAAAACTAATTTCTTCTAAATGGGCTTGCCATATGATGACCCAATCCACACCAAGACATCATGCACGAAATTAAATTGATTTATTCATAATTTTATTCATTTTGTTTTTATTTATTATGATTTTTTATATTAAAAATCATTTTAAATTCAAATAAAATATAAAATAATGAAAATTTAAATTGATTTGGTTTCTAGAAGGTCATAAGATATATTTAGACTTGATTGATATAAGAATTATGAAGATCATCCTAAAATAGCAATGTGAGATCAAGAATATTCAAAATTTAAAAGCTTATCTTTTTCAATCTCCCAAAGATCAAATATCCATCAAATTGTTAAAGTTTTCGACCTAATTCATTGTACCATATATATACAACACAAGGACAAGTACTATTCACGAATTCCCAGCCTCTTGCACATTGTTCAAACTTCACAAAAAACCATCCAAATTCAATTTTCGGTTTCACTAATTCAAGAGGTTTTAAGGTATTTTGAGGACACAAGAAGGTTCCTGGATCTTCATTGAGTCGAAACCAACTCTTAAATGCATCCAATCCATGCTCATACACACAACCCGAATGCATCTTGTTCATCTTTAAATTTTTTTCGATTTGAATGATTTGTGCATTAATAATGAAAACTAACTATGGATTTGTGTTTGTTGTGATGTTTAGAAACTTTCTGGATGATTTAATTCAATTATTATGGCCTGTATCGAAATCCACCATTGCTAGGGTTTGAAGCTCCAATTCGGGAACCAAGCAATTAGGACATCTAAATGAAATCTAAAGACATGGCTGTGACCTATGATACTTCTATAATTGATCTGGGCTTTTAATTTGAATTGATATTATGATTTGATTGATGTTTGAAAAAACATAGGATTCTGGTTTTAAAAATTTGCAGGAGAATTCGCAGGGACATTCAAAGGAAAATTCGCAGGTAATAGGTTGAAGATGAAGCAGTCTTTGCGCGAAAAGCTGATTTGAAATTTGAGCTTATTTTATTATGTATTATTTGTATCATATTTCATGAAAGCAGCGTTGGTTCAGCTGGTTTTGGTGCGCGTACGGTATACTGACTGGCCTGGGTTCGAAACGAGCCAAGGTAATTTTTTTTTGCTTGATTTATTCTTGTTTTCCAGGATAACAACAAAACCACATGGAGTGCATTGCTATCACTGGCGCGCGCGCAGCCCAGTGGCTGGCTGGCTGGTCCTAGAGGATGCATTGCTCAGGGGCTGGGTTCGAATCCCAGCCCAGGTAAGTTCTTTTTTCATTTTTTTTCTGTTTTTCTATTTTATTTGTTTATATTATAATTAAATGAATTTAAAATAACAAAAAAATGTTTATGCTATTTCTTTTTTTTCTATAACCTAAAACTCATTTTTTCAATTAAACCTTATTAGTGAAATTATTTAAAGTTTATCTTGTTGTATATTATTAATAATTTTGTATAATTAATTTATATTAGATAATTTATTTTTTTCTAAACAATTAAAAACCCTAATATTTATATATATAAACCCTAAAAATATATTTTTTTCTACAAACCCTAATTTAGTCATAATAATTTCTAAAACCCTAATTTCTTTTTTCTTCTATTTTTGCTTAATATTATTATTAATTTAATTTTTATTAAATATATAAGTTGTTTATAATCTAAATTTTTTTACATAAATATGTGTAAAAATTAAAATGCTCAATTTATTTTTATGAGAATATTCATTAATTGTTTTAGACATGTAAATAATTTTTAAAACTTGCAAATTTAATAATTATAATTTATTTCTCATAATATGTTCATAATTGATTTAATAATTTCAGATTTTATAATAACTAATATAATTGTTCATATTCTCTTATTAATCTTTGAAATTTTTATTATAATATTTTTGCTTATTATTATTATTGTTACTAACCCTATTGATTTTTAAATTGTTATTATTATTTCTACTAACCATATTATAATTGCTTATTTATTTTGCTTACTTATTTATTTTGCTTATTTATTTATTTATTTATTTTGCTTATTATTTTAAATTGCTTTATTATTTTTGTAATTGTTCCTGGATGTAATATTTTATAATTGTTTAAATTATTTATTTTATGCCATGGTTAGTAAATAGGGAGTGTAAACATGTTTGTATATTTAAAATTAATTTAGATCACTTAATTCAAAAGATAAATATTAAATTGAACACTCACACACGTAAGTCGATCTTTGATCGCCATCTCACTTCCTTAGGGATACCTCTCATTGTTGCCTAATGAAAAGGTCAAGTAGGGTGTATAAAGCAAAAGTCCCTAAAAAATAAAGTCATCTAGTCCCTTAATAATAAAAGATCAAGTCCCTTAAATGGTTGCCTTTATAATGATCTTGTCCCTTTCGAATAAAGATGACAGTCCCTTCAAAATTGCTTAATACACCCCACAGTTGCCTACATTAAACAGATGACCCTTACTTGTCTCTCACATCCAAGGTAATGACTACCTATTCCTTAATAATAGGGATAGTCTTACCATTTAAAGGATTTAAGAACAGAAAGACTTAAACTTTAGGGTAGGTTCCTCATAGTTACTTGCTCACTATTCAAAAAAACTTTTCAAACACTTCACAATTTCAAACAATTTTCAAACACAAGTTTTTTACGCATCCGTACATGGATCATTATCAAACTCTTATGAAAATTTCTATTCACACACTTCACATTTTCAAAAACAATTCAAAGTGAGCTAAGTAACTAAGAGCCCATGGATAACCATGGATGTAAAGGGTGCTAACACCTTCCCTTTACATAACCTACCCCCCGGACCCAAAAATCTTTTAAAGGTCTTTCCTGTTCTTTTATGCCTTTCCTTTGGATAAAATAAAAGTCGGTGGCGACTCTTGCTATCCGCAATATAACTAAAGTCAGTTCTCCCACCGTGTTACACCTATCAATATATGTTCCTTGCAGAGTGTTCATAAACATGTCGGCCATTTCTCTTTCCGACATGGGTGGCTGGACAGCAGCAGCAAGCTGTCTCCACCTCTGGGCATATTCCCTGAAGCTTTCTCTGGAGGATTGAGACATTCCCATCAGAAGGGTTCTGTTAGGAGCCATGTCCAAATTGTATTGGTACTTCCTGATGAAGGCTTCAGCTAGGTCCTTCCAGCATCTGATAGTAGCCCTGGTCAAGTGAGAGTACCACTCCCTGGAAGCCCCAGTCAGACTGTCTTCAAAATAGAACATCCACAGTTTTTCATCCATGGTGTATGCCTTAAGTCTCCCCAGAAAAGACTGTAGGTGAGTTCGTGGACAGGAAGTTCCATTGTACTTCTCGAAGCACGGGGGTTTAAACTTGTGGGGAATCCTTACCCCGTCCACTAACCCCATATCCATGACATCAAAACCTAGGGAATTTTGAGACTCCAAAGATCTCAACTTCTCAGCAATTTCATCAAACCTCCTATCATAAACTTCATCCCCAGCTCCCATTACAGTAAACTGCTCTTCTTGGGGGTCTTCCTGTAAGATCCTTCCTCCAGTAGTATTTCCTTGCACATTACCCGGGATGTTAACTTCCGGATGTAGATGAGGCCCATATACTGGTGGATTAACATGAGGCTGACCCCTTTCATTGTTACTTGTTCCTCCAGTTCCCAGAGGAGGTTCTTCCGGGGTTTGTCTTTCTACCAATGCCCTCAACCTTTCTTGACTTTGGGCCAAGCCATTCATTACTTCCATGAATTGGGTCATTTGGTTTCTCATCTCCAGCCTTTCATTAGCCATCTGAGTTCTGACCTCTGTCAGATCTTGCTGTACTTGGTCCATTTGGATACCAGGAAGATTGTTGCGAGTAGGATACCTGTGCGGACGGTTGAGAGGGAACACCCGACGGCGAGCAATAATTCCTGAACCACAACAGAGTTAGAAACAAACAAAAATAATGGCAAAACCTACAAAACAAAACAAAAGTCAGTATGCAATGCAGTATGCTTATTTATTTTCCAAGGTATCCGGCTTGGCTCTTGGTTTTGACATTTCCAGACCCTGAGGAAGATGCTTTGATGTTGCTTTGGGAAAAGAAACTCAAATGAAACAAACTGACAAATACATTACAAATGGTGGATCATACATAGTTTGTTTTTTACAACACATGCCCCTGAGGGGTCAAAATACAACATAAAAAAGAAAAGTATATGAAATGGAAATAACAACAAGCAAATAAGTCAAACATATAATCCAAACTCATCCTCCTTAACCTCCTTCAGAAGTGCTTCAGTTACAGGACCAGCCGGATGCTCTGTAATGTTTCTGATAAGAAGGTACTAGCCTCCTTAACCTCCTTCAGTTACAGTTAGAGATCAGTACTAGCCTTCTGAAACTGGGCCTCTTTACAGGCATTCTTCAATATTTGCTCTCCAGCTCTTGATTTCTTGATGTAGTCCTCTGCTTTCCCAATCTTGGCCAGATGCTCCACTTTGAGTTTTTCCAACCTCTCAATGTCTAGACGACCATCACTCCTCTCCCAGAGGGTCTTCTTCAGAGCTTGAGACAGATTCTCATTCCTTTCCTTCAGCTTCTCAAATTCTTCCAGGCTGACAGTGGCTGGAGGTGGTACTGTGGATGGTCCAGGTACATCCTCAATGGTGAAGGGCATCCCAGAAATTTGAGCCCTAGCATGAGACCATTCATAATACTGAGCTGAAGCCACATTATTGCACCTCCCAAGAATGGCCATCCCTTTGGTTTGGATGTTGTCCCAAGCCCAGGATGCTTGTCTAACAACAGCCAGATTAGGCTTTATCTCACAATACAGAGTTTCAGCCAAGTCTTGCACTCTAGGAGGGTGAACCAAAGCATAACCCAATTGTCTCTTAAACAACAAAGGATTGTAGTTGATGCAACCCTTTACTCCTATTAGAGGCACATTGGGGTACTGCCCACAGCTAGTGATTATGTCCCTGCCCTTGGTGCTCTGGGTGCACCATCTGATGTCATCTGAAGTCAGAGCAATAAGTCTCTTAGCCCAATTCTTCTGTTGGTGAGGATTCAGGAAGGCATCAGTCCTAGGTAAGTGTTTAAGCAGCCAAGTGTGAAATAGAGGAGCACAACACCTCACCAACCTTCCTCTCTGCTTCTCATTTCTTTGGTGAACAGAATAATAGAAATCCCCCAGCAATGTGGGTACTGGGTTTCTCAGAAGGAAAAGATGAATGGCATTCTTGCTGATAAACTTGGGCTCATCTGCAAAAAGTATAACCCCATATATACTGAGGGCTAACAATGCACAGACTGCCCTCCATTCTCCCAAGGAGGCCTTCAGGATGGCCTGAGAAGTCAGAAAGTCTAGGTGCAAACCAGGGATCCCAGCCTTTGTTGTCATGTTCTGCTCAATCAAAATAGGCTCCAGGTACAATGCCTTTTCCACTTCTCCATTGCTGGGAAAAGTCATCTCTGGGTTGAAGTGGACACCACCCCTGACAGGTACTCCAATCAATGATGAGAACTCCTCCAGTAGAGGTCCTAACTGAAAGTTCTGGAAAGTGAAGCATCTCAAAGGAGGGTCATAGAACTGTAGGCAGGTGTGAATCAAACTCCTGTGAGAAGGGTCTAAGTCCATAACCATATCAAGGATGCCTCCATAATGTTCTCTGAATAATGGGATGTGGTCTGGAGTGATAAGTTCCTGGACCTGTCTGATGCCAGTCAGCACAGGCTCAAAGAAATGATATGAAATGTTGCTCTTCCTGGGTGCAGACATGAGTGCCAATGAAGAACTGGAAACAAGTGCTGATGATGAAGACTGATACTGGAGATGAGCCACTAATAGGCTGAAGCTGGTGATGAAAGTAACTGAAGTAGGTAGCTGATGAAGATAGCTGAAGCAGATAGCTGATGAACAGGGGTCTATGCAGATGAAGGGGTCAAAACCAAGCCAAATGCAATGTGGATACCCTGAAAAACAAATAAACAAATGTTAAAATGATGCAAAGATGAGTATGCAAATGATATGCAAGGGGTTTGTGATCAAGCTGGATCTGGTTACTGCCTAGATATAAGTCCATGTATGTTTAAGAAGTCCAGATGGAGGTTCAGAAATCTGGTAACCAAGGTAGGGGGCTCAAATAAAGAGTCACACGTCCAGGGTTAAATCACAAGAACTGTCCCAAAGTGGAGTACTCTTAATCAAAACAAAGTAACAGGGTATGATGTGGCTAATGGTACCTGCAAACCTGTAAACAGCCCAACCCCCTCACAGGTGATGTTCTAAAACAAGGGTCCTCAGACTTGGATCAGTTATGAGAAGTGTAAACACTTCTAACCCGGAGGTACAATGTCTACAATAACCATAAAAGATCCTCCTCTAATTCACCTCAGTTTCTGAAGGTCATAGTAAAGGTCATCCAGACTTAGCAGGCTTCCCGGATAGCCCTAGCACTACAGAAAATCTGTAGCACAGAGTTCTCAAGAAGAAACCCACATATGAACCGTGTTTCATATTCCCGCACCAGACCGAAATGGAATGGGAAAGAACATGAACCACTCTAGCCTAGGTGTCACTCAGGTCCCAGGTATAGGACCTTAAACTCTCAATAGAACCCCACCCACCAAAGCAAAAAAACCAGATCCAGCCAGATGACAATATGACAGTATGATATATAAAGCTGTAAAGAAAGCAATAAATAACTGTACATAAAGCAGTAAATAAAGCAAATATACCAACACAATTAGCACATAACACCCCAGCAAACACAAATCAAACAAGCGCTAGGAGGAACCCACAAAAAGAACCAGAAGCCCTGGTTACAGTATAAGGGTCCCCAGCAGAGTCGCCAAGCTGTCGCTCCCACTAAATGAGGCTAGGTCAAATAGGGTACAGACGCGAATGGTCGGAGAAAGGAGGAAAAGAAAAGAGTCGCCAGCTAGGCATTTTTATCCCGAAGGAAAGGTAATGCTGCATAAACCTAAGAAAGGATATGGATAAGACGGTTGCGAACCAGAGAGACTGAGAAAGGGGGTTGGTTACAACCTGGGAAGGTATTAGCACCCAGATTGTCCGTCGTACTCGACGGGATCCACGCTTAAAAGATTTGTGTTTTAAAGGGGTAGTGTCAGTGTAATTTGTGTACCAAAGCTGGAAAGAATGCAAGTGTCAGTGTAAAAGAAATGTGAAATGTATGAGGGAAGTGTCAGTGTAAGAAAAGAGGATGAATTGCTCAAAACTGAGGCTAAAAGAATAATGCTGGAAAGAGGGGGATATACAGAGACTTTTGTTCGATAACTGTTAAGTTATGCCTACGTATCCTCTCGTGCAATGAGGAAGTCAGAACACCGTAGTTCGACCCAAAGATACTGGAAGATGATTTGACTTATGAACTACTTACTTGTCTATGCTCAAGTGTATAACATGTCTGGCTCAGGTGCAAACTGTCTTGCATTAGACGGAAGAAGCAAGTTCTCGTTTGTGAGTGAATGAGATGAGAAAAGAATCCCGGAGGAGACGATTATCATTTGTTTTTGTGTTTTCAATCTTTTATTGCTTTTTGAAGTTTGTCATAAGTTAATGAGCTTAAGCCTAAACCAAGGGTTAGTAAACTCATCACATCTTCCCTCTGATTAGGGGTAATGAGAATACTTTAAGTGTGAAGTCAGCATCTCACACTTAATCTCCCTGATGTAGGATTAAGATCATTAACCTACTTGTAATTATTTAGATGTTTTTGGTGTTTTTGTTTAGTGTTAAGTAATGAGTTTAAGCCATAATCAAGGATTTAATGGACTCATTACACCATCCTAATAAAAGGATAATAGATGAGAACATTTAAGCTGAGAAAGATTCCTCAACTTAATCCATGATTAGGGATTAACCTCATGACAAAACAAAGCCTTTATTAAATGGATTTTAGTTAATGATATGATGAAGAAATGAGTTTTATGGTTTGTAAGACAACTTGAGGAGGACTTGTCCATTAACACTAGGGTTAGTCCTTCTTAATCAATTAAGGAAGAATTAGAACCCTAATGCAAGGCCCAAGTTACAAGCTTGATGTCTTGATGATTATTAAGTGGATTGATTAAGGATTTAAACACATTAAGGGTTTAACACTTAGAATTAAAGTTATACACTCCATCCTAATAGAAGGATGCATGCATAAGCTTAATCACAAAGCCTTAAAGCCTTTAGGATTTAGTCCTTAATTATGAGATGAGAGGAGAAGACACAAAAGATGACACAAAGGTAAAACTACATGGGGGACTAATCAAACCCTAATTATTATCATGCTTGGTTGTTCCTAGGGTTTGTGAGGCTTAAGAGAGAAAGATCTTCAAAGAACCACCAAGAAGGAAGCAGATGAAAGGAGCAGGAAGCAAAGAGAAGCAAAACAACTTGCTTCACTTAAGAAGACAAGTTGCTTGAAGAAAGAAAGGTAAGATGAACAAGAATGAGCAAGCTCAATCCAATACACATACAAAATGCAGCAAATGAATTATGAAAGAGATGAAAAGAGAATGTGAGAAGTGAAGGCAAATTCACTTCTCAAAGTAACTTACCACCTGAAAAGTTAGTAAAAGAAATGAAATGCAATGCAAATGAGATGAAATGGCATGATGCAAGACAAAGTCAGAAGCAAACACATGATGTTAATGATGCTAATAGATGATACAAACATGATGCAAGGCAAGAGAATGATCAAACAAACATAAAGATGCAAATGAGACATGCTTAGAACCATAAACATACATGAAAAGTTATGAAATGCACATGACATACAACATGGCAAATGAAAGATGAAATGATCAAACATGATTCTAATATGTCCTAAGATGTCTTATGAATCAAATGAATGCACAAAATGTCATGGCAAGTCAATGGATGCAAGCAAATGAGAAATAGATGCGAAGGAAGGCACAAATTAGGGTTTATGATCAATACACAAAGCAAAATCCAAAGTCAGCAGCAAATGACATAATAAAAATTTGAAAATGGGATCAAAGGAACCCTAAACCTATACAAACTCACTGCCCAAAGGAGAGGATCCAACTCTTAACCTATTGAAAGTTATGAATTTCCTAAGATTGCTAGGGTTTTAAGGTACCTTGACAAGAAAAATGCTAAACAAATTGAAAATGCAAGATCAATTCAAACCAATTTTATCCTATAAACTACATGCTATACAAGATGCAATGCAAAAAGAATCATCATCCAACTCTCAATTGTTAGGCAGCAATGATTTTTTGAAGTTTGAAACAAAATATTGCCTTGAAATGAAATTAATTCCAAAGAAAATGATCAAAAGGCATAAAGAACAAAAAAGAAATTTGGTTTGACCAGCGCATCTGGACGGCCATAATTCAAACTTCCCTAATTAAGTCATTAGCCCTAATCCTAACCCTAATCACTTTCAGATGACCGGAACAGTGTTCCGTTCATCTTCTCCGGCCAGCCCAAATCCCAATCTCTCTCAAAACGCGTCAAAACCTCACCAAACTCTCCAGAATTAATCTATGCACATCACTAATCATAAACCCTAAAACAAACAACATTTATTTTTCGTGAATCAAAGGAAACAAGCAAAAACATTTTCACGGGCAAACTTTCAGACATTGAATACATGCTTGTTTCTGGCTCATTTTCAAAAATAAATAGATCCCCATGATCAGGGCAACATATAGAACAATATTCTAACAAGAAATCACAGTTCTGGAAAATTTGTTCATCATGTTACCTGAGATTGAGCTTTCAGTCCAGGAGCTTTCTGCTTGCCTCTTTGCCTCAAAATGATCCCAATGGTCCTCCTGATGAAGTTATGAAGCTTGGTTGGAGTTTAAAATGGTTGGTTTGTGAGTTTGCAGAAGTTCTGTTCAGCAGGGGGAAGGAATCGTGATTTAGTTTGAGGAGGTTTCAGGGATGAATGAGGGTATGGAAATGATCAGGGGAGTATGCTGAGTGATCCTATGGAGTTTGTTTTTATGTTTGATGCTTGTGTGAGGTGTTTCGAATGAAAATGCATAAGAGGTGAGTTTCTTGAACTATGGCTTATGAGATGTTTCAGGCTTGTGTGTGTGGTGTGTTATGCAGCATTTGGTCCACTTATCACAACTAGAGAGGTCAGAGAAGTTGGTGTGGCACAGGCTGATTGGTATGGGTCTTTTTGCAAAAAGTCCAAGTTAGGTGTACTTGAGGTATGGGCAAGTGTGAGGCTGTGATAGGGGAATGGCTTGGCTCAGCTGAGTTTAGGGAGAACCATGGAATTTGATTAGAAGCAATGCAGCAAGTGGATTAGAGTTTATCATAGGTTTTGCAACTTTGTGACCTTTGGGCCCTTTTGAAGTTTCTTGATCCACAAGGCATGAACATGGGCAAACCTTTGATGCATTCTGATTCTTAGGCCTTGGTTTGTGTTTGTGCAAAGATTAGAAGTCACTTTGAGGTTTCATTTTGACTTGGCAAGTGGTTTTGCAACTTTGCCTCTTTGGTACATAACTTGAAATTATGTGATTTTTCCCAACTTTGACAAGCCATAACTTTTGATCCAAAATGAATTAGAATGAGTTCTTGTACTTTTTGAAAAGGGAATGATCCATTATACAACTTTCATGACCAAAGTTTTCTCATTTGAGGCATTTTTGAATCAAAAAGTGAAGGTTGAAAAAGTTTCCCAAAATGGCAAGTTTCCATTACAAGTCATTTTCCCAAAAAGGCAACTTTGCAAATGGCTTGAAATTCTTCAATTTTGTGAACTTATAACATCTTATATGATCAAATAAAGACCATACACAATCAAAATGATGGAGAACACCCTTTGGTTGGGTCATTGGGGGCCTCAGATGCCCTGATTTCACACTGACTTGCTCAAGAAGTCAACTCTTGATCAGATGACTTCCTCATGGAATTTCTTCATGAAATTTGATATGCATGATCCCTATACCATATAGAGACCAATAGAAACAAGAATGACCAAAAAATTTGGAGTTATGGCCTTTGAAACCAAAACCCTAATTCTAGGTCATCTGTGCAGTTAAACCTGGCTCTGCTTCCATGCCAATCTCAGTTCTTGTGATTCTTTGACTTTCTTGACTTTGTGGGGATATAATATGATGCTTGAACATACATGGACCCCTTTGAAGTGATTGAAGACCTTTGGAGTGGCTCAAATGGCTCAGGGATAGCTCAGATCACAAACCCTAGATGCAGATGACTTTGAACCAATGCAGTGAATTAAAAATGTGATATGAGATGCTATGATTGAACTCATGCATATGAAGAGATCACAAGCCATGGTGTGAATGGGTGAGGGCAAATTTGGGGTGTTTACAGATGGCAATCGTGATTTTCAGATGTTGACTGTAACACCCCAAATTCGATTATGATTGATTGTTGCTTATTTGAGGATATAAGGTGATTTTGACGATATATAGTTATGTAGCATAATAAATTATGGTGAAATTATTTTAATAATATTAATAATAAGAATAATTATATGATATTATTAAAATTATTAGTTATTAATTAAAGATGGAAAAGTGCATTTGGGGTATGTGATAAGGATTAGAGAAAAGAGATTTCTAATCATTTGTGTAATTTTAGAGAAAGAGACATAGCTCCGAGGAACAAGGAGAAAGGACTAGGGCTTGAAGAATCTCCGGCGAAATTTGAAAATAAACTGTTGTCTTGTGCCAAAGTTTGTATTGTTTTTAGTATTGGACAAGAATGTGAATTATACTAGTAGGTATTTATGATGGTGTCAGTACCAAAAATTAACTCTGTATGATATTATTCTAGATATATATTATATGGGTGTTACAACAAAAGTCGTGTGCCATTGTTCAAAGGCTTGATACGCCACAAGTGGAAGTTCCTGGTGCAGGAGTCAATCTAGATGCACAAGGGAATCTCGTCAATGTTGCTGGTGCACTGTAACACCCCAAAACTTTGCCCTCTTATTTATAACCATCTAACTGGCTGTATGACTCGCATTCATCTACATTTCTCATTAGGTCACATGACACATCATTCATTCATTGGAATAGGCTTGTCACTGGGACCAGAGGTTTCAAAGAATTATGGTTTGTCCATTATGCTTATGTCCATAAGGTAGATTTTCAAGATCTGGTTATGTAATGGACAAGGATCTCCTCTAGGCTCATCTGCCTCAGTGATTAGGGTTTATTTCCCTAATCATTTGAATTTCAAGAAGGGTTTGGATCATGACACATTTGAGATATCAATATGACAAGATTGGGAATCTATTCATGTAAGGTTGACTCATTGGTGGCCTGGTCAAGTGGTGCGTCACTTCTATATAAAGTTCAGTTTCAGTTTAAAAACCGTTTCTAGTGACTTTGGAATTATTAATGGATTGTCACATTTCAACCAGTCAAAGTTTCTAGATTTGTTATAAGTGGATTTTTGTTCTTTTAACGATAAATATGGTTATTATTATTAATGCTCTCCTTGTGAGTTTCTGACTTTATCCATTTCAAGGAACATTTACAAGTCAATAACTCATAAAAATTCAAGTATTCCACATTTATTCATACCAAAATTCATTCTTCATTTCATGTCCAAGGTTTTGTTATGGTTCATTTATGTGACACAATTCCAAAATTCAACCCATGATCAAAGCCTATCACGACTAGGCCCATTTTTTTACAAAGCCATTTCACAAAATTAAAAGAACAGGAAGAACAAGTTAAATCTAAGTTCTCCTGATTTTAAACGCAAAGATACAGATGAACCTCTCTAGCTGAGTAAATATAATCCACCATGGATTACAAGACAACTTGAATAACTTGACTCAAAGTTTGCAGGAGGATTTGTTGGTCATTGGCCACGTCTCATATCTTGATTTTATAATGAATAGTTAAAATTAATTGAAGAGGTTAGAAGCAGAAGAAAAATACTCTCTTGTTGCTGAAGATGATAAAACCCTATCTCAGGATTGTCGCTCCCCTGAAAAGACATCAGGTCAGATAGGCTATAGATGCGAACGGTCGACGAAAGGAGAAAAGGAAGGTGAAGATGAATAGAGTCGCCAGCTAGGCATTTTTATCCCGAAGGAAAGGTAATGCTGCATAAACCTAGAAAGAGATGGATAAGACGATTGCGAACTAGAGAAACTGAGAAAGGGGGTTGGTTACAACCTGGGAAGGTATTAGCACCCAGATTGTCCGTCGTACTCGACGGGATCCACGCTTAAAAGATTGTGTTTAAAAGGGGTAGGTGTATGTGCTATCTGTGTGCAAAAGCTAAGAAAAGAATATACAAGTCTCAGTGCAAAAAGGTTAAATGCTCAGGAACTGAGGCTTAAAAGAGAATGCTGAAAGAGGGGGTTGAGAAAGAGACTTTTGTTCGATAACAGTTAAGTTATGCCTACGTATCCTCTTGTTCAATGAGGAAGTCAGAACACCGTAGTTCGACTCAAAGAGACTGAAAGAATAAATTGACTGTAAACTGCTTGCTTGCCTATGCTCAAGTGTATGACTCGTCTGGCTCGAGTGCTAGCTGTCTTGCATTAGACAGAAGAAGCAAGTTCTCGTTTATGAATGAGTGTGATGAGAAAAGAATCCCGAAGAGGACGATTATTGTTTGTTTTTGTGTTTTCAATTTTGTTATTGTTTTTGGTGTTTTGCATAAGTTAATGAGCTTAAGCCTAAATCAAGGGCTTGTAAACTCATTATATCCTCCCTGATTAGGGATAATGAGCCCACTTAAATATGAGATAAGCATCTCAACTTAATTTCCATGATGATGTAGGATTAAGATCATTAACCTACTTGTGATTAATTAGATGTTTTTGGGTTTTTTTGTTTAGTGTTAAGTAATGAGTTTAATCTCTAATCACAGATTAGTGAACTCATTACACCATCCTAATAGAAGGATAATAGATGAGAACACTTAAGCTAAGGAAGATACCTCAACTTAATCCATGGTTAGGGATTAAATTCATTATATAACAAGCCTTTATTAAGTGGATTTAAATTAAGGGATGAGATTAAGAAGTGGATTTTAAGTTTGTAAGACATCTTGAGAAGAACTTGTCCATTAAACACTAGGGTTAGTCCTTCTTAACCATAAGGAAGAATTAGAACCCTAATGAAATTCTGGGATCAGGTACGTGATGTCGAATGAGATGTTTAAACACTTGAAGACTTGAACAAAACTTAAAGTGCAGGAAAATTAAACAACACAGGAAATTGTTAACCCAGTTCAGTGAATAACCACACTTCCATCTGGGGGCTACCAAGCCAGGAAGGAAATCCAATATAAGTAATATTAATTCTAGACTTAAACCACTCAGTTTAATCTTTCACTTAATATCTACCCAAGGCAATTTCTACCTAAGACACAACTTAGATATGAGTACCAACTCACTCCCCCTCAATCACACAGTGATATGTTTACAAGTTTAATAAAATTGAAGTCATACTTCAAACAAAACAACTTGATCTTACTTCACAGTTTCAATCAAGATACAATATACTTTTGCTTAAAAGCTCATAAAGTGATACACATATACAACCTGCTATTAAAACACAAACACCTTATTTAGTCTTCTTAATTTCGTACTCTATTCTGAGAGTTTCTGTTGCTTAAATAGATGCTTGGATTTTGGGCTTTCTGTAGGTTATCCAATCCTGAAACGCATGCTGCTAACACCTTGAATTAGGGTTTGTTACTTCCTTGATTCTAGGTGAGTCAGTTCTTTTGTTTATACTGAAATCATATAACCAATCTCCCTACAGATGCGCCTTCTTCTGTTTTATCCATCCATAATTAATTGCAGATAAATTCTCTGAATTTACTCAGTTCTGTGAAGCATTAATTAATTCTGGTAGCAGGTTTGAGATGTCACAACATCTGGTGTGACATCCTGAAAACTGAACTTACTTCATTAACTGATACAATGTCACAACATCTGGTGTGACATCCTATAAACTGAACTTACTTCATTAACTGATACAATGTCACAACATCTGGTGTGACATCCTGAATTAAGTTCATTTACTTATACTCTGTTTGATAATGTCACAACATCTGATGTGACATCCTGAACTAAGTTCAACACTTCTTGTTGGTCAAAAATTCTGCCAATTCTAAACATCTACAAACTCCCCCTTTGGCTAATTTTTGGCTAACATAATCTTCTGGTTTATCAGAGTGCAGCAGAGTTTCTTTTATCAGAGTTCAGCAGTTCTTTTCTATTGAGTCATGTGTGAGTTTACTCCCCCTCAAACCTATATGTGTTCTGACTTGTTTCAACAGAAATTTTCATTAAAAACAACTTAGTTCAGAAGCAAACAAAATGCATTTTTCATTAATCAGTAAGTTGCAACAGACATTGTTGTTGTTGTTCAGTTCTCTTCTCCCCCTTGTTAGACATAAATTGGGGCCAAATTTTACATTGACAGAGAGAATTACAAAAATACAAATTCAAAAAAAAACAATGCTGAAGCAGACAATACATATTCCTCACAAACATTTTTCACTCAGAATCTTCATATTCAGTGTCTTCCTCTTCTTCAGTTTCATCATCAGAATCAGCAGCCTTCTGAGCATTCTCTTCAATTTCTAGCCTTTGAATAATCTCCTCAAGCTTCTGCTTCCTGGCATCCAGCTCTTTGCAGGTGTTCTTCAGCTCAGCAATCAAAGCAGCTTTGGATATAGGAGACTTTGCCTTTGAAGGTCCAGCAGATGTCCCAGAGGGAGCTTCAACATCAGCTGCATGATGACTTAAGAACAACTTGTAGTGGAAGGCCAGAGGACTCTCTCTTTTGTAGATTGAATCCTTCTCAGTGAGGATACCTTGATACTGGCTAAGGATTATTCCACACAGCAAAGAAGGGAAGGCAATAGGCAGCTTTGTTGCAGATGTCCCAGCATGCTTCAATGTCTGATAAAAAATGTAAGCCCCAAAGTCCAGCTTTGTTTGGGTGCCCACAGCATATATGAATCTGCCCAATCCAGTTGCTATTGAGGAGGTATGGTTGGTAAGGACCCAGTTTGCAGTGCCAATCCTATGCAGCATTGCATACTTCCTTGTTAGCAAGATAACAGAAAGTTTGCCCTTGACTGGCCAAGCTTTGACTTGATTGGCAGTAATGACCTTGCACACCTAGTTGTCAGTCTTCCCCAGCTCATTAGGTCCATCAGATTCTCTCCCTAGATAGTGGTTGATAACCCTAGGAGAGAATTCCACACATCTCCCTCTTACATATACCTTTCTGAATTCATCTGACTTACCATCAGCACAGTCCTCTTGAAGGTTAACAATAAATTCCTTGACTAACAGCTCATAGCAAGGTGAGAAGTTTGACACTGTTTTGAATAAACCAGCAGAAGAAATGAGATCAATTACCTCAGTGCACTCAAGTGCATTGCTGCCCAGCTCTCTTTCAAGTGCTACCCTTCTTTGGTAGACAAATTTCCATCTGCTCACACTTGATACATGATGGAAAGAAATATTATCCAGAGGAGCTTCTGGAACAGCAGAGGTGGACCTTGAAGGTGCTGGTTTCTTCTTTGGGTGGGATGTTGGGACATCCTCTTCAACATCTGAATCTGGAGGAGTGACAGCTTTCCTCTTTTGTGTATTCACCTTGCTCCATTGTTTGGTAGGACCAAAAGCAACTTTAGCTTTGTCCTTCTTTGGTGTAGGCTGCTTCTTTTCAGGAGTTGCATGTCCTGCAGTCTTCTTTTCCTTCCTAGTTCTAAGCCTTTTGGCTATGCTAGGGTTCACAGAGGCAATGATTTCTGTGTCAGAATCATGCTCTATGTAAACAACAGGAGGAGGTTGAGTAGTCTCCTCTTCAGCAGGTGGATCAATAGAGGCTTGATCATCAGTGGAGGCCTTGTGCTGGTCCTCAGATGTTTCATCATCATCATCAGTGGAGGCCTTGTGCTGGTCCTCAGATGTTTCAACATCTATTGGGACATCCTGTTGAGCAGGAGTGTCCTCTTCAGCTTGATTATTCTGTTCTTCTTGTGGAGCTGGCATGGTGTTCAGAGGGATAGATATGCCACTCACAACTCTTTGCTCAGACAGAATCTTGTTCACAAGATCCTTAATAGAAGCATCCACATATTCAGAGGCTTTGGGAGTGGTGTTTAAGGATGAAGGCATCCCTTTGCCTTTGCTGAATACAGGTTCCTTTGCTCTTCTCACTGTTAGAGTTCTAGGCTTTTGAGCAAGAGGAACACTTCCTCTGATTTCGTCCATGGGAGTTGAATCCATAGGTACCACAGAGATGGGGGTTGCATGCACCACATCTTCTTGGTTGAGGATTTCATCAGAGAGGTTAGGGTTTTGATGTTGAGACATTTTCGAATGTGTTGGAGGAAGAGGTTAAGATTGATTGAGTTTAATGAGCTCTGAAAATCAGCTATAGTATGCAATTTGTTTCGAGAGAATGATGAGAAGATGAATAGCTGAGAGCAAGCTGGTATTTTTATAAGAGCCGTTACTTGGAGAATTTTAAGGAGTGGAATACACAGAGTTCTTGACCAGACTGGTGTTGCCTTCTGGTGATCATGCCACACGATATCATAGGACATGTTGGCACTTCTCCATAACTGTTATATTTCACATAAGCAGATTCCCAATTTTCCCCTTAGGTTTTCAAATTGGGTAGCATCCAAAGCTTTAGTAAATATATCAGCCAATTGCAGATTTGTAGCTACATGTTCCAATGAGATCACTTTCTCTTCCACAAGATCTCTGATGAAATGATGCCTGATATCAATATGCTTGGTCCTGCTATGTTGGATAGGATTCTTTGATATGTTAATAGCACTTAAGTTGTCACAGTACAATGTCATGACATCTTGTGGGACATTGTACTCTGTGAGCATTGGCTTCATCCAAACCAACTGTGAACAACTGCTTCCAGCTGCAATATATTCAGCTTCAGCAGTAGATAAGGATAAACAATTTTGTTTCTTACTAAACCAAGAAATCAAATTGTTTCCTAGAAAGAAGCATCCTCCTGATGTGCTCTTTCTATCATCAACACTTCCAGCCCAATCAGCATCACAGAAGCCAGTGAGAATTGGTTTACATCCATGGGAATACATTATGCCATAGTCACAAGTACCATTGACATATTTCAGAATTCTCTTAACCTGGTTTAGATGACTTACTTTTGACTCAGCTTGATATCTTGCACATACACCTACTGCAAAGGCTATGTCTGGTCTGCTAGCAGTCAGATATAATAAGCTTCCAATCATACTTCTGTATAGGCTTTGGTCTACATTCTCACCCTTGTCATCCTTTGTCAGCTTTAAATGAGTGGGGGCAGGAGTTCTTTTGTGAGTAGCATTGTCCATCCCAAATTTCTTGACAATGTTCTTAGCATACTTGCTTTGGGAAATGAACATGGAGCCCTCCATTTGCTTTATTTGCAGTCCAAGAAAGTAGGTTAGTTCTCCTACTAGGCTCATCTCAAATTCAGATTCCATTTGAGTGACAAAATGTTTAACTACCCTGTCTGACATCCCACCAAAGACAATGTCATCTACATATATTTGAGCAATCATGACATTTCCTTCTTCATCCTTCACAAACAAGGTTTTGTCTATTCCACCTTTCCTGTACCCTTGCTTGATGAGAAAAGTAGTCAGCCTTTCATACCATGCTCTTGGTGCTTGCTTCAGACCATAGAGAGCCTTCCTTAGTTTGTATACATGATTTGGACAGTTTGGATTAACAAATCCCTTAGGCTGCTCCACATATACCTCTTCATTAAGATATCCATTTAGAAAGGCATTTTTCACATCCATTTGAAATAGCTTGAACTTCAGGATACAAGCTATTCCTAAAAGTAGTCTAATTGATTCAAGCCTTGCTACTGGTGCAAAGGTTTCATCAAAGTCTACTCCCTCAATTTGTGTGTATCCTTGAGCTACAAGTCTAGCTTTGTTCTTTGTAACAACTCCCTGCTCATTTGACTTGTTCTTATACACCCATTTAGTGCCAATCACATTTATTTCATCAGGTCTAGGAACAAG
Organism: Lathyrus aphaca; assembly: GCA_963966055.1. Lineage (NCBI taxonomy): Eukaryota > Viridiplantae > Streptophyta > Magnoliopsida > Fabales > Fabaceae > Lathyrus > Lathyrus aphaca. The sequence continues at coordinate 410,899,508 of OZ014520.1, forward strand.
ATCCCATACTTCATTCCTTGTGAATTGACCTAATTCTTCTTGCATAGCACAAATCCAGTACTCATCAGTAAGAGCTTCCTTGATGTTTTTAGGTTCTATTTTTGAGACAAAACATGAACCTGAAATCACCTCTCTTGATCTAGTGCTTACACCTCTGTTGGGATCACCAATTATTAGATCTTTGGGATGATCCTTTTGGATTCTGATGGAGGGAGGTTTGCTGGATTGTTCTATCCTTGCTTCAGTTTGAGTGAATTCAAGATGATCACTCTTTATTTCAGCTTCAGTCTGACAGTCAGCAGATGTTCCAACATCATCTGTAACATCTACAGGGGCATCATCAATTATCACATTTATGGACTCTATGATAACCTTGGTTCTAGAGTTAAATACTCTATAGGCTCTGCAATTTATAGAGTATCCAAGGAAAATCCCTTCATCACTTTTAGGATCCATTTTTCTTCTTTGCTCCCTATCAGCCAGAATATAACAATTACTTCCAAATACATGGAAGTACTTAACTGTGGGTTTTTTGCCCTTCCAGACTTCATAGATTGTGGACAAGGTTCCTTTCCTTAGAGTGACTCTATTATGAATGTAACAAGCTGTGTTCATAGCTTCAGCCCAGAAGTACAATGGTAACTTTTTAGCATGGATCATAGCTCTTGCTGATTCTTGGATAGTTCTGTTCTTCCTCTCAACAATCCCATTCTGTTGAGGGGTGATAGGTGAAGAGTATTCATGATTGATTCCTTCTGAAGAACAGAAATCTGAGAATTTTTGATTCTCAAACTCCTTTCCATGGTCACTTCTTATTCTGACCACACAGCTTGCTTTTTCTCTTTGTATTCTTTGGCACAAATCTTTGAATACATCAAATACATCAGACTTTTCTTTGATAAAATTTATCCATGCATACCTTGAAAAGTCATCAACCACCACATAGGTATACTTCTTACCACCAAGGCTCTTAACCTGCATAGGTCCCATAAGATCCATATGCAATAATTCCAAAACTTTGGAAGTTGTCAGATGTTGGAGCTTTGGATGGGACATCTTGGTTTGCTTGCCTATTTGACATTCACCACATATTTTGCCATCATCAATCTTCAGTTTAGGAATGCCTCTCACAGCTTCCATAGATATGATTTTCTTTATACCTCTGAAATGAAGATGACCCAGTCTTTGGTGCCATAGTTTCACTTCTTCTTCTTTGGCTAAAGAGCAAGTTGAAGTGAGACTGAAATCTTGAGGTTCCCACATATAACAGTTGTCTTTAGATCTGGCTCCTCTCATGACAACCTTCTGTTCTTTATTAGACACTATGCATTCAGTTTTGGTAAAGTTTACACTGTAACCTTGATCACATAATTGACTTATGCTGATCAAGTTAGCAGTCAATCCTTTTACCAGCAGCACATCATCTAGTCTTGGTACATCTGGACAGTCCAAGGTCCCAACTCCCTTGATTTCTCCTTTAGCTCCATCTCCAAAGGTTACATATCTGGATGAATATGACTTTAAGTCTACTAGCAGATTCTTCAATCCAGTCATGTGCCTTGAACACCCACTGTCAAAGTACCAGTCTTCTTTAGCTGATACTCTTAGAGATGTATGAGCTATATATGCAACACCCTTCTTTGACCATTTGTATTGAGGTTTCCTTTGATGCCTCTGCCCTGTGTAGTGTCCATTTGTAGAGCTCCAAGGTTGTTTGTTGAACTTGTTCTTGGGCATGTAGCTTTGATCAGCATGAAGACTAGCTTTAGGTACCCATACTTTCTTGATGACTTCTGTCTTCTGCTTAGGGGGTTGCTGATATCTTTGATGTTGATGTCTATGCAACACTTTCTTGGTAACCTCTATCTTCTGCTTAGGGGTTTGCTGATACATCTGATTTGGATATCCATGCAACTTATAGCAATGAGGTTTGATGTGTCCAAACCTACCACAATGATGACATCTCCATCTTTGATACTTCTTCTTCATTATGTTCTTTTCATGATGTTGAGACATCTGTTGGAACATTATGTTTGACTTTGTGTTCTTTTCATGATGTTGAAGCATCTGTTGGGACATCTTGTTTGACTTTATGGAATTTGAAGTAGTTTTGCTGGTGCTAGCCTCAACCTTATGAACTTTAAATCCCAGTCCAGTTCTATCCCCTGAATGCTTATTGTTGTTGAGAATAACATCCAGTGTGTTTGAGCTACTGTTCAACATTCTAACAGATTTGGACATATGCTCCAACTTGGAGTTGAGAAGGCTTACTTCACTTTTCAAAGTGTCAATGATCTCTAGATCACTTGTTTTTTCATCCTTTAGTGCCTCAATCTGCTTCTTCTGCTTTATACTCTCCATGTATATTTCAGTGCTCCTTTTAACCAGTTCTCTGTATGATTGTTCAAGCTCTTCAAAAGTAAGCTCCTCATCACTGGATCCACTTTCAGATTCACATAATCCAGCTAGAGCAGTGATATGCTTTGCCGATTCTTCTTCTGAATCACATCCTGAGTCTTCATCAGACCAGGTTACAGAGAGACCTTTCTTCTGCCTTTTTAAATAGGTAGGGCATTCATTTCTGATGTGTCCATATCCTTCACATCCATGACATTTAATCCCTTTTTCTTGATTGGTCTTTTCATCATAATTTGAACTTCTATTAGCATCATAAGGTCTTTTATTCTCAGAAGAGTTTGAGTATCTTCCACTTGGTCTGGACTTGTCATCCATCTTTCTGAGAATCTTTTTGAATTGTCTTCCAAGCATAGCAATGGTTTCTGTTAAATTTTCTTCAGGTTCTGCTTCATTATTTTCTTCTTCTTTATCAGTATTTGACACCAAGGCTATGCTTTTGTTCTTCTTTACAATTGTGTCATTCATTCCCATCTCAAATGTTTGAAGGGAACCAATGAGCTCTTCAACCTTCATTGTGCATATGTCTTGAGCTTCTTCTATTGCTGTGACCTTCATGTCAAATCTTTTTGGCAAAGATCTGAGAATCTTTCTTACAAGCTTTTCATCAGTCATATTTTCTCCCAAAGCACCAGAAGTATTGGCTATTTCTAAGATGTTCATGTAGAACTCATGAATTGTCTCATCTTCCTTCATTCTCAAGTTTTCAAACTTGGTGGTGAGAAGTTGAAGTCTTGACATCTTCACCTTTGATGTTCCTTCATGAGTTGTTTTGAGAGTGTCCCAAACATCTTTGGCCAGCTCACAGTGATGCACAAGTCTGAAGATGTTCCTATCAATGCCATTGAATAAAGCATTTAAGGCCTTGGAATTGCCAAGTGCTGAATCTTCTTCCTCCTTACTCCATTCTTCTTCAGGTTTCAACACTTTTGCTTCATCTTTGTTGTCTTGGACAGGGTGCTCCCATCCTTTGTTGACTGCTTTCCAGGCCCTATTGTCAAGTGATCTTAAGAATGCTACCATTCTTGGCTTCCAGTAGTCATAATTAGATCCATCCAATATAGGTGGTCTATTTACAGATCCTACATCTCTGTCCATGTTTCCAGAATTTGCAGTCCCTAGATCTCACCCAGTTAAACAGGCAGGGTGCCTGCTCTGATGCCAATTGAAATTCTGGGATCAGGTACGTGATGTCGAATGAGATGTTTAAACACTTGAAGACTTGAACAAAACTTAAAGTACAGGAAAATTAAACAACACAGGAAATTGTTAACCCAGTTCAGTGGATAACCACACTTACATCTGGGGGCTACCAAGCCAGGAAGGAAATCCAATATAAGTAATATTAATTCTAGACTTAAACCACTCAGTTTAATCTTTCACTTAATATCTACCCAAGGCAATTTCTACCTAAGACACAACTTAGATATGAGTACCAACTCACTCCCCCTCAATCACACAGTGATATGTTTACAAGTTTAATAAAATTGAAGTCATACTTCAAACAAAACAGCTTGATCTTACTTCACAGTTTCAATCAAGACACAATACACTTTTGCTTAAAAGCTCATAAAGTGATACACATATACAACCTGCTATTAAAACACAAACACCTTATTTAGTCTTCTTAATTTCGTACTCTATTCTGAGAGTTTCTGTTGCTTAAATAGATGCTTGGATTTTGGGCTTTCTGTAGGTTATCCAATCCTGAAACACATGCTGCTAACACCTTGAATTAGGGTTTGTTACTTCCTTGATTCTAGGTGAGTCAGTTCTTCTGTTTATACTGAAATCATATAACCAATCTCCCTACAGATGCACCTTCTTCTGTTTTATCCATCCATAATTAATTCCAGATAAAGTCCCTGAATTTACTCAGTTCTGTTAAGCATTAATTAATTCTGGTAGCAGGTTTGAGATGTTACAACATCTGGTGTGACATCCTGAAAACTGAACTTACTTCATTAACTGATACAATGTCACAACATCTGGTGTGACATCCTGTAAACTGAACTTACTTCATTAACTGATACAATGTCACAACATCTAGTGTGACATCCTGAATTAAGTTCATTTACTTATACTCTGTTTGATAATGTCACAACATCTGATGTGACATCCTGAACTAAGTTCAACACTTCTTGTTGGTCAAAAATTCTGCCAATTCTAAACATCTACACCTAATGTAAGGCCCAAGTTACAAGATAAAGCCTTAGTGATTATTAGATGATTTGATTAAGAGGTTTAAACAAATTAAAGTTTTAACACTTAGGATTAGAGTTATACATTCCATCCTAAGAGAAGGATGCAGGCATAATCCTAATTCCAAAGTCTTAAAACTTTAAGAGTTTAGTCTCTGATTATTGAGATGAGAAGAGAGACTCAAGGAGACTCAAAGGTAAAAGCTAAGGGGGACTAATAACAACCCTAATTATTATCGTGCTTGGATATTCTATGGTTTATGAGGCTTAGATAAAGATCTTCAAGGAAGCCACCAATGGAAGAAGCAGAGGAAAGGAGGATGAAACAGAAGGATAAGTTACTTACTTCATTAAAGAAGATAAGTAACTTAAAGAAAGTGACACGATGGAGCACAAGTGAAAAAAATTAACTTCAAAGACAAGCAATATGCATATGAAAGAGGTAAAAAGACGTGAGAGGTGAAGGCAAATCCACCTCCCAAAATAACTTACCAAACCTGAAAAGTTAGCATGGATGCATAAAGTATAAAGCATAAAGAAATGAGGTGAAATGAGATGAAATGAGATGAAATTTCCAAAGTCATAAGTGTTTATGCAATGTAAATGTCATGTGAAATGATGCAAAGGCATACAAAATGCATATGTATGATCATACAAAGATGAGATGCAAAGGAAGCATGCTTTGAAGTTTGAAAACACATGAAAGTTAATGAAATGAAATGAAATCAAATCATGGAAAATGGATGAAGAAATGATCAATCAAGGTTCTAACATGTCCTAAGATGTCTTAGGTGACATATGAATGCATGAAATGTCATGGCAAGTTCATGTAAGGATGCATATGCAAGATGAATGTAAATGAACACATAAAATTAGGGTTACATGGAAGTATGAGATGCAAATGAACAAAACAAAAGCATATGACATGATAAAAATTTGCAATCAAGCTCAAACAAACCCTAATTCCATATTAGGTCATACCCAAAAGTAGAAGGTCAGAAGCCTAACCAATCAAAAGTTATGATTTTCCTATGTTTTCTAGGGTTTTTGGGTGGTTCAAAGGGAAAAATGCAAATCAAATTGAAAATTCAAGATAAATTCATCAGGAAAAAAACCTATAAACTACATGCAATATTCAAAACAAGGCAAAAATAATCAACTTCAAACTCTTCTTGGTTAGGAAGAAATGATTTTTCAAAGTTAGGGTTTAAAAATATGGTTTTTAGGACCCTTAATTAAAAGAAAATTGGCAAACTATGATCAAACCTAAAAAGAAATTTGTGTGAAGAGTTTGAAAATGTTTCTAAATGCATTGGAATGATTCATGATTTTTTTGGTGATTTTTAGAAAACTAAATGTATTTTTAATTAATTAAAAGACTTTAATTAATTAAAAATAACATTTAAATATTTTAAAAATGCTTTTTTGATTGCAAAAAATAAAATAAAAATCATTTTTGAAATGAGAAAAATATTTAAAGTCAGAATGCAAAAGGAAATATTTTTGTGATGCTTTTTGCTATTTTAAATTAAATATGCAAAAGAAATAAAAAGAAAATGAATTAAAATGATTTAAAATGGAAGTATGCTGATCCAGTGGGTGAGATTCAAAGGGGGCTTGACTGTGTGCGCAAATGAGAGGTTGAGATTGATTCTGGCAATTTTAAATTAATTAAGTTAATTAATCTGGATTAGGGTTAAGTGAAGGGATCAGGGCCATCCAAACACGCGCTAAAACACATCCAAGGGCTAATATTCAAACTGGGCCACTAAACCCTAATTAGGGTTCTAATCATTTTCAGGTGACCGGAGCTAGCTCCGGTCATCTTCTCCAGCAAGCCAAACACCCTAACTTCTTCCCTAGGCTAAATCAAACCCTCTAACTCTCTAGAAATGATCTACTAACATCCCTTAACAAGAATCCATCATCAAACAACATTTTTCATTCATCAAAAGCAAGATTCGAAGCAAATCGTGAAAACAATCAAAACTTTCAGAAGTTCAATACATGATCATTTCTCAATCATATTCGAAAATAAACATATCAGGATGATCAGCTAAACATGTAGAATCATTTAGAAACTTAAATAGCAAGTTCTGGAAAAAAAGTTCATCAAGCTACCTGAGATGAAGCTTTGTGTTCTTGAGCTTTTTGACCTCTTCCTTTGTGCAAAATGACTCCAATGATCCCTCTGATGCTTCTGGAAAGCTTGGATGGAGTTTATTTTGGCTGAATCAAGAGTTCCAGTTCTGAGGTTGCAGAAATCGTGTTTGTGTCGTGAGGTGTTTTAGGCTATGGTGAAGGGTGGGAAATGATCCTGAGATGTTTTTGAGTTGATTGGTGAAGGAAGCTTGAAGTTTCACTGGTTGGTTTTTAAGATTCGAAGAGAGGAAGTTTTTGACAAATTTTGTGGATTCTGAGTGTGTGTGTGTGTGTGTGATTCAGGCTTCAATGTTGTGTTTTTTGAGTCCTTAGGGTTCACATAATGTATGCTGATTGGCCAGAGAGTTGTTGTGGCACAAGCTGATTGGTATGAGGTGATTTGCAAAAAAGTCAAGATTTATGTACTTGAGGTATGGGCCATGGCAGGTCTGATTTCTTGGGGTGTCTAGCCTCAGCAAGTTTCATGGAGAGCCATAGAATGGTTTTGATGCAACTGGCATAAGTGGATGAGAGGATCCAATGCATTTTGCAATTCTTGAGAGTTTTGGCCCTTTTGTGATTTCTTGAAGTTCAAGTCTTGAAAATACTTGGTTCAATGCACAATTCTGATGTTAAGAGGCTCATTTGATATATTATGAAGTTTTTGTGTACATTTTAAGTCATTAGAATGCTTGAACATGCCAATTTGCAAAATCCCTCGTTGACATGAAACTTGAAATTATAGGATTTTTGCCAACTTTGAATGGCCATAACTTGAGTTCTATGATGAATCAAGACATGTTCTTGTACTTTTTGAAAAGGAAAAGACCCAATCTACAACTTTCATGACCAATAATATTTCATTTGAAGCATTTTTGGTTAAGAAAGAGGAGGTTGAAAAACTTTCCCAAAATGGAAAGTTTGCATTTCAAGTCATTTCCATTTTTGGCAAGTTTGTAAATGGCTCAAAATTCTTCAATCTTGTGAACTTCTAACCTCTTATAAGATCAAATAAAGATCATATAACTTCAATTTGATGAAAATACCCCTTTGGTTCCATTGTTGGGGGCCTCAGATGCCCTGATTTTGACTTAACTTGCTCAAGAAGTTACCTAGTGAACAAATGACTTCCACAATGAGTTTCTTCATCAAACTTGGTACACACGATCCTTATGAAATATTAAGAACATTAGAAAAAATAATGTCCTAAAAATTAGGAGTTAAGGCCTCTGAAACCAAAACCCTAATTTTGGTCATCTGTGTAGTGAAAACCCTAGCTCTACTTCCATGCCTTTGCCAGCTCTTATGATCCCTTGACTTTCATGAACTTTGATGAGCATAATAAGATGATAGAACACACATGGAACCTCTTGGAAAGCTTTAAGACCTTTGGGATGGCTCAGATGGATTCTTGGATTGTTCAGATCACAAACCCTATATGCAGATGAACTTGAACTATGCAGATGAAACAAGTATGCCATATGATGTGTGATGCTTAGGTTAAAACAAAAAATGAAAGATCACAAGCCATGGTGTGATATGAGTGAGGGAAAATTTGGGGTGTTTACAGCTGCCCTTATTCAAGCATATGTTAGTTGTGCAGGATGTAAGCGCCTGGCTTAACAGACAAACAAGATAACTTGTGGTTGAATACCAAAGACAATCCAAAATTTGCACTCGCTGGATAGAAGAAAAGGGATATAAATTGAAAAAGATGGTATAGTATGATTATCAAATGACGGCGATGGATGACGACCATCGAGTAGAGGACGACTGCTGGGGATAAAGCGGTAAGTAAAGCAATGACGGGGACGGCCGACAAGCTGGGGAAAATAAAGAGACCATGACAGGGACGACCATCAGGTAAAGAACAAGTTTCTCTGGGAATTAAAGTAAAGAGAAAAGCAATGACGGGGACGACCATCAGGCTCGGAAAGTGAAATAAACAACGACGGGGACAACCATCGGTTTAAAGAATAAATGAAATAAATGATGAGGGACGGACATCAAAGGTGAAGGACGATCACCTAGCAGGGGACGGCTGCTCTTTATCACGACATAGGACGAATGTCGGATAGAAAAGGTCGACGATGGGGATGGCCATTGGATAAAAATGATGAAGGACGATCATCAAGAGGTGAAGGACGATCACCTAGCAGGGTACGGCTGCTCTCAGGGTTTATCACGACATAGGACAAATGTCAGATAATAAAGTCAATGATGGGGACGGCCATCGGATGAAATGATGAGGGACGGTCATCAAAAGGTGAAGAACGATCACCTAGCAGGGGACGACTGCTCTTTATCACAACATAGGACGAATGTCAGATAGAAAAAGGTTCCACTAATGGGGACTCCACTGGGGAAGGGATGAGGGGCGGTCATCCAAAGGTGAAGGACGATCACCTGACAGGGTACGGCTGCCGGACATATCACGACATATGACGAATGTTGAATAGGAAGAAGTTGTTTTGTTGGTGACTTACTGGGAACGGTAAACACGGACGAGTGCTTATGCTTTAAAGAATAAAAGGTATAAGTGTCTGATGTTGTGTATAGATTAAAGATGCGGACGAGCATCCTTAGGACCATGATACAGACGAGTATCAGTAGAAACAAACGTTGACGCGTGTTCAGAGATGATGATACAGACGAGTACCAACTGGTTAACAAAGAACACGAACGAGTGTCGGATCTGTTGAGGAGTGATATAAACAAGATATGGACGAGTATTTAAGACTTCTGTATAAGTATGAGTGAATATTGGTTTGTTAGTGAAGTATGATCAAGACACGGATGAGTGTTTGATCTAATGGGGAAGTATGACACGGGCGAGTGTCATATATGTATTATATATAAACAGGCATCTGTTCTGGGAGTGCAAAGGAGATGCTTTGGCTTTCTCTGGGGATAGGATGACACGGACGGGTGTCGAAAAGAAAATATTATGAACAAGTATTTGCTTACAAAAGGTGTTCTGGCAACCTTGCTGGGGAAGGATGACACATACGAGTGTCAAAAAGAGCATGTATAGGTATCTGTATTTGAGAGTGCAAAGGGAACGCTTTGGTTTTTATCTGCAGGGGATATGAGTTTTGTATATTGTTGATGGAGTGATGATGGTATTTACAGGTGACTGGCTCGAACCTGGTTTATGATCATGCAAATGTTTGATTTTTGCCGTAATGCTCCGTTTTAGGCAGAATGCTATGCTTATTTTGGTGAATATGATGCGAATGCCATGATTATGCAAAGGAGAGGACTGATCTGGGATTCGAATCCCGTCGGGATAAAGATCTCTGGATGATCTTCTTGGAGGGATGTCTCGGCTGGGGAAGAGATCACTGATGAATCTGACTGCAAGGAGAACTCAGCTTGGGGAAATAGATCGTTGGTAGATCTATCAGTGAGGAAAACTCAGCTGGGGAGAAGGAAGCTTCAGCAACTCCGCTGGGGATGGGTTTCAGGCATCGCTCTTATGGGGAGAGAATGGAAACTCTGCGGGGAGACGGTTCCCATTAACTTTGCTGAGGATGAGAGATCTGGCACTCTGGTGGGGAGTAGGAAATTCCTTTCTCTCCCTGCTGTGAAGCAGTTGTCAGGTACTGCTTGGGGAAGTCCTGCTTGAGGAAGTAGCATGTTGGGGATGCAATGTGTCGCTCCCGGGATTTTCATCCTAGTACAAACGCGAAAGTGGCGCGGAAAAGGTTAGAGTCGCCAGCCAGACATTTTTATCCCGAAAGAATGGGAAAGGTAATGTTGCACAAACCTGAGGAAAAAGGAAAGGACAAGGTCCTGCGAACCAAAGAGACTGAATTCGGGAGTCGGTTACGACCTGGGAAGGTATTAGCACCCAGATCGTCCGTCGTACCCGACGGGATCCACGCTTGCAAAAGAAACTATTTCAAAGGGTGAGGGTATGAATACTGCAGCAAAAGAAATGAAAATGAACTGGAAAAAGAACTGAAATAAGAAACAAATAGAAAAATGTATGGAAAATAAAGATTGTGCTCGAACGGGCCCTACCCCGCTGCCTACGTACCTCATCAGGATAATGAGGATCAGAGACGCCGTAGTTCCCCTAACTAGGGGTAACAAAGGAAAATTGCTTGTGAATTAAAGGCTTGAACTGCCTATGCCATTGCTCAGGTGTTGCAGACTCGGACGACGAGTGTGTTACCGTCTTGCAAAATGACATGTAGGAGCAAGTTCGCGGACGGAGCGAAGGAGATGAGAAAAGAATTCCCGAAGGAAAGACGCTTATTGTTTGTTTGTGTTTTTTAGAAGCTTTTATGAGTGTGTCACAAGTAAGTGAACTTAAGCTCTCACCAATGGAATGTACACTTGTCACTACATTCCAAGATGGAATAATAGAACAAGCATACTCAAGTAAGGAGAAGATCCCCAAAACATGAATCCAAAGATTAGGGCTTAGGCTCACTAACTTGTTTACTTATTAGGTGTTTTGATTATTTACATGAAGAAGTGTTTTTTTATGCTTTTCTTTATGAATAAGATACCTTGATCAGACTTGTGCATCACGAGGTAAACTTGTACTATCCCAAGATGGGAAGACTACAAGCATACCTCATGGGATAAGGCTATGGATCAAGACATCACTTCACATTTATTAAAGTATCTTTTAAGAGTTATGAGATGAGAAGAGAAGAAGAACCAAAAGGATCTCAAAGGAAAAATTCTAAAGGGGGACTAAAATAATCCTAAGTATTCACATGCATGGATGTCCTAAGGGTTAGTGAGGTTTCTATCCTAATGAAGAGAGAAGAAGAAGATAGAAGAAGGGATGAGAAAGGCCTAAGCCCACCAAAAGAGGGTTAGCTCACATAAACATAAAAGGAAGAGATGAGAATTGGAGATGTGGAACTCAATTCCCACATCTCACACTTACCATAGCCCCTGCAAGGTTAGCATGCACAAGTGAACAAAAATGAACAAATTAACATAACATCATCCAACAATCAGAAGTGAAATGAAATGAATAAATGCCTAATGCCAATTCAAATCAAAGAAATGAAAATGAGAAACTTATGACTAAAAATGAGGCAACATGAATACATATGGAAACAAATGCGCACCTATGAAAAACGTAATACAAAACACACAAAATACAAGCACAAATGACTTGAATATGAAGCAAACTCAAAAATTCAGAAGAACCAAGACCTATCCTAGGACCAGGAAGGTACCCATACCCCAAAGGAACCCCAAATGAGAAGAAGAAGTTGGCACAAGTGCCCTTCTAAGCCTATAAGAGATCTAATGAACCAACAGAAGCAAAATGGGACAAGGTGAGAACAAAAATCCACAAATAATCAACCAGCCATCTAAAAAATCTAAAACTGGAACCAAATGATCTTAAAACACATTATATCAACTTGCCAAAAGGACTTGCAAAAATTCAGAAAGGAACTAGGTCAAATAGAGGCACAAACGCAAGTTAGGACAGAAAACATACATCACAAGATACCAGACCAAACCTCAACAAATAATATCCTAAAAATTCTGATAAAAATCACATGAAAACTACAAGATCTTAGGAACACAATGCAAAAAGAATGGCATCAAAACTCCAAATATTGAAGGCTATAGAAAATAAACAAGACAGACTGGTCAAGAAAAGAAGCAAAAGAAGCTATGCACATTGGTGAATTATTCCTGGCACGTGGATCGATGAAACAAATGAAATAAAAATATGACAAAATACTAGAGACACAAAGGAACATCTATGATTTATTTGAGAATTTTTAGATCACTAAAACTATTTTTAATGGATTAAAATGGAACTGATTATAAAAGAAATCAAAAAATAGAAAAAAGAACATAAACATGAATTTGATGGGAGGTGCGGAAGTAAGGGATTATGGTTGAATTGAACTGGGCTGACATGAGGGAGGTGTGAACAGCACCTGGCTAGGCCCAAGATGCGCAGGACTACATGGCTGCATGGTGGAGGTGTGAAAAGCAAAGGTTTCAGGCTGAGTTTGCTTGGGCTGAAAGTGGTGGGGGGTGCGGATAGAACCTTAGGCCCAGGTTCAAAACACACAAAATGATTTCTCAAACCTTTCTTATTCCCTAAACATCATCATTATGCTAATTAATTTTTTTTTACATTTTTCTAAACATTATCATTATGCTAATTAACCTTGTTATATTTTCTAAACAATCCATTAAACCTGCTAACATTTTATATTTTCTAAACAAGCATTAACTAATTAAGCTCTTATATTTTCTAAACATCATTAACTGATTAAGCCTAAACAATATATTCTAAACAAATATTAACTAATTGAACTCTTTATATTTCCTAAACAATCATTATTCTAAACTCTATCATACTAATTAAACTTTTTTTTATATTTTCTAAACCTTATTATTCTAATTAAGCTTTATTATTAATACTAAACATTATAACAAATAAACAAAGACAGCAAACACACATGAGCTTCTTCTCCCTCTCGAACACACTGCCCTTTCCCTAACCCTAGAAAACCGCCGCCTCCATATCCATCACCTTCTTCATCTTCCCTCACCATACCTAGCCGCCGCCATTCTTCTCCATCCCCACACAAAAACTTCACACAAAGCCCCAATGTCTCTCTCTTTCTCTCAAATCCGTCATCATCTTGTCTTCTTCTTCGCATAGACCTAGCCGCCGCCGCCGAATCCTCTTCCACTCCCGGCGTCTCCTTCTCCGTCTCTCCATCACCACCAACCATCCTCAAAACAACTGAACGCCACCGAACACCTTCACCTAGCCACACTTACCGACGCTGACACTTCTTCTTCACAACCTATCTCGCCGGAAATCCTTCGAACCATCACCTCCTTCTTCTCTCACGAGCCTAACTAACCTCCATCACTAACATCCCTAACTTAAACCTCTCGCAAGCTCCTTCGGCTTCCACTTCAATCCAACTCTAAACTAACCCTAACATCTCTCAATTTCACTCTGTTCTTATCCACTCAAACCTAACCTAACCGCGTGCTTAGCACAAATCCAGAAACAATAGACTCAAGATTCAACTCAAACAAACAGATCAACATGTTCAGAGTCACGATAACTAATCACAAACCGCAAACAGATACATCTACAAGCTGAGATTCGTACCTGTTAATTGGAGGAGTTGAAGAAGCTGCCGTGAAATTGATACGAGATTATGAGCTTCAATTGACGATGCCGCCAGCTACAAGGATGTCTGCCTCGATTCGGTAACGCTTCACTTCTTCATAACTGACTTGCGATTTCGTTATTGCTATGGAGCTTTGCTTCAGCTTCGTAATTTCGTTTTTCTCCTCTTGATTTGATATGAAAGTATATTGGATTGCTTCGCAGGTTTATCAATGCTGCTGTGACGAATTCAATCGATTGAAGAGACTGAATTGATTGGAGCCGTTGAATCAGAATGCTGGATATGCACTTGAACCGAAAGCCAAAGCTGAATCCACAGTATTGATAAAGATGCTGCGAACAAAATCGATGAAGATTATGTTCTTCGCTGAGTTTGGAAGAGCGATTCAGTTCTTGTGTTGAGGAGATTGAAGAGAGTTGATGAAAATTATGGAGAATTGGATCAAGATTGAGGAGAATTGGAGAGAGAGATTGGTGAGAATCAAGAATTCTGTTATTTGAGAAACTTGTGATTCTGTTAGGATTAGCCGCTCAATTCTGTTATATGATTCTGTTAGGATTGAAGAGTTTTTTTCTTTCTGTTATGGTGAAGCTTTTCCTTCTGTTCTATTATTGTGTTGTTATTGAATGAGGAAAAAAAGAAAATGGTTCTGTTTTGACGATTTTTTTCCGTGACCTCTCTCCCTTCTCCAATTCTCAAATTCTATTCTCCCTTTTTTTTTTAAACAACAGAATTCTGTTATATTATCTTGGTGACAAAAATTGAAGAGGATCCAAATTGAAGTGAGTTGATCGTTTTCCAGTTTGTTATTGCCATCTTTTCAGTTTGTAGTTTCTCATGAGGGAAATTAATGAATCCCCATTCTGTTATTTTTTCCGTAACTGAATTCTCTTTTTCCAGCATTTTTTATTGTGCTTCTTTTTTCTTGTGTGTATGTTGTGCGTATGTAGTGATAGGAGAACAACTTTTGCTGTCAAATATCATCAAGTGGAAAAAATGTGAGGTGAGTGAAGTGAGTGTGTATGGGTCACATGTGGGGCCGTGATTGGTCATGGAGAGATGCTGGAAGTTTTTCCTTCTCTCTATTTTGTGAGGTCATTGTGTAACGGAAACCAACATTCATCATCAACTTATTTGGCCATTTTTCTTTTAGCATACCTTTGACATACTTTGGTAATGGGCTCTTGGGGGAAATGGACTTATGAACTATAATGGTAAATACACAGGCTAATGGTCTTAAAATATGAACAAAATTGGATATTAAATAGATACTAGACATTATTCTATAGAATTAAAAAAAGGATTTTGAGATGAGTCTTAAAAGAATATGGAAATGGTATGGATGGTTTATGAACTTAATGAAAAGATAAAGATGGTATAAAAAAAACAATAACGCGGATTTGAATATAAAATGGAATTGAAGGTGACATTGTTTTGGAATGGATGTAAATTGTGAAAGTAAACATATAGTCAAAACAAAAAGTATTGGGAATAAGCATGTGTATAACAGGATCATGGGCATGAATAATTAGATGAAAAGTGGATTATGAGGATTTGGGAGGAAATGGCTATGGAATAAAAATCTGATAGAAATATGAACAATGAAATGGAGAAAACAATGGATGAAACAAGAATGGGTTAATAACAGATACAAAGCCTTGATTTTAGCCCAGAACCGATCTTGAATTTTTTTCACAAGCCTCTGATTAAAAATGGATGGGACCAATTTTGAGCCACTGAACAACTCACTACCTTCACGAATCACTGCTTGAAAAAATGATGAATTCCACACAACACAACTTGACTTGATAAGCATTGCCCGAGAAACAACCACCCATACAGATAACTTGCAGCTGAAACCAACTCTCGACAGCTTGACCAAGCTAGGTTAAATATCCATCTGAATCAAATCGCGGACTGAATAGCCTCACCGAACTGAAATCACTGCCAGCTCATGCTATGCTTCAACAATAGATGTGATGCTTCATTTTTCTATGCTAATGATGCAACACGAAATATGAAAGTGATATGAGTATGATGAATATGATGTGATATGATGCTAAAAAAAGGAGAGGGCAAATTAGGGGTGTTACAGCTGCCCCTATTCAATCACCAGTTAATCTGAAAGGGACGATAGTACGGGCTGTCGACCATTCAAGATAAACTGTGATTGAATACCAAAAAGACCTGAAATTTGCACTCTGACGAAGAATGCAACACTGGGAAATAAACCCAACCAAATGACGCTTCGGTGACTGAAGGGGAGAAGAAGCAGACGAGCCTCTTCCAAGTTGAGCTGATATCCGGAATAAGAACAAGTTGACAGACGAGTCTTCAAACCATCCTGTGACGCCAGGAGTTGGACATACGAGTCCTCAAACGTACTTTAATAACAATCACTGAGACAGACGAGTCTTCAAACAATCCTGTGACGCCAGGAGCTGGACATACGAGTCCTCAACACACTGCATATAGCATGAGACACACGAGTCTCCTTCGGATTTACCTGTTACGCCAGGACCGATAATGCACTTAAGTCTGTGGGATAGACATGAAATCAAGGTAGACGAACCTTCTTCATATATTATCCGCGAATATATGGTATAAGACAGACGAGTCTTCTAAGTAAACCTGTTACGCCAGGTGCAGCAACCATAATTGGTGCTTGAGACAGACGAGCCTCCTTCGGATTTACCTGTTACGCCAGGGCCGATAATCATTTCGACATTAATTCCCACTGTCAGGATTTTAAACCTCTTCAATACAGACGAGTATTGGACGATCATCAAGATAACACAGACGAGTGCCATAAGTCAATGATACAGACGAGCATCAGACGATGATCTGAGAAACACAGACGAGTGCCTCAAGCAATGATACAGACGAGTATCATCAACTGGTATAGACGAATACCAGAGATTCAAACACAGACGAGCATTTGAAGTAGTCACAGAAATATCAGGGTAAACAACAAATCTTCACATTCAGATGTAAGCTAGCACATACGAGTGCTGAGGATGATACAGACGAGTATCTAGGCAAAGCAGACGAGCTTCAGAACACAAACGACTTCTGAGGGATAAAAGCAGACGAGCTTCAAACAAACACATACGAGTGTTGGACAGTTTCAGACGAGCAACAAGAGAGAATACCTATCAAGGTACAGACGAGTATTGAGAGGCTGCAGACGAGCAACGACAGATATCATATCAGAACACAGACGAGTGTTGAGGAATTGCGGACGAGCAACTATCATAACTAAACACAGACGAGTGCTGGATATTGCAGACGACCAATAACAGAGGTATCGTAACACAGATGAGTGTTGAGAATCAACAGCATAATAATACATCTCCAAGCACAGACGAGTGCTGGAATTTGCAGACGATCAATAACAGAGATATCGTAACACAGACGAGTGTTGAGAATCAACAGCAAAATAATACATCTCAAAGCACAGATGAGTGCTGGAATTTGCAGACGAGCAATCAACCACTGATATAATCAAATACAGACGAGCGTTTGAAATCGCAGACATGCTAAATCGAAGTACTCAAGAACTACTGCTAGAGAAAGCAAATGAGCAATACCAACAGATTAATACGGACGAGTGTTGAAATATGCAGACGAGCAGCCAATAAAGCAGTGATATGTCCCTGCTGGGGAAAACTTTGCTTAGGGATAACTCATACGAGTGTTGAAGATTGCAGACGAGCAACAAACGAATGCCTGATCGGCAACAAGAGACACAACTCTGCAGGGGAAGACAAGTCAACAGGGCTGGATACCCACTCTGACTGAGGTGATGAATACCGGGCTATATCATCAAATATCCAAAAGTATGGCGACTTGGCTGAGAAATATTTCACGGACGGAGGTGAAAATCAAATATGAACTCTGTGGGAACAGGATCATCTTCAGCCCTGGCTGGGGAAGCTTCTTGGGCAAATACTCTGGCTGGGGAGAGCATCTGATGATTCAAGACTCTGAGGGGATATCAGGCTTTTAGGTACCTGCTAGGCAAGGACTCTTGCTGGGGGTAGGATTCTGATAACTCCAACTTTGGTGATGACATGCTCTCAGGTACCTGCTAGGCATACTCCGCTGGGGAATAATGGACTGCTACTTCACTGGGGAAGAAGAAACTGCTTGGGCTGATGCCAAGGAAAATCTCTGCCAGAGATGCCAGGCTTCAGATACCTGTTGGAGAAGAAATCTCTACTTGGGGAGATACTCTACTGGGGAAGAGTAAATTGCTTGAGAGAATGTGACGCCATCCTGCAACCTGCAACAACAGAAAACACACGTGTGCCCCGGGGATTTGCATGGAATGATCGGTTCATCCATCGTCACCCGACACTCAAAGAGGATTACAGTTTCCCTGCATGTCAGTTTTCTTTTCAAAATTAATACCATGTTTAGATGCAATGCTATTTTTGCCAAAAATTCAGGACATTTTGCAAACAAAAATAAACACACACAGCTTTTTGACTGAATATTATTTTATTGAATGGCCTCTGAATAGGCAAAGATTTACATCAGGAAGCAACCACCTGGAAAGAGGTAGCCACTATAAAAATTGAGAAAAGAAACTATCCTAATGGCAATGTATACGGCATCCCAAGGAGTTCCATTTCTGCTATGACCCGCATGTCTTCAAGACTCTCCATTCTGCTTTGGCTTTCTGAGAGGACGAGGGGACTGTTTCCTATCCTTCTGACATTGTCGAACTGTACGAAACGATGACGTGGTTCAGATAACTTGGATCACAGTTGTTCGCTTATTCCCTTATTTTGCGTGGATCGCCCTCTCGGGTTTTCAATCCACCGGGATACCCTTTTTTGCCTGAGCTGTCCAATGTGGCTTTTCAACTCAGCGGGTGTACATTTTTTTATATTTATTTCCCTAATTTTTGCCCGAGCTTTTTATTCTGTTTTTAGCTCGCCGGGATGCCCTTTTCTTGCCTGGACTTACATTCTGTTTTTGTGTCCAGCGGGTCTCTTTATGCGAAGTATTTTTTAACTGCGTCCGAGTTAACAGGGGACGGGAAGTCCTCTCCATCCATAGTGGTGAGCATCAGTGCTCCTCCTGAGAAGACTTTCTTCACTATGAATGGTCCTTCGTAGTTTGGGGTCCACTTGCCCCTGTTATCTGAACCTGGAGGAACGATTCTCTTCAACACAAGCTCTCCCACTCGATACTCTTAAGTACGTACTCGTTGATCGAATGCCCGCTTCATTCTCCTCTGATAAAGCTGACCATGACAGATAGCCGCTAATCTCTTTTCCTCAATTAGACATAGCTGATTGTAACGAGCACGCACCCTTTCAGCCTCATCCAGTTTGACATCCATCATCACGCGCAGTGAAGGAATCTCTACTTCAACAGGCAGGACTGCTTCCATGCCATACACCAGAGAGAAGGGAGTTGCCCCTGTTGACGTCCTGACTGACGTTCGGTACCCATGCAAAGCAAACGGTAACATCTCATGCCAATCTTTGTAGGTGATAACCATTTTCTGCATAATCTTCTTGATATTCTTGTTAGCTGCCTCTACCGCACCATTCATCTTTGGTCGGTAAGGAGAAGAATTGTGATGATGTATTTTGAAGTCCCGACATAAGTCTGCCATCATCTTGTTGTTGAGATTAGAACCATTATCAGTAATGATCCTTTCGGGCACTCCATATCTGCATATGATATCTCTTTTCAGAAATCTTGCCACCACTTGACGAGTGACATTGGCATAAGACGCTGCTTCTACCCACTTGGTAAAGTAATCAATCGCGACCAGGATGAAGCGATGACCGTTCGAAGCAGTTGGCTCAATCTTCCCGATCATGTCAATGCCCCACATAGAGAAAGGCCAAGGAGATGACATGACGTTGAGCGGATTAGGAGGAACATGCACTTTATCTGCATATATTTGGCACTTGTGGCACTTTCGAGCAAATGAACAACAGTCTGCATCCATTGTCATCCAGTAATACCCTGATCTCAGCAATTTCTTTGCCATGGCGTGCCCTCCTGCATGGGTACCAAAAGATCCTTCATGGACTTCCTGCATCAACAGGCTTGCTTCGTGTCTATCCACGCATCTGAGCAAGACCATGTCGAAGTTCCTCTTGTACAAAACCCCGTCTGTGTTCAAGAAGAAACTAGCAGCAAGTCGCCTCAAGGTCTTTTTGTCCTTGGAAGATGCCCCTGTTGGGTATTCTTGCTTTTCCAGGAATAACTTGATATCAAAATACCAAGGTTTCTCGTCAGACACGGCGTCTACAGAGAAAGCATAAGCTGGAGAGTCAAGCCTGGATATGTCAATTCTGGGCACAAAATTCCAACACATGACTTTAATTGACGAAGAGAGAGTGGCCAAAGCATCGGCAAATTGATTTTCGTCACGTGGTATGTATTTGAGCTCAACTGTCGTGAAGAATGTCAACAGTTTCCTAGCATAATCCCTGTACGGAACTAGATGCTCTTGATGTGTATACCACTTGCCGGTAATTTGGTTAATGACGAGGGCTGAATCTCCGAATATATCGAGGTTCTTAATCCGAAGATCAATTGCCTCCTCTATTCCCATTATACACGCCTCGTATTCCGCTTCATTGTTGGTGCAGCCAAAAGTAATTCTGGCAGCGAAGGGTAAGTGGACACCTTCGGGATTAATGAGTACGGCACCAACTCCACGACCATTGATATTGACAGCCCCATCAAACATCAACTTCCATTTGGATTCAGGATCAGGTCCCTCCTCCGGAAGTGGTTCCTCATAATCGTTTGTTTTGAGGTACATGATGTCCTCATCAGGGAAATCAAATCTCATCGGCTGATAGTCATCCTCAAGAGGTTGCTGAGCAAGGTATTCCGACAATACACTTCCTTTGATGGCTTTCTGAGAAGTGTACTGGATGTTGTATTCAGTTAAAATCATCTGCCATCTAGCAACCCTTCCGGTCAATGCTGGCTTCTCAAAGATGTACTTGACAGGATCCATCTTGGAAATGAGAAGTGTGGTATGGGTTAACATGTATTGCCTCAGTCGGCGAGCAGCCCATACCAAAGCGCAGCAAGTTTTCTCGAGCAGTGAGTATCGGAATTCACAGTCGGTAAACTTTTTGCTAAGGTAATAAATGGCGTACTCTTTTCGACCAGACTCGTTATGTTGGCCAAGCACACACCCCATCGACCCTTCTAGCACGGTCAAGTACATGATTAACGGTCTTCCTTCCACTAGAGGCATCAGAATTGGAGGCTCCTGCAAATATTCCTTTATTTTGTCGAAAGCTCTTTGGCAATCATCGTTCCACCTGACCGTTTGCTCTTTTCTTAGCAGTTTGAATATTGGTTCGCACGTGGCAGTTAGGTGAGATATGAACCGAGAAATGTAGTTCAATCTACCCAAGAACCCGCGCACTTCCTTTTCTGTCTTCAGTGCAGGCATATCTTGAATAGCTTTCACCTTAGCAGGATCTACCTCAATTCCTCTTTGACTTACAATGAAACCCAACAATTTTCCGGAACGCACTCCGAAAGTGCACTTGTTCGGATTCAACCTCAGTTGGTACTTGATCAATCTATCAAATAGCTTCTTTAGGTTAACCAAATGCTCCTCTTCGTCTTTGGACTTGGCAATCATATCATCCACATAACATTCGATCTCCTTGTGGATCATGTCATGGAACAATGTGACCATCGCCCGTTGATAAGTTGCCCCGGCATTCTTCAGACCGAAGGGCATGACCTTATAGCAGAATGTTCCCCACGGGGTAATGAACGTTGTCTTCTCCATGTCTTCCGGCGCCATTTTTATCTGATTATAACCGGAGAATCCATCCATGAAGGAGAACACTGAGAATTGAGCAGTATTGTCGACCAACACGTCAATGTGTGGCAACGGAAAATCATCCTTTGGGCTTGCTCTGTTCAAATCTCGATAGTCAAGGCACATCCGGACCTTGCCGTCCTTCTTAGGCACTGGTACGATGTTAGCTACCCAAGGTGGGTAACTAGTCACGGCAAGGAACCCGACATCCCACTGCTTCTGCACCTCCTCTTTGATCTTCATCACCATATCCGGGCGAGTTCTTCTCAATTTTTGCTTTACAGGAGGACAGTCTTCTCTCAGGGGTAGCTTATGCATCACGATGTCGGTATCTAACCCTTACATATCTTGATATGACCAAGCAAAGATATCCACATACTCTCTCAGCATACTGATCAGCTCTTGTTTGACGTCGGCCTGCAGATTGGCCCCTATCTTGATTTCTTTCTTTGCATCTTCACTGCCAATGTTGATGGTCTCAATCTCTTCTTGATGAGGCTGAATAACCCGTTCCTCTTGTTTCAACAATCTGACCAACTCTTCAGGGAGGTCACAGTCTTCCTCAACCCCTTCATCAGCTTGGTAGACTGGATTATCAAAGTCATGCATAGTCATAGCAGGAACGTTATTCGTGGAATCCGGATGATCAACACTGCACAAATGATGTGCTTATTCAGAATCTGCTTATTTTGAAGAAAAAAAAGAGACGCTAACACAAAACAAAAATGAAAACACATTGCCATTTTTATATTTTCTGTGAAAAAGTTTTAAAAACAAAGACAGGGAACACATTTTGTCTAAAAATGTCCTTTTATTCCATAGCAAAATAACGATGCGGTACAAAACATGGTGGCCCAATACAATGGATCCAAGCATCTTGGGCAGAATGCTGGATTTGACAATGCAGTATGCTAATAAAAGGAAACAAAGCAATTACTTTGAGAGCCAGGTGACTTAAACGATATCTTCAGCAGACCAATTTCCTAGCTCCTCGCCGGGTGCACACGGGCGGATCCAATTGTTGTCCCAGTCTCTGTCACTATCCCCGTCTTGGCTTGCCGTACAAAATTGATCGCGGTCGAGCAACCCAACACTTGTGAATGTGATAGCTTTACCACTCTGAGTAGACCCACCGGGATGATACCCTAAGCCGAATTTGTCATCCTTCTTTTCCATCTCCAACAGCTTGCCCCAGCCCTGAGCATTGCCTGATTGGACGACCTCTTTTGCTTCCTGGTAGGAATGAATGGACGTGCCTTCGTTGTTTTTCTTCACCGGAGTCAAGATACTGACATTTGCTTCAAAAGCTTGGCACAAAGTCTCGTGTATTTCTCCATCCATTTCCACATATTTAAACGTCGACAGGTGGCTGACGAATATATCTTCTTCCCCACAAACTGTGATGACCTGGCCGTCCACCACGTATTTAAGCTTCTGATGCAAGGTTGAGGTGACGGCTCCAGCTGCATGTATCCACGGTCTGCCCAACAAGCAACTATACGCAGGCTGGATGTCCATAACATAGAAGACACTCTTGAAGACTTGAGAGCCTATCTTGACAGGCAACTCAACCTCTCCGAAAACTGATCTTCTTGAACCATCGAAAGCTTTAACCACCAGATCACTCGGCGTCAGGACAATCCCATCAATATTAAGCTTCATCAACTCCTTCTTCGGAAGCACATTCAAAGAAGAGCCTGTGTCTACAAGAACATGAGACAGCACAGCGCCCTTGCATTCCATTGTGATGTGTAGTGCTTTATTGTGATTCCTTCCCTCCGAAGTGAGGTCTCTGTCAGTGAAGCCTAAGCCATGGCTAGCATTGACACTTCCAACAACAGCCTCGAGTTGGTTGACCGTGATCTCCTGAGGGACGTAGGCCATTTGAAGTACTTTTAGTAAGGCTTCTCGGTGCGCGGGTGAACACATCAACAGTGATAAGATAGAAATCTTTGAAGGTGTCTGGTTCAGTTGATCAACCACTTTATAGTCACTCCTTTTGATGATCCTCATGAACTCCTCTACCTCCTTTTCAAACGTCCCCTGCCCAGCCACAGGAGTAGTTGACTCGTCATTCGCAGTCTGCTTTCCTTTGTCTTTGGTCGAAGCCTCGGCCTCAGGATCCTTTCTCAGTGCAGGGGGAGCAAATAAACGGCCACTTCGAGTAAAACCCCCAACACCTCCTACATTCTCAATAGTCAGGTCAGCAACAGGTCGACTCTCCATCTTCTGTCCCGCCACATAGACATCGGAACCATAATGCCACGGAATGGCCCTATCATCGGTGTACGGCACTGGCCCAGGTACAGTTATAGTCACGGGACTAATCTGAGGAGCGTAAATGGTAACCGGCTCTTGTCTGACGGGCATGTCAGCTTCATCGTAGAAGATAGTAATGGTTGACACATCATCAGCCTATTCATTACTAACCTTACTGAATTGCAAAGACCCCTCGTCGATCAACTCTTGCAAACCCATCTTCAATTTCTCGCAGCCATTCACAACACTTATACAATCTTCACAACCAAGAGGGAAACCGGGAAATACTTGACCCTTCAACAGTCTCTCCTTCACCACCCTCAAAGGTGTCTTGACTTCATCGATACTCAGCACCAAACTCAACTTGTCATCACCCTCAACAGCATTGACTCTTGCCCCGCCATGATTAGGCATAGGGTTCGAGTTGACATTCGGTGGTGGCGCAAAGTTAATTGCCTTGGAATCTACAAGATCCTGAACTTTGTGATGCAGAGCCCTGCACTTCTCAGTTGAGTGCCCGGGTGCTCCTGAGTGAAAAGCGCATCGCGCGTTGACATCATAACCAGCTGGAAGCTCTCCAGGAGGTGGTGGTGCCAAGGTCCTCAATTGAATAAGGTTCAGATCTAGTAGTCTTGGCAACAAGGCAGCATACGTCATCGGAATAGCCTCGATCACCCTGTTAGCCGGGCGAGCCTGCCTCGGCTGATATGGTCTCTGCTGGTAGTTGGTTCGAGGTTGTTGTTGTTGCTAGTGTTGTTGTGGTGGAGGTAGCATCTGTTGTATGGGAGCTGCAGGAATGGTGACAGCAGCCATATGTTCATAGGGTCTTCTGTAACCCCGACCCTGGCTTCGGCCGAATACAGCATTGGTCTCGCCTTCTCTCCTTCTCGGAGGTCCGCTAAAAGCTTTCCTCGCTCCATTTGAGCTACTAGCACCTGGGTCTTGTATCTTCCCCATTTTCAACAGCGTTTCAACCCTTTCTCCCGCAATGACAATATCGTTGAACTTAGTAGCAGAACTCGACGCCAATCTCTCAAGAAATACCCCCTGGAGGGTACCCATAAACATATCGGCCATTTCATTCTCTAACAAGGGTGGTTGCACCCTGGCAGCTAGCTGGCGCCACCTCTGGGCATATTCTTTGAAGCCTTCTTTTGCTGTCTGAGCCATATGCTGCAACTGGGTGCGATTCGGAGCCATATCCATGTTATATTGATACTGCCTCACAAAGGCTTCAGCGAGATCCTTCCAGCTCTTGACATTGACCTTACTAAGCTTCATATACCACTCAAGGGAAGCTCCCACCAGGCTGTCCTGAAAGTAATACATCCACAGTTTCTCATCGTCTGTATGAGCGGCAATTCTCCCAACAAATGACTGCAGATGGGTCTTCGGGCAAGCAGTGCCGTTATACTTCTCGAAGGTTCGAACCTTGAACTTATACGGAATCCTGACTCCCGGAACCAAGCCCAAGTCTGTTATGTCGAATCCCAAAGAGCTCTGGGACTGAATAGCCTTGATTTGCTCGGCCATCTCTTCAAACCTCTTGTTCATTTCTACCCCTTGACCTTCGGCTTCATCAAGTAGAGTGAACTGATCCTCATGGTTGTCCATATGAAGGTGATGCAACCCGTCGTTGGTGATTGTCACCCCTGGTTGTGTAACTAGAGTTCCACCCTGACGTGCGCCCGCACCGGTATGATTATCAGCATTAGCAGCAGCAGCAGCGTTCCGGTTCTGATTCTCAACCATCTCTCGCAGACGCTCTTGATTCTGCCCCATGCCGGCCATTAACGTCATGAAGTTATCCATCCTCTGCCTTAGATCTGCCAAATCTGCCTGCATTTGATCCATGGCTCGCTCTCTGTTAGTCTTGGTTGGGTATCTGTGCACTGCTGGTTGTTCTCGAACTTTACGAGGAGCTATAGTGCCTGTTAATTGGAGGAGTTGAAGAAGCTGCCGTGAAATTGATACGAGATTATGAGCTTCAATTGATGATGCCGCCAGCTACAAGGATGTCTGCCTCGATTCGGTAACGCTTCACTTCTTCATAACTGACTTGCGATTTCGTTATTGCTATGGAGCTTTGCTTCAGCTTCGTAATTTCGTTTTGCTCCTCTTGATTTGATATGAAAGTATATTGGATTGCTTCGCAGGTTTATCAATGCTGCTGTGACGAATTCAATCGATTGAAGAGACTGAATTGATTGGAGCCGTTGAATCAGAATGCTGGATATGCACTTGAACCGAAAGCCAAAGCTGAATCCACAGTATTGATGAAGATGCTGCGAACAAAATCGATGAAGATTATGTTCTTCGCTGAGTTTGGAAGAGCGATTCAGTTCTTGTGTTGAGGAGATTGAAGAGAGTTGATGAAAATTATGGAGAATTGGATCAAGATTGAGGAGAATTGGAGAGAGAGATTGGTGAGAATCAAGAATTCTGTTATTTGAGAAACTTGTGATTCTGTTAGGATTAGCCGCTCAATTCTGTTATATGATTCTGTTAGGATTGAAGAGTTTTTTTTCTTTCTGTTATGGTGAAGCTTTTCCTTCTGTTCTATTATTGTGTTGTTATTGAATGAGGAAAAAAAGAAAATGGTTCTGTTTTGACGATTTTTTTTCCCGTGACCTCTCTCCCTTCTCCAATTCTCAAATTCTATTCTCCCTTTTTTTTTAAACAACAAAATTCTGTTATATTATCTTGGTGACAAAAATTGAAGAGGATCCAAATTGAAGTGAGTTGATCGTTTTCCAGTTTGTTATTGCCATCTTTTCAGTTTGTAGTTTCTCATGAGGGAAATTAATGAATCCCCATTCTGTTATTTTTTCCGTAACTGAATTCTCTTTTTCCAGCATTTTTTATTGTGCTTCTTTTTTCTTGTGTGTATGTTGTGCGTGTGTAGTGATAGGAGAAAAACTTTTGCTGTCAAATATCATCAAGTGGAAAAAATGTGAGGTGAGTGAAGTGCGTGTGTGTGGGTTACATGTGGGGCCGTGATTGGTCATGGAGAGATGCTGGAAGTTTTTCCTTCTCTCTATTTTGTGAGGTCATTGTGTAACGGAAACCAACATTCATCATCAACTTATTTGGCCATTTTTCTTTTAGCATACCTTTGACATACTTTGGTAATGGGCTCTTGGGGGAAATGGACTTATGAACTATAATGGTAAATACACAGGCTAATGGTCTTAAAATATGAACAAAATTGGATATTAAATAGATACTAGACATTATTCTAAAGAATTAAAAAAAGGATTTTGAGATGAGTCTTAAAAGAATATGGAAATGGTATGGATGGTTTATGAACTTAATGAAAAGATAAAGATGGTCTAAAAAAAACAATAACGCGGATTTGAATATAAAACGGAATTGAAGGTGACATTGTTTTGGAATGGATGTAAATTGTGAAAGTAAACATATAGTCAAAACAAAAAGTATTGGGAATAAGCATGTGTATAACAGGATCATGGGCATGAATAATTAGATGAAAAGTGGATTATGAGGATTTGGGATGAAATGGCTATGGAATAAAAATCAGATAGAAATATGAACAATGAAATGGAGAAAACAATGGATGAAACAAGAATGGGTTAATAACAAATACAAAGCCTTGATTTTAGCCCAGAACCGATCTTGAATTTTTTTCACAAGCCTCTGATTAAAAATGGATGGGACCAATTTTGAGCCACTGAACAACTCACTACCTTCACGAATCACTGCTTGATAATATGATGAATTCCACACAACACAACTTGACTTGATAAGCATTGCCCGAGAAACAACCACCCATACAGATAACTTGCAGCTGAAACCAACTCTCGACAGTTTGACCAAGCTAGGTTAAATATCCATCTGAATCAAATCGCGGACTGAATAGCCTCACCGAACTGAAATCACTGCCAGCTCATGCTATGCTTCAACAATAGATGTGATGCTTCATTTTTCTATGCTAATGATGCAACACGAAATATGAAAGTGATATGAGTATGATGAATATGATGTGATATGATGCTAAAAAAAGGAGAGGGCAAATTTGGGGTGTTACACAATGCTTGGCATGCCCCATGCTATGTTTTGAATACTTGCAACCTGTTAAGATAAGAGAAACGCACAAGTATCCCGAGGTATCCTTAACCGGATTCCGTCATAGGAGTTAGTCTTTCCTGAAAGTAATACATTTCCTGCAAGCTTTTATTAAAAATGGCTCATTTGTTTTATGCAAGTACTATATCATGAATATTGGACATTTTGCAAACGAAACAAAATGTATAAAACGAGATGTGACTGAAAACTCTGGTTTTATAAATCCGGGTACCCTGGTTTGGAAAATACAGTCAAAGAAACAAATCCCCTGAAATGAGGAGATTTCTATAAATTGAAAAAATAAAAGTGTTGGCAATGTTGATAACGACGTTCCAGTGAACTTCCTTTGCTATGACCTGTATGACCTTGACGTTCTTCTCATCTTGCTTTCTGAAGAAGGCTGATTTTGACTGATGCTTTGTCTTTTCGAAGCTTTCTATGTTGTGAGTGATACAAACGAATTCAGAATGCAGTTGTTCGCTTATTCCCTTATTTTGCGAGGATCGCCCTTTCGGGTTTTCAATCCACCGGGATACCCATTTTTGCCTGAGCTGTCCAATACGACTTTTCAACTCAGCGGGTGTACATTTTTTTGATTTTTCCCTTATTTTTGCCCGAGTCTTTTATTCTGTTTTTGACTCGCCGGGATCCCCTATTTTTGCCTGGACTTACATTCTATTTTTATGTCCAGCGGGTCATTTTATGTGAAGTAATTTTTAACTGCATCTGAATTCACAAGGGATAAGAAATCCTCGCCATCCATAGTAGTGAGCATCAGTGCTCCACCAGAGAAAACTTTCTTTACAATGAATGGACCATTGTAGTTTGGTGTCCACTTGCCCTTGTGGTCTGTATGAGGAAGAAGAAGTCTTTTCAGCACAAGGTCTCCCTCTTGTTATTCCTGAAGCTTGACTTTTTGATCGAAGGCTTTCTTCATCCTTTTCTGATATAATTGCCCATGACAAATTGCATCTAATCTTTTCTCTTCGATCAAATTCAGTTGATTGTACCGAGACCGCACCCATTCTGCTTCGTTCAACTTTACATCCATCATTACCCGTAAGGAGGGTAGCTCAACTTCAACAGGTAGGACAACTTCCATACTGTACACAAGCTGATAAGGTGTTGCCCCAGTGGACGTTCTGATTGAAGTTCGATACCCATGCAAGGAAAATGGTAGCATTTCATGCCAGTCTTTCTAAGTAACCACCATCTTATGCACAATCTTCTTGATGTTCTTATTAGCTGCCTCAACAGCGCCATTCATCTTTGGCCTGTAAGGAGAAGAATTGTGATGTTGGATTTTGAAGTCCCGACACAGTTCTGCCATCATTTTGTTGTTCAAATTGGAACCATTATCAGTAATGATTCGCTCGGGAACTCCATATCGACAAATGATGTCTCTTTTCAGAAATCTGGCTACCACTTGTCTGGTGACGTTTGCGTACGAAGCTGCTTCGACCCATTTGTTGAAGTAGTCAATGGCTACCAGGATGAATCTGTGGCCATTTGAAGCAGTCGGTTCAATCTTTCCAATCATGTCAATGCCCCATATGGCAAAGGGCTAAGGTGAAGACATCACGTTCAAAGGATTCGGAGGCACATGCACTTTGTCTGCGTAGATCTGGCACTTGTGGCATTTCCTGGCATAGGCACAACAATCTGCATCCATTGTGATCCAGTAGTAACCTGATCTTAATAACTTCTTAGCCATTGCATGTCCTCCAGCATGGGTACTGAGAGATCCTTCATGCACCTCGTGCATCAGCAAGTCTTCTTTTTTCTTATCAACACATTTGAGCAGAACCATGTCAAAATTTTACTTGCATAATGAACCATCAGCATTAAGGAAGAAACTACCGGCCAACCTTCTTAATGTCTTCTTATCATTGGATGATGCCCCAGGTGGGTATGTTTGATCCTCTAAGAAGTTTTTGATATCATGGAACCAAGGCTTGTCATCTTTAGCAATGTCCACAGAGAACACATATGTCGGTCGGTCTTAGTCTGGATACCAAAATCTGAGGCACATAGTTTGCAGTTTGAACCTTGATCATGGAGGAAATGGTAGCTAAAGCATCTGCGAACTGATTTTCATCTCGAGGGATGTACTCAAGTTTGACCGTTGTGAAGAAAGTCAATAATCTCCTCGTATAGTCACGATACGAAATCAGATGCTCTTGGTGAGTATACCATTTGTCGTTGGTCTGGTTGATCACCAAAGTTGAATCCCCGAATACATTCAATGTCTTGATCCTGAGGTCAATGGCTTCCTCAAGACCCATGATACATGCTTCGTATTCTGCTTCGTTGTTAGTGCAGGCAAATGTGAGTTTTGTCGAGAAAGGCATATGAACTCCTTTAGGCGTGAGCACTGCACCAACTCCACGACCATTCATATTGACAGCCCCGTCAAACATCATAGTCCACTCTTCTTTTGGGTCAGACCCTTCAGTGTGAACATGCTCTTCATAATCTTTTGCTTTTAAGAACATGATGTCTTCATCAGGGAAGTCAAATCTCATGGGCTGGTAATCATCAATGGGTTGCTCAGCCAGATAGTCAGACAGTACATTGCCCTTGATGGCCTTTTGAGTTGTGTACTGAATGTCATACTCTGTCAGAATCATTTGCCATCTCGCAACCCTTCCGGTAAGTGTTGGCTTCTCATATATGTATTTGACGGGGGTACATTTTTGAGATCAATAAGGTAGTGTGAGTCAACATATACCGTCTTAGTCGGCGCGCAGCCCACGCTAAAGCACAACAAGTTTTCTCGAGCAGTTAATAACGTTGTTCACAGTCGGTAAACGTTTTGCTTAGGTAGTATATTGCATACTCTTTTCTACCAGACTCGTCATGCTGGCCCAACACACACCCCATTGATCCTTCTAATACTGTCAGTTACATTATCATAGGTTTTCCTTCAACTGGAGGCATGAGAATCGGAGTTTCTTGCAGGTACTCCTTGATCTTGTCAAAAGCCTTCTGACAATCTTCGTTCCACCTGACCGTTTGTCCCTTTCTTAATAACTTGAACAAAGGCTCACAGGTTGCAGTGAGGTGAGATATGAGCCTTGATATGTAATTTAATCTACCCAAGAACCCCCAAACTTCTTTTGCAGTCCTAGGTGCAGGCATCTCCTGAATGGCTTTGACTTTGTCAGGATCAACCTCAATTCCCTTTTCACTAACGATAAATCCCAGCAGCTTACCGGAACGTACCCCGAATGTGCATTTGTTGAGGTTTAACTTCAATTGGTACTTTCTCAGACGTTTGAACAACTTCAGTAGATTCACTAGATGGTCTTCTTCAGTAAGGGACTTGGCAATCATGTCATCCATGTAGCATTCAATTTCTTTGTGGATCATATCGTGGAATAACGTTACCATAGCCCGTTGATAAGTCGCACCGGCATTCTTCAGTCCAAATGGCATTACCTTGTAGCAAAATGTGCCCCAAGGTGTGATGAAGGTGTTTTTCTCCATGTCTTCGGGTGACATCTTGATCTGATTATACCCAGAAAATCCATCCATGAAAGAAAATATCGAGAACTGAGTTGTGTTGTCGACCAATACATCAATGTGAGTTAATGGGAAATCATCCTTCGGGCTAGCTCTGTTCAGGTCTCGGTAATCCACACACATATGTACTTTTCCATACTTCTTAGGCACTGGTACAATGTTAGCGACCCACGACAGGTAACTAGTTACAGCAAGGAAACCGGCGTCCCACTGTTTTTGTACTTCTTTCTTAATCATCATGGCCATATATGGGCGAGTACGGCGTAGCTTTTGCTTCACTGGAGGGCAATCTTCTTTCAAGGGTAGCCTATGCATGACAATATTTGTATCTAGACCTGGCATGTCTTGATAGGACCAAGCGAAGACGTCGACATATTCTCGAAGCATGTTGATAAGTTTTTTTTTTCCTGAAGCTTGCAGACCGGCCCCAATCCTCACTTCTTTCAAATCCTCTTCGGTACCAAGATTAACTATTTCAACCTCCTCCTGATGAGGAGTAATCACTTTCTCTTCTTGCCTCAACAACCTGGCTAACTCTTCAGGTAACTCATAGTCTTCTTCAACCCCTTCATCAGCTTGATTAATTGGATTTTCGAAGTCATACAAGGTCAAAGCAGTGTTGTTGTCGGTGCAATCTGGAGGATAATCTCTGCAAGGGTTGAGATTTGTTTGTTTTAGTGATCAATTTTAAACTTGTTTAGAAAAGTGTAAAATGAAGTTATTATTTTGAAAACATTGTCATTTTATTATTTTGTACAAAAGTGAAAAATGAAAAGACAGTGAGCGAAAGAAAGAATTGTTTGCAAAAGATGTCCGATATTCATTGATATTCCATTTGCATAAAATTACAAATATGGCCCTATTACAAAATGAGTCCTGACACCTTGGGCAAGACGCAGAACTTGATGCATGCTGAAAAAAGCAGGAAATAATAATTACTCTACAGGAGTAACCCTTATAATTTCCTGGGAAGACCAGTTAAGGACTTGGTGACCCGAGATCCTTAGACGTATCCAGCTCTCCAGGTTGAGGTCGCTTTTCTCCTCGTCTTCCAGGTTATTGACAACATCTGGGGTGAGCATCCCCCCACTGATGAACTTGGGCTCTTTAGCAACCTCTGCTTGATCTTGTCGGAATGGTTTGTAACCCAAACCGAATTTGTCCTCCTTCTTCTCCACCGGTAGCAGCTTGCCCCAGCTTTGGGCATTTCCATTTTCAACAACCTTTCGGGCTTGCTGATGGGAGACAATTGAAGTACCCATCCTATCCTCCTGGGATGCATCAAATACTTCAGTCGTTGCCTCATTGACGTTCAGTGCTTCGAACCCCTGGCTCATAGTTTCATGGATTTCACCATCCATATCAATGTATTTGTATATAGCCAGATGGCTAACAAAGATATCCCCTTCACCACAAATGGTGATAATCTTTCCTTCCCACTCATATTTCAATTTCTGGTGAAGGGTCGACATAACTGCGCCAGCGGCGTGAATCCATGGTCGACCCAACAAATAGCTGTAGGCCGGCTGAATGTCCATCACATAGAAAGAAGTATGAAAGACCTACGGACCGATTATCACAAGAAGCTCCATCTCTCCAAGAACAGACCTCTTGGAGCCATCAAAAGCTCTGGCCACCAGATTGCTTGGTCGGAGGGCTATACCATCATATTCGAGCTTGACAAGGGCTTTCTTTGGCAAGACATTGAGTGATGACCCAGTGTCAACAAGAACATGCGAGAGCACAACCCCTTTACACTCCAAAGTGATGTGTAAAGCTTTGTTGTGGTGACGTCCTTCCGTTGTCTAGTCAAAATTGGTGAAACTTAGCCCATGGCTAGTATTAACATTGGACACTACTATCTCAAGCTGATTCACTGTGATCTCCTTCGGCATGTAGGCAGCGTGCAAGACTTTAAGTAGTGCATCCCGATGGGCCTCGGAACACAACAGCAGGGATAAGATGGAGATCTTGGAAGGAGTCTGGTGGAGCTGATCCACAACCTTGTAGTCACTTCTTTTGATTATCCTCATATGTTCATCCACATCCTGATCAAAGGATGATTTATGGGTCTCTTTTGGTGCAGGTTCTTCAGGTGCCACACTTTTCCCTTTGGCTTTGGCAACAGCCTCTGCCTCAGTACTAGTTCTTAGAGCTTGTGACGCGAAGAGGCGTCCGCTTCGGGTGAAGCCTCCGCCTCCCCCGACATTATCCACTTAGGGTGTGTGAACTGAAGAATCAAGAAGGACTCTTTCTCCGTTGCAGTAAAGGTCTGAACCATAGTGCCATGGTACATCATTGTCTTTGTCATATGGAATGGGCCTTGCACCGTGATGGTGACTGGACTGACTGCAGCAGAGGTGGGAACCGTTATTTTTTGTGGATCATAAAAGATGGTGACAAGACTTCTGGTTGATGTTGGTGGTGATTGATTAAAGCTTGGTTGTTGCTGAAACTGTTGTTGAGATTGTTGTTTATAATTGTTGGAAACAGGGACCGTTGCAGGGTCATAATAGATGGTGACTATGGAGGCCTCGTTGTTGGTGGTTATTGTAGTTGTAGAAGTGTATGCAATGGAACTGTTGTTTGTTGAAGTGATGGAAGAGGTGGTTGCTGATTTTGTAGACGAGTCTGTAGGAACAATTGTCTTTGTAGTTGTAGGAGAAATACTTGTTGAAAAAAGAGTTGCTGGTGTTGTAGAAGCGGTCATTGTTATTTGAAGAATACCTTCTTTGATCAGGCCATTGATGCCATTCCTCAAGCTTGCACACCCTTTCACGGAAACCTTGCAAGATTCACAACAGGCCTCACAACCTGGAAACACCTGGCATTTTAAAAACTGAGCTTTAACCTCTGCCAGAGGTGTCTGAATACTGTAGTATCTTCAATTAAAATCGTGGGTGAGCCCTCCTCTATTGCATTTATCCTTGGCCCACCATGGCTGGGCATAGGATTCTTCGTGACATTAGGAGGTGGTGCAAAATTTAGGGCCTTTGAATCTACCAGATCCTGGACCTTCATGTGCAAAGCCCTGCACTTTTCAGTAGCATGGCCGGGTGCATTAGAATGAAAAGCACACCTGGAGTTGACGTTGTAATTTCTCAGAAGGTTCTGAGGATCTGGTGGAGCCAATGTCCTTAGCTCGACAAGATTAATCTTTAGGAGTTGTGGCAACAATGTGGCATATGGCATTGGTATAGGGTCAATCACCCTGTTGATCTGAGATGGTCGTTGCTGAAAAGGGCGTTGTTGTTATTGTTGTTGTAGGATCTATGTTGAGGAAACTGTGGTTGTTGAGGAAAATGTTGTGGTTGTTGAGTATATTGAGGAGGTGGAGTAGGGATAGTGATAGCGGTAACTGATCTCGGCAGATACCGGGGTCTTCCTCTTCCCATATGTACAGAATTTGTTTCACCAGATCTGCAAGGCCCTGCAAATGGCTTTCTTGCACTGCTTGAACTAGCGCCGTTGTCAGAAATCTTTCCCATCTTCAGTAAGCTCTCAATTCTTTCCCCAGCTATAACCACGTCTACGAAGCTGGTGGAAGAAAATGCAGCCAACCTGTCAATATAAGTCCCCTGGAGGGTGTTCATAAACATGTCTGCCATTTCCCTTTCTGACATTGGGGGTTGAACGGTAGCAGCTAATTGTCTCCACCTTTGGGCGTACTCTCTAAAGCTTTCTCGGGAAGACTGTGACATTCCCATCAGAAGGGTTCTGTTTGGAGCCATGTCCAAATTATATTGATATTGACGAATGAAGGCTTCGGCCAAGTCTTTCCAATTCCTAACTGTGGCCCTGGTCAAGTGAGAGTACCACTCTCGGGATGCCCCTGTTAAGCTATCCTCAAAGTAAAACATCCACAGTTTCTCATCCATGGTGTAGGCTTTCAATATCCCCAAGAAAGACTGAAGATGGGTACGTGGGAAGGATGTGCCATTGCATCTTTCAAAACTAGGAGGTTTGAATTTGTGAGGAATTCTAACCCCCTCCTCTAATCCCATATCCATGACGTCAAAACCCAGAGAGTTTTGGGATTCAAGAGACCTTAGATTTTCTACTATTTCATCCAACCGACGATCGTAGACTTCGTCTCCAGCCCCAACCACAGTAAACTGCTCTTCCTGAGGGTCTTCCTGCAAGACCCTCCCTCCAGTGTTACCTTGGGTGTTCCTTACAGCATTGATGTCTGGGTTCAAATAAGGTCCAAACTCTGGGGGATCAGTACGAGGTTGTACGTGATCGTTGTTGCTGGTGCCCCCTGTGCCTGGGTGGTTTTCCTCGGGAGTTTGCCGCTCGACGAACTCTCTCAGTCTCTCCTGGCTCTGAGCTAAACCAGTCATCACTGCCATAAATTGATTCATTTGGGCCCTCATCTCAGTCCTTTCATTGGCCATTTGGGTCCTCACATCAGTCAAATCCTGTTGAACCTGATCCATTTGTAATCCCGAAAGGTTGTTTTTTGTTGTATACCGGTGCACTCTATTGACGGGGAACACTCTTCTACGAGCAATGTTTCCTGAAACCACAACAAAGTGAGAGACAACAACAAAAACCAAAACCTGCAAAATAAAGAAAAGATGTTAGTATGCAATGCAGGATTCCTATTTGTCTTCCAAGGGTATCCGGTTTGGTTCTTTTGTTTTGACCTTTCCAGACCTCGAGGAATGATGTTGAATAGAGATAAAGCCCATGAAATAAAACAAACCATATATTAGAAAGAGTGAAGATACATAGTTTGATTACAACAGAGTTCCCATGGTGGGTTAAAATACAACAATAAAATCAAAAGTACAAACAAAAGGAGGTACAAATACAAAGAAATCAAACATCCAGTCCAAAGTCATCCTCTATGACTTCTTTCAGGAGAGCCTCAGTTACTGGACCAACTGGGTGCTTTGTGATAGTCCTGATAAGAAGGTTCCTAGTGGCAATGACACTGGTCAACTTCTTGTGCTTATCCTGATCCTTTGATCTCTTCAACCCCGCCCGGAGTTTCAATTCAGAGATCTTTTTTTGTGTTGCTAACAAGGCTACCTGATTCTTCTTCTCACTAGCCTCCAACTGCTCTATCCTGGCTTGGGTTCTCTGATCTTCCTGTGCACGAGCCTCAGTGATCCTGATCCACCTAGCCTGACTCTCCTCTAAGTAGTGCTCAACTCTAGCCTTATGAGTCTTAGCTTCCTTGCAAGCATTCTTCAACACTAACTCTCCTGCTCTAGCCTTTCTGATGTAGTCATCTGTCTTCTCAATCTTGGTCCAGTGCTCAATCCGGAGCTTTTCTAACCTTTCATTA
This sequence comes from Lathyrus aphaca, assembly GCA_963966055.1. NCBI lineage: Eukaryota > Viridiplantae > Streptophyta > Magnoliopsida > Fabales > Fabaceae > Lathyrus > Lathyrus aphaca. Next base: position 410,936,411 of record OZ014520.1, read on the forward strand.
TCCAGACGGCTATCATTCCTCTCCCAGAGGGTCTTCTTAAAGGCTTCAGAGAGCTGAGTATTCCTTTCCTTCAATATCTCAAACTCCTTTAAACTGACAGTAGCTGCAGGCTCCACTGCCGATGGTCCAGGTACATCCTCTAAGGTGAATGGCATACGGGTGATTCGTCCCCTGACACGAGACCAGTCAAGATACTAAGATGAGGCTATGTTGTTGCACTTGCCAAGAATAGTTGTCCCCTTAGTCTGAATATTGTCCCAGGCCCAGGTTTCCTGTCTGACAATGGCAGGGTTGTGCTGGATGTTACAATAGAGGGTCTCTGTCAAGTCTTGCTCTCTTGGTGGATGCACCAAGGCATACCCTAATTGTGTTTTGAAAAGCAGAGGATTGTAATTGATGCAACCCTTTACTCCAATCAGGGGTACATTGAGATACTGCCCACAGCTGGTGATGATATCTTTGCCATTGGTGCTCTGAGTGCACCATCTAATGTCTTCTAATGTATGGGCAATCATTCTCTTAGCCCAGTTCCTTGGCTGATGAGGATTCAAGAAAGTGTCTGACTTCGGCAAGTGCCTTAACAACCAACAGTAGAAGAGGAGTGCACAGCATCTGACCAATCTTCCCTTTTGCTTCTCATTCCTTTGATGCACTGAATAATAGAAGTCTCCAAGCAAGGTAGGGACTGGATTCCTCAATAGGAAGAGGTGGATAGCACTCTTGCTTACAAACTTTGGCTCGTCTGCAAACAAGATGACTCGATATATGCTGAGGGCCAGGAGAGCACAAACAGCTTCCCACTTCCCTGTTGCAGCATGAATGGTGGCCTGAGTAACAGTGAAGTCCAAATGAAGGTCTGGGATTCCAGCCTTATTGGTCATGCTATGGTCAATGAGGGTGGACTCCAAGTGCAAAGCCTTAGCTACACCTTCATTATTGGGAGCATTCATTTCAGGGTTGAAAGGAATCCCCCTCCTGATGGGGACACCTAACAACATAGATAACTCTTCCATCAAAGGTCCCAACTGAAAATCTGGGAAAGTGAAACATCTGAGAGGAGGGTCATACAACTAGAGACATGTGTGAATCATGCTCCTCTGGGATGCATCCAAATCCATGACCATGTCCATAATTCCACCATAATGTTCCCTGAATAAAGGGACATGATCAGGAGTGATGAGAGACTGAATCTGCCTGATGCCTGTCAAAGTGGGCTCAATGAAATGATAGGTGATGTTACTCTTCCTAGATGTGTCCATGCTGACAATGGATGCTGGTGAAGAAGACTGAGGAGAAACACTGATGAAGGCAACTGCTGAAGACTAATGAATATATCTGGAGAAAGTACTGAAGAAGAATCCCTGATGAAGATAACTGATGAAGAGGCTGATGCAGATAGTTGAAGGAATCTGAGCAGCAAAACAGGTCAAAACCAAACCATAGATAAGATGTGGATACCCTGTAAAACAAATAGACAAATGTTAAATGATGCAAAATGATGTATGTAGAATGATATGCAAAGGGTTTATGATCAAGTGTTGGATCTGTTATCTGCCTTGATAGGGTCCATGTGTGTTCATAAGTCCGGATGGAGGCTCAGAAAACCAGTAACCAGGTGGGGGACTCAAATAAAGAGTCACAAGTCCAGGGTTTCACAAGAACATTTCAAAATGATGCTACCTTAACAAAACCAGTAACAAGGTATGATGAGGCCAAGGGTTCCTGCAAACCTGTAAACATCCCAACCCCCTCACATTTATTGTTCTAGAACAAGGATCCTTAGACTTGGATCAGTTATGAGAAGTGTAAACACTTCTAACCCGGAGGTACAATGTTTACAATAATCATAAAGGTTCCTCGACTAATTCACCTCAGATGTCGAAGGTCATAAAAGGTCATCCAGACTTAGTAGGCTTCCCAGATAGCCCTAGTACTACAGGAAATCCGTAGCACAGAGTTCTCAAGAAGAAACCCATGTCTGAACCGTGTTTCATATTCCTGCACCAGACCGAAATGGAATGGGAAAGAATATGAAGCCACTCTATCCTACGTGTCACTCAGGTCCCCGGTATGGAACCTTACTCACTCAATAACCCTCCCACCAAAGGAAACAACAGATCCAACACAAATGATATGACGCTAATAGTATGAAATACATATAAACAGTAAATGAAATCAATAAAGAAAGCTGTACAGAAAGTAATAAATAAAGCAGTAAACAACAAGCCCAAGTAGCACATAACACCCCCGTAAACACAAATCAAACAAGCGCTAGGAGAAACCCACAAAAAGAAGCAGAAACACTGGTTGCAAGATAAGTTTATCCCCAGCAGAGTCGCCAAGCTGTCGCTCCCCCGAAAAGACACCAGGTCAGATAGGGTACAGACGCGAACGGTCGGCGAAAGGAGAAAATGAAGGTGAAGATGAATAGAGTCTCTAGCTAGGCATTTTTATCCCGAAGGAAAGGTAATGCTGCATAAACCTAGAAAGAGATGGATAAGACGATTGCGAACCAGAGAAACTGAGAAAGGGGGATGGTTACAACCTGGGAAGGTATTAGCACCCAGATTATCCGTCGTACTCGACGGGATCCACGCTTAAGAGATTGTGTTTAAAAGGGGTAGGTGTATGTGTTATCTGTGTGCAAAAGCTAAGAAAAGAATATACAAGTGTCAGTGCAAAAGGGGTAAATGCTCAGGAACTGAGGCTTAAAAGAGAATGCTGAAAGAGGGGGAGGACAAAGAGACTTTTGTTCGATAACAGTTAAGTTATGCCTACGTATCCTTTTGTGCAATGAGGAAGTCAGAACACCGTAGTTCAACTCAAAGAGACTGGAAGAATAAATTGAATGTGAACTGCTTGCTTGCCTATGCTCAAGTGTATGACTCGTCTGGCTCGAGTGCTAACTGTCTTGCATTAGACGGAAGAAGCAAGTTCTCGTTTGTGAATGAAGATGATGAGAAAAGAATCCCGAAGGAGACGATTATTGTTTGTTTTTATGTTTTCAATTTTGTTATTGTTTTTGGTTTTTTGCATAAGTTAATGAGCTTAAGCCTAAATCAAGGGCTTGTAAACTCATTATATCCTCCCCGATTAGGGATAATGAGCCCACTTAAGTATGAGATAAGCATCTCGACTTAATTGCCATGATGATGTAGGATTAAGATCATTAACCTACTTGTGATTAATTAGATGTTTTTGGGTTTTTTGTTTAGTGTTAAGTAATGAGTTTAATCTCTAATCACAGATTAGTGAACTCATTACACCATCCTAATAGAATGATAATAGATGAGAACACTTAAGCTGAGGAAGATACCTCAACTTAATCCATGGTTAGGGATTAAATTAATTATATAACAAGCCTTTATTAAGTGGATTTTAATTAAGGGATGAGATTAAGAAGTGGATTTTAAGTTTGTAAGACATCTTGAGGAGGACTTGTCCATTAAACACTAGGGTTAGTCCTTATTAACCATAAGGAAGAATTAGAACCCTAATGTAAGGCCCAAGTTACAAGATAAAGCCTGTCGTACCTCGAAAAATAAATACGATCCTAAAACAAACAACAGAGCCGCCACCTAATTCTCTTTATTCTATTTAAAGAAAAGGGAGATATAGATACAACCTAATAAAGGATAAGAAATGGTTTACGAAACCAAATTCTAAGTTCGGGAGTCGGTTATGCAAGGGGAAGGTATTAGCACCCCTCACGTCCGTTGTACTCAACGGGAACCTCTTAGCTAATTATGCGATTAAATGTTTGATCTTAAGTCTTTGTCTTCTAAATGATTGTTAATATGTTTGTTCTTAAAGAAAAGTTTTAAATTAATATTAAGACGGAGAAAGGACTAAAGTTTTTTTATTATTGTGCTCGCGAAGGATTAAAATCCTCGTGCCTACGTATTCCCTTGTGCAATGGGAAAGTCAGAGCTTCGTAGTTCGTGCGACTACGGTTTGTGATTTTTAATTGAACGATTGTTTAAAACGCTTTCTAATCTGCTAAGCGTTGGCTTATACTCGTGGTGGAGGCTGAAGCGCTAGCTTGTTTGCGAGATAGAATGATTTAAACAATGTTCGTTTTAGAGAAAAAGTGTTTGACTTTTGTTAAGGTGTTTTAAATGAAAGGGCGAATGAACCACGTCGCGTGGGGCTAGCCCAGGAGTGATTGCATTCCAGAACGTACGAGTGCTGGACTCCGGAGTTCCGTCTTTCGCTGATTAATTATGAAAGTGATTTGGATTGGTTGGTGAGTTTTAAGTTGTTTTAAGTATGAAAGAGCGAATGAACTACGTCGCGTGGGGCTAGCCCAAGAGCAATTCATTCTAGAACGTGCGGAATGCTAGACTCCGGAGCTCTATTATTTCGTATTTGAATTTATAAAATGATTGAGATATTTTGATATACGAATGGTGATTGAATCACGTCGCATGGGGCTAGCCCAGGAATGATCCAATCCAGAACGTGCGAAGTGCTAGACTCCGGAGCTCTGTTTTTCGTATGTAAATAAAATTAGTTAGATATTTTTTAGACGTTTTTGAATTAACATGTTTAATAACGAAGGAGTAAATGAAACACTACGCGTGGGGCTAGCCTAGTTGTGGTTCGTTTCAGAACGTGCGGAGTGCTAGACTCTGGAGCTCTATTAAATTAATTAAGATGCGTAAAAGTCGTGCAGACGGCAGTCACATAGTGACCGACTTACGTGTGTGCCAAAATGTAGGCGAGAAAGAAATATTTATTAATTGACTTCGTAGATTCTAATCCTAATTCCTAAATGTTCCTAATAATGCTAAATCGAAACCGGTAAAATAAATGCGGAAGGATAAATTGCGTACAAAAGCGTGAGAGGGATACAATAATTATTTTATACGAGAATGCGATGAAATAAAGGGTCTCGTTGTAATTTGCCCAAGAGAAAGCGTGTGTGCGGTGTACGATTTAATCGAACCGTTAGAAATTAATATGACATAAAAGGTGCGAAAAATCAATAAAATAAATAAATATCCTAAATAAAATGAAATAAAATTGTGAAATTAGAATAAATAAAATAAAATAAACAAGATGGCCTCATATCGGCCACGATTAATCGGAAACGATTTATCGCGACTTTGTCATATCATCGGCCCAAATAAAAATCAAAACGGAATTGAAAAGCAAAGACACATCTTTTTGAATTTTTAGTTTATCAACAACTAAACAAAATTACGACTAAACTTAAAAACTAAATTTAAATAACTTACTACACAATAATATTTTTTATATTTTTAAGTGTTAATCACATATATACTTTACTTCTAACATTAATAAATAAATTAAACAAAACTATATTTTGAAAGGAAGAAACTAAGTCAATCTAATAACTTAAACTAATAAGAAATTTTTTTAATAATTTAAATAGATAACAAACTAAAATATAAAAAGAAAATGATGAATGATACTCACAAACTTCAAGGATAGCAAAGGTTGAGCTTGTTGTGTAGAAGAAAGTGAATGTGTTTTGATGGAGGTTGTTGTTGTGGTGAAGATGGTGAATGTTTATGGGTATTGTGTAAGTAAAAAAAAATTTTGACTTTGAAAAATATGTAATGAATGTGCTAGATTTTGATAATATAAGGATGATCTTGTTAGTCTCAAATGAGAGAAAGATAGATCTTATTTATAGTGTGAATGAGATAGGAGTGTTAATGTGGCAATCCATGTGACTTTATGAGAATGATTTTTGGTCATTGATAAGTCCAAGTTGGCAATCCATGTAAAGTGTGAGAATGATTATTGGTCATTGATAAGTCCAAGTTGGCAATCCATGTGACTTTATGAGAATGATTATTGGTCATTGATAATTCCAAGTTGGCAATCCATGTGAAGTGTTTGTACTACATTGTAGTGGACCCCACTTGCTATTTTTCCTTTTTTAAATATGAAGAGAAACAAAAGAAAAGTAGTAATAATAAAATAAATAATAATAATAAAACTAATAATAATAATAATTATAAAAAAGAAAAAGAAAAATTGAAAAATGATTATCAAAAAAATAAATTATATTGAATTAAATAAATTGAAGTTAAACTAAATAAATTGAAATTGAAATTAAACTAAAATCTAAATTAACTTAAATAAAAAAAATTCTAAATTAAAATTGAACCAAAATAAAATTTAAATTAAAACTAATTCTAAAATATCTAATATAATCTAAACTCCTATTCTTAAAGCGAAATAAGTAATCCTAAAAAAATAAAATATGACATTAAAAGTAAAATAAATAGAACTGCATGATTAATGATTAATTGATTATAATGCAAAAATGTCTGATTATCAAATAATTCGATAAAAATGCGCCAGATGAATAAAATTTGAAAAAAATCCGGTCTAAATTTAGGGTGTGACAGTTGCCCCTATTTAATCTTTTTGAACCTGAATGTATGAATAACAAAGTTTTTTTTTAACATTCAAGGTAGAAGAGGATTAAATATTAGAATACCTAGAATTTTGACCGGATGCGGATGAAATGCAATGTGAATGGATGTATGAGAGATTGAGTTATGCAGGAAATGATGTTATATGAAACAGGATAACAAAAGAGGATCCTACTAGGGAAAATGTTTGAGAACATTGAGGATGAAGAAACGTAGACATGAAGTATTCGAAGTGATAAATCAACAGGTTCAAGTATAACTGTTTATACTAAGAATAACAAAATACGGAAACAAAAAGAAATCAAAAGCGTTGGTTCAACTAACACGGGTGAAGTCAAGTTGACACTTAGGATGACAGGGAAATATTCAAAGTGAATGCGCAGTGGCACGATGTGACCAACTGACACTTAAGAATAAAAACAGAGAAGAAATAACGTTCATGGATTGGATTGGACGAAGTCGAATAAAAACAGACATCCATAGATTGTATTGGACGAACATAAAGTAAGAGATTTTCAATCAAAGGCAAGACATTCAATCATAACTTTAGACAAGGGACACGATATCCAAGAATGGCATTGGATAAGGTGAGCAATGATTTTCAGGAATGGCACTGAAGGTAAATGAAAATCACTATATTCAGAAATGACACTGAATATACAGATAAAACTTTCAGGAATGGCACTGAAGGTAAAGGCAAATACCTATATCCAGAAATGACACTGAGTAAAGGCTGAGCAATGATTTTCAGGAATGACATTGAAGTTAAAGGCAAATCCCTGTATCCAGGAACAGCATTGGAGGAAGAGTATATCCAGGAATGGCACTGGAGTGGAAGAATATATCCAGGAATGGCACTGGAGTGGAAGAATATATCCAGGAATGGCACTAGAGTGGAAGAATATATCTAGGAATGGCACTGGAGTGGAAGAATATATCCAGGAATGGCACTGGAGTGGAAGAATATATCCAGGAATGGCACTGGAGTGGCAGAATATATCCAGGAATGGCACTGGATATACAGATAAAAATTTCAGGAATGGCACTGAAGAAACAAAATATAGACCCAGGAATAGCACTGGAGGAACAAAAATATTCAGGAATGGCACTGGAGTGAATAAAATATCCAGGAATGGCACTGGAGTGAAAGAAAGGTAAGTTTTTGGTAGGTGCCAAGAAGTTGGATTTTCAAAGTGAGGTAAATGTTTGACCACAACATGACCCACGGTAAATGCAAATGAGGATAAAACACTCTTGTTATGCATATTATATGAACTTGTTATGACGCATGATCAAATACATGTAATGCAGATGATGACAACAGGGCCCGACTCTTTTGGAGATGACAAGATGGGAAGGTTGATTTTTCAACACTGCGAGATCAATGTTATTCCTCTCGGGGACTAAAGATGTTGATGTTGAACAGACCTTTGCCACACTAATAAATTGTAACAAGTTGACGATCCTTGGAGATGAAAAATTCTTTTAAGGATTCTTCCAATGAATTGCCCCCGATAAGCTGATTGTTGTAGATGAGCTGATCGTTGCTTCAGCTTGACTGACTCTGAAAATGATTGCCTTATGATGCGCTTGGAAGCCTGCTTCAGTATAAGTTTTGTAAATTCTTTTGTATAAACCAATTCTACGATGGACTTTCACCGAACAAAAACCTTGCCCTAATTCTCAACATGGTATGGAAGGAACTTGCCCCTGATAGGATCACCAGGCCAGTTCTTAACTGTTTGAAAATTCCTTGCTAGAAAAGATAGTTTGCAAAAAAAAAACATTTATACAACCATGGTAATTAATAGCAAATGCAACTTTTGAAATCAAAATTATTGTTTGAAGAAAAGAAAATGAATCACTAGTCAAAACACAATGGTTTATAACGTTCAAGGTGAAAGGTAAAGTGAAAATATGTACAAAACAAAATGACTTGCAGAGATCTTTTTTGGAGTCAGTTTACACAACCTTACTGTAGTATGCTTTCAGAATAACCTTGCCTCAATTAGGTCTTTTAGGGGTTGTATCGTGGTCTGGTTCATGGTTCATGAAACAAGGATAAAGGCTCGAAATTGTGTTTGTACCCAACCTTCTTCGTGATGAATCTCCAATCCTACATTCAATTAAATCTATACACATTTATCTTGACAACGTAAGGGTAAAAAATGATGATTTGAGGTTTACTGGAAATGATAATCATTTTATTTGGCTTTGATGGATGTTTGTAGTGACCCAACGATTTTGGACATGGTGGTCACTAAATCCTACTTGTTTGATGTTGAGGGTTTGAGGGCCTCTTTTGCTTGATTTTCTTTTTGAACTGATCCCTATCTTTTTCCTAAGTTCTTTTTTGACTTAGCGGGATTTATATTTTTTGTACTTTTGAAATTCTGAAAATTATGATTGCCAAACCATTGTTTATAATGGATGTCGCTCCCGACAAATGAAATGGATCAGATGAAGGTACAGACGCGAACGGTCGGCGAAGGGAACAATGAGAACACACAGTCGTGAACTCACTGGGGATGAATAGAGTCGCCAGCTAGGCATTTTTATCCCGGAGGAAAGGCAATGCTGCATAGACCTAGAAAAAGAATGGATAAGACGGTTGCGAACCAGAGAGACTGAGAAAGGGGGTTGGTTACAACCTGGGAAGGTATTAGCACCCAGATTGTCCGCCGTACTCGACGGGATCCACGCTTAAAAGATTTGTGTTTAAAAGGGGTAGTGTCAGTGCAATTTGTGTGTAAAGAGCTGGAAAAGGATGTACAGGTGTCAGTGTAAAGTGTATAAGTGATGTGAAGAATGAAAGTGTCAGTGTAAAGTGAAGTGAAATGCTCAAGATCATGAGGCTTAAAAGAATAGAGCTAGAAGGAGGGGGAATATACAGAGACTTTTGTTCGATAACTGTTAAGTTAGGCCTACGTATCCTCTCGTGCAATGAGGAAGTCAGAACACCGTAGTTCGACCCAAAGAGACTGAAAGAATGAATTGACTTGTGAACTGCTTACTTGTCCATGCTCAAGTGTATGATCTGTCTGGCACAGATGCAAACTGTCTTGCATTAGACGGAAGAAGCGAGTTCTCGTTTGTGAGTGAGTGAGATGAGAAAAGAATCCCGAAGGAGACGATTATTGTTTGTTTTTGTGTTTTCAGTCTTTTATTGCTTTTTGGATGTTTGTCATAAGTTAATGAGCTTGAGCCTAAACCAATGGATTTAGTAAACTCATCACATCTTCCCTCTGATTAGGGGTAATGAGAATACCTTAAGTGTGAAGTCAGATTCTCACACTTAATCACCTTTGGTGTAGGATTAAGATCATTAACCTACTTGCAATTATTTAGATGTTTTTGGTGTTTTTGTTTAGTGTTGAGTAATGAGATTAAGCCATAATCAGGGATTAAACAGACTCATTACACCATCCTAATAGAAGGATAATAGATGAGAATGTTTAAGCTGAGGAAGACTCCTCAACTTAATCCATGATTAGGGATTAACCTCATGACAAAACAAAGCCTTTATTAGATGGATTTTATTTAATGATAAGATGATGAAGTGATTTTTAGGGTTTGTAAGACAACTTGAGGGGGACTTGTCCATTAACACTAGGGTTAGTCCTTCTTAACCAATTAAGGAAGAATTAGAACCCTAATGCAAGGCCCAAGTTACAAGCTTGATGTCTTGATGATTTTTAAGTGAATTGATTAAGAGATTTAAACACATTAAGGGTTTAACACTTAGGATTAAAGTTATACACTCCATCCTAATAGAAGGATGCAGGCATAAGCTTAATCACAAAGCCTTAAAGCCTTTAGGGCTTAGTCCCTGATTATGAGGTGAGAAGAGGAGACTCAAAGAGATGACACAAAGGTAAAATCTAAGAGGGGAGACTAATCAAAACCCTAATCATTGTCATGCTTGGTTGTTCCTAAGGTTTGTGAGGTTTTCAAGAGAAATCTTCATAGGAGCCACCAGGAAGCAGATGAAAGGATCAAGAGAAGCAAAGTGACTTGTTTCATTCAAGAAGTCAAGTCACTTGAAGAAAGAAAGTGAGAAGAAGAATGAGCAAGCTCAATCTCAAACACAAACAAAAATTCAGCAAGGGATGCAAGAGAGATGAAAAGAAAAATTATGAGAAGTGAAGGCAAATTCACTTCTCAACCTCACTTACCACCTGAAATGTTAGAAAGAAAAGCAATGCAATGCAAAATGGGATGAAATGGTATGAGGATAAACAAAACCAGAAGCATGTTGATGATGATGATGATGTTATGAGATGCTACCAACATGAGACAAGGCATGGAGATGTTCATACAAGATCATGGATGCAAATGATGCAAGTTTAGAAGCATGATCTTACATGAAAAGTTATGAAACATACATGGCAAACAAAATGGCAAATATGGGATGCAATGATCAAACATGCTTTCTACATGTCTTAAGATGTCAAATAAATCACATGGATGCTTAAAATGTCATGGTAAGTCATGTTATGCAAGAGAATGCAAAAGGGATGCAAATGAAAGCCCAAATTAGGGTTTATGGATCAAGCAACAAACAAAAACCAAAAACAGAAGCAAACCTTAAGATAAAAAATGGAAAATGACACCCAAAGAAACCCTAGACCTATACTAAACCAAAGTCCAAAGGGGGGATCTCAACTCCCAACCAATCTCAAGTTATGATTTTTCTAAGTTATTAGGGTTTTTAGGGTTCCTAAACAAAAGAAATGCCAAACAAATGAAAAATGCAAGATCAAATCATGGCCATTTTATCTCAAAAACTGCATGCCAAATAGAATGCAATGCAAAAAGAATCAATGTCCAACTCTTCATAGATAGGCAGAAATGAATTTTTGAACTTTGGATCAAATTAATGCTCAAAAAAATGATTTAATTCAATGGAAAATTCTCAAAATGCATCAAGATCAAAAAAGAAATTTGGTTTGAAGGTTGGACAATGTTTCTAAATGTCTTAGAACATTTCATGAATTTTTTTGTGATTTTTAAATACCTAAAAGTATTTTTAATGAATTAATTTCCATTAATCAATTAAACATAATCTTTTAAATATTTAAAAATACTTTTTTAATGATAAAAATAAAAATAAAAATATTTTTGTGTCATGAAAAATAATAAAACTTAAGAGAAAAAGTTTCATAATTTTTTAGGACTTTTTACTATTTTAAAATAATTGTGCAAAACTAATGAAAATAAAATGAAAATAAATGAATTTTTAATGAATTAATGAGAAGTAATCAGATCCAACGTGCCAGGTTCAAAGTTACACGCGCGGGAATTGACTGCGCGCCACATCTCACGGCTCAGATTCAAATTTCGCTAATCAATGCTTAAACCCTAACCCTGCCGTTAATCACTTTCAGATGACCGGAACAGTGTTCCGGTCATCTTCTCCGTTCACCTCAAAATGCTATCTCTCTCCCCAGGCCATTTTAGAAGCTCTAACTCTCCAGAAATCATCTACTAACTACCCTAAGCACGAATCCAGCATCAAATCATGTTTAAACTCACACACAAACAAGAATCGAAGCAAAGAAATTTCTAGGTCAAACTTTCAGAACACCATAACATACTCATTTCTTGCTCATTTCAAAAAGTAAATAGATCCCAATGATCAGTGCAACATACAAAATAAGATTCTAACAAGAAAATGGAGTTCTGGAAAAAAAGTTCATGGAGTCACCTGAGATGGAGCTTTTGATTCAAGAGCTTTCTGGATGGTTCTTTAGCTCAAACAGGTCCCAATGATCCCCCTTAGAAGCTTTACACACTTGGTTGGAGTTTAAACAGCCTCTTGAGTGAGTTTGCAGAAGCTCTGACCAAGGGAATGTGAAAATCGTATTTGAGTTATGGAGGGTTTCAGGCCAAAGTAGTGGGTGGTTTCTGGTCAGGGGAGCAAGGTGAGTTGATGTGTGGAGTTTGTTTGAGTGTTCTTGGCTTGTAGAAGCAGATTCGAAAGCTTTTGCTTTATGGAGTGAAAATGGTGAAATGGAGTTATGGCTTGTTTCAGGCCTGGTTCTTTGTTGGTTTAGGCTTAGTGGAACATGGTAAAGTGATTTGTGAAAATGGTTTGAATGTTTGAGGCTTGTGGAGGCAGATTCGAAAGGTTTTGCACCAGGGTGTGTTTTTGTGAATGTGGTTGTGTGTAGTGTTTCAGCCTGGCCTGGTGTATGAAATGGCTTGCCTTTGCTTTGCATAAAGGACTCCTATTGGTCAGATGATGTGACCCGCCCTTTATTGATTGGTATGGCCACTTTTGCAATTTGTCAACTCTTGTGTAAGAGAAAGTATGGGCAGCTTCTAGGCTAGTACATGGGCTGTGTGATGCGCAGCAACATGAAGGGAAAGGGCTAGCTTGGTTCAAGGGCCAATGCAGCAAGTTGGTGAAGTGATCATGATGATTTTGCAAGTTGTTGCTTTATGGTTCACATGTGATTTCCTTATCCCACAAGCCAAAATACATGAGCATTCTTGGTTCAATTCTGATTTTTATGACTTATAGAATGTTTGTGTCATGTTTTGAAATGAACTAGAGGTTACAAAAGGCATTGGTTCATGGTTTTGCAAAATTCTCATTTGAGGCATGCCTTGAAAATCAATTATTTTAGCCAACTTTGTCACACCATAACTTTTGATCCAAGAAGAGTTTGATCATGTTCTTGTACTTTTTGAAAAGGGAAAGATGTAATATACAACTTTCATGACCAAAGTTTTTCCATTTGAAGCATTTTTGGATCAAGAATCAAGGCTTGAAAAATGACCTAGAATGAAGCATTCTTGAAAAGTCAACTATGCCCAAAAAGTCAACATTTGCAAAAACTCCAAATCCTTGATTTTTGTGGACTTCAACCTTCTTCCATGATCAAATAAAGATCATATACACTCAAAATGATGAAGATCACCCATTGGTTGGGTCATTGGGGGCCTCAGATGCCCTGATTTTACACTGACTTGTCTGAAAAGTCAACCCTTGATCAGATGACTTCCCCATGGAATTTCTTCATGAAAATTGATATGCATACTCCCTATACTATATAGAGACCAATGGAAACAAGAATGACCAAAAAAATTGGAGTTATGGCCTTTGAAACCAAAACCCTAATTTTAGGTCAACTGTGCAGTCAAACTTGGCTCTGCATCCATACTAAATCCAGTTCTTGTGATTCTTTTGGATTCTTGGCTTTGAGAGGATGTAATATGATAGATGAACACACATGGATCCCCTTGAAGTGATTGTTGACTTTTGGAATGGCTCAAGAAGCTCTGGGATTGCTCAGATCACAAACCCTGGATGCAGATGACTTAGAAACTATGCAGTGAATCAAAAATGAGATATGAGATGATATGTTTTGTGTTTATGCCTATGAGATGATCACAAGCCATGGTGTGAATGGGTGAGGGAAAATTTGGGGTGTTTACAGCTGCCCCTATTCAAGCATGAGTTAGCTGTGCCGGTTGTAAGCGACGGCTTAGCAGGCAAACAAGATAACTTGTGGTTGAATACCAAAGACAGTCCAAAATTTGCACTCACAGAATGAAGAAGAAAAGGGATATAGATTGTAAAGAAAAATAAAGTATATTGTAAAATGGGTGATAGAGCAATGACGGGGACGGCCGACATGCCGGGAAAAGCGTGCCAAATAAAGCGATGACGGGGACGGCCGACATGCTGGGGAGAGAAGGTAAAGCTAAGACGGGGACGGCCGACTAGCTGGGGAAAATGAAATTATGATGGGGACGGCCATCAAGTTCATAAAGCAAGGTAACCAACGATGGGGACGGCCATCGGGCTAAAAAGGAAAAGGGACCACGACGGGGACGGCCATCGGGTTAAAGAATAAATGAAATAAACAGATGATGGGGTACGACCATCAAAGGTGAAGGACGATCACCTAGCAGGGTACGGCTGCTCTGTTGGGTAATAAAGGAATTATGATGGGGACGGCCATTAAAGGTGGAGGACGACCACCTGGCAGGGGACGGCTGCCGAAAATATCAACGATGGGGACGACCATCGGATAAAAGGTCAACGATGGGGACGGCCATCGGACGAGCACGATGGAGGACGACCATCAAGAAGTGGAGGACGACCACTCAGCAGGGTACGGCTGCTCTCGAGGTTTCTCATGACATAGGACGAATGCCAGATAACCGAAATCAACAATGGGGACGGCCATTGGATAAAATGATGAAGGAAAATCATCAAAAGGTGGAGGACGACCACCCAGCAGGGGACGGCTGCTAAAAATCAACGATGGGGACGGCCATCGGATGAGCATGATGGAGGACGACCATCAAGAGGTGGAGGACGACCACCTAGCAGGGTACGGCTGCTCTCAGGGTTTATCATGACACAGGACGAGTGTCAGATAAAAAGGAAAATTTGTTTGCGATCTACTGGGGATATAGTAAACACGGACGAGTATTTACAACCAAGAAGAGAAAGTACAAGTGTTTAGATGCTGTGTATAGATTAAAGATGCGGACGAGCATCCTTAAGATTATGATATGGACGAGTATCAGGTAGAAACAAACTGACACGTGTTCAGAGATGATGATACGGACGAGTATTAACTGGTTAACAGAGAACACGGACGAGTGTTGCATCTGAAGGGACTCTTCTGGGGAAAAGTAGACACGGACGAGGGTCTATATTCAAGAAGACATAAGTGTTTGACACAGTGTATGGATTAAAGATGCGGACGAGCATCCTTAAGACTATGATACGGACGAGTATCATGTAGAAACAAACACTAGACGCAATGTTTTGAGATGATGATACGGACGAGTACCAACTGGTTAACAAAGAACAAGGACTATTGTCGAATCTGTGGGGAGATAAGTGTTGTGTATAAGATACGGACGAGTATCTGTATAGGTGTATCATGAGTATATATAGATGAGTGTTTAACTGCTGGGGAGAGCGACACGGACGAGTGTCGAGAGAGAAAAGTATAACAAGTGTATGGGTGATGAAGGTGTAAGCGACTGCACCGGGGATATGACACGGCCGGGTGTCAGGAAAGTGTATATAAGTATATGCGAGTGAAAAGGGAACGTCTTTGGCTTTCTGCTGGGATATAACACGGACGGGTGTCAAAAGGAGTATATACTGGTGTTTGTGATTTGTGAGGCAACTGCTCTTGCTGGTAACTCTGGTGGGGATTTTTCTTCTGTATGTTGATGAACTGTAATCATTCACAGGTGTTGATTCATAACATGGCTTATGATTATGCTATGTATTTGATTTTTGCCGTAATGCTCCGTATTAGACGGAATGCTACGCTTTGTGGGTGAATATGATGCAAATGCTATGATTGTGCAAAGAGGCACAAATCTGGGATTCGGATCCCGCTGCTGCAGAGATCCCTAGTTGATCCGTTTGAGATGGACATCCCAGCTGGGGTTTGTAGAAGCTTTCTTCACTCTGTTGTGATCCTTTCCTGCGTTACTCTTCTGAATAGAGGCTGAAGATTCTGTGGGGAGATGATTCCCTGACTCCTGTATTTTACTGAGGAAGAATGATTGGTACTATGGCTGGGGAGAATTGTGAGAGGCAAACTCAGCTGGGGAGAAAGCAACTTGAGTGCTAAAACTGAGTGTTGATTTGCCAGCTTGCTGGGATGTAACTTGCATGCCCCAGGTTGCGTTCTGGATACCTGCAATCTCGCAAAGATAAGGAAACGCACAAAAGGTCCCGAGGTATCCTTTACTGGATTCCGTCATAGGAGTTAAGCATTCTCAAGAGTAAGTATATTCCCTGCAAGCATGTGTTTCTATTTTTAGTGAAAAACATTTGTACTTATGCAATTAGTTTTAGAGACATCAAACATTCTTTGCAAACGAAATATGTACAAGACGAAACATGACTGAAAAATCTGATTTTATTAATTCATGTGCCCTAAACTGGCAAGATACAGTCAAAGAAACATATCTCCCGAAATGAGGAGATTGTTACAAATTGAGAAACAAAGTGCTGGCGATGTTGACGACGCTTTCAAAGGAGCTTCCTCTCCTGCTATGACTCGTATGACAATGACGTTCTTCTCGCCTTGCTTTCTGAAGAAGGCTAATTCTGATTGAAGCTTGATCCTTTTGAAGCTTTCCAAGTTGCAAGTGATACAGACGAATTCAGAATGCAGTTGTTCGCTTATTCCCTTATTTTGCATGGATCTCCCTTTCGGGTTTTCAATCCATCGGGATACCCATTTTTGCCTGAGTTGTCCAATGCGGCTTTTCAACTCAGCGGGTGTACATTTTTGTTTATTTTCCCTTACTTTTGCCCGAGTCTTTTATTCTGTTTTTGACTCGCCGGGATGCCCTATTTTTGCCTGGACTTACATTCTGTTTTTGTGTCCAGCGGGTCTTTTTTATGCGAAGTATTTTTTAACTGCATCTGAATTCACAGGGGACGGGAAATCTTCACCATCCATGGTGCTGAGCATCAATGCTCCACCAGAGAAAACTTTCTTTACCACGAATGGTCCTTCATAATTTGGAGTCCATTTGCCCCTGTGGTCTGTATGAGGAGGGAGGATTCTCTTCAGCACAAGATCTCCTACTTGGTACCCTCGATGCCTGACTTTCTGATCGAAGGCTTTCTTCATTCTCTTCTGGTATAACTGTCCATGACAGATTGCAACCAATCTTTTCTCTTCGATCAGACTCAGTTGTTCGTATCGGGCCCGAACCCACTCTGCTTCACTCAGTTTAACATCCATTAGTACCCGGAGAGAGGGTAATTCAACTTCGACTGGTAGGACCGCCTCCATACCATACACAAGCTGATATGGTGTTGCCCCAGTGGATGTTCTGATTGACGTGCGGTACCCATGCAAGGCAAATGGTAGCATTTCATGCCAGTCTTTGTAGGTGACTACCATCTTTTGCACAATCTTCTTGATATTCTTATTTGCTGCCTCAACAACGCCGTTCATCTTTGGCCTGTAAGGAGAAGAATTGTGGTGTTGGATTTTGAAGTCCCGGCACAGCTCTGCAGTCATTTTGTTGTTTAGATTGGAACCATTATCAGTAATGATTCGCTCGGGCACCCCATACCGACAGATGATATCTTTCTTTAAAAATCTGGCTACCACTTGTCTTGTAACATTTGCATATGAGGCTGCTTCAACCCATTTGGTGAAATAATCAATGGCGACCAGGATGAATCTGTGGCCATTAGAAGCAGTTGGCTCAATCTTGCCAATCATATCAATGCCCCACATGGCAAAGGGCCATGGTGAAGACATGATGTTCAAAGGATTGGGAGGCACATGCACTTTATCTGCATAGATCTGGCATTTATGGCATTTTCTGGCATAAGCACAACAGTCTGCATCCATTGTGATCCAGTAATAACCTGATCTTAACAACTTTTTAGCCATGGCATGCCCCCCAGCATGGGTACCAAAGGAGCCTTCGTGCACTTCATGCATCAATAAATCTGCTTCTGTCTTGTCGACGCATCTGAGGAGTACCATATCAAAGTTCCTTTTGTATAAAGACCCATCAGTGTTCAGGAAGAAACTACCAGCAAGCCTTCTCAAAGTCTTCTTATCATTGGAAGATGCCCCAGGTGGGTACGTTTGATCCTCCAAGAAGCACTTGATGTCGTGAAACCAAGGCTTATCATCTTTGACAACATCTGCTGCGAACACATATGCTGGTCTGTCAAGTCTGGACACTAAAATCTGAGGTACAAAGTTTGCAGTCTGAACCTTGATCATGGATGAAATGGTAGCAAGAGCATCTGCGAACTGATTCTCGTCCCGAGGGATATACTCAAGCTTGACTGTTGTAAAGAAAGTCAATAACCTCCTTGTATAATCCCTGTAAGGTATCAGATGATCCTGGTGGGTGTACCATTTGCCGTTGGTTTGATTGACTACCAAAGCTGAATCTCCGAATACAGTCAATGTCTTGATCCTGAGGTCAATGGCTTCCTCAAGACCCATAATGCAAGCTTCGTATTCAGCTTCGTTGTTAGTGCAGTTGAAAGTGAGTTTCGCCGAGAAAGGCATGTGAACTCCCTTAGGTGTGATGAGTACTGCACCAACACCACGACCATTCATGTTAACAGCCCCATCAAACATCATAGTCCATTCTTCTTCTGAGTCGGGCCCTTTAGTGTGAACAGGCTCTTCATGATCTTTTGCTTTTATGAACATGATGTCTTCATCAGGGAAGTCAAACCTCATAGGCTGGTAATCATCAATGGGTTGCTCAACAAGATATTCAGATAGTACACTGCCCTTGATGGCTTTCTGAGATGTGTACTGTATGTCATATTCCGTAAGGATCATCTGCCATCTTGCAACCCGTCCGGTAAGAGCTGGCTTCTCGAAAATGTACTTAACTGGGTCCATTTTTGAGATCAATAAAGTAGTGTGGGTCAACATATACTGTCTTAGTCGGCGAGCAGCCCACGCTAAAGCACAGCAAGTTTTCTCGAGCAGTGAATAACGTTGTTCACAGTCGGTAAACTTTTTGCTTAGGTAGTATATTGCATACTCTTTTCGACCAGACTCGTCATGCTGGCCCAGCACACACCCCATTGACTCTTCTAATATTGTCAAGTACATAATCAGAGGTCTTCCTTCAACTGGGGGCATAAGGATTGGAGGTTCTTGCAGATATTTCTTGATCTTGTCAAAAGCCTTTTGGCAGTCTTCATTCCACCTGACCGTTTGTTCTTTCCTTAACAGCTTGAACAAAGGTTCGCAGGTTGCTGTAAGGTGGGAGATGAACCTTGAAATGTAATTCAATCGACCCAAGAACCCTCGAACTTCTTTCTCAGTCCTTGGTGCAGGCATCTCTTGAATAGCTTTGACTTTATCAGGGTCAACTTCAATCCCTTTCTCGCTTACAATAAAGCCCAGCAGCTTACCGGATCGCACCCCGAATGTGCATTTGTTGGGGTTCAGCTTCAGTTGATACTTCCTCACACGCTTGAATAATTTGAGCAGATTCACCAGGTGATCTTCCTCTGTAAGGTACTTGGCGATCATATCATCCACATAACATTCTATTTCTTTATGGATCATATCGTGGAATAGTGTCACCATAGCCCGTTGATATGTTGCACCAGCATTCTTCAGTCCGAATGGCATCACTTTGTAACAGAACGTGCCCCAAGGTGTGATGAATGTTGTCTTCTCCATGTCTTCAGGTGACATCTTGATCTGGTTGTATCCTGAAAATCCATCCATGAAGGAGAATACCGAGAACTGAGCCGTGTTATCCACCAATACATCAATGTAAGGTAATGGGAAGTCATCTTTCGGGCTGGCTCTGTTCAGATCCCGGTAGTCAACACACATCCTTACTTTGCCGTCTTTCTTAGGCACAGGTACTATATTAGCAACCCACGGCGGATAGCTAGTCACAGCAAGGAACCCGGCGTCCCATTGCTTTTGTACCTCCTCCTTGATTTTCATAGCCATGTCTGGACGAGTACGGCGCAGTTTCTGTTTAACCGGTGGGCACTCTTCTCTCAAAGGCAGCTTGTGCACAACAATATCGGTATCCAACCCTGGCATATCTTGGTAAGACCAAGCAAACACGTCCACATACTCTCGAAGCAGGTCAATCAGTTGTCTCTTCACTGAGTCTTGCAGGCAGGCCCCGATTTTAACCTCTTTCACGTCTTCATCTGTACCAAGATTGATCACTTCAACCTCCTCCTGGTGAGGAGTAATAACCTTTTCCTCTTGTCTCAACAACCTGGCTAGCTCTTCAGGAAGCTCATATTCTTCATCAACCCCTTCATCAGCTTGATTGATCGGATTGTCAAAGTCATACGAAGTCATAGCCGTGCTGTTGTCGGTGCTGTCAGGAAGGCACTCTCTGCAAGGGTTAAGTTTGTTCATTTTAGTGATTTGATTTTAATCTTTATTTAGACAAGTGAAATGAAGTTGTCATTTTGAAAACACCGCCATTTATTTTTTTGTACAAAAAGAAAAATGGAAAAACAGTGATCGGAAAAGAAAAAGACTTGTTTGCAAAAAGATGTCTGATATTTCATTAATTGATCTTGTTTGCACAAAAAGTACAGATGGCCCGATTACAAAATGAGCCTTGTCATCTTGGGCAAGATGCAAGACTTTGATGCATGCTTATAAAAATACAGGAAATAATAATTACTCTGCATGAGTAACTCTTATAATTTCCTGGGAAGACCAGTTCGAGACACTGCTCCCCGGGACCTTCGGACGAATCCAGCTTTCCAGGTTGCGTTCCTCTTCCAGCTCGTCTTCCAGACAGTTGATAGCATCAGGGGTAAGCATCCCCCCACTCACAAAGTTGGGCTCTTTCGCAGCCGCTGTTTGATCTTGTTGAGTTGGTTTGTAACCCAACCCAAATCTGTCTTCTTTCTTCTCCACCGATAGCAGTTTGCCCCAGCCTTGGGCAGTTCCTTCCTCAACAACCTTCCGGGCTTGTTGGTATGATGATATTGAAGTACCAGACACAGCAGATGTTTCATTCACATTCAAGGCTTCAAACCCCTGGCTCATTGTTTCATGGATCTCACCATCCATCTCAATGTACTTATAGGTTGCCAGGTGGCTGACAAAAATGTCCTCCTCTCCGCAGATTGTAACGATTTGACCCTCCCACTCATATTTTAACTTCTGGTGAAGGGTGGAGGTCACGGCGCCAGCGGCGTGAATCCATGGCCTACCCAACAAACAGCTGTAGGCGGGCTGAATGTCCATCACATAGAAGATAGTTTTAAAGGTCTGCGGGCCAATCGTTACGGGCAGCTCAATCTCTCCCAGAACCGATCTCTTTGAGCCATCAAAAGCTCTTACCACCAGGTTGCTGGGTCTCAATGCCAGTCCGTCATATTCTAGCTTCACCAGGGCCTTCTTAGGTAAGACATTGAGGGACGACCCCGTGTCTACCAGCACATGAGAAAGGACAGCACCTTTGCATTCCATGGTTATGTGCAAGGCTTTGTTGTGGTTGCGGCCTTCCGTTGTCAAATCAGTATTGGTGAACCCTAGTCCGTGACTAGCATTAACATTTCCAACTACCGCTTCCAGCTGATTGACAGTGATCTCTTCAGGCACGTAAGCTGCGTGCAGGACTTTGAGTAGCGCATTCCGATGGGCTTCGGAGCACATAAGCAATGACAGGATTGAGATCTTGGAAGGCGTCTGATGAAGCTGATCCACTATTTTATAATCACTCTTTTTGATGATTCGCATGAACTCATCAACCTCTTGATCGAATGGTGTCTTCAAAGCTTCCTTAACAGCTTGATCTTCCTGCACAGGGCTCTTCCCTTTTGCCTTGGCAGCAGCTTCTGCTTCGGCAGTGGGTCTCTGAATTTGGGGAACGAAAAGACGTCCGCTTCGAGTGAAGCCTCCGCCTCCGCCCACATTGTCAATTTGTAGTGCAGGGGTTGATGATTCAAAAGTAATTCTTTGTCCTTCACAGTACAAGTCAGAGCCGTAATGCCAGGGGATGGCATTACTGCTTTCATAAGGTACGGGTCCAGGCACCGTGATGGTGACCGGACTGATTGCAGCTGTTGAAGGTATTGTAATAGTCTGAGGATCATAATAGATTGTCACTGGTGCCCTGGTGGGAGCAACACTTTCTGAATTGTAGACAGAGTTGTTTTCAGGATCGTAAAAGATTGTGACAGTTGAGACATCTTCATGATTTGTTGCTGGTGTTGTAGGAGACAATGGTGGGAGAATGGATGTTGTTGTTGTAGGAGCTTCAAAATGGAGTGATGCTGAAGTTGTAGCAGGAAGATTTGTTGAAAACTGATCAGTTGAGATAATAGATGAAGTACTTGTTGATGAAACCGAAGAATTGTCAGGAACAATGGTTGTTGCAGTTGTAGGAGGTTCTGAAACCGTTGCTGATGAGATTGCTGGATTTGTTGGAAATGATGTGGTGATCTGAAGCTGGCCACTCTGAATAAGGCTGTCTATGCCATTCCTCAAATTATCGCACCCATTTACCGAGATATTGCAGTAAGCACAGCCTAACTCACACCCCGGGAACATTTGACATTCCAAGAGCCGAGCTTTGATTTCCACCAACGGTGTCCTGATCTGGCCCACACTAGTTATTAAATAAGACGGCTTGTCTTCTTCAATAGCGTTAATTCTAGGACCACCGTGGTTTGGCATCGGGTTCTTATTGACATTGGGTGGAGGTGCGAAATTCAGAGCCTTGGAGTCTACCAGGTCTTGTACCTTCATATGCAGAGCCCTGCACTTTTCCGTAATGTGGCCAGGTGCGTTTGAATGAAAAGCACACCTAGCGTTGGAGTCATAGTTCCTGGGTAGACTGTTGGGATCTGGAGGTGCCAGCATCCTTAGCTCAACTAGGTTGAGTTTCAGGAGTTGTGGCAGCAGGGTAGCATATGGCATAGGGATCGGATCGATCACCCTATTAGCTTGAGATGGCCTCTGTTGGAATGGCCTTTGTTGACTGTTGTTGTTGGTGCTGCTGTTGTTGTAATTCCTTGGAGGATACTGATTTTGCTGATGGTACTGAGGTTGCGGATGATAGTTTTGCTGCGGAGGTTGATAGACTGGTTGAGGATGAGCTGGAGCAGGAATGGTGACTGCTGCTATTGACCTTTGAACATATTGGGGCCTGCCCCTGTTTGAATGGATGGCATTGGTTTCGCCAGTTCTTCTCGGGCCTGCAAAAGGCTTTCTTGTACTACTGGACGAGCTTGCACCGTTGTCTGAGATCTTTCCCATTTTTAACAAACTTTCAATTCTCTCCCCGGCTATGACAACATCTGCAAAGCTAGTGGAAGAGAAAGCAGCCAACCTGTCAATATATGTTCCCTGAAGGGTGTTCATGAACATATCTGCCATTTCCCGTTCAGACATAGGTGGTTGAACAGCAGCAGCCAGTTGCCTCCATCTCTGTGCATATTCTCGGAAACTTTCCCTTGACGACTGTGACATTCCCATTAGGAGAGTCCTGTTGTGTGCCATATCTAAGTTATACTGATACTGTCTGATGAAGGCCTCTGCCAGGTCCTTCCAGCATCTAATAGTTGCCCTTGTCAAGTGAGAGTACCATTCTCTTGACGCTCCGGTTAAGCTGTCTTCGAAATAGAACATCCAGAGCTTCTCATCCATTGTATAGGCCTTCAGCCTTCCCAGAAATGACTGTAAATGAGTCCGGGGGCATGAAGTCCCGTTATACTTTTCGAAACAAGGAGGCTTGAACTTATGGGGGATCCTGACCCCGTCTACCAAACCCATGTCCATGACGTCGAAACCCAAAGAATTTTGAGATTCTAAGGACCTCAACTTCTCAGCTATCTCATCCAATCTCCTATCATAAGCTTCTTCCCCAGCACCCATTACTGTGAATTGGTCCTCTTGAGGATCTTCTTGAAGTACCCTGGCTGCAGTGGCAGTCCCTTGAACATTTGCTGGAATATTGACCTCAGGATGGAGGTGTGGTCCAAATACCGGAGGGTTGACGTGAGGTTGGACTCTTTCATTGTTACTGGTACCGGCAGTCCCTATATGTGGATCCTCTTGATTTTGCCTTTCCACCATGGCTCTCAATCTTTCCTGGCTCTGAGCCATGTTGTTCATAACTTCCATAAACTGAGTCATTTGATTCCTCATTTCTAGCCTTTCATTTGCATTTTGATTTCTGACCTCAGTAAGGTCCTGCTGCATCTGATCCATTTGAATGCCCAGAAGGTTGTTTCGGGTTGGATAACGGTGCGGACGGTTGAGGGGAAATACCCGGCGCCTAGCAATAGTTCCTGAGGCATCACAACAGAGGTTAGCAACAATAAATCAAAACCTACAAAACAAACAAAGGGTTAGCATGCAATGCAGTTATGCTTATTTGTTCTCAAGGTATCCGGTTTGGCATTCAGTTTTGACCCTTCCAGACCCTTGAAGACGTTGTTGTTGTTGCTTGAAGAAAACTCAGATGAAGCAAATTAACACAAATATATTACAGAGGGTGAAATAATACAACTTGTTCATTTTACAACACAAGCCCCCCTAAGGGGTCAAAATACATTTCAAAAAAAGTAAAAGTACATGGAATAGAAACAACAACAAGCAAATGGTCAAACACCAAGGCCAAACTCATCCTCACGAACTTCCTTGAGAAGTGCTTCGGTCACAGGATCAGCCGGACGCTCCGTGAGATTCCGGATAAGGAGGTTCCGGGTTGCAACAGCTGCTGCTAGCTTTTTGTGCTGAGTTTGGTCCTTGGACCTCTTCACCCCTGCTTTGATCCTCAGCTCTGATATCTCCCTCTGGGCTGCTGCCAGGGCTTCTTGCTGTTCTTTTGCACTAGCTTCTAGTTGCTCCATCTTGTCTTGAACTCTCTTGTCCTCCAGGGTACGAGCCTCGGTGATCCTGACCCACCGGGCTTGACTCTCCTTCAAATACAAGTCTGTCCTTGCTCTCTGGAACTGGGCTTCTTTGCAAGCATTCTTCAGAATTTGTTCACCAGCCTTAGACTTTTTGATATAATCCCCAGACTTTTCAATCTTAGTCAAATGCTCTACTCTTAACTTCTCCAACCTCTCAATCTCCCTCATACCTTCACTCCTCTCCCGGAGGGTCTTCTGCAAAGCCTGGGTTAGCTTCTCATTTCTTTCCTTCAAGCTCTCAAACTCCTCCAAACTGATAGTGGCAGGGGGTGGTGCTGAAGATGACTCAGGCATATCTTCTATAGTAAAGGGCATCCCAGAGAAATGGGGCCTGGCACGGGACCACTCATAATATTGTGCTGATGCCACATTGTTGCACTTCCCCAAAATGGTTATTCCCTTGGTTTGAACATTATCCCAGGCCCAGGCAGCCTGCCTAACAGTAGCCAGATTAAGCTTGTTCTCGCAATAAAGAGTCTCAACCAAGTCCTGTGCCTTAGGAGTGTGGACCAGTGCATAGCCCAGTTGCCTTCTGAACAGCAGAGGATTGTAATTAATACTACCCTTAACTCCTACCAAAGGCACATTAGGAAAATGCCCACAGCTGGTGATGATATCCCTGCCCTTGGTGCTTTGAGTGCACCATCTGATATCTGCTGAAGTTAGAACAGTGAGTCTCTTAGCCCAGTTGCTCTGCTGATGAGGGTTTAGAAATGCATCTGTCCTGGGTAGATGCCTGAGAAGCCAAGTGTGGAACAGTGGAGCACAACACCTCACTAATCTCCCCCTCTGCTTTTCATTCCTCTGATGCACTGAATAGTAAAGATCCCCCAATAAAGTTGGCACCGGGTTCTTTAGCATGAATAGGTGGATTGCATTCTTGCTAATGAATCGAGGCTCATCTGCAAACAATACAATTCCATATATACTCAAGGCCAGTAAAGCACAAACAGCTTTCCACTCTCCTAGAGATGCTTTCAGGGTAGCTTGAGAGATCAAGAAATCCAGATGGAAGCCAGGGATTCCAGCTTTAAAGGTCAGATGCTGCTCAATCAGGACAGGTTCCAGATGCAAAGCCTTTGCTACTTCTCCATTGCTGGGAAAGACCATCTCAGGGTTGAAAGGGATTCCAGCCCTGATAGGCACACCAACCAAAGATGAGTATTCTTCTAAAAGAGGTCCCAATTGAAAGTCTTGGAAAGTGAAACATCTTAGTGGGGGATCATAGAACTGAATGCAGGTGTGGATCAGGCTTCTCTGTGATGGGTCCAGGTCCATAACCATATCAAGTATATCTCCATAACTTTCCCTAAACAATGGTATGTGATCTGGAGTGATCAGGGTTTGAATCCTCCTGATGTCTGATAGCTCTGGCTGGAAAAAGTGATAGGTGATGTTGCTCTTTTTAGGAGCCATGATGCTGAGGCTGAGTAGAGACAGGTGCTGATGATAATACTGAAGAAGTGGGCCACTGACTGGTTGGTGCAGGTGGTAACTGAAGCAGATAGCTGATGAAGACAAGTCAATACTGAAGATGGGGTCAAAACCAAAACCAAATGAAGATGGATACCCTGAAACAAATAAGCAAATGTCAATATGATGCAATGATTATGTATGCAAATGAAATGCAAGGGTTTGTGACTGAGCTGGATCTGATCAAAATTCTGATATAAGTCCATGTGTGTTCAAGAATTCCGGATGGAGGTCTATAAATCCAGTAACCAAGGTGGGGGACCCAAATAAAGAGCCACATGTCCAGGGTTTAGAATCACAAGAACTGTCCAAAATGGAGCACTCTTAAACAATCAAAGTAACAGGGTATTCTGAGGTCAAGGTACCTGCAAACCTGTAAACAGCCCAACCCCCTCACAGGTGGTGTTCTAAAACAAGGATCCTCAGACTTGGATCTATTATGAGAAGTGTAAACACTTCTAACCCGGAGGCACAGTGTTTACAATAACCATAAAAGTTCCTCCTCTAATTCACCTCAGTTTCTGAAGGTCAATACTAAAGGTCATCCAGACTTAGCAGGCTTCCCAGATAGCCCTAGCATTGCAGGAAATCTGCAACACAGAGTTCTCAAGAAGAAACCCATATCTGAACCGTGTTTCATATTCCCGCACCAGACCGAAATGGAATGGGAAAGAATATGATTCACTCTAGTCTAGGTGTCACTCAGGTCCCAGGTGTAGGACCTTAACTCTCAATGAATCACCCACCCACCAAAACAAAGACCAGATCCAGCCAGCAGCATGACAGTATGATATATACAAAAGCAATAGAGAAAGCAATAAAGCAATATAAAGCAAAAATAAATACAAGTATACCAACACAAATAAGCACATAACACCCCAGTAAACACAAATCAATCAAGCGCTAGGAGGAACCCACAAAAAGAACTAGAAGCCCTGGTTGCATTATAAGGATCCCCAGCAGAGTCGCCAAGCTGTCGCTCCCGACAAATGAAATGGATCAGATGAAGGTACAGACGCGAACGGTCGGCGAAGGGAACAATGAGAACACACAGTCGTGAACTCACTGGGGATGAATAGAGTCGCCAGCTAGGCATTTTTATCCCGGAGGAAAGGCAATGCTGCATAGACCTAGAAAAAGAATGGATAAGACGGTTGCGAACCAGAGAGACTGAGAAAGGGGGTTGGTTACAACCTGGGAAGGTATTAGCACCCAGATTGTCCGCCGTACTCGACGGGATCCACGCTTAAAAGATTTGTGTTTAAAAGGGGTAGTGTCAGTGCAATTTGTGTGTAAAGAGCTGGAAAAGGATGTACAGGTGTCAGTGTAAAGTGTATAAGTGATGTGAAGTATGAAAGTGTCAGTGTAAAGTGAAGTGAAATGCTCAAGATCATGAGGCTTAAAAGAATAGAGCTAGAAGGAGGGGGAATATACAGAGACTTTTGTTCGATAACTGTTAAGTTAGGCCTACGTATCCTCTCGTGCAATGAGGAAGTCAGAACACCGTAGTTCGACCCAAAGAGACTGAAAGAATGAATTGACTTGTGAACTGCTTACTTGTCCATGCTCAAGTGTATGATCTGTCTGGCACAGATGCAAACTGTCTTGCATTAGACGGAAGAAGCGAGTTCTCGTTTGTGAGTGAGTGAGATGAGAAAAGAATCCCGAAGGAGACGATTATTGTTTGTTTTTGTGTTTTCAGTCTTTTATTGCTTTTTGGATGTTTGTCATAAGTTAATGAGCTTGAGCCTAAACCAATGGATTTAGTAAACTCATCACATCTTCCCTCTGATTAGGGGTAATGAGAATACCTTAAGTGTGAAGTCAGATTCTCACACTTAATCACCTTTGGTGTAGGATTAAGATCATTAACCTACTTGCAATTATTTAGATGTTTTTGGTGTTTTTGTTTAGTGTTGAGTAATGAGATTAAGCCATAATCAGGGATTAAACAGACTCATTACACCATCCTAATAGAAGGATAATAGATGAGAATGTTTAAGCTGAGGAAGACTCCTCAACTTAATCCATGATTAGGGATTAACCTCATGACAAAACAAAGCCTTTATTAGATGGATTTTATTTAATGATAAGATGATGAAGTGATTTTTAGGGTTTGTAAGACAACTTGAGGGGGACTTGTCCATTAACACTAGGGTTAGTCCTTCTTAACCAATTAAGGAAGAATTAGAACCCTAATGCAAGGTCCAAGTTACAAGCTTGATGTCTTGATGATTGTTAAGTGAATTGATTAAGAGATTTAAACACATTAAGGGTTTAACACTTAGGATTAAAGTTATACACTCCATCCTAATAGAAGGATGCAGGCATAAGCTTAATCACAAAGCCTTAAAGCCTTTAGGGCTTAGTCCCTGATTATGAGGTGAGAAGAGGAGACTCAAAGAGATGACACAAAGGTAAAATCTAAGAGGGGAGACTAATCAAAACCCTAATCATTGTCATGCTTGGTTGTTCCTAAGGTTTGTGAGGTTTTCAAGAGAAATCTTCATAGGAGCCACCAGGAAGCAGATGAAAGGATCAAGAGAAGCAAAGTGACTTGCTTCATTCAAGAAGTCAAGTCACTTGAAGAAAGAAAGTGAGAAGAAGAATGAGCAAGCTCAATCTCAAACACAAACAAAAATGCAGCAAGGGATGCAAGAGAGATGAAAAGAAAAATTATGAGAAGTGAAGGCAAATTCACTTCTCAACCTCACTTACCACCTGAAATGTTAGAAAGAAAAGCAATGCAATGCAAAATGGGATGAAATGGTATGAGGATAAACAAAACCAGAAGCATGTTGATGATGATGATGATGTTATGAGATGCTACCAACATGAGACAAGGCGTGGAGATGTTCATACAAGATCATGGATGCAAATGATGCAAGTTTAGAAGCATGATCTTACATGAAAAGTTATGAAACATACATGGCAAACAAAATGGCAAATATGGGATGCAATGATCAAACATGCTTTCTACATGTCTTAAGATGTCAAATAAATCACATGGATGCTTAAAATGTCATGGTAAGTCATGTTATGCAAGAGAATGCAAAAGGGATGCAAATGAAAGCCCAAATTAGGGTTTATGGATCAAGCAATAAACAAAAACCAAAAACAGAAGCAAACCTTAAGATAAAAAATGGAAAATGCCACCCAAAGAAACCCTAGACCTATACTAAACCAAAGTCCAAAGGGGGGATCTCAACTCCCAACCAATCTCAAGTTATGATTTTTCTAAGTTATTAGGGTTTTTAGGGTTCCTAAACAAAAGAAATGCCAAACAAATGAAAAATGCAAGATCAAATCATGGCCATTTTATCTCAAAAACTGCATGCCAAATAGAATGCAATGCAAAAAGAATCAATGTCCAACTCTTCATAGATAGGCAGAAATGAATTTTTGAACTTTGGATCAAATTAATGCTCAAAAAAATGATTTAATTCAATGGAAAATTCTCAAAATGCATCAAGATCAAAAAAGAAATTTGGTTTGAAGGTTGGACAATGTTTCTAAATGTCTTAGAACATTTCATGAATTTTTTTGTGATTTTTAAATACCTAAAAGTATTTTTAATGAATTAATTTCCATTAATCAATTAAACATAATCTTTTAAATATTTAAAAATACTTTTTTAATGATAAAAATAAAAATAAAAATATTTTTGTGTCATGAAAAATAATAAAACTTAAGAGAAAAAGTTTCATAATTTTTTAGGACTTTTTACTATTTTAAAATAATTGTGCAAAACTAATGAAAAGAAAATGAAAATAAATGAATTTTTAATGAATTAATGAGAAGTAATCAGATCCAACGTGCCAGGTTCAAAGTTACACGCGCGGGAATTGACTGCGCGCCACATCTCACGGCTCAGATTCAAATTTCGCTAATCAATGCTTAAACCCTAACCCTGCCGTTAATCACTTTCAGATGACCGGAACAGTGTTCCGGTCATCTTCTCCGTTCACCTCAAAATGCTATCTCTCTCCCCAGGCCATTTTAGAAGCTCTAACTCTCCAGAAATCATCTACTAACTACCCTAAGCACGAATCCAGCATCAAATCATGTTTAAACTCACACACAAACAAGAATCGAAGCAAAGAAATTTCTAGGTCAAACTTTCAGAACACCATAACATACTCATTTCTTGCTCATTTCAAAAAGTAAATAGATCCCAATGATCAGTGCAACATACAAAACAAGATTCTAACAAGAAAATGGAGTTCTGGAAAAAAAGTTCATGGAGTCACCTGAGATGGAGCTTTTGATTCAAGAGCTTTCTGGATGGTTCTTTAGCTCAAACAGGTCCCAATGATCCCCCTTAGAAGCTTTACACACTTGGTTGGAGTTTAAACAGCCTCTTGAGTGAGTTTGCAGAAGCTCTGACCAAGGGAATGTGAAAATCGTATTTGAGTTATGGAGGGTTTCAGGCCAAAGTAGTGGGTGGTTTCTGGTCAGGGGAGCAAGGTGAGTTGATGTGTGGAGTTTGTTTGAGTGTTCTTGGCTTGTAGAAGCAGATTCGAAAGCTTTTGCTTTATGGAGTGAAAATGGTGAAATGGAGTTATGGCTTGTTTCAGGCCTGGTTCTTTGTTGGTTTAGGCTTAGTGGAACATGGTAAAGTGATTTGTGAAAATGGTTTGAATGTTTGAGGCTTGTGGAGGCAGATTCGAAAGGTTTTGCACCAGGGTGTGTTTTTGTGAATGTGGTTGTGTGTAGTGTTTCAGCCTGGCCTGGTGTATGAAATGGCTTGCCTTTGCTTTGCATAAAGGACTCCTATTGGTCAGATGATGTGACCTGCCCTTTATTGATTGGTATGGCCACTTTTGCAATTTGTCAACTCTTGTGTAAGAGAAAGTATGGGCAGCTTCTAGGCTAGTACATGGGCTGTGTGATGCGCAGCAACATGAAGGGAAAGGGCTAGCTTGGTTCAAGGGCCAATGCAGCAAGTTGGTGAAGTGATCATGATGATTTTGCAAGTTGTTGCTTTATGGTTCACATGTGATTTCCTTATCCCACAAGCCAAAATACATGATCATTCTTGGTTCAATTCTGATTTTTATGACTTATAGAATGTTTGTGTCATGGTTTGAAATGAACTAGAGGTTACAAAAGGCATTGGTTCATGGTTTTGCAAAATTCTCATTTGAGGCATGCCTTGAAAATCAATGATTTTAGCCAACTTTGTCACACCATAACTTTTGATCCAAGAAGAGTTTGATCATGTTCTTGTACTTTTTGAAAAGGGAAAGATGTAATCTACAACTTTCATGACCAAAGTTTTTCCATTTGAAGCATTTTTGGATCAAGAATCAAGGCTTGAAAAATGACCTAGAATGAAGCATTCTTGAAAAGTCAACTATGCCCAAAAAGTCAACATTTGCAAAAACTCCAAATCCTTGATTTTTGTGGACTTCAACCTTCTTCCATGATCAAATAAAGATCATATACACTCAAAATGATGAAGATCACCCATTGGTTGGGTCATTGGGGGCCTCAGATGCCCTGATTTTACACTGACTTGTCTGAAAAGTCAACCCTTGATCAGATGACTTCCCCATGGAATTTCTTCATGAAAATTGATATGCATACTCCCTATACTATATAGAGACCAATGGAAACAAGAATGACCAAAAAAATTGGAGTTATGGCCTTTGAAACCAAAACCCTAATTTTAGGTCAACTGTGCAGTCAAACTTGGCTCTGCATCCATACCAAATCCAGTTCTTGTGATTCTTTTGGATTCTTGGCTTTGAGAGGATGTAATATGATAGATGAACACACATGGATCCCCTTGAAGTGATTGTTGACTTTTGGAATGGCTCAAGAAGCTCTGGGATTGCTCAGATCACAAACCCTGGATGCAGATGACTTAGAAACTATGCAGTGAATCAAAAATGAGATATGAGATGATATGTTTTGTGTTTATGCCTATGAGATGATCACAAGCCATGGTGTGAATGGGTGAGGGCAAATTTGGGGTGTTTACAATGGATCATCTTGTAATTTGAATGTGTAACCAAAATAATTGAATAACTACCCTGCCCCAGGTTAAACATAAGGGTTTAAATCCGAAAGAAACTCATACTTCTAGGCTCGAAGTGGTGAACTAGGGATTAACTCCTTATCTCTCCAGTGTTTGGGAATTGAAACAATGCTTGTACATCATCGACAAGATTTTATCTGAAAGCAAACCACAATAGCTATGGGTGTTTTTTCATCATCCTCCTTCAAACATTTGCATAATCAAAAGTTTTGAACAAAAGGTATATATGTATTTTTTTGAAATAGAAAATGTAAAGACATAAATAAACAGATGAACTAAATTCGAAAGATTGCAAATGCTCATTTCATTAATCAAAGAAGTACAAACATAATTGATAGGCAAACAGTTGATACAATTATAGGAAAATGCAAACAGAAAAGAAACAAGGCCTAGTGACTAATCAGTTACAAGGATGAGATGTCCTGTCTTGAAACACTGGCTTTAGGGAGAACTGGTTGAAGTTGATTGAAGCTTCAAGTGGCATGCCTTGGCAAAGGATTGTCCTTGACACTTGGATTAGGATCACTGAAGGAGAGGACCTTGTCTCTGATCAACTCTTTCACTCTTGTCTTCAAAGCAAAACAATGTTCCAAATCATGGCCCGCTCCACCCTGATGAAATTCTCAACGAAGATCTGCACTATAGCTTGGTTGGAGAGGATCTGGAGAAGGAGGCACAGGTCTAGTGTTTACCAAACCTTTCTGAACCAAACCAGGATATAACTTAGTGTACGTCATGGGAATAGGGTCAAAGTGAACCCTTTCACGATTCTGAGTTTGTCCAAAAGTCGGACGTTGAGGAGCTCTAGCTGGTTGAGCAGCAATCACAGGAGCAACAGCAGCAACATAAGCTTGATTATCATGTTGGGCCCTGTATTGAGGTCGTCTACCCACATCGAAAATAGCATTGGTCTGATCTTCCCTCTTCCTTTGGAAATTCCCAAAAGGTTTCTTAGCAACATTGGAAAACTCAATAACTTTGGACACTTTTCCATTCTTAATTCCTTCTTCAAGCCTCTGTCCAATGGTAACCAGATCAGTGAAACTGGAAGAGACACTTCCGATCATTTTTTCCCAATAGAAGGGAGCCAAAGTATCCATGAACATACTAGTCATTTCTTTCTCAGCTAGAGGAGGTTCAACCTGAGATGCCAACTCTCTCCAACGTTGAGCATATTCCTTGAAGGATTCCCTCTCTTTCTGAGACATATTTTGCAGTTGACGGCGATCAGGTGCCATGTCCAAGTTGTACTTGTATTGTGTCACGAAAGCATCACCCAAATCCGCCCAGCTATGGATACGATCTTTATCAAGCCCCATGTACCACTTCATAGAGGCACCTCTCAAACTGTCTTGAAAACAATGAATAAGTATCTTGTCGTTCTTGGTGTAAGCAGCCATCTTACGACAGTACATCGTTAAATGGAGCTTTGGACAGGTGTGCCCCTTGTATTTCTCAAATTCTGGAATCTTGAACTTGGAAGTGTAAACACCCCAAATTTGCCCTCACCCCTTTCACACCATGGCTTGTGATCTTTTCATATGCATAAGTTCAATCATAGCATCTCATATTGCATTTTTGATTCACTGCATTGCTCCCAAGTCATCTGCATCTAGGGTTTGTGATCTGAGCAATCCAAGAGCCACTTGAGCCACTCCAAAGGTCTTAAATCATTTCAAAGGGGTCCATGTATGTTCAAGAATCATATTATATCTTCTCAAAGTCAAAGAAGCCAAAGAATCACAAGAACTGAGATTGGCATGGAAGCAGAGCCAGGATTGACTGCACAGATGACCTAGAATTAGGGTTTTGGTTTCAAAGGCCATAACTCCAAATTTTTTGGTCATTCTTGTTTCTATTGGTCTCTATATGGTATAGGTATCATGCATATCAATTTTCATGAAGAAATTCAATGGGGAAGTCATCTGATCAAGAGTTGACTTTTTGAGTAAGTCAGTGCAAAATCAGGGCATCTGAGGCCCTCAATGACCCAACCAAAAGGTGTTCATCATCATTTTGATTATGTATGATCTTTATTTGATCATAGAAGATGTTGGAAGTTCACAAAATTGAAGAATTTCAAGCCATTTGCAAAGTTGACTTTTTGGGAAAATGACTTGTAATGGAAACTTGCCATTTTGGGAAACTTTTTCAACCCTTTCTTTTTTATTCAAAAATGCTTCAAATGGGAAAACTTTGGTATTGAAAGTTGTAGAATGGATCATTCCCTTTTCAAAAAGTACAAGAACTTGTCCTAATTCATTTTGGATCAAAAGTTATGGCTTGTCAAAGTTGGGAAAAATCACATAAATTCAAGTTTTGTACCAAAGAGGCATTTTGCAAAATGGCATGATCAAGTGTTCTAAAGGCTTCAAGTGTGCACAAAATCATTACAAAATACTCACATGACCTCTACAGATCAGAATTGGCCCAAGAATATTGCATTTTGATGCCTTGAATCTCATGAATTTCCAAAATGGCCAAACTTTGGGAAATTTGCAAAACATCTCATAAACTTCACTCAACTTGCTGAATCATCTCAAAACTAATTCCATGGACATCCTTAATCTCAGTTGAGCAAGGACAGGCCAATGAGCTAGCTACACCATTGCCCATACCTCAAGTACAACACTTTTGACTTTTTGGCAAAAACACCCATACCAATCCCACAGTGACACAACAACTCTCTGCCCAATCCAGACCTTACAAACACACTCCAAGGATTCATTTTCATCAGACACACAAGCCTGAAACACTCTCCAAGCCAGCATTCTCATTTTCCACCTCTTATGCAACTTCCTTCGAAACTCATCATACAAGCATCAAACATCAAAACAAATTTCACCAAATCACTCACCATGATCCTCTGATCATTTCCCAACCATTGTTTTAGCCTGAAACCTCCCACGTCACAAATACGATTTTCACACTCCCTTGGCCTGAGCTTCTGCCAACTCTCTCTAAAGGCCATATAAACTCCAGCTAAGTGTCAAAAGCTTCTAAGGAGGATCATTGGGACTTGTTTGAGCCAAAGAAGAAGCCAGAAAGCTCCTGGATTGAAATCTCAACCTCAGGTAACATGATGAACAAATTTTCCAGAACCTTATTTTCTTGTTAGAATGTTGTTCTACATGTTTCCCTGATCATGGGGATCTATTTATTTTTGAAAATGAGCCAGAAACAAGCATGTTATGATGATCTGAAAGTTTGCCCGTAAAAACGTTTTTGCTTGATTCCTTTGATTCATGAAAAATAATTGTTGTTTGACTTAGGGTTTATGCTTAGTGATGTTCATAGGTTGATTTTGGAGAGTTTTGTGAGGTTTTGATGCGTATTGAGAGAGATTGAGATTTTGGCTTGCCGGAGAAGATGACCGGAACACTGTTCCGGTCATCTGAAAGTGATTAGGGCACTGGATTAGGGCTTAATCATAATTAGCGAAATTTGAATTTTGGCCGTCCATTCGCGCGCCAAGTCAATTCCCGCCCCCTTGACTTTGAATCTGGACCTTTGGATTGTTTGACTTTCTCTTTTTTTCATTTAAAATTCATTTTATTTTCATTTGTTTTGATTTATTTTGCACGAATTAATTAAAATAGCAAAAAATGTTTAAAAATTATGAAAATTTTTGTCAAGATTTTCATTATGTTTCAGAACACAAAAATATTTTTATTTTTATTTTTTGCATTAAAAATTATTTTTAAATCATTTAAAAGATTATTTTTAATTAGTTAATGAAAATTAATTAATTAAAAATACTTTTAGGTATTTAAAAATCACAAAAAAATTCACATAGCATTTAGAAACATTTAGAAACATTGTCCAACTCTCAAACCAAATTTCTTTTTTGTTCTTGATGCCTTTTGATCATTTTCAATGGAATTAAATTCATTATTAGGCAATATTTTGTGGCAAACTTTGAAAAATCATTTCTGCCTAACCATTGAGAGTTGGATAATGATTCTTTTTGCATTGCATCTTGCATAACATGTAGTTTATAGGATAAAATTGGCATGAATTGATCTTGCATTTCCAATTTGTTTGACATTTTTCTTGACAAGGTACCTTAAAACCCTAGCAATCTTAGAAAATTCATAGCTCTCACTAGGTTAAGAGTTGGATCCCCTCCTTTGGGCAGTGAGTTTGTATAGGTTTAGGGTTCCTTTGATTGCATTTTCAAATTTTTACCATTTCATATGCTTTTGGTTTTGAATTTTGCTTTGTGTGTTAATCATAAACCCTAATTTATGCCTTCCTTTGCATCCATCTTCCATTTGCTTGCATACCATGACTTTCCATGGAATTTTGTGCATCCACATGATTCATAATACATCTTAGGACATATTATAATCATGTTTGATCATTGCATCTTGCATTTTCCATGTTATATGTTCATTACATTTCATAACTTTTCATGTATGTTCATGGTTCTATGCATGCCTCATTTGCATCCATATGTTTGTATGATCATTCTAATGCCTTGCCTCATGTTTGCATCATCTCTTAGCATCATTAACATCATACTAATGCTTCTGGTTTTGGTTTGCATCATCACATTTCATCTCATTTGCATTACATTTCATTTCTTTTGCTAACTTTTCAGGTGGTAAGTTGTTTTGAGAAGTAGATTTGCCTTCACTTCTCACAATCTCTTTTCATCTCTTTCATACTTCCCTTGCTGAATTTTGTATGTGTTTGGGTTTGAGCTTGCTCATTCTTGTTCATCTTACTTTCTTTCTTCAAGCAACTTGACTTCTTAAGTGAAGCAAGTTGTTTTGCTTCTCTTAGCTTCTTGCTCCTCTCACCTGCTTCTCTCCTTGGTGGTTCCTTGAAGATTCTTTCTCTCTTGAGCCTCATAAACCCTAGGAACAACCAAGTATGATAACAATTAGGGTTTGATTAGTCCCCCCACTAGTTTTACCTTTGTGTCATCTTTGAGTCTTCTCTTCTCATCTCTTAATCAAGGACTAAACCTTAAAGGTTTTAAGGCTTTGTGATTAGGGTTATGCCTGCATCCTTCTATTAGGATGGAGTGTATAACTTTAATCCTAAGTGTTAAACCCTTAATGTGTTTAAATCCTTAAATTAACTCACTTAATAATCACTAAGACATCAAGCTTGTAACTTGGGCCTTGCATTAGGGTTCTAATTCTTCCTTAATTGGTTAAGAAGGACTAGCCCTAGTGTTAATGGACAAGTCCCCCTCAAGTTGTCTTACAAACCATAAAACTCACTTCTTCATCTTATCTTTAACTAAAATCCACTTAATAAAGGCTTTGTTTTGTCATGAGGTTAATCCCTAATCATGGATTAAGTTGAGGAGCTTTCCTCAGCTTAAACATTCTCATCTATTATCCTTCTATTAGGATGGTGTAATGAGTCTGTTTAATCCCTGATTATGGCTTAAGCTCATTACTTAACACCAAACAAAAACAACAAAAACATCTAAATAATCACAAGTAGGTTAATGATCTTAATCATATACCATGGTGATTAAGTGTGAGATGCTGACTTCACACTTAAGGTATTCTCATTACCCCTAATCAGAGGGAGGATGTGATGAGTTTACTAACCCATTGGTTTAGGCTTAAGCTCATTAACTTATGACAAACTTCAAAAAGCAATAAAAGACTGAAAATACAAAAACAAACAATAATCGTCTCCTCCGGGATTCTTTTCTTATCTCATTCACTCACAAACGAGAATTTGCTTCTTCCGTCTAATGCAGGACAGTTTGCACCTGAGCCAGACAGGTCATACACTTGAGCATAGACAAGTAAGCAGTTCACAAGTCAACTTATCTTTCAGTCTCTTTGGGTCGAACTACGGTGTTCTGACTTCCTCATTGCACGAGAGGATACGTAGGCATAACTTAACAGTTATCGAACAAAAGTCTCTGTATATTCCCCCTCCTTCTAGCATCATTCTTTAAGACTCATTATCATGGACACTTCATTTATACACTTCACACTTCTTTTACACTGACACTTGCATTCTTTCCAGCTTTGATACACAAATAGCACTGGCACTACCCCTTTAAAACACAAATCTTTTAAGCGTGGATCCCGTCGAGTACGACGGACAATCTGGGTGCTAATACCTTCCCAGGTTGTAACCAACCCCCTTTCTTAGTCTCTCTGGTTCACGACCGTCTTATCCATATCTTTCTAGGTCTATGCATCATTACCTTTCCTCCGGGATAAAAATGCCTAGCTGGCGACTCTTTTCTTTTCTCTTGAGTTCACCCCTGTGTGTACTCTCTCCTTTCACCGACCGTTCGCGTCTGTACCCCTTCTGACCTCGGGTGTCATTTTGGTGGGAGCGACAGGAAGGCACAATGAGATCGGATACCAAACACATGTCACTTGCATCAACATTGAAGAAGTCATTACCCTCTACAGCCCTTAATCATTTGCCAATAGCTCGATACTGCTCACGACCAACTTCAGGTTCAACATAATCTTCAAGATCATCATCCTGAGCGCTAGCAGCATTGTGTTCATAGGGAATTTGGCCAGTATGAATCACAGGTCTGGATTCAGTGAAAATAGGAGCTTGAAAAGCGGGTCTAGACGCCTGACCGACCATAGAAGTAGTAACATGAGGTGGAGAGTAGTTGTGTGGCAAACCAAGTTGAAAGTGGCAACTGGGTAGGCTGAGGTTCGACAATAGCGTTTTCAACCTCTTGGATCACTGTCCTCTGAGGTGGCTCTCCTATGGCAATCAAAACTTGAAGCATTTAAGTCAGCTTCGTCACACTCGTCTTCAACTCCTCAATTTCCATTCGGACCTCAGCATTATGAACCTCTTGTTCTGACATCCTGCGTCTGTGGTAAGCTCGGGTTCTGTATCGGCTACGAAGCTTCAGTTTGACGGTTGACAGATAACTGGAATACAGAGACAACTTGAATGAATTGACGAACAACCTGGGTGTGTACAAAAAATGCAAATGATGCATATGGTATGCGACACCATACAAATGCAGATATGTTTAGGGTCACAGGCACAAACAAACTTGGAAACTGGAAATAAACTCGAAACTTCCTAATTGGTAGACTGCAAGAGATTGGTTGTATACTCTGTACCCATAAAGACCCCCTCATAGGATAGTTTCTACGGTGATGGTTTAAGGAAACTCAAAGTCACGAACGTTTATCGTACTAACGCCCCGCCGCAGGCTAGCTGCATTGTGACGATAATAACGATAAGGTCTACCTTGAGTGGAGTTCTCATGCTAGACTGATAAAGGGGAGAGCCCTCAGAGCCTAACATTACACAACTACCAAAATTGAAACAGGTCCTAGGGGGTCCCAGAATCACAGCCCTTTCGTGAATCAAGTCACGCGACAGGCTAGCTGCGTTGCGATAAGATCTACGAAAAGTCTAACTATCTGGGGGAGCTTTCATTCTAGGCGTGCAAGGAGCGAGTCCTTGGAGACTAACACTAATAAAATCCAATTCTAAACTTAGGTGTTCCCTCTGCTTTTTCCACCACTCAAATTTTACTTGCAAAGTGACCCCAATATCCCACAGACTAGTAATATAATGAGCAATAAAGGAAAAGCGGTAAAAGAATAAACAAACATAAATAACAAACATAGAGAAGACAAGAAAAGATAAGATCAAACAAATAAACACACAAAGCTAAGTTAGGCTCGACTCTCTCTAGCATAGAGCTAAGTCCCCAGCAGAGTCGCCAACTGTCGTACCTCGAAAAAAAAATACGATCCTAAAACAAACAACAGAGCCGCCACCTAATTCTATTTATTCTATTTAAAGAAAAAGGAGATATAGATACAACATAATAAAGGATAAGAAATGGTTTACGAAACCAAATTCTAAGTTCGGGAGTCGGTTACGCAAGGGGAAGGTATTAGCACCTCTCACGTCCGTTGTACTCAACGGGAACCTCTTAGCTAATTATGCGATTAAATGTTTGATCTTAAGTCTTTGTCTTCTAAATGATTGTTAATATGTTTGTTCTTAAAGAAAAGTTTTAAATTAATATTAAGACGGAGAAAGGATTAAAGTTTTTTTATTATTGTTCTCGCGAAGGATTAAAATCCTCGTGCCTACGTATTCCCTTGTGCAATGGGAAAGTCAGAGCTTCGTAGTTCGTGCGACTACGGTTTGTGATTTTTAATTGAACGATTG
Organism: Lathyrus aphaca; assembly: GCA_963966055.1. Classification (NCBI taxonomy): domain Eukaryota; kingdom Viridiplantae; phylum Streptophyta; class Magnoliopsida; order Fabales; family Fabaceae; genus Lathyrus; species Lathyrus aphaca. The sequence goes on from OZ014520.1 coordinate 410,976,909, forward strand.
TTTAAAACGCTTTGTAATATGCTAAGCGTTGGCTTATACTCGCGGTGGAGGCTGAAGCGCTAGCTTGTTTGCGAGATAGAATGATTTAAACAATGTTCGTTTTAGAGAAAAAGCGTTTGACTTTTGTTAAGGTGTTTTAAACAAAAGGGCGAATGAACCACTTCGCGTGGGGCTAGCCCAGGAGTGATTGCATTCCAGAACGTGCGGAGTGCTAGACTCCGGAGTTCCGTCTTTCGCTGATTAATTATGAAAGTGATTTGAATTGGTTGGTGAGTTTTAAGTTGTTTTAAGTATGAAAGAGCGAATGAACTACGTCGCGTGGGGATAGCCCAGGAGCGATTCATTCTAGAACGTGTGGAATGCTAGACTCCGGAGCTCTATTCTTTCGTATTCGAATTTATAAAATGATTGAGATATTTTGATATACGAATGGTAATTGAATCACGTCGCGTGGGGCTAACCCAGTAATGATCCAATCCAGAACGTGCGGAGTGCTAGACTCCGGAGCTCTGTTTTCGTATGTAAATAAAATTAGTTAGATATTTTTTAGACGTTTTTGAATTAACATGTTTAATAACGAAGGAGTAAATGAAACACTACGTGTGGGGCTAGCCCAGTTGTGGTTCGTTTCAGAACGTGCGGAGTGCTAGACTCCGGAGCTCTATTAAATTAATTAAGATGCATAAAAGTCGTGCAGACGGCAGTCACATAGTGATTGACTTACGTGTGTGCCAAAATGTAGGCGAGAAAGAAATATTTATTAATTGACTTCGTGGATTCTAATCCTAATTCCTAAATGTTCCTAATAATGCTAAATCGAAACCGGTAAAATAAATGCGGAAGGATAAATTGCGTACAAAAGCGGGAGACGGATACAATAATAAATTTATACGAGAATGCGATGAAATAAAGGGTCTTGTTGTAATTTGCCCAAGAGAAAGCGTGTGTGCGGTGTACGATTTAATCGAACCTTTAGAAATTAATATGACATAAAAGGTGCGAAAAATCAATAAAATAAATAAATATCCTAAATAAAATGAAATAAAATTGTGAAATTAGAATAAATAAAATAAAATAAACAAGATGGCCTCATATCGGCCACGATTAATCAGAAACGATTTATCGCGACTTTGTCATATCATCGGCCCAAATAAAAATCAAAACGGAATTGAAAAGCAAAGACACATCTTTTTGAATTTTTAGTTTATCAACAACTAAACAAAATTACGACTAAACTTAAAAACTAAATTTAAATAACTTACTACACAATAATATTTTTTATATTTTTAACTGTTAATCACATATATACTTTACTTCTAACATTAATAAATAAATTAAACAAAACTATATTTTGAAAGGAAGAAACTAAGTCAATCTAATAACTTAAACTAATAAGAAATTTTTTTAATAATTTAAATAGATAACAAACTAAAATATAAAAAGAAAATGATGAATGATACTCACAAACTTCAAGGCTAGCAAAGGTTGAGCTTGTTGTGTAGAAGAAAGTGAATGTGTTTTGATGGAGGTTGTTGTTGTGGTGAAGATGGTGAATGTTTATGGGTATTATGTAAGTAAAAAAAAAGAATTTTGACTTTGAAAAATATGTAATGAATGTGCTAGATTTTTATAATATAAGGGTGATCTTGTTAGTCTCAAATGAGAGAAAGATATATCTTATTTATAGTGTGAATGAGGTAGGAGTGTTGATGTGGCAATCCATGTGACTTTATGAGAATGATTATTGGTCATTGATAAGTCCAAGTTGGCAATCCATGTAAAGTGTGAGAATGATTATTGGTCATTGATAAGTCCAAGTTGGCAATCCATGTGACTTTATGAGAATGATTATTGGCCATTGATAATTCCAAGTTGGCAATCCATGTGAAGTGTTTGTACTACATTGTAGTGGACCCCACTTGCTATTTTTCCTTTTTTGAATATGAAGAAAAACAAAAGAAAAGTAGTAATAATAAAATAAATAATAATAATAAAACTAATAATAATAAAAATAATAATAAAAAAGAAAAAGAAAAATTGAAAAATGATTATAAAAAAAATAAATTATATTGAATTAAATAAATTGAAGTTAAACTAAAGAAATTGAAATTGAAATTAAACTAAAATCTAAATTAACTTAAATAAAAAAAATTCTAAATTAGAATTGAACCAAAATAAAATTTAAATTAAAACTAATTCTAAAATATCTAATATAATCTAAACTCCTATTCTTAAAGCGAAATAAGTAATTCTAAAAAAATAAAATATGACATTAAAAGTAAAATAAATAGAACTGCATGATTAATGATTAATTGATTATAATGCAAAAATGACTGACTATCAAATAATTCGATAAAAATGCGCCAGATGAATAAAATTTGAAAAAAATCCGATCAAAATTTAGGGTGTGACAAAGCCTTAGTGATTATTAGATGATTTGATTAAGAGGTTTAAACAAATTAAAGGTTTAACACTTAGGATTAGAGTTATACACTCCATCCTAAGAGAAGGATACATGCATAACCCTAATTCCAAAGTCCTAAAACTTTAAGAGTTTAGTCTCTGATTATTGAAATGAGAAGAGAGACTCAAGGAGACTCAAAGGTAAAAACTAAGGGGGACTAATCACAACCCTAATTATTATCATGCTTGGATATCCTATGGTTTGTGAGGCTTAGAGAAAGATCTTCAAGGAAGCCACCAATGGAAGAAGCAGAGGAAAGGAGGATGAAACAGAAGGATATGTTACTTACTTCATTGAAGAAGATAAGTAACTTAAAGAAAGTGAGAAAGGTGGAGCACAAGTGAAACAAATTCACTTTAAAGACAAGCAAGATGCATATGAAAGAGGTAAGAAGATGTGAGAGGTGAAGGAAAATCCACCTCCCAAAATAACTTACCAAACCTGAAAAGTTAGGATGGATGCATAAAGTATAAAGCATAAAGAAATGACGTGAAATGAGATGAAATCAGAAGTGTTTATGCAATGTAAATGTCATGTGAAATGATGCAAAGGCATACAAAATGCATATGTGTGATCATACAAAGATGAGATGCAAAGGAAGCATGCTTTGAAGTTTGAAAACACATGAAAGTTAATGAAATAAAATGAATGTAAATCATGGAAAATGGATGAAGAAATGATCAAGAAAGGTTCTAACATGTCCTAAGATGTCTTAGGTGACATATGAATGCATGAAATGTCATGGCAAGTTCATGTAAGGATGCATATGCAAGATGAATCCAAATGAACACATAAAATTAGGGTTACATGGAAGTATGAGATGCAAATGAACAAAACAGAAGCATATGACATGATAAAAATTTGCAATAAAGCTCAAACAAACCCTAATTCCATATTAGGTCATACCCCAAAGGAGAAGGTCAGAAGACTAACCAATCAAAAGTTATGATTTTCCTAAGTTTTCTAGGGTTTTTGGGTGGTTCAAAGGGAAAATGCAAATCAAATTGAAAATGCAAGATAAATTCATGAGGAAAAAGACATATAAACTACAAGCAATATGCAAAACAATGCAAAATGAATCAAGTTCAAACTCTTCTTGGTTAGGCAGAAATGATTTTTCAAAGTTAGGGTTTAAAAATATGGTTTTTATGACCCTTAATTCAAAGAAAATTGGCAAACTATGATCAAACCTAAAAAGAAATTTGTGTGAAAAGTTTGAAAATGTTTCTAAATGCATTGGAATGATTCATGATTTATTTGGTGATTTTTAGAAACCTAAATGTATTTTTAACTAATTAAAAGACTTTAATTAATTAAAAATAACATTTAAATATTTAAATAATGCTTTTTTAATGCAAAAAATAAAATAAAAATCATTTTTGAAATGAGAAAAATATTTAAAGTCAGAATGAAAAAGATACTTTTGTGATGCTTTTTGCTATTTTAAATTAAATATGCAAAAGAAATAAAAAGAAAATGAATTAAAATGATTTAAAATGGAAGTATGTTGATCCAGTGGGTGAGATTCAAAGGGGGCTTGACTGCGCGCGCAGACGAGAGGCTGAGATTAATTCTGGAAATTTTAAATTAATTAAGTTAATTAATCTGGATTAGGGTTAAGTGAAGGGATCAGGTCCATCCAAACACGCGCTAAAACACATCCAATGGCTGATATTCAAACTGGGCCACTAAACCCTAATTAGGGTTCTAATCATTTTCAGGTGACCGGAGCAAGCTCCGGTCATCTTCTCCGGCAAGCCAAACACCCTAACTTCTTCCCTAGGCTAAATCAAACCCTCTAACTCTCCAGAAAGGATCTATTAACCTCCCTTAACAAGAATCCATCATCAAACAACATTTATCATTCATCAAAAGCAAGATTCGAAGCAAATCGTGAAAACATTCAAAACTTTCAGAAGTTCAATACATGCTCATTTCTCAATCATTTTCGAAAATAAACATATCAAGATGATCAGCTAAACATGTATAATCATTTAGAAACTTAAATAGCAAGTTCTGGAAAAAACGTTCATCAAGCTACCTGAGATGAAGCTTTGTGTTCTTGAGCTTTTTGACCTCTTCCTTTGTGCAAAATGACTCCAATGATCCCTCTGATGCTTCTGGAAAACTTGGATGGAGTTTACTTTGGCTTAATCAAGAGTTCCAGTTTTGAGGTTGCAAAAATCGTGTTTGTGTTGTGAGGTGGTTTAGGCTATGGTGAAGGGTGGGAAATGATCCTGAGATGTTTTTGAGTTGATTGGTGAAGGAAGCTTGAAGTTTTAGTGGTTGGTTTTTAAGATTCGAAGAGAGGAAGTTTTTGACAAATTTTGTGGATTCTGAGTGTGTGTGTGATTCAAGCTTCAATGTTGTGTTCTTTTGAGTCCTTAGGGTTCACATAATGTATGCTGATTGGCCAGAGAGTTGTTGTGGCACAGGTTGATTGGTATGGGGTGATTTGAAAAAATTCAAGATTTGTGTACTTGAGGTATGGGCCATGGCAAGTCTGATTTCTTGGGGTTTCTGGCCTCAGCAAGTTTCATGGAGAGCCATAGAATGGTTTTGATGCAGCTGGCACAAGTGGATGAGAGGATCCAATGCATTTTGCAATTCTTGAGAGTTTTTGCCCTTTTGTGATTTCTTGAAGTTCAAGTCATGAAAATACTTGGTTCAATGCACAATTCTGATGTTTAGAGGCTCATTTGATATATTGTGAAGTGTTTGTGTACATTTGAAGTAATTAGAAGGCTTGAACATGCCAATTTGCAAAATCCCTCTTTGACATGAAACTTGAAATTATAGGATTTTTGCCAACTTTGTAAGTCCATAACTTAAGTTCTATGATGAATCAAGACATGTTCTTGTACTTTTTGAAAAGGGAAAGACCCAATCTACAACTTTCATAACCAATAATTTTTCATTTGAAGCATTTTTGGTTAAGAAAGAGGAGGTTGAAAAACTTTCCCAAAATGGAAAGTTTGCATTTCAAGTCATTTCCATTTTTGGCAAGTTTGCAAATGGCTCAAAATTCTTCAATATTGTGAACTTCCAACCTCTTCTAAGATCAAATAAAGATCATATAACTTCAATTTGATGAAAATACCCCGTTGGTTCCATTGTTGGGGGCCTCAGATGCCCTGATTTTGACTTAACTTGCTCAAGAAGTTACCTAGTGAACAGATGACTTCCACAATGAGTTTCTTCATCAAACTTGGTACACATGATCCTTATGACATATTAAGAACATTATAAACAAGAATGACCCAGAAATTTGGAGTTAAGGCCTCTGAAACCAAAACTCTAATTTTGGTCATTTGTGCAGTGAAAACCCTAGCTCTGCTTCCATGCCTTTGCCAGCTCTTGTGATCCCTAGACTTTCATGAACTTTGATGAGCATAATACAATGATAGAACACACGTGGACCCTCTTGGAAAGCTTTGAGACCTTTGGGATGGCTCAGATGGATTCTTGGATTGTTAATATCACAAACCCTAGATGCATATGAACTTGAACTATGCAGATGAAACAAGTATGCCATATGATGTGTGATGCTTAGGTTAAAACAAAAAATGAAAGATCACAAGCCATGGTGTGATATGAGTGAGGGAAAGTTTGGGGTGTTTACAAGGATGAATTGGGAAAAGATGATGAAGAAGCAATTAGTGTAGAGTGGATTGAAAACAGTCTAAACCTTACATTTAAGTGTCCATGGGGGAAGGGATATGAGGTTTGAATATGTGAAAATAATTTCTACTACAAATTGGCTTAGAAGAATTAGTTTGTTTCATTGAATTGTAATAGCACTCGCTTGTTACTAGAATCCTTGAATCTTTGAAACATCCAAAATAGTCTAATGAAAGGATTGGTTCAATGCCTTTAGACAGTTTGTCGCTCCCACCAAATGACACCTGGTCATATAGGGTACATACACGAACGGTCGGAGAAGGAAAAGGAAAGAAAAGAGTCGCCAGCTAGGCATTTTTATCCCGAAGGAAAGGTAATGCTGCATAGACCTAAGAAAAGATGGACAAGACGGTTGCGAACCAGAGAAACTGAGAAAGGGGTTGGTTACAACCTGGGAAGGTATTAGCACCCAGATTGTCCGTCTTACTCGACGGGATCTACGCTTAAAAGATTTGTGTTTTAAAGGGGTAGTGTCAGTGCTACTTTGTGTGCAAAAGCTGGAAAAGAATGCAAGTGTCAGTGCAAAAGAAATGTGAAGTGAATAAAAGAAGTGTCAGTGTAAGAACAGGAGTATGAAGCTCAAGACTATGAGGCTTTAAGAATAATGCTGGAAGAGGGGGGATATACAGAGACTTTTGTTTGATAACTGTTAAGTTATGCCTACGTATCCTCTCGTGCAATGAGGAAGTCAGAACACCGTAGTTCGACTCAAAGAGACTGAAAGATAAATTGACTTGTGAACTGCTTGCTTGTCTATGCTCAAGTGTATGACATGTCTGGCTCAGGTGCAAACTGTCTTGCATTAGACGGAATAAGCAAGTTCTCGTTTGTGAGTGAATGAGGTGAGAAAAGAATCCCGGAGGGGACGATTATTGTTTTTTTTGGATGTTTTCAATCTTTTATTGCTTTTGGAGTTTGTCATAAGAAAATGAGCTTAATCCTAAACCAAGGGTTAGTAAACTCATCACATCCTCCCTCTGATTAGGGGTAATGAGAATACCTTAAGTATGAAGTAAACAATTCACACTTAAATTACCATGATGTAGGATTAAGATTATTGACCTACTTGCAATTATTTAGATGTTTTTTGGAGTTTTGTTTAGTGTTAAGTAATGAGTTTAAGCCATAATCAAGGATTTAATGGACCCATTACACCATCCTAATAGAAGGATAATAGATGAGAACATTTAAGCTGAGGAAGGCTCCTCAACTTAATCCATTATTAAGGATTAACCTCATGACAAAACAAAGCCTTTATTAAATGGATTTTAGTTAATGGTAAGATTAAGAAATGGATTTTATGGTTTGTAAGACAACTTGAGGAGGACTTGTCCATTAACACTAGGGTTAGTCCTTCTTAAAAAATTAAGGAAGAATTAGAACCCTAATGCAAGGCCCAATTTACAAGCTATTGTCTTAGTGATTATTAGGTGGATTGATTAAAGGGTTTAAACACATTAAGGGTTTAACACTTAGGATTAAAGTTATACACTCCATCCTAATAGAAGGATGCAAGCATAAGCTTAATCACAAAGCCTCAAAACCTTTAAGGTTTAGTCCTTGATTAAGAGATGAGAAGAGAAGACTCAAAGATGACACAAAGGTAAAACTAATGAGGGGACTATTAAAACCCTAATTGTGATCATGCTTGGGTGTTCCTAGGGTTTGTAAGGCTTGCAAGAAGATCTTCAGATAAGCCACCAAGGAAGAAGCAGATGAAAGGAGGAGAAGCAGAAGAAGCAAGACAACTTACTTCACTTAAGAAGATAAGTTGCTTGAAGAAAGAAAGAGGGGAAGGAGCATGAATTATCAAGCTCACTCTTAGACAAGAGTAAAATGCAGCAATGAATGCATAAGAGGGATGATAAGAGATTATGAGAAGTGAAGGCAAATTCACTTCTCAAACACTTACCACCTGAAAAGTTAGCATAAGGAAATGAAATGAAATGAATGCAAGGATGCAAACCAAAATCAGAAGCCCAAACATGATGCAAATGATGTTATGAGATGGTGCAAAATCATACAAAGAGATGTGGATGATCATACAAAGGATGGGAATGCAAATGAGACATGTAAGAACCATGGAAGTTCATGAATGCATATGACATGAAATGAAAGCAAAAGCATGGAAAATGAATGATGCAATGATCAAACATGATTCTAATGTGTCCTAATATGTCTTACATGTCATGTAGATGCACAAAATGTCATGGCAAGTTCATGTATGTAAGCATATCAAGGATAAGTGCAAATGAAGGCAAAAATTAGGGTTTATGTACAAGATGCAATGCAAAAATCAAAATCAGAAGCAAAACATGAGATAAAAAATTGAAAATGGGATCAAAGGTACCCTAAACCTATACAAGTTCATTGCCCAAAGGGGAAGGTCAGAAGCTAAACCCTAAAGGACTTATGATTTTCCTAAGTTGGCTAGGGTTTTATGGGTGATCCTAAAGGGAAAATGCCAAACAAATTGAAAATGCAAGATAAAATTGAAGCAAAAATGTTTTTAGAAGCTTGAAAGTATGTATAACACAATGCAAAAAGAACCATTCACAAACTCAACTTGGATCAAAAGTTATGAATTTTTGAAGTTAGGGTTAAAAATATTCAAATTAAAGAACCCTAATTCAGATGAAAATTGTCAAAGCATGATCAAAACCAAAAATAAATTTGTCTTGTGAGTTTGTAAATGTTTCTAAATGTTCAAAATTGCTTTCTGAATTTTTTTGGAATTTTTAAATACCTAAATGTATTTTTAATTAATTAATTCTCATTAACTAATTAAAAATAATCATTTAAATGATTTAAAAATAATTTTTAATGCAAAAAAATAAAAAATAAAAATATTTTTGGGTTTTGAAAATTAATAAAAGCTTGGATAAAAATTTTCAGAATTTTTTGATATTATTTGCTATTTTTAAAAATTCGTTCAAATAAAATAGAAAACAAATGAAATAAATATAAAATAAAATGAGAAAAAGGGAAAGTGAACTAATCCTAAAGCCTAGGTTTAAAGTCAGATTGGAGGGAATTGACTTCGCGTGTAATCCAAGGGCTAGAATTCAAACTACGCTAATTATGATTAGAGCCCTAATATGAACCCTAATGACTTTCAGGTGACCGGAACAGTGTTCCAGTCATCTTCTTCGGCCAGCCTCTCATTCAATCTCTCTCAATACGTAAAATCAAACCACAAACTCTCCAGAAACGATCCCCACCCATTCTAAACAAGAATCAGCCAAACCAACATTTATTTCACATGAACAATGTGATTCGAAGCAAAACGGAAAATCTTTCAGAAATTTCAGAAGCTTCATACATGCTTAAAACTTAATCATTTTCAAAACCAAAAGGTGCAGTGTGATCAGTGAAGCATGGAGAACAATCTAAGAACTTAAGAAATCATTTCTGGAAAATTTGTTCTTGAGGTTACCTGAACTGAAGCTTTCGAAAATGGCACTGGCTGGCTGCTTCTTTGCCTCAAATCAGCTCCAATGATCCTCCTGAAGAGTTTGTGATGCTTGGTTGGAGTTTATATGGCCTCTAAGTGATGTTGGCTGAAACTCAGTTCAAGAAATGTGGAAATCGTGTTTTTGATACAGGGTGTTTCAAAGCAAAATGAAGGGTGGGAAATGATCAGTGATGAATATGGAGTTGAATGGTGAAAAAAGTGTGGAGATTTGATGGCTGAGCTATGAGTTTCGAAAGCTTTTGCAAGTTGGAGTGATTTTTGTGTATGCTGAGGATTATGAGGTTTCAGCTTGTGTTGTCTTGTGTTATGAGCTGTGTTTGATCCACATAACAAGTTGTGATAGGTCAGAGAGTGGGTGGGGGCCTATGGTGATTGGTATGGGCAAGTTGCCAAAATGTCAACATGACTTGTACTTGAGGTATGGGCAAGAATACAGCTGGTCCTTGGGCATGTCCATGCGCAGCTGACTTCATGGATGTCCATAAATCCATTCTTGAGGCAATTCAGCATGAGGGAAGAAAGTTATGGGGTGTTTTGCAATTATGTGATGTTTTGGTCCCTTTGAGAAATCTTGATGTTCAAGGCATAGAATGATGCAATTCTTTGGGAAATTCTGATTTATAGGTCATGTACTATGTTTGTGTAATGGTTAGAAGTGTGTTTGAAGTCACAAAATGCTTTGGCAAATGGTTTTGCAAGTTTCCCTCTTTGGCACATAAGTGAAATTTTGTGATTTTCCCCAACTTTGCAAGGCCATATCTTGAGTTCTATGATGAATTAGATCAAGTTCTTTTGGGAAAGGGAATGATCCAGTCTACAACTTTCATGACCAAGAATTTTTCATTTGAAGCATTTTTGAATCAAAAAGAGGAGGTTGAAAAACTTTCCCAAAATGGCAAGTTTGCATTACAAGTCACTTTCCCAAAATGGAAACTTTGCAAATGGCTTGAAATTCTTCAATTTTGTGAACTTCTAACTTCTTCTAAGATCAAATAAAGATCATATAAACCCAAAATGATGGAGAAGACTCTTTGGTTGGATGATTGGGGTACTCAGATGCCCTGATTTTGCACTGACTTGTTCAAGAAGTCATCTAATGACCAGATGTCTTCCCCATTGAATTTCTTCATGAAAATTGGTATACATGATCCGCATATCACATAGAGACCAATAGAAACAAGAATGACCAAAAAAATTGGAGTTATGGCCTTTGAAACCAAAACCCTAATTTTAGGTCATCTGTGCAGTTAAACCTGGCTCTGCTTCCATGCCTTCCTCAGTTCTTGTGATTTTCTGACTTTCTTGATCCTAAGAGGATATAATATGATGCTTGAACACACATGGACCCTCTTGAGATGATTGAAGACCTTTGGAGTGGCTCAGATAGCTCAGGTATGGCTCAAATCACAAACCCTAGATGTAGATGACTTGGGACCAATGCAGTGAAACACAAATGCAATATGAGGTGATATGATTGAACTTATGCAAAATGAAAATAATCACAAGCCATGGTGAAATGAGTGAGGGAAAATTTGGGGTGTTTACAGCTGCCCCTATTCAAACATGAGTTAGCTGTGCAGGATGTAAGTGACAGCTTAACAGGCAAACAAGATAAGTTGTGGTTGAATACCAAAGACAGTCCAAAATTTGCACTCACTGGGTGAAGAAGAAAGGGATATAGATTGTAAAAGGAAGTAGAGTATGTTTATATATTAAAAAAATCGGGCGATGGAGGACGACCATCGAGCAGAGGACGACTGCTGGGGATGAAGCAATGACAGGGACGGTCGACATGCTGGGGAAATAAAGAGATTATGATGGGGACGACCCTCAAATACAGTAACAAGGTTCTCTGGGGATTAAAGGTAAAGTCAAATGATGGAGACGGCCATCAGGTTTGAAGCATAAATGAAATAAATGATGAGGTACGGTCATCAAAGGTGAAGGACGATCACCTAGCTGGGGACGACTGCTCTGTTGGGGATAGGGATGAGGGACGGTCATCCAAAGGTGAAGGACGATCACCTGGCAAGGTACGGTTGCCGAAAGTACCACGACATAGGACGAATGTCGGGTAGAAAAGGTCAATGATGGGGACGGCCATCGGATAAGCATGATGAAGGACGATCATCAAGAGGTGAAGGACGATCACCTAGCAGGGTACGGCTGCTCTCGGGGTTTATCATGACATAGGACGAATGTCAGATAACAAGATCAACGAAGGGTACGACCATCGGATAAACGATGAAGGACGATCATCAAGAGGTGAAGGACGATCATCAAGAGGTGAAGGACGATCATCAAGAGGTGAAGGACGATCACCTAGCAGGGGACGACTGCTAAAATATCATGACATAGGACGAATGTCGGATAGAAAAGGGTTCAAATAATGGAGACTCTGCTGGGAGACAGGGATGAGGGTACGACTGCCGAAAGTATCATGACATAGGACGAATGTCAGATAGAAAAGAAATTTTGCTTTTTACCGGGGATTTGCTGGGGACTCTTCTGGGGAATGGTAGACACTGACGAGTGTCCACATTCAAGAAAGGAAAGGTATAAGTGTTTGACAATGTGTATAGGTTAAAGATGCGGACGAGCATCCTTAAGACTATGATACAGACGAGTATCAGTAGAAACAAACGCTGACGCATGTTCAGATATGATGATACGGACGAGTATCAAATGGTTAACAAAGAACACGAACGAGTGTTGATTCTGAGGAGAGATAAGTGGTGTATACAAGATACAGACGAGTATCTGTATAAGTAAAAGGTAAGAGTGAGACACAGACGAGTGTTCAACTTGCTGGGGAGAGGTAACACAGACGAGTGTCCAAAGAGTGTATAGACATCTGGGGAATGATGACACGGACGAGTGCCAAAAGGAGCATGTATCTGTTTTTGAGAGTGCAAAGGAGATGTCTTGGCTTTCTGCGGGGGAAATTGAGAGGTGTTTTGTATATTGCCTGATGTGGTATTGTTGGTATTTACAGGTGTTTGATTCAAAACATGGCTTATGATTATGCAATATGTTTGATTTTTGCCGTAATGCTCCGTATTAGACGGAATGCTACGCTCTGGGGGAAAATATGATGCGAATGCTATGATTATGCAAAGATACCGATCTGGGATACAGATCCTGTTGTGGTGAAGATCTCTGGCTGATCTGCTTTGAAAGAATATCCCAGCTGAGGGAAAAGATCATTGGTAGATCTAATAAGATGTATGATTGCATGGGAAAACAGGTCACTGATAAACCTATCTTAATGATAAGGGGCCCAGCTGGGGTCTCTGGGAGCTTTCATCACTTCGTTGTGAGATCTTCAGACATTGCTCTTCTGGATAGAGGCTGGAGCTCTGCGGGGAGATGATTCCCTGCCTGACACTTGGCTGGGGAGGAATGATCACTGCACGATCTTCCTAGAGATTTCTGTGGGGATCCTGCTGAGGATGATGAAATTAGCCGGGGAGATGGGCCCCTTCTGATGCTGTTTGGAAGACATGTTGAGGAAATAATGATTGGGCAGCTTGCCAGGGAGAATCTTTTCATGCCCCATGAAATTCTGTGATCAGGTACGTGATGTCGAATGAGATGTTTAAACACTTGAAGACTTGACTAAAAACTTAAAGTGCAGGAAAATTAAACAACACAGGAAATTGTTAACCCAGTTCAGTGTATAACCACACTTACATCTGGAGGCTACCAATCCAGGAAGGAAATCCAATATAAGTAATATTAATTCTAGACTTAAACCACTCAGTTTAATCTTTCACTTAATATCTACCCAAGGCAATTTCTACCTAAGACACAACTTAGATATGAGTACCAACTCACTCCCCCTCAATCACACAGTGATATGTTTACAAGTTTAATAAAATTGAAGTCATACTTCAAACAAAACAGCTTGATCTTACTTCACAGTTTCAATCAAGACACAAATACACTTTTGCTTAAAAGCTCATAAAGTGGTACACAGTAACAACCTGCTATTAAAACACAACCACCCTATTTAGTCTTCTTAATTTCGTACCCTATTCTGAGAGTTTCTGTTGCTTAAATAGGTGTTTGGATTTGGGGCTTTCTGTAGGTTTATCCAATCATGATACGCATGCTGCCATCACCTTGAATTAGGGTTTGTTACTTCCTAGATTCTAGGTGATTCAGTTCTTCTGATTATGCTGAAGTCACATAACAAATCTCCCTACAGATGCGCCTTCTTTTGTTTTATCCATCCATAATTAATTCCAGATAACTTCCCTGAATTTATTCAGTTCTGTTAATCATTAATTAATTCTGGTAGCAGGTTTGAGATGTCACAACATCTAGTGTGACATCCTGAAAACTGAACTTACTTCATTAACTGATACAATGTCACAACATCTGGTGTGACATCCTGTAAACTGATCTTAATTCATTAATTGATACAATGTCACAACATCTGGTGTGACATCCTGAATTAAGTTCATTTACTTATACTCTGTTTGATAATGTCACAACATCTGATGTGACATCCTGAACTAAATTCAACACTTCTTGTTGGTCAAAAATTCTGCCAATTCTAAACATCTACAAACTCCCCCTTTGGCTAATTTTTGGTTAACATACTTTTCTGGTTTATCAGAGTGCAACAGAGTTTCTTTTATCAGAGTATAGCAATTCTTTTCTGTTGAGACATGTGTGAGTTTACTCCCCCTCAAACCTACATGTGTTCAGACTTGTTGCAACATAAATTTTTCATTAAAAACACATCTTTAGTTCAGAAGCAAACAAAATTCATTTTTCATTAATCAGTAAGCTGCATCATACATTGTTGTTGTTCAGTTCTCTTCTCCCCCTTATGATGCGTGTTTTTCGCAAGTGTACGAACACGTCAGAGTAATATAAAAGATTGTCGAATCCACAGAGACCAAGTGTCAATCTATCGTACCTGTTGTTATGGTGTGTATCTAAGGCAACTAAATTTAAGGGTTTTAATAAGGGTGCAATGGTAAATAAAATAATAATTTTAAATAATAAATAAAAGACAGGCTCGAATGTAATTCACGTAATCAATGATAATCCAGTACTTGTTAATGGAACTACTTATGGGCAATGTTTTCTCCTTTGAAAAGAACTAATTTAACAGGAACTGTCGCTTTCACGTACTCAGAACCGAGTTGTACTCTCTAATCAACCCCTCCTATTGTCACGGATAAAAAGGTGCGTACTGCGTTAGAGTAGTAAACCTATTTTTAAGAAATGTAGTATCTTGACTAAGTTGAAAAGTATTTTAACCTGGACTTCTTAGCAAAAAGAGGTTCTTGTGAACCAGACTCTAAACTTCATAACGCGTCCGAAAATCGTTTTAAAATCTCTTTTCTTTTTAATCTAAACACTCCTAATGAACTATACAAAGTGCTTTTGGCTGTTTTTGAAATAGTTAAAAACAATTACTTGAATTGAAAGATAAAATAGCCCTTAGGTGTTTCCACAAACAATTATACTGATTACTGGTTTAATTACGATCCTTACATTCTAACCTTTATGGAATTAGTTAGACATGATAAAGTAAAGATTCTTTTTATAATTTTTCATAAAAGTAATTTAGTGCGAGTGCGGAAATAAAGGAATTTAGTGCGAGTGCGAGAAATAAAGTAATTTAAAGCGAGTGCGGGAAATAAACGAAATAAAGTGCGAGTGCGGGAAATAAATGAAAGTAAAGCGAGTGCGGATAATAAAGGAAAGTAAAGCGAGTGCGGATAATAAATAAAGTAAAGCAGTGCGAGAAATAAATAAAAGTAAAGCAATGCAGAAATAAATAAAGTAAAATACGAACTTGAATTAAAATGGCGGCAGGATTAACTTCCTCCAGAGTGCTCCAAAACTCGATCACACAGACAGATTACAGACTCGATCACTCGATTGCAGAAACACCCCGATGTGGAATGATAACTGCTTTGAAACTGATATATGCCAAGAGAAATCTAATTCTGGATGAAGAAAAACGAAAATCTAAGGTCCTATTTATAGGAAAACTGAAAGCATGAAAAGACTGGGATGCCCCTCCACTAAAAAGTGGAGGTTACTGATTTTTGCCTTGTGGCGCCCGCCACAAGGTCATGGCGCCCGCCATGGTGCTGACAGGGGAAGTGAGAGTGGGGATCGTGGGTCTTGGAGGTTGAGGAGTGGTCTTGAGTCGTGGCCACGTCATGGCTAACCCCATGGCGCCCGCCACAGTGGGTGCCGTAAGTGCAAAACGCTGAATTTCTAGGTTTTCGTCCGTTTCCACTCCTTTTTCGCTCCTTTTCTCGATTCAAGCCCCGATTATTATAAAAACCTGAAAACATAAGAAAACAAAGTAATAACATAACAAAATAACAATAAAAGCTAAGAATGCATGCGAAATCGGAGTCAGAAATACGGTGAATTTTAGTGTGATCAAATTCTCCCACACTTAAACCTTTGCTTGTCCTCAAGCAAACATTAAAGCTTAAGAAAATATGGTGTCAACACGTGTCTTTGGGCTAAAGGGCTTCTAAGTTCAAGTCAGGATGCAGTGACAGATACTAACTAAGTGAACCAAGGGTACCATAGTAACACAAACACAAACTTCAATCCTATATTAACCACTCCATATCATCCCACAATACCTAGGCCTATCTTCTCATCTTTTTGTGTCCTTTTCATTCAGGCGCAATCACATTAAGCCCGTTATCCGTACATGCTTCATAGTAGAGTGACCGGTTAGTGATTCTGATCCATAACATAAGGTTTCTGGCACATAAGCATGTGTAAACCTGTTTTATTTGACCTGATTGTAGCTGCGGGGGATCGGATCGTAATCCGCCCTACCAAGTTCAGTGCCAGATACCTCTGAACCAACTAACAATAGGTGACTTGCAATTTTTTTCTTTTTGTGGCAAAAAATTTGTCTTCTCTTTTTTCGGTTTAAATGACTTTGTGAGGGTCACCTATACCAGAGTTTTCCTTTTTTTCTTTTTTTCTCTTTTTTTTATTAGCACTGGATCATTCACTTATGTTCATCGGCCCCCTACGTAGAGCATGCTTAGGCCGGAGCTGACTGCTAAAATAAACTACTTAGGACAATTTTTTAAATGATAATAAAGGCCATGGTGGTGGGGTTTAGGAGTGATTCCTATATTCAAGAGGTCTATGGTGCTAAAATAGTTCTGATGTTTCAAAAAGTTGACCTAAGTCACCACATCCTAATCTAAACCTGTCTCAAAGCCCAAAAAACATGTGAAACAACATTATTTTCTTTTTAAAATTTTTCTGGTAAGGCTAAGGAAATGGGAAAAAATGAAGATGAACTAAAAATACACTATACTGGTGACTCGTCAGACTCATGCATTATCTAAGAAAAATAAATTACTGAAAAGGGAAATAACTGAAAGGAAATAATTAACTAAAAAGGGAAATGACAGAAAGCAATAAAATCCCCTCCCACACTTAAATCGAACATTGTCCCCAATGTTTCGAAATAAGATAAGGGGGGTAACCTGAAAAAGACTACTGAGGAGGAGCACTGGTGCCCTCGCCGTCCTGGTGTGATGGTCTGGAACGACGGGATCTACTACGATGCTGGTCCCTCCGGTCGAGTCGTGCTGATAAAGCAGCCTGAGCACTCCAGACCTCTCGAAGGTTACCTAAGATGGAACCCTGAGTGGCCTCTACAAGCTGGTAGTGTCGGCTGTTGAACTCTCTCTAACGGTTCTGCTCTAATGAAATATCGTTCAAGGTACGACAAACGTTGCTATAAGCACGATCCGAAACCAATCGCGATTGTTGCATGAAGCTCATGTTGTCCGTCAGCTGTTGCGAAATAGTAGAGAGAAGGCCATCACGCCTTTCTTCTCTAGCTGTCATATCACGCCACATCTCCTCGGTGACAAAGAATCCAGGAGCAGTACCTGCAACAGGGTTAGAGGAAGATGGTGCGGTGTGTGACTGTGAAGGACGATGGGGGGACATGTGAGGGATGGGAGACTGCTCTCTCCGATCATACTCTTCATCAGTGTCATGTGCCTCCCCATCGGGAATATTAGGAGGAAGTGGACCCAAAACACGTGGAGCATTAAGATCATAGGTCCAGTTCCTTTCATCACGTACATCAGTACGTCTACTGCATGGTAAAGCAATAGATGGGATAGCTACCCCATGAACCATCAACTCATAACCACCTTCTCTCCTCGTTCGGTACAATTTCATGTCTTTCAGAAATTTTAAATTAATTGTGCGAGGAGGTAGTGGTTCAAGTGTAGCTATCTCATCGTTCAGGCCAAGAGCCCGAGTAATAGACGTAACAAGCCATCCAAAAACAATCGGTCCTGTTTTATTAGTAAATAAAGTCATGTGGGCAAGCATAAACGGGACCGGATTGATGTGGGTTCTAGTGAGGCATCCTTGCAAAAATAGGAGTTCACGAGCATTTACCTTGTTTGGACTTTCCCGGCCAAAAATAGTACATGCCAAAAGAAGTCTAAAAACTCTTATGGCCGGGTTGTGAATGGTCGACGCAAGTATCCCTTCAAAAGAATTAATTGAAGTACTTGAAAGCCTTTGCCAGAAGGTAAATACCTCGGCCGACCATTCCGCATCCAAAGGTGCCTCACAAATTGCACCTTCCCTATGAGGGATTCCTAACAAACCTGCTAGATCGTCGGTACTGAATTCATACTCAATTCCAAACAGTCTAAAAATAACAGAACCGACAGTACTAGCAGTGTTAGGACTGACAGTGTATATTAAAGAACTCAAAAACTCAATTGTCAGTTTCTCATAGGTAGGTTCCTGATTAATGAAAATATTACGCAAGCCTAGAAATTCTAATAAATTAAAAACACAATGATAAATACCCAAAGCATACAGACAGTTATCGTCGACGTACCTAGTCGAGAGAATTTCTCGACTCTGAAGCCTCTGAATAATTTTCCGTTGCCTATCACCCGGTCTTCCATCACGAAGAAGAAATCCGTTGAACTCCATTGTTGATAGCTTCTTAGGTAGTGAAAATGGTAGAAAAGTGGTTTATGAGGGGAATGATAAAGTTTTGATTTTTTTGGTTTTTGGTGGATGAAAATGAAAATGGATGTTGGATATGTTTTATGGATGGAGGGTATTTTGGAAATGGGGGAGCTTTAATGGGGTTCAAGGAGGTTTTGGAAGGTTGTAAAAATGGGTTTTTGGTGAAGAAAGGGATGAAAATGGTGGAAATGGGGATTCAGCCCCGTACTTGTTGTTGGTACGGTGTGGCGCCCGCCACAGGGCCTATGGCGCCCGCCACAAGGCCAATTCCTGGGCCTTGGGTTTTTGGATCTTCCTTTTGGGCCTTCCTTGCACCTTTGGTCTTCGGGGGGGTCTGGATAGCGTTTTCTTCTTCTTTTCAAGGCATGAGGCTTGCATATTTTTTTGTGAAGACAAAAATGAAAATATTTTTGTCTTATATTTTTTTCTTTGCACGACAAAAATAAAATAATTAAAAATCAAAAAAAAAGAAAAAGAAAAAATTAACATTAGTGCATAATATGTATATATATAAGGAATTCAAAGTACATGAAAATATAAAAGCTGCAATAAAGTAAAATATGTCTGGAAATGTGATAAATAAAATAAAGCATATAAAAGGAAATTAAATACTAGGGTAGCGCTGTCAGTGTAGAATGAGTCATGTGGTAGGCTTCTTTTCCTGGCTTGATCCACGAATCTCAGCTATCTCCCTCTGAAGCTCTTCAATCGCCTGATATAGAGCATCGGCCTCTGAGGCATGAGTGAGATCAGAAACCTGCATCTGTAACTCTAAGTCTGCCACTTCCTGCTTGAGCAGGGCAGTCTCCTTACGGAGCTCATAAATCTGTGTTTGTAGGTCAGGTGGCTGCAGAGACATATTGTTAGACATAACAGTGATTCGGGGAGTAAGAGGTGTAGGAGTGTACTCAGCGGCGGGAGGCGATTTCGGCTCTTCGACAGTCTCTCCATAACCTTCTAGAGCATAACTCCAATTTTCAGGATCATGGACACTGGTCATCAGCGGATCTGGTAATGTAAAATAGTGTATCGCTTCGCCGTCGATCAGCAATCTAAACATGTTGGGCTCAAAAGAAGCCCTCCTCATCAGTCCTCTATCAAGACAAAAATCAATATCCAGGGTGGTGTAGCAGCAGAAGGTCCTGAGGTGCAATAACTTGCGAGACAAACCCAATGCAGTAGCTATCTGTGTAACAATCCCACCGACATGGATGATGCCTACTGATGATCTGGCAACACTAGCAAGGCCCTTCAACAGAAAGTTGCCACAAGCAACTAAGCGAGACTGAGTCGCACAAAACAGTAGGAAAATCTCCTCTTCACTTAGCAGCGTCTCTGTATCGGGTAAACCTAGGAAAGAATGTGCTAGAATCATCTGGAAGTACCTCAATGCAGGGTTGTGGATTACCTGAGAAAACTGGGTAGAAGGATCTTGGCTTCCTCCAC
Organism: Lathyrus aphaca; assembly: GCA_963966055.1. Classification (NCBI taxonomy): domain Eukaryota; kingdom Viridiplantae; phylum Streptophyta; class Magnoliopsida; order Fabales; family Fabaceae; genus Lathyrus; species Lathyrus aphaca. The sequence continues at coordinate 410,997,002 of OZ014520.1, forward strand.
CTGATATTTTAGTCCAAAACTTTTCCACTTCTCTGCTCATAAAATACCCCATCGATGTCTCTGGAATAGCATCAGGAGTAGTCTGGAAACCTAGAAAATCACCAAACTCTTTGTGAGAGAATGAGTAGTCAATCCCAAACAACCTGAAAACAGCGAGTCCATCGGGTCCAGCCCAAGGGTCATGATGAAACGAGCTGAGGAACTCAAGAGTCAAGTTCCTATAAGTGTTGTTCCTGTCGTCAAACTGGTCCCAATGGAGTTGATGGCATAAAAATCTGACGCTTGGCTCTATCCCCAAGGAATCCATGCAGTCATGGTCAGGGTACCTGGTAGGAGCCATAGGGCGTCTCATGTGGACATAGTAACGCTCTCTCTGTGCGTCGTCTCGAAAGGCCACGTGCATGTCATCAGGGTTCTGCATTCTGTACAAGGTTAGCAAACAAGTCCTGAAAGCACATAAAACATTCAATCGTTAGTCCTGACATAATAACAAAATAAACAAATTAAAATAAAGTAAAAATAAATAGAAAATACATAAATAAGAAAACCATGGGTTGCCTCCCATGCAGCGCTTGTTTAACGTCATTAGCTCGACGACCGATTTTTAAACATCATTGGAAGGATATGGTGGATCACTCAGAGTATGACAGGTGTATGTTGTTGGAATGTCACCTCCTTCGTAGGGCTTCAACCTCTGTCCATTGACGATGAACGGTTTACATGTTTGGTTCTTGATTTCAATAGCACCGGATCTTAGGATCTTAGATACTTCGAAAGGGCCAGTCCATCTCGAATGAAGCTTACCTGGAAAAAGTCGTAACCTAGAATCGAACAGGAGAACAGGATCCCCTATTTTGAAGTCTCTTCTTATGATTCTTTTATCATGCCAAGCTTTTGTTCTTTCTTTGTATATGATGGCATTTTCGTAGGCAGATTGTCTGAGCTCTTCTAATTTGTGGATATCAAGGATACGTTTCTCACCAGCAGTCAAGTAATCCAAATTCAAAGTTTTGATGGCCCAATAGGCCTTATGCTCCATTTCAAAAGGTAAGTGACATGATTTTCCATAGACCAGTTGATAAGGGGTTGTTCCTATAGGAGTTTTGAAAGCGGTTCTATAGGCCCATAATGCTTCTTGAAGTTTCTGTGACCAATCCTTTCTAGATATAGAGACAGTCTTCTCGAGGATTTGTTTTATCTCCCTATTAGATACTTCCACTTGTCCATTGGTCTGTGGGTGGTATGGTGTTGCTACTCTATGCTTAACTCCATACTTGATTAAAAGTTTATCAAATATTCTCGATATGAAGTGTGATCCTCCATCACTTATGACTAAACGGGGGGTTCCAAACCTGGGAAATATATAATTTTTGAATAATTTGATGACTACTCTGGTGTCATTTGTGGGTGCGGCGATAGCTTCAATCCATTTAGACACGTAGTCAACTGCTACTAAGATGTACTGATTTCCAAAAGATGGTGGGAACGGTCCCATAAAGTCTATACCCCATACGTCGAAGAGTTCTACTTCTTGGATATTTCTTAACGGCATTTCATTACGTCTTGAAATATTTCCTGTGCGTTGGCATCTATCACACTTGACAATGAAAGCATGGACATCATGCCACATAGTAGGCCAGAACAGGCCAGCTTGAAGAATCTTGGCGTAGGTCTTAGACGTGCTCGCATGTCCACCATAGGGTGCAGAGTGACAATGCTCAATTATATTATTTACCTCTTCTTCTGGAACACAACGGCGGAAAATGCCATCTTTGCCTCTCTTGAAAAGAAACGGTTCGTCCCAATAGAAGTTTCTCACATCACTATAGAACTTCTTCTTCCGGTGGTAGTTTAGATCAGGGGGTATGATGTCAGCGGCTAGGTAATTAACAAAGTCTGCATACCAAGGTACATTGCTTATAGCTAAGGATTTAGGAGAATGCTCATGTGGGTCTAGGTTATCATCTTTAATAGTTTCTAGTTGGGCTATCAGTCTATCATAGGCAAAATCGTCATTTATGGGTACTGAATCAGGTTTCAGGTATTCTAGCCTAGATAGGTGATCAGCTACCACATTATCAGTGCCTTTCTTATCACGGATATCCAAATCAAACTCTTGCAGTAATAGAATCCATCGAAGTAACCTAGGTTTGGCATCCTTTTTGCTTAGTAAGTAACGAATGGCGGCATGGTCGGTATAAACTATAATCTTGGCTCCTACTAGATAAGATCTAAATTTGTCTATGGCAAAAACTACAGCTAGGAGCTCTTTTTCGGTTGTTGCGTAGTTGAGCTGTGCAGCGTCTAGGGTTCTACTGGCATAATAAATTACGTGTAACTTCTTGTCTTTTCTCTGACCTAGAACGGCTCCAACAGCATAATCATTGGCGTCACACATTATCTCAAACGGTTCTGACCAATCAGGGGGTTTCATTATAGGTGCTGAAATCAGAGCTTGCTTCAGAAGATTAAATGCTTCAGTACATTTTTCATCGAAGATAAATTCAGCATCTTTCATCAAAAGACCAGTTAAGGGCTTTGTTATTTTGGAGAAATCCTTGATGAAACGTCGGTAAAATCCGGCATGTCCAAGAAAACTTCTTATCTCCCTGATAGTCTTCGGCGGTTTTAGATTCTCTATGACTTCTATTTTTGCTTTATCTACCTCTATACCTTTTTCGGAAACTATATGTCCTAAAACAATCCCTTCGGTGACCATGAAATGACATTTTTCCCAATTTAGCACAAGGTTTACCTCCACACATCTCTCCAGGATTTTCTCAAGGTTGATAAGACAATTTTTGAAATCTGATCCACAAACTGAGAAATCGTCCATAAATACTTCCATAATTCCATCTAAATAATCAGCAAAGATAGACATCATGCAGCGTTGGAAAGTTGCAGGAGCATTACAAAGTCCAAAAGGCATTCTTCTATAGGCAAAAGTTCCAACTGGGCATCTAAAGGTAGTTTTTTCTTGATCTTCGGGGTGAATAGGTATTTGGAAGAATCCTGAATATCCATCTAGGTAACAAAAATAAGAGTGTCTGGCTAGGCGCTCCAACATTTGGTCTATGAATGGTAATGGGAAATGGTCCTTCCTAGTTGCTTTATTTAATTTTCTATAATCTATGCACATACGCCAACCTCCATCGGTTCTTTTTGCTACAGGTTCGCCCTTCTCGTTTTGCACGACTGTGATGCCTCCCTTTTTAGGTACTACATGCACAGGACTCACCCATTTACTGTCCGAGATCTGATATATTATACCTGCCTCTAATAACTTAAGAACTTCAGTCTTAACTACAATACTCATTATAGGATTTATTCTTCGTTGGTGTTCTCTGGAAGGTTTTGAATCTTCTTCAAGCAAAATCCGATGCATGCATACGGATGGGCTTATTCCTTTTAGATCAGAGATCTTATATCCTAAAGCTGAGGGGTACCTACGTAAAACTTCTAATAATTGATCGGTTTCTTCTTGGTTTAAGGTAGCACTGACTATAACTGGACGGTTCATATCTTCATCGAGAAATTCATATCTCAGGTTTTTAGGCAGTTCCTTAAGTTTTACGGTCGGTTTTATAGGGCAAGGCATAGGATCTGGGGTAAGAGATAAACATTCGTGAAGGTTATCATCAATGTAGGGTCTTTTATAATTGTCATCTTCCAAAATAAGGGTTGATGGCAATTTTATAGATTCATTTTCTTCTTCTTGTTCTAATTCCCTAATGCATTCTTCGATGATATCTAAGGCATAACAAGCATCTCCTATCACAGGTGCCATAAGAAATTTTGAAAGTATAAATTCTATCTTCTCGTCACCTACCTCAAAAGTTAGTTTTCCTTTTTTAACATCTATTACGGCTCCAGCAGTCGATAAGAACGGTCTACCCAGTAGGATTGGTATGTCGTCATCTTCTTTAATGTCCATGACAACAAAATCAGTAGGTATAAACAGCTGACCTATCCTAACAGGGACGTCTTCAAGTATGCCTATAGGGTATTTAACGGATCTATCGGCTAATTGAAGTGACATCTTAGTAGGTTGTAATTCTCCTAAGTTTAATCTCTCACAAACTGCTAAAGGCATTAAGCTCACACTAGCTCCTAAGTCTAGAAAAGCTTTTTCGATGACATGATTTCCCAAAATACAAGGAATGGAAAAATTTTCGGGATCTTTATCTTTCTTTGCTAACCTATTTTAGGAAATAGAATTACATTCCACGGGTTTCGGATCTTCATGTCTACGTTTATTTGTAAGTATGTCTTTGAGAAACTTAGCGTAAGAAGGTATTTGGGTGATGGCTTCTGTAAAGGGGATTTCTACGTGAAGTTTTTCTATAACCTTAACGAATTTTTGATATTGATTATCGATTTGGGTTTTCTTTAATCTTTGAGGGTATGGTATTGGTGGTTTGTATGGCGGTGGTGGTACATAGGTTTTAGGTTCTTCTCCTTTTTCTTGGCTTTCCGGGGTTTCAGACTCCTCTGGTTCCTTCTCCTCATTCCTCTCAGAAGTTTCGGGCTCACTTAATCTAGGGTTCAAAGGTTCCTTATAAGCGGTTCCACTTCGTAGAGTAATGGCATTTGCTTGCCCTTTCGGGTTTTGTTGAGGTTGTCCAGGGAACTGTCCTCCAGGTGTAGTCTGTGGGGCTTGGTTTAACGCTACCTGAGAGATCTGGGTTTCAAGCATCTTATTATGAGTAATGATTTGATCAACCTTGGTTCCTAACTGGGTAATTAGTTCGTTAACATGGATGTTTTGGTTCATGAACTCTTTGTTTTGTTGTTTTTGAGCAACGATAAAATCTTTTACAACTTCCTCAAAGCTCGGGCTTGGTGGTACAGGTTGCATAGGTTGATTTGTTGTTGGGGCTTGGTAACCTTGTTGTCTCGGAGGTGCGGTATTTTGAATAGGGTTATTATTTTTGTAGGAGAAGTTTGGGTGATTCCTCCATCCAGGGTTATATGTGTTTGAAAATGGGTTCCCTTGGGTATAGTTCACTTGCTCAGTGTTGGTCTCATTTAACAGATTGCGGCGAAACTGCGGCTACAGTATTCGGAGTTGTACACATATGTTTGACCTTAAGGGCCAACGCGTCCATTTTAGCCTGCATCATGTCTATAGAGCTTAGCTCATGTATTCCTCCTTGGGCTTCCTTCTTTTCCACTGTCGCTCGTTCTACTCCCCATGATTGATGGTTTTGGGCTATATCCTCGATAAGGGCACTAGCTTCAGGGTAAGGTTTGTTCATCAGTGCGCCACCAGCGGCAGCGTCGATGGTCATCTTAGTGTTATAATGAAGTCCATTATAGAAGGTTTGGATGATTAGCCAATTTTCTAAGCCATGATGTGGGCATGCTCTTAATAGTTCTTTATATCTCTCCCAAGCTTCGAACAACGACTCTCCTTGGTGTTGGGTAAATCTAGTTATTAGGTTTCGAAGAAGAGCTGTCTTACTCGGGGGAAAATATCTAGCAAGGAAAACTTTCCTAAGGTCATCCCAGGTTGTTATTGAATTGGGTGGAAGGGAATCTAACCATGATAGAGCTTTATCTCTGAGGGAAAAGGGAAATAATCTTAAGCGTATTGCCTCAGGAGAAGCTCCATTGGTTTTAAAGGTGTCTGCTAACTGAAGAAAGTTTTTTAAATGTTGGTTCGGGTTATCAGTAGCGAGACCTGCGAATTGTCTCCGTTGCACTAATTGCAGCAGGGATGGTTTAAGTTCAAAATTATTGGCTGGGATAGCGGGGTTTACTATACTGGAACTAGGTTCCTCGTTTGATGGTTGGGCGAAGTCCTTAAGAGGTCTTCGGTTTTGATCTTCGGCCATAGCTTTCCTATTTCTATGGAAAAACAAACGTGCGCGAGCGTAACGTTCAGGTTCAGCTAGAGGGTCTACTAAACTTCCGGCACTGCGAGTCTTTCGCATTGACCGGTGGGTAACAACCTTAGTCTAAACGGTATAACTACAGGGTAATGAAATTTGATGATATTGGTCCCCGGCAACGGCGCCAAAAACTTGATGCGTGTTTTTCGCAAGTGTACGAACACATCAGAGTAATATAAAAGATTGTCGAATCCACAGAGACCAAGTGTCAATCTATCGTACCTGTTGTTATGGTGTGTATCTAAGGCAACTAAATTTAAGGGTTTTAATAAGGGTGCAATGGTAAATAAACTAATAATTTTAAATAATAAATAAAAGACAGGCTCGAATGTAATTCACGTAATCAATGATAATCCAGTACTTGTTAATGGAACTACTTATGGGCAATGTTTTCTCCTTTGAAAAGAACTAATTTAACAGGAACTGTCGCTTTCGTGTACTCAGAACCGAGTTGTACTCTCTAATCAACCCCTCCTATTGTCACGGATAAAAAGGTGCGTACTGCGTTAGAGTAGTAAACCTATTTTTAAGAAATGTAGTATCTTGACTAAGTTGAAAAGTATTTTAACCTGGACTTCTTAGCAAAAAGAGGTTCTTGTGAACCAGACTCTAAACTTCATAACGCGTCCGAAAATCGTTTTAAAATCTCTTTTCTTTTTAATCTAAACACTCCTAATGAACTATACAAAGTGCTTTTGGCTGTTTTTGAAATAGTTAAAAACAATTACTTGAATTGAAAGATAAAATAGCCCTTAGGTGTTTCCACAAACAATTATACTGATTACTGGTTTAATTACGATCCTTACATTCTAACCTTTATGGAATTAGTTAGACATGATAAAGTAAAGATTCTTTTTATAATTTTTCATAAAAGTAATTTAGTGCGAGTGCGGAAATAAAGGAATTTAGTGCGAGTGCGAGAAATAAAGTAATTTAAAGCGAGTGCGGGAAATAAACGAAATAAAGTGCGAGTGCGGGAAATAAATGAAAGTAAAGCGAGTGCGGATAATAAAGGAAAGTAAAGCGAGTGTGGATAATAAATAAAGTAAAGCAGTGCGAGAAATAAATAAAAGTAAAGCAATGCAGAAATAAATAAAGTAAAATACGAACTTGAATTAAAATGGCGGCAGGATTAACTTCCTCCAGAGTGCTCCAAAACTCGATCACACAGACAGATTACAGACTCGATCACTCGATTGCAGAAACACCCCGATGTGGAATGGTAACTGCTTTGAAACTGATATATGCCTAGAGAAATCTAATTCTGGATGAAGAAAAACGAAAATCTAAGGTCCTATTTATAGGAAAACTGAAAGGATGAAAAGACTGGGATGCCCCTCCACTAAAAAGTGGAGGTTACTGATTTTTGCCTTGTGGCGCCCGCCACAAGGTCATGGCGCCCGCCATGGTGCTGACAGGGGAATGGAGAGTGGGGATCGTGGGTCTTGGAGGTTGAGGAGTGGTCTTGAGTCGTGGCCACGTCATGGCTAACCCCATGGCGCCCGCCACAGTGGGTGCCGTAAGTGCAAAACACTGAATTTCTAGGTTTTCGTCCGTTTCCACTCCTTTTTCGCTCCTTTTCTCGATTCAAGCCCCGATTATTATAAAAACCTGAAAACATAAGAAAACAAAGTAATAACATAACAAAATAACAATAAAAGCTAAGAATGCATGCGAAATCGGAGTCAGAAATACGGTGAATTTTAGTGTGATCACCTTGTTAGACATAAATTGGGGCCAAATTTTACAGTGACAGAGAGAATTACAAAATCAAAATACAATGCTGAAGCAGACATTACATATTCCTCACAGACATGTTTCACTCAGAATCCTCATATTCAGTGTCTTCCTCTTCTTCAGTTTCTTCATCAGAAGCAGCAGCTTTCTGAGCACTCTCTTCAATCTCCAGCCTTTGGATAATCTCCTCAAGCTTCTGCTTCCTGGCATCCAGCTCTTTACAGGTGTTCTTCAGCTCAGCAATCAAAGCAGCTTTGGAGATTGGAGACTTTGCCTTTGAGGTTCCAGCAGATGTCCCAGAGGGAGCTCCAACATCAACTGCATGATGACTTAAGAACAGCTTGTAGTGGAAGACCAGAGGACTCTCTCTTTTGCAGATTGAATCCTTCTCAGTGAGGATACCTGGATACTGGCTAAGAATTATTCCACACAGCAAAGAAGGGAAGGCAATAAGCAGTTTTGTTGCAGATGTTCCAGCATGCTTCAATGTCTGATCAAAAATATAGGCCCCAAAATCCAGCTTTGTTTGGGTGCCCACAGCATATATGAACCTGCCCAATCCAGTTGCTATTGAGGAGGTATGGTTGGTAGGGACCCAGTTTGCAGTGCCAATCCTATGCAGCATTGCATACTTCCTTGTCAGCAAGCTAACAGAAAGCTTCCCCTTGACTGGCCAAGTCTTGACCTGATTAGCAGTGATGACCTTGCAAACCTGGTTATCAGTCTTCCCTAACTCATTAGGTCCATCAGATTCGCTTCCTAGATAGTGGTTGATAACCCTAGGAGAGAATTCCACACATCTCCCTCTTACATACACCTTTCTGAAGTCAGCTGACTTACCATCAGCATAGTCTTCTTGAAGGTTGACAATAAATTCCTTGACTAGTAGCTCATAGCAAGGAGAGAAATTTGACACTGTTTTGAATAAGCCAGCAGAAGAGATGAGATCAATTACCTCAGTGCACTCAAGTGCATTACTGCTCAACTCTCTTTCAAGTGCTACCCTTCTTTGATAGACAAATTTCCATCTGCTCACACTTGACACATGATGGAATGAAATGTTGTCCAGAGGAGCTTCTGGAACAGCAGAGGAGGACCTTGAGGGTGCTGGTTTCTTCTTTGGTGGGGATGTTGGGACATCCTCTTCAACATCTGAATCTGGAGGGGTGACAGCTTTCCTCTTCTGTGTATTCACCTTGCTCCATTGTTTGGTAGGACCAAAAGCAACTTTAGCTTTATCCTTCTTTGGTGTAGGTTGCTTCTTCTCAGGAGTTGCATGTCCTGTAGTCTTCTTTTCCTTCCTATTCCTAAGCCTTTTGGCTATGCTAGGGTTTATAGAAGCAATGATTTCTGTGTCAGAATCATGCTCTATGTTTACAACAGGAGGAGGTTGAGCAGTCTCCTCTTCAGTAGGTGGATCAACAGAGGCTTGATCATCAGTGGAGGCCTTGTGCTGGACCTCAGATGTTTCATCATCACCATCAGTGGAGGCCTTTTGTTGGTCCTCAGATGTTTCATCAACATCATCAGTGGAGGCCTTTTGCTGGTCCTCAGATGTTTCAACATCTATTGGGACATCCTGTTGAGCAGGAGTGTCCTCTTCAGCCTGATTTTGTTGTTCTTCTTGTGGAGCTGGCATGGTGTTCAGAGGGATAGATATGCCACTCACAACTCTTTGCTCAGACAAAATCCTGTTCACCAGTTCCTTTATAGAATCATCCACATATTCAGAGGCTTTTGGAGTGGTGTTTGATGATGAAGGCTTCCCTTTGATTTTGCTGAATACAGGTTCCTTTTCCCTTCTCACAGTAGGGGTTCTTTGCTTTTGAGCAAGAGGAACACTTCCTCTGATTTCGTCTATTGGAGTTGAATCCATAGGTACCACAGAGATGGGGGTTGCATGTACCACATCTTCTTGATTGAGGATTTCTTCAAAGAGGTTAGGGTTTTGATGTTGAGACATTTTCGAAAGTGGTGGATGAAGAGTTTAGGTTTGAATGATTTTGATGAGTTCTGAAAAACAGTTAGAGTATGCAATTCGTTTTGAGAGGATGATGAGAAGATGAATAGCTGAGAACAAGCTGATATTTTTATAAGTAGCCGTTACTTGGAGAAATTTTAGGAGTGGAATACCCAGAGTCCTTGACCAGACTGGTGTTGCCATCTGGTGATCATGCCACACGATGTCATATGACATGTTGGCACATCTCCATAACTTCTATATATCACATAAACAGATTCCCAATTTACCCCTTAGGTTTTCAAATTGGGTAGCATCCAAAGCTTTAGTAAATATATCAGCCAATTGCAGATTTGTAGCTACATGTTCCAATGAGATCACTTTCTCTTCCACAAGATCTCTGATGAAATGATGCTTGATATCAATATGCTTGGTCTTGCTATGTTGGATAGGATTCTTTGATATGTTAATAGCACTTAAGTTGTCACAGTACAATGTCATGACATCTTGTGGGACATTGTACTCTGTGAGGATTTGCTTCATCCAAACCAACTGTGAACAACTGCTTCCAGCTGCAATATATTCAGCTTCAGCAGTAGATAAGGATACACAATTTTGTTTCTTACTGAACCAAGAAATCAAATTGTTTCCTAGAAAGAAGCATCCTCCTGATGTGCTTTTTCTGTCATCAGCACTTCCAGCCCAATCAGCATCACAAAAGCCAGTGAGAATTGGTTTGCATCCATGAAAGTACATTATGCCATAGTCACAAGTACCATTGACATATTTCAGAATTCTCTTGACTTGGTTTAGATGACTAACTTTTGGATCAACTTGATATCTTGCACATACACCTACTGCAAAGGCTATGTCTGGTCTGCTAGCAGTCATATATAATAAGCTTCCAATCATACTTCTGTATAGGCTTTGATCTACATTCTCACCCTTGTCATCTTTAGTCAGCTTTAAGTGTGTGGGGGTAGGAGTTCTCTTATGAGTAGCATTGTCCATCCCAAATTTCTTGACAATGTTCTTAGCATACTTGCTTTGGGAAATGAACATGGAGTCCTCCATTTGCTTTATTTGCAGTCCAAGAAAGTAGGTTAGTTCTCCTACTAGACTCATCTCAAATTCAGATTCCATTTGAGTGACAAACTGTTTAACCATCCTGTCTGACATCCCACCAAAAACAATGTCATCTACATATATTTGAGCAATCATGACATTTCCTTCTTCATCTTTAACAAACAAGGTTTTGTCTATTCCACCTTTCTTGTACCCTTGCTTGATAAGAAAAGTAGTCAACCTTTCATACCATGCTCTTGGAGCTTGCTTCAGTCCATAAATAGCCTTCCTTAGTTTGTACACATGGTTTGGACAGCTTGGATCAACAAATCCCTTAGGTTGTTCTACATATACCTCTTCATTAAGATATCCATTTAGAAAGGCATTTTTCACATCCATTTGAAATAGCTTGAACTTCAGGATACAAGCTATTCCTAAAAGTAGTCTAATTGATTCAAGCCTTGCTACTAGTGCAAAGGTTTCATCAAAGTCTACTCCCTTAATTTGTGTGTATCCTTGAGCTACAAGTCTAGCTTTGTTCTTTGTAACAACTCCCTGCTCATTTGACTTGTTCTTATACACCCATTTAGTGCCAATCACATTTATGTCATCAGGTCTAGGAACAAGATCCCACACTTCATTCCTTGTGAATTGACCTAATTCTTCTTGCATAGCACAAATCCAGTACTCATCAGTAAGAGCTTCCTTGATGTTTTTAGGTTCTATTTTTGAGACAAAACAAGAACCTGAAATCACATCTCTTGATCTAGTGCTTACACCTCTGTTGGGATCCCCAATTATCAAATCTTTGGGATGATCCTTCTGGATTCTGATGGAGGGAGGTTTGCTGAATTGTTCTGTCCTTGCATCATTTTGAGTAAAGTCAGGATGATCACTCTTTTCTTCAGCTTCAGTTTGGCTGTCAACAGATGTTCCAACATCTTCTGTAACATCTGCAGGAGCATCATCAATTATTACATTTATGGACTCCATGATAACCTTGGTTCTAGAGTTAAATACTCTATAGGCTCTGCTGTTTATAGAGTATCCAAGGAAAATCCCTTCATCACTTTTAGGATCCATTTTTCTTCTTTGCTCCCTATCAGCCAGAATATAACAATTACTTCCAAACACATGGAAGTACTTAACTGTGGGTTTTCTGCCCTTCCAGAATTCATAGATTGTGGACAAAGTTCCTTTTCTTAGAGTGACTCTATTATGAATATAACAAGTTGTGTTCATAGCTTCAGCCCAAAAGTACAATGGTAACTTTTTAGCATGGATCATAGCTCTTGCTGATTCTTGGATAGTTCTGTTCTTCCTCTCTACAATCCTATTCTGTTGAGGAGTGATTGGTGAAGAGTATTCATGATTTATTCCTTCTGAAGAACAAAAATCTAAGAATTTTTGATTCTCAAACTCCTTTCCATGGTCACTTCTTATTCTGACCACACAACTGGCTTTTTCTCTTTGTATTCTTTGGCATAAATCTTTGAATACATCAAATACATCAGACTTTTCTTTGATAAAATTTATCCATGTATACCTTGAAAAGTCATCAACCACCACATAGGCATACCTCTTACCACCAAGGCTCTCAACCTGCATAGGTCCCATAAGATCCATATGCAATAATTCCAAAACTTTGGAAGTTGTCAGATGTTGGAGCTTTGGATGGGACATCTTGGTTTGCTTGCCTATTTGACATTCACCACATATTTTGCCATCATTAATCTTCAGTTTAGGAATACCTCTCACAGCTTCCATATATATGATTTTCTTTATGCCTCTGAAATGAAGATGACCCAGTCTTTGGTGCCATAGTTTCACTTCTTCTTCTTTGGCTAAAGAGCAAGTTGAAGTGAGACTGAAGTCTTGAGGTTCCCACATATAACAATTGTCTTTAGATCTGGCTCCTCTCATGACAACCTTTTGTTCTTTATTAGACACTATGCATTCAGTTTTGGTAAAGTTTACACTGTAACCTTGATCACATAATTGACTTATGCTGATCAAGTTAGCAGTCAATCCTTTTACCAGCATCACATCATCTAGTCTTGGTACATCTAGACAGTCCAAGGTCCCAACTCCCTTGATTTCTCCTTTAGCCCCATCTCCAAAGGTTACATATCTGGATGAATATGACTTTAAGTCTACTAGCAGATTCTTCAATCCAGTCATGTGTCTTGAACATCCACTGTCAAAGTACCAGTCTTCTTTAGCTGATGCTCTTAGAGATGTATGAGCTATATATGCAACACCCTTCTTTGACCATTTGTATTGAGGTTTCTTTTGATGCCTCTGCCCTGTGTAGTGTCCATTAGTAGAGCTCCAAGGTTGTTTGTTGAACTTGTTCTTGGGCATGTAGCTTTGATCAGCATGAAGACTAACTTTAGGTACCCATACTTTCTTGATGACCTCTGTCTTCTGCTTAGGGGGTTGCTGATATCTTTGATGTTGATGTCTATGCAGCACTTTCTTGGTAACCTCTATCTTCTGCTTAGGAGGTTGCTGATACATCTGATTTGGATATCCATGCAACTTGTAGCAATGAGGTTTGATGTGTCTAAACCTTCCACAATGATGACATCTCCATCTTTGATACTTCTTCTTCATTATGTTCTTTTCATGATGTTGAGACATCTGTTGGAACATTATGTTTGACTTTGTGTTCTTTTCATGATGTTGAAGCATCTGTTGGGACATCTTGTTTGACTGTATGGAATTTGAAGTAGTTTTGTTGGTGCTAGCTTCAACCTTATGAACTTTGTTAAATCCCAGTCCACTTCTATCCCCTGAATGCTTATTGTTGTTGAGAATAACATCCAGTGTGTTTGAGCTACTGTTCAGCATTCTAACAGACTTGGACATATGCTCTAACTTGGAGTTGAGAAGGCTTACTTCACTTTTCAAGGTGTCATTGATCTCTAGATCACTTGTTTTTTCATCCTTTAGTGCCTCAATCTGTTTCTTCTGCTTTATACTCTCCATGCATATTTCAGTGCTCCTTTTAACCAGTTCTCTGTATGATTGCTCAAGCTCTTCAAAAGTAAGCTCCTCATCACTGGATTCACTTTCAGATTCACATAATCCAGCTAGAGCAGTGATATGCTTAGCTGATTCTTCTTTTGAATCACATCCTGAGTCTTCATCAGACCAGGTTACAGAGAGACCTTTCTTCTGCCTTTTTAAATAGGTAGGACATTCATTTCTGATGTGTCCATATCCTTCACATCCATGGCATTTAATCCGTTTTTCTTGATTGGTCTTTTCATCATAATTTGACCTTCTATTAGCATCATAAGGTCTTTTATTCTCAGAAGATTTTGAGTATCTTCCACTTGGTCTGGACTTGTCTTCCATCTTTCTGAGAATCTTTTTGAATTGTCTTCCAAGCATAGCAATGGTTTCTGATAAATTTTCTTCAGGTTTTGCTTCATTAATTTCTTCTTCTTTATCAGTATTTGACACCAGGGCTATGCTTTTGTTCTTCTTTACAATTGTGTCATTCATTCCCATCTCAAATGTTTGCAGGGAACCAATGAGCTCTTCAACCTTCATTGTGCATATGTCTTGAGCTTCTTCTATTGCTGTGACCTTCATGTCAAATCTTTTTGGCAAAGATCTGAGAATCTTTCTTACAAGCTTTTCATCAGTCATCTTTTCTCCCAAAGCACCAGAAGTATTGGCTATTTCTAAGATGTTCATGTAGAACTCATGAATTGTCTCATCTTCCTTCATTCTCAAGTTTTCAAACTTGGTGGTGAGAAGTTGAAGTCTTGACATCTTCACCTTTGATGTTCCTTCATGAGTTGTTTTGACAGTGTCCCAAACATCTTTGGCCAGCTAACAGTGATGCACAAGTCTGAAGATGTTCCTATCAATGCCATTGAATAAAGCATTTAAGGCCTTGGAATTGCCAAGTGCTGAATCTTCTTCCTCCTTACTCCATTCTTCTTCAGGTTTCAACACTTTTTCTCCATCTTTGTTGTCTTGGACAGGGTGCTCCCATCCATTGTTGACTGCTTTCCAGGCCCTATTGTCAAGTGATCTTAAGAATGCTACCATTCTTGGCTTCCAGTAGTCATAATTAGATCCATCCAATATAGGTGGTCTGTTTATAGATCCTACATCTCTGTCCATGTTTCCAGAATTTGCAGTCCCTAGATCTCACCCGGTTAAACAGGCAGGGTGCCTGCTCTGATGCCAATTGAAATTCTGTGATCAGGTACGTGATGTCGAATGAGATGTTTAAACACTTGAAGACTTGACTAAAAACTTAAAGTGCAGGAAAATTAAACAACACAGGAAATTGTTAACCCAGTTCAGTGTATAACTACACTTACATCTAGGGGCTACCAAGCCAGGAAGGAAATCCAATATAAGTAATATTAATTCTAGACTTAAACCACTCAGTTTAATCTTTCACTTAATATCTACCCAAGGCAATTTCTACCTAAGACACAACTTAGATATGAGTACCAACTCACTCCCCCTCAATCACACAGTGATATGTTTACAAGTTTAATAAAATTGAAGTCATACTTCAAACAAAACAGCTTGATCTTACTTCACAGTTTCAATCAAGACACAAATACACTTTTGCTTAAAAGCTCATAAAGTGGTACACAGTAACAACCTGCTATTAAAACACAACCACCCTATTTAGTCTTCTTAATTTCGTACCCTATTCTGAGAGTTTCTGTTGCTTAAATAGGTGTTTGGATTTTGGGCTTTCTGTAGGTTTATCCAATCCTGATACGCATGCTGCCATCACCTTGAATTAGGGTTTGTTACTTCCTAGATTCTAGGTGATTCAGTTCTTCTGATTATGCTGAAGTCACATAACAAATCTCCCTACAGATGCGCCTTCTTCTGTTTTATCCATCCATAATTAATTCCAGATAACTTCCCTGAATTTATTCAGTTCTGTTAATCATTAATTAATTCTGGTAGCAGGTTTGAGATGTCACAACATCTGGTGTGACATCCTGAAAACTGAACTTACTTCATTAACTGATACAATGTCACAACATCTGGTGTGACATCCTGTAAACTGATCTTAATTCATTAACTGACACAATGTCACAACATCTGGTGTGACATCCTGAATTAAGTTCATTTACTTATACTCTGTTTGATAATGTCACAACATCTGATGTGACATCCTGAACTAAATTCAACACTTCTTGTTGGTCAAAAATTCTGCCAATTCTAAACATCTACACCCCATGTTGCACCTTGAATACCTGCAACCCTATATGACAAAGAAGCGTACAAGTATCCCGAGGTATCCCTTACTGGATTCCATCTTAGGAGTTTTAAGCACTCCCGGGAGCAAATATATTTCCTGTAAGCATGTAATAAGAAAAGGCGCATTTGTATTTACGCAACTATTATATTAAGGACATCGGGCATTTTTGCAAATGAAAATGTACGAGACAAAATGTGACTGAAAATCTGATTTTATTAATTTGGGTGCCCTGAATTGGCAAGTACAGTCAAAGGAACAGATCCCCTGAAATGAGGAGATTGTTACAAATTGAGAAACAAAAAGATGCTGGCAATGTTGATTACACTTCAGTGCTTCCCTTTTGATATGACTCGTATGACATTGACATTCTTCTCATCCTGCTTTTTGAAGAAGGCTGATTCTGACCGACGCTTTAACCCTTCGAAGCTTGCCATGTTGTAAGTGATACAGACGAATTTGGAATGCAGTTGTTCGCTTATTCCCTTATTTTGCATGGATCGCCCTTTCGGGTTTTCAATCCACCGGGATACCCATTTTTTCCTGAGCTGTCCAATATGGCTTTTCAACTCAGCGGGTGTACATTTTTTTTATTTATTTTCCCTTATTTTTGCCTGAGTCTTTTATTCTGTTTTTTACTCGCCGGGATGCCCTATTTTTGCCTGGACTTTCATTCTGTTTTTATGTCCAGCGGGTCATTTTATGCGAAGTATTTTTTAACTACATCTGAATTCACAGGAGACAGGAAGTCTTCACCATCCATAGTACTGAGCATCAGTGCTCCACCGGAGAAAACTTTCTTTACTATGAATGGACTATCATAATTTGGAGTCCACTTGCCCCTGTGGTCTGTATGAGGAGGGAGGAGTCTTTTCAGCACAAGATCTCCTACTTGGTATTCCCGAAGCCAAACTTTCTGATCGAAGGCTTTCTTCATTCTTTTCTGATACAACTGCCCATGGCAGATTGCAGCTAATCTCTTATCTTCAATCAGATTCAGTTGTTCGTATCGGGATCGGACCCATTCTGCTTCATTCAACTTAACATCCATTAGTACCCGCAAGGAGGGTAATTCAACTTCAACAGGTAGGACTGCCTCCATACCATACACAAGCTGATACGGTGTTGCCCCGGTGGACGTTCTGATTGACGTACGGTACCCATGCAAGGCAAATGGTAGCATTTCATGCCAGTCTTTGTAGGTGATCACCATCTTTTGCACAATCTTCTTGATATTCTTATTAGCCGCCTCTATAGAGCCATTCATCTTTGGCCTGTAAGGAGAAGAGTTGTGGTGTTGGATCTTGAAGTCCCGACACAGTTCTGCCATCATTTTGTTTTTTAAGTTGGAACCATTATCAGTAATGATTCGCTCGGGTACTCCATACCGACATATGACATCTCTCTTCAGGAATCGGGCTACCACTTGCCTAGTGACATTTGCATAGGAAGCTGCTTCAACCCACTTGGTAAAATAGTCAATGGCTACCAGGATGAATCTGTGGCCATTCGAAGCAGTCGGTTCAATCTTGCCAATCATATCAATGCCCCATATGGCGAAGGGCCAAGGTGAAGACATCATATTCAAAGGATTCGGAGGCACATGCACTTTATCTGCATAAATTTGGCATTTATGGCATTTCCTGGCATACGCACAACAGTCTGCATCCATTGTGATCCAATAATAGCCTGATCTTAACAGTTTCTTAGCCATTGCATGCCCTCCAGCATGGGTATCAAAAGATCCTTCATGCACCTCATGCATCAACAAATCTGCTTCTGCCCTATCAACACATCTGAGAAGTACCATATCAAAGTTTCTTTTGTACAAGGAACCATCAGCATTCAGGAAGAAACTACCAGCTAGCCTTCTTAATGTCTTCTTATCATTGGAAGATGCCCCAGGTGGGTATGTTTGATCCTCCAAGAAGCATTTGATGTCATAGAACCAAGGCTTATCATCTTTGGCAAGGTCTGCTGAGAATACATATGCTGGTCTATCAAGCCTGGATACTGAAATCCGAGGCACAAAGTTGGCAGCTTGTACTTTGATCATGGATGAGATGGTAGCCAGAGCATCTGCAAACTGATTTTCATCTCGAGGGATATACTCAAGCTTGACTGCAGTGAAGAAAGTCAGTAATCTCCTTGTATAATCCTGGTATGGAATCAGATGCTCCTGGTGAGTATACCATTTGTCGTTGGTTTGATTAATTACCAGAGCTGAATCTCCGAAAACTGTCAAAGTCTTGATCCTGAGGTCAATGGCTTCCTTAAGACCCATAATACAAGCTTTATATTTAGCTTCGTTGTTAATGCATTTAAAGGTGAGTTTTGCCGAGAAAGGTATGTGAACTCCTTTATGTGTAATGAGCATTGCACCAACACCACGACCATTCATATTAACAGCCCCATCAAACATCATAGTCCATTCTTCTTCTAGGTCAGGCCCTTCAGTGTGAATAGGCTCTTCATGATCTTTTGCTTTTATGAACATGATGTCCTCATCAGGGAAGTCAAATCTCATAGGCTGGTAATCATCAATGGGCTGCTCAGTAAGATAATCAGACAATACACTGCTTTTGATGGCTTTTTGAGATGTGTACTAGATGTCATACTCTGTGAGAATCATTTGCCATCTTGCAACCCGTCCGGTAAGTACTGGCTTCTCAAATATATACTTGACTGGGTCCATCTTTGAGATCAATAAGGTAGTGTGGGTCAACATATACTGTCTCAGTCGGCGAGCAGCCCATGCTAAAGCACATCAAGTTTTATCGAGCAGTGAATAACGTTGTTCATAGTCGGTAAACTTTTTGCTTAGGTAGTAAATTGCATACTCTTTTCGACCAGACTTGTCATGTTGGCCCAGCACACACCCCATTGACTCTTCTAATACTGTCAAGTACATTATTAGGGGTCTTCCTTCAACTGGAGGCATAAAGATTGGAGGCTCTTGTAAGTATTCCTTGATTTTGTCAAAAGCCCTCTGGCAGTCTTCATTCCATCTGACCGTTTGTTCTTTTCTTAACAACTTGAACAAGGGTTCACAGGTTGCTGTAAGGTGAGATATGAACCTTGAAATGTAGTTAAATCTACCTAGGAACCCCCGAACTTCTTTTTCAGTCCTTGGTGCAGGCATTTCTTGGATGGCTTTGACTTTGTCAGGGTCGACTTCAATTCCCTTTTCACTCACAATAAATCCCAGCAGCTTACCGGATCGCACCCCGAATGTACACTTATTGGGGTTTAACTTCAACTGGTACTTCCTCAGACGCTTGAATAGCTTCAACAGATTCACCAGGTGGTCTTCTTCTGTGAGGGACTTGGCAATCATGTCATCCACATAACATTCAATTTCCTTGTGGATCATGTCATGGAACATTGTTACCATAGCCCGTTGATAAGTGGCGCCAGCATTCTTCAGTCCGAATGACATTACCTTATAACAGAATGTGCCCCAGGGTGTGATGAAAGTTGTCTTCTCCATGTCTTCAGGTGACATCTTGATCTGGTTATATCCTGAAAATCCATCCATGAAGGAAAACACCGAGAACTGAGCCGTGTTATCGACCAATACATCAATGTGAGGTAATGAGAAGTCATCTTTCGGGCTGGCTCTGTTCAGGTCCAGGTAGTCCACACACATCCTCACCTTGCCATTCTTCTTAGGCACAGGTACAATGTTAGCAACCCACGGCGGGTAACTAGTTACAACAAGTAACCCGGCGTCCCACTGTTTTTGTACCTCTTCTTTTATCTTCATTGCCATATCTGGGCGAGTACGGCGCAACTTCTGTTTTACTGGAGGACAGTCTTCTTTCAGAGGCAACTTGTGCATAAAAATGTCGGTGTCCAACCCTGGCATATCCTGATAAGATCAAGCAAAAACATCCACATACTCTCG
This sequence comes from Lathyrus aphaca, assembly GCA_963966055.1. Lineage (NCBI taxonomy): Eukaryota > Viridiplantae > Streptophyta > Magnoliopsida > Fabales > Fabaceae > Lathyrus > Lathyrus aphaca. The sequence goes on from OZ014520.1 coordinate 411,016,816, forward strand.
AAGCATGTCAATAAGTTGCTCTTTTACTGACTCTTGCAGACAGGCCCCAATCCTAACTTCTTTCAAGTCTTCTTCTATACCAAGATTCACCGTCTCAATTTCCTCCTGATGAGGAGTGATAACCTTCTCCTCCTGTCTCAACAACCTGGCTAGCTCTTCAGGTAGCTCATAATCTTATTCAACCCCTTCACCGGCTTGATTAATCGGATTGTCAAAGTCATACGAAGTCATAGCGGTGTTGTTGTCGGTGCAGTCTGGAGGGCACTCTCTGCAAGGGTTTAGATTTGTTCATTTTAGTGATCAGTTTTATCTTGCTTTAGAAAAAGTGAAAATGAAGTTATTATTTTGAAAAAACATTTCCATTTTATTTTTTGTACAAAAAATGAAAAATGAAAAACAGTGAGCAGAAAAAAAAAGACTCATTTGCAAAAGATGTCCTGATATTCATTAATTGATCGTTTGCACAAAATACAAGATGGCCCGATTACAAAATGAGTCCTGACATCTTGGGCAAGATGCAGGACTTGATGCATGCTTTAAAAAAAACAGGAAATAATAATTACTCTGCGGGAGTAACTCTTATAATTTCCTAGGAAGACCAGTTTGAGACATGGCTCCCCGGGATCCTTGGACGTATCAAGTTTTCCAAGTTGCGCTCGTCTTCTGACTCATCTTCCAAACTATTCACAGCATTCGGGGTGAGCATCCCCCCGCTGAAAAACTTGGGCTCCGTTGCAACCTCTGGTTGATCTTGTCGAGTTGGTCTGTAACCCAACCCAAATCGGTCCTCCTTCTTCTCTACGGGCAGCAGCTCGCCCCAGCCTTGGGCGGTACCTTCCTCAACAACCTTCTGGGCTTGTTGATATGATGTGATGGAGGTCCCAGACACAGCAGATGTTTTATTAATATTGAGGGCTTCAAACCCTTGACTCATGGTCTCATGGATCTCCCCATCCATTTTAATGTATTTGAAAGTAGCCAGCTGGCTAACGAAGATATCCTCCTCCTCACAAATGGTAATGACTTGGCCCTCCCACTCGAATTTTAACTTCTGGTGAAGGGTTGACGTCACGGCGCCAGCGGCGTGTATCCATGGTCTACCCAATAGACAGTTGTAGGCAGGCTGTATATCCATCACAAAGAAGGTAGTTTTGAAAACCTGTGGGCCAATCATTATTGGTAACTCTATCTCTCCCAGAACTGATCTTTTAGAACCGTCAAAGGCTCTCACTACCAAGTTGCTTGGGTGTAGTGCCAATCCATCATGTTCCAGCTTCACAAGGGCTTTCTTGGGTTGAACATTGAGTGATGACCCTGTGTCCACCAATACGTGAGAAAGAACTGCACCCTTACACTACAAGGTAATGTGCAAAGCCTTGTTGTAATTGTGACCTTCCGTTGTCAGATCAGCGTTGGTAAATCCTAGTCCATGACTAACTTTGACATTTCCAACCACGACCTCTAACTGATTGACAGTAATCTCCTCCGGCACATAAGCTGCGTGCAGGACTTTTAATAGTGCGTTCCTATGAGCCTCGGAGCACATTAGCAATGATAGTATGGAGATTTTGGAAGGTGTTTGGTGAAGCTGGTCCACCACCTTATAATCACTATTTTTGATTATCCGCATGAACTCATCAACCTCTTGATCAAAAGGAGTCTTCAAAGCTTCTTTAGCAACTGATTCTTCTTGCACCATGCTCTTCCCTTTTGCCTTAGCAGCAACTTCTGCTTCAACAAAGGGTCTTGGTATTTGCGAGGCAAAGAGACATCCGCTTCTAGTGAAGCCTCCGCCTCCCCCCACGTTGTCTATCTGAGGTGAAGAAGTTGATGATTCTAAAGTGATTTTCTGCCCCTCGCAGTATAGATCTGAGCCATAATGCCAAGGGATGGCATTATTGCTTTCATAAGGAACTGGCCCAGGCACTGTGATAGTGACTGAACTGATAGCAGCTGCAGAGGGGACCACAATGGTGTATGGATCATAATATATGGTAACTGGAGCTCTGACAGAAGTAACATTTTGTTGTGAGTTGTTGGAAGGAACATTTGCGGGATCGTAGTATATCGTAACTGCTGAGACACTTTCATTAACTGTTGTTGGTGTTGTAGACGGTACTGTTGACTGGACGGGTGTTGAAGTTGTAGTAGGAACTGATGGAATAATAGGTGTTGTCATTGTAGAAGGAATTGTGACTGAACTTGTGTCCATTGAAGTGATTGATTGAGTAGTTGTTGGAGTTGTAGTAGAATCTGTTGGAACAATGGTTGCTGACGTTGTAGGAGTATCTGTGATTGCTGATGAAGGAATTGTTGGGGTTGTAGTTGCTGTTGTCGTAATCTGAAGAATGCCATCTCTAATAAGGCCATCTATGCCATTTCTCAGCCTCTCACATCCATTAACAGCAATGTTGCAATATCCACAGCCGACCTCACATCCGGGGAACACTTGGCACTCTAACAGCTGAGCTTTGATTTCAACCAAGGGTGTTCGGATTTGTGCAACATTGTTGATTAATGTGGATGGTTTTCCCTCCTCAATAGCATTAATCCTAGGCCCGTTGTGACTAGGCATTGGATTTCTTGTAACGTTCGGGGGCGGTGCAAAATTGAGAGCTTTTGAGTCCACCAGATCCTGGACTTTCATCTGTAGGGCCCTGCATTTTTCAGTATTATGCCCCGGTGCGTTTGAGTGGAATGCACACCTGGCATTTGCATCATAGTTCTTTGGCATATTGAGGGGATCTGGAGGTGCCAACGTCCTTAACTCAACTAGGTTGAGCTTCAGGAGTTGTGGCAAGAGTGCATCATATGGCATTGGGATTGGGTCAATTACCATGTTTGCTTGTGATGGCCTTTGTTGGAATGGACGCTGTTGTTGGTTGTTATTGCTGTTGTTCTACGACCTTTGTTGCGGATAATGAACTTGTTATTGATACTGTGGTTGTTGTTGTTGAGGATATGATGATTGTTGTGGCATTGGAGCTGGGATGGTAACAGCTGCTACTAACCTGTGAGCATATTGAGGCCTGCCCTTGCTTGTATGAATGGAGTTTGTTTCACCTACCCTTCGGGGACCTGCAAAAGGTTTTCTGGGATTGTTGGAGGAACTTGCACCACTGTCGGATATTTTGCCCATCTTCAAGAGACTTTCAATCCTCTCACCAGCTATGACCACATCAGCAAAACTTGTAGAGGAGAAAGCAGCCAGTCTATCAATATAAGTCTCTTGCAATGTATTCATGAACATGTCAGCCATTTCCCTTTATGACATGGGTGGTTGGACAGCAGAAGCAAGCTGTCTCCACCTTTGGGCATAATCCCGGAAGCTCTCTCTGGAAAACTGAGACATTCCCATTAGAAGAGTTCTATTGGGAGCCATGTCCAGGTTGTATTGATATTGACGGATGAAAGCCTCGGCTAAATCCTTCCAGCATCTTATGGTGGCCCTAGACAAATGCGAATACCATTCTCTCGAAGCTCCAGTCAGACTGTCCTCAAAGTAGAACATCCATAACTTTTCATCCATGGTATAGGCTTTGAGCCTTCCCAAGAAAGACTGCAGATGAGTGCGAGGACAGGAGGTACCATTGTACTTTTCAAAGCATGGGGGTTTGAATTTGTGGGGAATTCTCACCCCATCCACTAATCCCATATCCATCACATCGAAGCCCAATGAATTCTGAGATTCCAAAGATCTTAACTTTTCGGCAATCTCGTCCAATCTTCTGTCATATATCTCATCTCCAGCCCCAATGACAGTAAACTGTTCTCCCTGGGGATCCTCCTGTAGGATTGGGCCCCCAGCAGCATTTCCTTGACCATTTCTTGGGATGTTAACTTCTGGATCCAGATGAAGTCCATATACTGGTGGGTTAATACGAGGCTGACCTCCTTCATTGTTGCTAGTTCCTCCTGTTCCAAGATGAAGTTCCTCAGGAGTTTGTCTTTCCACCAGCTCTCTTAACCTTTCTTGACTCTGGGCTAAGCCAGTCATCACTGCCATGAACTGAGACATCTGGTTTCTCATCTCCACTCTCTCATTGGCCATCTGATTTCTGACCTCAGTCAGATCCTACTGCACTTGTTCCATTTGAATGCCGGGAAGATTGTTACGAGTCGGGTACCGGTGCGTGCGGCTGACAGGGAACACTCGACGACGAGCAATGTTTCCTGAAGTGACAACAAAGTTAGAAACAATAATAACAAAACCTACAAAACAAAAATAAGGTTAGTATGCAATGCAGTATGCTTATTTGTTTTCCAAGGTATCCGGTTTGGTTCTTGGTTTTGACCTTTCTAGACCTCGAGGAAGATGTTTGATGTTGTTGAGAGAAAAATGAAAAACAAACTAAAATATATTACAAATGAGGAACAATACATAGTTTGTTTTACAACCCATGCCCATGGAGGGTCAAAATACAACAAAAGGAAAAGTGCATCAAATGGAAACAAACAACAGGAAAAGAATCAGACATCCAATCCAAACTCATCCTCTCTGACCTCTTTCAGGAGTGCCTTAGTCACTGGACTAGCTGGGTGCTCTATAATGGTCCTAATGAGGAGGTTCCTGGTGGCAATGGCAGTGGTTAGCTTCTTGTGCTTGTCTTGGTCCTTTGATCTTTTCAACCCTGCTCTGAGCTTCAACTCTGATATCTCTCTCTGTGCAGCCAACAAAGCTTCCTGCTGCTTCTTCTCATTGGCTTCCAACTGTTCAATCTTGGCTTGAGTCTTCTAGTCTTCTTGTGTACGGGCTTCGGTGATCCTGACCCACCTAGCCTGACTCTCTTGCAGATAGTGCTCAGCCCTAGCTTTCTGGACCTTGGCCTCTTTACAGACATTCTTCAATATCTGTTCCCCAGCTCTTGCTTTCCTTATGTAGTCCTCTGTCCTTTCAATTTTGGCAAGGTGCTCAACCCTAAGCTTCTCCAATCTCTCAATGTCCAGGCGACCATCACTTCTTTCCCAAAGAGTCTTCTTCAAGGCCTGAGATAACTGCTCATTCCTTTCCTTCAACTTTTCAAATTCCTCCAGGCTAACTGTTGCTGCAGGGTGTACTGTAGATGGTCCAGGCATGTCTTCCAAGGTGAAAGGCATTCTGGTAATCTGAGCTCTAGTACGGGACCAGTCATAATACTTAGCTGAAGCCACATTATTACATCTTCCAAGAATAGCTACCCCTTTTGTCTGGATGTTGTCCCAAGCCCATGATGCTTGTCTGACAACAGCTGAATTAGGTTGTACTTCACAATACAAGGTCTCAGCTAAATCTTGTCCTCTGGGAGGGTGGACTAAGGAATAGCCCAGTTCTCTTTTAAATAGTAAAGGATTGTAGTTGATGCAACCCTTCACTCCTATCAGAGGCACATTTGGGTATTGCCCACAACTGGTGATAATGTCCTTGCCCTTGGTGCTCTGGGTGCACCATCTGATATCATCTGAAGTCAAGGTAATGAACCTCTTAGCCCAATTCTTCTGCTGGTGAGGGTTCAAGAAAGCATCTGACTTAGGAAGGTGTCTGATCAGCCAAGTGTAAAACAAAGGAGCACAACATCTTACCAACTTCCCCCTTTGTTTCTCATTCCTCTGATGAATGGAGTAGTAAAAATCTCCTAGCAATGTGGGTACTGGGTTTTTCAGAAGAAACATATGGATGGCATTCTTACTGAAAAATTTGGGCTCGTCTGCAAACAATATAGCCCCATATATGCTGAGGGCTAACAGTGCACAGACTGCCCTCCACTCTCCCAATGAAGCCTTCAGGATGGCTTGAGAAATCAGGAAGTCTAAATGCAAACCAGGAATCCCAGCTTTTGTTGTCATACTTTGCTCAATAAGGGCAGGCTCCAAGTACAATGCCCTTTCTATCTCTTCATTCTTAGGAGCAGTCATCTCTGGGTTGAAGGGGATCCCTCCTCTGATAGGTACTCCAATCAATAAAGAAAACTCTTCCAGCAGAGGCCCTATTTGAAAGTCAGGAAAGGTGAAACATCTCAGTGGAGGGTCATAGAACTGCAAGCATGTGTGGATCATGCTCCTCTGAGAAGGGTCAAGGTCCATAACCATGTCCAGGATACCTCCATAGTGCTCTCTAAACAGTGGGATGTAATCAGGTGTGATGAGTGACTGGACTTGTCTGATGCCAGTCAGCACAGGCTCAAAAAAGTGGTAGGATATGTTGCTCTTCCTGGGAGTAGTCATGAGTGCTGCTGAAAAAAGCTGGAGACAAATGCTGATGAAGGTTACAGACTGAGATGCTGAGGGTAGACTACTGACAGACTGGTGCTGGTGAGGGTGGAGATAACTGAAGCAAATAACTTGATGAAGACAGCTGAAGCAGAGGTCTATGCAGAAGAAGGGGTCAACACCAAAACCAAGATACAATGAAATGGATACCCTGAAAAGCAAATAAACAAATGTTAAATGATGCAATGATGATATATGCAAATGATATGCAAGGGTTTGTGATCAAGCTGGATCTGATTATCTGTCTTGATATAAGGCCCATGTATGTTCAAAAAGTCCAGATGGAGGTTTAAGAATCCAGTAACCAGGGTGGGGGACTCAAATAAAGAGTCACATGTCCAGGGTTAATCACAAGAACTGTCCAAAGTGGAGTGCTCTTAAACAAAATAGTAACAGGGTATGATTTGGCCAAGGGTTCATGCAAACCTGTAAATAGCCCAACCCCCTCACAGGCAGTGTTCTAGAACAAGGATCCTCAGACTTGGATCAGTTATGAGAAGTGTAAACACTTCTAACCCAGAGGTACAATGTTTGCAATAACCATAAAGGATCCTCCTCTAATTCACCTCAGTTTCTGAAGGTCATAATAAAGGTCATCCAGACTTAGCAGGCTTCCCAAACAGCCCTAGCACTACAGGAAATCTGTAGCATAGAGTTCTCAAGAAGAAACCCACATCTGAACCGTGTTTCATATTCCCGCACCAGACTAAAATGGAATGGGAAAGAACATGAACCACTCTAGCCTAGGTGTCACTCAGGTCCCAGGTATAAGACCTTAATCACTCAGTGGAATCCCACCCACCAAGACAACAAACCAGATCCAACAATGACAGTAAGAAATCTCGATGGCTCTTGGAACCCGACTTTGTAGAAGAAACCTTTGAATAGTACTCAGATTCCACTGGCTGGAACGACCCAATGTCAGTGCGCATACAAAGATTAAGAAGCTGAATAAGACTGCAATAACATAAATCAGCCTAAAAGGATAAAGTAAACAAAATCTCCCTGAAAGGTTACAAGTCTCACAATGCATGAGAAAAATAATAGAAAGATAAGCAAAGATTCTTACAACAAACCTGTAGGTAATCTGAATACATCAGAAAGAAAGAAACTAAGTCCTAGGAAACTATACATCCTTCAAACTCCAGTTGAGATGATTGACAACTTTAAAGAACTGGGCCACATCTGGATGGGTGGGATCTTCAATCAGCTTTCGGATCAGCAAGTCTCTATGCTCAAACGAGGCATGCAGTTCATTAATTTGCTGCAAAAAGACTTCTGCATTCCCCATACAAGGTCATGGCTCTGACCCAGTCTTCTTGGTTTCGGCAAGCATCTTAAGCTCTGCTATTTCCTTTTGTGTTTCTTCTAATGATCTCCAACTTTTCTCTAACTGCTGAGAATTCTCTCAACACTTCTTATGGGCTAGTTCCAGTTCTTCTTTTTGATACCCTATCTACAGCTGATAATTTTCTTCCTTTTCTTTCTGATTCTTCTCCCACTTCTCCTGCCAGAGGGTGATGGTTTTGTTAGTTTCTTTCAAAGACTTGTTGATCCTTCTGCGTTCAGCATCCTTACTAATCTCAATTAAACCATTCTTCTTGAAGTACAATTCCCTACCAGCAAACTCTTTTTCTTTATCTTCCATCTCCTGTTGAATCTTGTGAATCTTTTCCTCCAAGGCTCTGTTAGTATGCACCATATGATGATACAACATACTATTCTCGGAGTTCTCAATTCTAACTTCCTGGAGTTGGGCTTCCAGCTTCTGATATTCTTCAAGAGAAATAGTGGTTTTGGGCTCAACTACTGAAGGAAGAGCCTGAGCAGAGAAAGAAAATTTCACTTCCTGGGCCTTCTTCTTCAACCAAGCTTCGTATTCAGGAAACGTATGATTGTTACTTTTTCCTAGACAAGCCACACCTCTTCTTCTAATGAGCTTCCAAGCACCAATAACTTTTCTCACCAATGGAAGATTATCCTTCCCCTGGAAATAGAAAGTTTGAGCTAACTCCAACTCTTATGGGATATCTCTCAAAGCATACCCTATTTCCTTCTTAGCAGGATTGGGTTGTAGTTAATTCCCCCAATCACACCTAAAAGTGGCACATTTGAGAAACTTCCCCAACTGGTAATGAAGTCTTTTCCTTTTAGTCTCATAGTTTTTGAGCCCAAATCAAACTAGGTTCAGTAAAAGCTTCAGTGTTGGGAATATGTCTCATGAACCATCTTTGAAACAAGGGAGCATAACAGCGTACCAAACCTACCCGCTTCTTCTCATTTTTGTAATGTACTGAATAATAAAGATCTCCCAGAAGTGTAGGCACTAGGTTCTTCAGAATGAACAAGTGTATGGAATTCATATCCACAAACTTGTCAAGGTCTGCAAACAAGATGATACCCTAAATGGAGAGAGCCAAAAGAGCACACACAGAATCCCACTGAGCCTTGGCAGCAAGTTCCTCAAATTTCTTCAATAAGAACTCCAAGGAAAACCTATATACTCCACCTTTAGTTGTACTCAAATTGGAAGCTACCACAGATGTGCTCAGATAAAGAGCCTTAGCAATATTTTCATGCATAGGTCTAACCATCTCAGCATTAAAAGGAATTTGGTCCTGAAGAGGCACTGCCAAAATCATATTATATTCTTCTAGCAGAGGACCCAACTGGAAATCATGGAAAGTGAAACACCTAAGCTGAGGATCATAATACTGTAGCAAGGTATGGATGGCATTCCTCTCAGAAGAATCCAAGTCTACTACCACATCCAAAATACCCCCATAAGCCCTCCTGAAGTCTTCAAGATGGTTGGGATTAATCTAACCTATCATCTTTTTCAGCATGTCAGTCTTGGTGTCGAAGAACTTGTAGTGTATATTGTTCTTTCGGGAATCCTCCATCTCTGAACAAAATATACCATAACCGGGGACAGTAGATAAACCTGACAATGAAAAACATAAATGATTAATGATGGTATGATGCAATGCAAATGAAGGGTATATGATCAATGTCTGGTATCTGTCTGGATACGGAACACTGAGCCAAGTACTAAGTATCTGAAACCATAGAATCTCTGAATAATAACCCCAGGATAATAAACAAGACCCAAGAATACCAGAACCATGAGAACCAGATCCGAACATAGAACCACACTGATAACAAGGGTATGCTGAGGCCAAGGGTTCCTGCAAACCTATAAACCCATCCCAATCTCACTAGTGTGCTTCAGGTCGACACACAAACTCGCAAAGTCGAATAGTAATAATACGTCCACCATCTCCGAGAAATGGTTAAAACCATTCCAGGGAATCGGTTTAGCATTATATACTACTCAGGGAGGTCTCAGCTGAGTCCGGGAAAAACAATCATCCCCCATAAGTCCCCAGCTTCAAGCATTCAAATCGAGAAACAATAGTACATTAATCTCGAAGTGTACAATACTATTGTCATATGACCAATTGCTTTAACTGAGTTCCTACGAGAAAACCAGGCCATCCTATGCGAGTTCCCAGTGGGCCCTAGGGTGCAAATGGGTTTGCCACAGAATGTGGTTTGCCACTGTCATCACTGGAGAGGGTTGTTTCCACAAAGGTCCTCAATGATTGGTCCCTAGATGCACATAACTATGAAGGTCGTATCTTGAAGTGGAGGAAATCCCCACACAGAATATTTCCAAGACGGTCGCAATCTGGGTGTGGAACACACTGCCACTCATCATGATGATATATCATGGAAGTATAATGTTTATCCATAATAAAGTCCTAGGGTGCACTCGAGCCTTGGTATTGGGCTCTTCACTCAGTATCCCCATCCCACCAAACAAAAAAACCATTCCAGACAGTCAAGTATAATGATGCATGAAAAGTAAGTGCGGAAAGTGATTAATAAAGCTGTAAAGTAAAACTGTAAATAAAATCAATAAACTAAACACACAGCAACAAACAGATAAACACTCAATAAAAGAGAAACAAACAAGTGCTAGGATTGACTCGCATAGGGAACTATGGATTCTCTAGTAAGTATTTCCCCAGCAAAGTCGCCAGTTGTCGCTCCCTGGATTTCCATCCTGGTACAAACGCGAAAGTGGCGCGGAAAATATTGAGTCGCCAACCAGGCTTTTTTATCCCAAAGGAATGGTAATGTTGCACAAACCCGGAAAGAAGGAGAGAGCGGGGTCAACTGAACTTTGACCAGACCTAACTTTCACATACTTCATTATAAATTTCCCAACTAAAGCCTATCTTGAAGGAAATTCAATTCTATACAACTTTGTCTCTCTAAGGACAAGGCCAAAAATGCTTTATTTGAGAGATATGGGCCAAGACATTACAGGTCCTCTAAAAAGTCAACAAAAAGTCAACTTTTTCAAAAGTTTATAACTTTAACAAGGAAGATAAAATGGACATGGGACCAAAAGGAGTGATTAAAGTACACTTTAATCTTTCTAAAAAGTCCAAGAGCACATTCTTATGATAAAAATTGAGGAAGTTGTGCATTGTTAAAGTTGAGCAAAATTGAGGAGGTGCATAAAGCAAATAATGACCAAAACTTGAGTTTGTGCCAAATGGGCCTATCTTTTCACAATCCAAACTGAATCTTAAGATAGTCCACGACCCCTAAGTCATATTTTCTTATTTTTCTTTATTTATTTCATATTTTATTGGATTTAATTCATTTAAATTCAATTTTAATCAAAATAAATATGAAAAATCAAAGATTTGATATTTGGATTATTTTAGGATCAGATATTGAGATTTATTTACATAGTATTTGATCCAAAATTCGTGCGAAACAAGAGGGAAAAATATGATGGCCAAATATGACAAAAATAGAAGGTTTTCAATGACAAAATAGATCAAATCATATCATCCCAAAAAGATGTGAACCCAAGCCCATAAGTTGACCTAAATCCTTCCTCTATAAATACATAACACCTTCAGATAGCAAGGACACAAAATCATTTATCAAAGAACTCTAAAAAATTCCTAAATTTTCAAGAAACTTTCAAAATTCATATCCCATTTTTCACTAAGTTTCAATCCCTTCCAAGGCTTGATTCTTCACTCTAAGGACTAGAGGAAGAGATCCCAATCCTTTGTTGCAAGTTTCAAAGCTTGAATCAAGATCCTCAAGAGCACGATTTTTTGGTAAAATTTTGAATCTTTGAAACTTTTAATCTAATCATATTTTGTGATATATTGATCTGTGTTTGTGTTTGTATGAGCATATGGAGCATGCCTGAGCAATTAGTTTGAAGGTTTCACGTACGAATCAAGAGAGGCCATTGTTAGGGCATAAGAGAAGCCAAACTTCGTATCTTCTTCTACAAGAACTTTCAGACCAAATTGAGGGCACCAATGAATTCAAAGGAATATTCCCAACGTCCCTCCCTTTGGTTTTGACCTTAGTTTCTTCTTTCTTTTTTCCCCTTATTTCTTTCTTTTTTCTTTCTTTTTATTAAATTATTTGTTTAAATTCAATTAACTTTTTTTAACCAATAAGAAAATAGGAACTTAATAATCTTTTTTTATTATATCATAAAATACCAAAAGATATATTTTTTTATAAATTAAATTAGATTTATTTTTTTATCAAATTGATTTCTTTAATTAATCATTTATTTCTTTTTTCTAAAAAAATCAATCATAAAATCAATTAATCGATATCCGAAACTTTTATCTCCTTCATATTGTCTTCCCGATTTTTTTTATAATTGTATAGACTGCTTGAATTTATATTGTCTAGATATATTTTCCTCGCCCGATTTTTTTCATAATGTAACTGCTAAAGCCTTGTAATAGTAATTAGGTTTATTTTCCGCACTTTATGCAAGGGTTTTTATTAATGTGTATCTCCCAAAGCCATGTAATACTTTAAATTAGGGTTTATTTTCTACACTAAATTTTTAGATGTATGCTTAATAGGATTGTATGGTAAGACTAAAATCAACCATTAGCTAACCCTAATTTTCAAGACTAAAATAATTGAATTGAATACACTTGCATACTCACACCTCTAGGGAAACCTCTCTTTGTTGCTTTACAATAAATGGTCAAGTCCCTCGAATGTAGGGATGCCTTAACTTGTTGCTTAAATAAATATCATCATAATACCTTCGATATAAAGATCACAGTCCCTCGATGACCCTTCAAGTCGCCTACGAATAAGCGATCTAGTCCCTCGATGTCCCTACAAAAAAGATCATACTCCCTCGATGTCCCTTCAAATTTGTCTTCGAATAAATGATCTTATCCCTATAAGAATGATGATAGTCCCTTCGAATTGTTAAGGTATCTCTACATGTTGCCTTTTATGACCATAACGATGACCTTACGTTTGTCCCTCCAAATCCAAGGATAATACTACTTCCTAACTAATAGTAAGGACAATTATATCCCTAAGGAAATGAAATAATAAGAAAGACTATACAAACTTAGGGTATGTAACTCTTAATGTTTGCTCACAACTTTCAAAACAAATATTTTTACACCCCACTCTCTCTTTTACAAAATACTTTTAAACAAGTAAACACTTTGTATACATTCATACGAGAATCATTACAAAGTTAAATCTTTACGAAAATATTTTAATCACACACTACACTTTTCAAACAAAACAAATAAAGTGAGCTAAGCAATTAAGGGCCCATGGATAACCATGGATATAAAGGGTGCTAATACCTTCCCTTTGTATAACTTACCCCCCGAACTCAAAATCTTTTAAAGGTCTTTCCTGTTCTTTTATACCTTTCCTAAGTTGGATAAAATAAAATTCGGTGGCGACTCTTGCTTACCGCAACATATTTTGCCACAAAAAATTAAAAGTCAGTTCTCCCACCATGTTACAGAATTGGCGACTCTGCTGGGGAATTTAGACTCTTAAAAAGAGGGGTTACCTTAGAGTTAGATCACTTTACTTGTTTGAATTATATACTTTATTTTTAAAGGGTACTTGTTTTGGGGACTATTGTGAGAAAGATCCTAACCCGGTTCTAGTGTACCTTAGGTAAGTGGAAATAGACCAAGGAAACTGTACGATGTATACCGCTATGGTTGATCTGGTGGCTATAGTTAGTGTGACATTTTAGTTGGTACTGATATTCTTCAAGTCAGTTGAGGATAATATCAGGCCACCATGTGGTGTCATTTACACTAACTTCCCTTTAGAACCTTAATTGACCCATCTTGGCCACTAGAAAGTAGTGAGATATCCGGATTTGGTGTAGTCTAAAGTTGGTTGATACTCGATGCTACACTCATTGAGATTCTAATCTTGGGATGTTTTGGTTGGTGAAACAGTTGCCACACTGAAATAAACTTTAAGAAGAATCAGTGATATTGAGATTCTTTAGAACCCGGTTACTATTGCTAGGACAGGTTGAACCAACTAAACTTTAGTGGGGAGGGTACTTACTTATGAACTGCATGCAAGCCTTTGAACTTAAGGCTCTTGTGTGATTTCTTTGTGTTTTCCATTTGCTTGCTTTAAACATAAACATAACATCATGACTAGCATTTTCACTAACCATTTCAAGGACCAAAGGATTTATCTTTGTTTTTTGTTGCAGGTTATGGCTTCCGCTCGCAGAAACACTATCCAAATCAATTTAGTAAGGATACCTTTCAAGCTTAAGGAATTAGTCTTAAAAGTACTTGAGAACTCTCATTTCACCGAAAGGCATGGTTGTCTACTTGGTTTGGTTACAAGGTGCAGGCATTTCCTGAATTGCTTTGACTTTATCAGGATCAACCTCAATTCCTTTTTCACTTAAAATAAAACCAAGCAGCTTACCAGAACGTACCCCGAATGTGCATTTGTTGGGGGTTCAACCTTAACTGATATTTTCTCAGACGCTTGAACAATTTCAACAGATTTACCAAATGGTCTTCTTCTGTGAGGGACTTGGCAATCATGTCATCCACATAGCACTCGATTTCTTTATGGATCATATCATGGAATAATGTTACCATATCCCGTTGATATGTTGCACCGACGTTCTTCAAACCAAACGACATTACCTTGTAGCAGAGCGTTCCCCAAGGTGTGATGAAAGTTGTCTTCTCCATGTCTTCAGGTGACATCTTAATCTGATTGTATCCAGAAAATCCATCCATGAAAGAAAATATCGAGAACTGAGTTGTGTTATCCACCAATACATCAATGTGAGGTAATGGGAAGTCATCTTTCGGGCTAGCTCTGTTCAGATCCCGATAATCCACATACATACGCACCTTGCCATCTTTCTTAGGTACGGGTATAATGTTAGCAACCCACGGCGGGTAACTAGTTACAGCAAGAAAACCGACGTCCCACTGCTTTTGTACTTCCTCTTTGATTTTCATGGCCATGTACGGGCGAGTACGGCGAAATTTCTATTTGACTGGTGGGCAATCCTCTTTCAATGGCAGTCTGTGCATGACAATATCTGTATCCAATCCCGGCATATCTTGATAAGACCAAGCGAACACGTCGACATACTCTCGGAGCATACTGATGAGTTGTTCTTTCACTGGAGCTTGCAGACTAGCCCCGATCTTCACCTCTTTCACATCTTCCTCGGTACCAAGATTGATAGTCTCAACCTCCTCCTGATGAGGGGCAATCACTTTTTCCTCTTGTCTTAATAACCTGGCTAACTCTTCAGGAAAATCATAGTCTTCATCAACCCCGTCATCTGCTTGATTAATCGGATTGTCGAAGTCATACGAGGTCATAGCAGTGTCATTGTCGGTGCATTCTGGAGGGCTATCTCTACAAGGGTTGAGAGTTTTTCATTTTAGTGATTGATTTTATCTTATTTAGAAAAAGTGAATGAAGTTTATTAAGAAAAACATTGCCATTTATTGTTTTGTGTGAAAATAACAAAAATGAAAGACAGTGAGCGAAAAGATTATTTGCAAAAGATGTCCATTGTTCATTAATTTTAATTTGAACAAAATACATATATGGCCCTATTACAAAATGAGTCCTGACACCTTGGGCATGATGCAAGACTTGATGCATGCTTAAACAGGAAATAATAATTACTCTGCAGCAATAACCCTTATAATTTCCTGGGAACACCAGTTGAGGACTTGTTGGCCTGGGACTCTTGGACAAATCCAGATTTCCAGGTTGTAGTCGCTTTCAGCCTCGTCTTCCACATTGTTGATATCATCCGGGGTCAGCATTCCCCCACTTACAAATTTGGGAGCTTCAGCAGCCTCCTCTCGAGCTTGTCGGGATGGTTTGTAACCCAACCCGAACTTGTCTTCTTTGATCTGAACTTGTAGCCGCTTGCCCCAGCGTTGGGCATTCCCATTTTCAACAAGCTTCTGAGCCTATTTGTAAGAAGCAATTGAAGTGCCCGACACTTCAGTTGTTGCTTCATTGACATTAAGAGCTTCAAAACCCTGACTCATGGTTTCATGGATCTCCCCATCCATCTCAATGTACTTATAAGTCGCCAAGTGACTGACAAAGATGTCATCTTCTCCACAAATGGTGATAACTTGGCCCTCCCATTCGTATTTCAACTTCTGGTGAAGGGTAAACGTTACTGCGCCAGCGGCATGAATCCAAGGTCTACCTAACAAACAGCTGTAGGTAGGCTGAATGTCCATCACATAGAAGGTCATTTTGAAAATATGTGGGCCAATTACCACAGGCAACTCTATTTCTCCGAGAACCAATCTCTTAGAACCATCGAAGGCTCTCACAATCAGGTTGCTCGGACGGAGTGCCAGACCATCATACTCCAGCTTGACCAAGGCTTTCTTTGGAAGAACATTGAGAGATGACCCAGTGTCAACCAGGACATGAGAAAGTACAACACCTTTACACTCTAAGGTGATATGTAAAGCCTTATTGTGGTTATGGCCCTCCGTAGTCAGATCAGCATTGGTGAAACCTAGACCATGACTAGTATTGACATTTGAAACCAGCGTTTCTAACTGATTGACTGTAATCTCTTTAGGTACGTAAGCTGCGTGCAAGACTTTGAGTAATGCATTCCAGTGTGCTTCGAAACATATGAGCAGAGATAATATAGAGATCTTGGAGGGTGTTTGATAGAGCTGATCAACAACTTTGTAATCACTCTTCTTGATAATCCTCATGAACTCGTCTACATCCTGATCAAAGGATGTCTTCTGAGTCTCCTTCATAGTTAGTTCTTCTGGCACCACACTTTTTCCTTTTGCTTTGGCAGCGGCTTCTGCTTCAGCATTAACTCTTGGGAAATGTGAAGCGAAAAGACGTCTTCTTCGAGTGAAGCCTCCGCCTCCCCCGACATTATCAATTTGTGGTGTAGAAGTTGAAGAGTCAAGAGTAACTTTCTTTCTGTTGCAATAAAGATCTGAGCTGTAATGCCAAGGCACGACCCTGCTGCTGTCAGGGAACTGGTACAGGCACTGTGATGGTAACCAGAATGATTGTTGCGGAAGAAGGAGTTGTGACAGTCTGTGGATCATAGTAGATGGTGACAGGAGGTCTGATTGACACATGTGCAGGAAATTTTTGATGTTGATGTGAGTTGTTGTCAAGAGAATCCGGAACATGAATGGTTGCTGGATCATAATAAATGGTAAATGTTGAGATGTCTTCATTGATGGTGTTTGTTGTTGTTGTAGAAGACTCTGTTGAGATAATGTTTGCTGATGTTGTAGGAGATTCCTTTGAAATGATATTTGTTGATGTTGTAGGAGAGATTTTTGTTGAAGTTGTAGGAGTTGGAATTGTTGAAGTGATTTGCAAGATGCCTTATTTGATAAGACTAGTGATGCCCTTTCTCATATTTGCACAACCATTGGTAGAAATCTTACAAGCTTCACAATAGGCCTCACAACCTGGAAACACTTGGCACTTTAATAGCAGAGCTTTCACTTCGGCCAGTGGTGTTTGAATGTTTGCAATGTCATCAATCAAAATTGATGGTTGATCCTATTCAATAGCATTAATCCTCGGTCCACCGTGATTCGGTATTGGATTCTTTGTGACATTTGGTGGAGGTGCAAAATTCAAAGCTTTGGAATCCATCAGATCTTGGACTTTCATGTGCAAGGCCCTGCATTTCTCTGTTGTATGGCCAGGTGCATTGGAGTGAAAAGCACATCTGGCGTTGACATCATAATTCCTTGGAAGATTCAAGGGATCGGGTGGATTCAGGGTTCTCAATTCAATCAGGTTGAGCTTTAATAATTGTGGAAGTTGAGCTTCATAGGGCATCGGGATGGGATCGATAACCCTGTTGATTTGTGAAGTCCTTTGTTGGAACGGACGTTGCTGCTGATTCTTGTTGTTGTAAGATCTTTGTTATTGAGGAAACTGTTATTGTTGTGGGAAGTGTTGTGGTTGGGGTGCTGGAGTAGGGATAGTGACTGCGGCCACTGATCTTTGCAAGTACTGGGTCTACCTATGCCCATATGAACTAAGTTAGTTTCACCTGTCCTACAAGGTCCTGAGAAATGTTTCCTGGAATTGTTGGAACTAGCACCATTGTCAGAGATCTTACCCATCTTCAATAAGCTTTCAATTCTCTCACCAGCTATAACCACATCAGCAAAACTGGTAGAAGAGAAAGCAGCAAGTCGGTCAATGTAGGTTCCTTGCAATGTATTCATAAACATGTCAGCCATTTCTTTTTCAGACATAGGTGGCTGGACAACAGCAGCAAACTATCTCCATCTTTGAGCGTATTCATGGAAGCTTTCTCTTGAAGATTGAGACATACCCATCAGGAGGGTCCTATTGGGAGCCATATCTAGTTATACTGATATTGGCGTATAAAGGCCTCGGCTAAGTCTTTCCAGTTTCTGACAGTAGCTCTGGATAGGTGAGAATACCACTCCCTGGATGCCCCGGTTAAACTGTCTTCAAAGTAAAACATCCACAATTTCTCATCCATGGTATAAGCTTTCAATCTCCCCAGAAAAGATTGAAGATGGGTACGAGGACAGGAGGTACCATTGTACTTTTCAAAGCATGGAGGTTTGAACTTGTGAGGAATCCTTACTCCTTCAACTAGGCCCATATCCATCACATCAAATCCCAAAGAGTTATGGGATTCCAAGGATCTTAACTTCTCAGATATTTCGTCCAGACGACGATCATAAACTTCATCAGCCCTAGCACCTAACACTGTAAACTGCTCGTACTGAGGATCTTCCTGTAGAACACGATCTCCAGTGTTTCTCTGGGTATTTCCAATAACATTGACTTCAGAGTTGATGTGGGGTCAAAAATATGGTGGATTTGTTTGCGGCTTATCGCGCGCGTTGTTACTAGTACCTCCAGTGCCTGCATGGTTATCTTCTGGAGTTTGCCGCTCAACTAACTCCCTTAATCTTTCCTGGGTCTGTGCTAGCCCAGTCATCACAGCCATGAATTGATTCATCTGAGTCCTCATTTATGTCCTCACATCTGTCTATTCTTGTTGGAGTTGATCCATTTGTAGACTCGGAAGGTTGTTTCTGGTCGGATACCGGTGGATGCGATTGACGGGAAAGACCCTCATGCGAGCAATATTTCCTGAAACAAGCAGCAAAGTGAGAAAACAACAACAAAACACCTACAAAACAAATGAGGATGAGGTTAGCATGCAATGCAGTATGTCTATTTGTCTTCAGAGGGTATCCTGGTTTGTCTCTTTGGTTTTGACCTTCCAGACCTCCGGGAATGATGAAGATGTTGAAGTGAACGAAGTCCAAGAGAAAATCCAGGTAACACATAAACCATAACATTACAAAATGCCAAAATACATAGTTTATGATTACAACAAGTTCCCATGGTGGGTCATAATACAATTAAGTCAAGAATACAAACAAAATCACCATGGAGAATTAAAGTACAACCAAAATAAAATACAAGTAAAAGAGAAATCAAACATCCAGCCCAAATTCATCCTCCTTGACTTCTTTCAGGAGAGCATCAATCACTGGTTCAACTGGATGCTCTGTGATGTTCCTAATGAGAAGGTTTCTGGTTGCAATGGCACTTGTCATCTTCTGATACTTGTCTTGGTCTTTTGATCTCTTCAACCCTGCCCGAAGTTTCAGCTTGGAGATTTCCTTTTGTGCTGCTAACAGTGCTTCCTGACTCTTATTCTCATTGGCTTCTAGCTGCTCTATCTTAGCCTGTATCTTCTGATCTTCTTGCAAACGAGCTTCAGTTATTCTGATCCACCTGCCCTGACTCTCTTCTAAGTAGTGTTCAGCTCTGGCCTTTTGAATCTTGGCTTCTTTGCAAGCGTTCTTCAATACCAGCTCCCCTGCTCGGGCTTTTCTAATGAAGTCCTCTGTCTTTTCTATCTTGGTTATATGCTCGATACAGAGCTTCTCTAACCTCTCATTGTCCAGACGACTATCATTCCTTTCCCAAAGGGTCTTCTTCAGAGCTTCAGAAAGTTGGGCATTCCTATCTTTTAGCTTTTCAAATTCCTCCAGATTCACTATGGCTATGGGCTTAACTGCTGATGGCCCTGGCGCATCCTCTAGAGTGAATGTCACATGAGTAATTTGTCCTCTGATGTGTGACCATTCAATATAATGAGCTGAAGCTATGATGTTGCATTTCCCCAAAATAGAAGTCCCTTTAGTCTGTATGTTGTCCCAAGCCCAGGCTGCTCGTCGGGCGGTGGCATGATTATTCTGAATAGCACAATAAAGAGACTCTGCTAAGTCCTACTCCCTTGGTGGATGTATCAATGCATACCCTAACTGTCTTCTAAAAAGAAAAGGATTGTAGTTGATGCAACCCTTTACTCCAATAAGAGGCACATTAGGATATTGTCCACAACTTGTAATTATGTCTCTGCCCTTGGTGTTCTGAGTACACCACCTGATGTCTTCTGAAGTAAGGGCAATCATACTATTAGCTCAATTCCTTAACTGATGTGGATTCAGGAAAGCTTTCGTCTTCGGCATATGTCTCATCAACCAACTATAGAAGAGAGGTGCACAACATCTTACCAGTCTCCCTCTCTGCTTCTCATTCCTCTGATGCACTGAGTAGTAGAAATCCCCTAGCAAGGTAGGAACTGGATTCTTGAGCATGAAGATGTGGATAGCATTCTTGCTTACAAACTTAGGCTCGTTTGCAAACAAGATGATACCATATATACTAAGAGCCAAGAGAGCACAAACAGATTCTCAATTTCCTGTTGCAGCTTGCTTTGTGGCCTGAGTGATCACGAAATCCAGATGAAGGCCTGGGATTCCATCCTTAGAAGTCATATGCTCATCAATGGTAGTTACCTCCAAATGCAATGTCGTGTCTATGTCTTCATTCTTTGAAGTGGTTATCTCAGGGTTGAAAGGAATTCCTCTTCTGATAGGGATACCCAATATCATAGAATACTCTTCCAGCAAAGGACCTATCTGGAAATCTGGGAAAGTGAAGCAACAGAGAGGAGGGTCATATAACTAAAGACAGGTGTGAATCATGATCCTCTGTGATGCATCCAAGTCCATGATCATGTCCAGGATTCCACCATAATGTTCTCTGAATAAGGGAACATGATCAGGGGTGATAAGAGCCTGTATCTTCCTGATGCTTGCTAGAGGGTACTCAAATAAATGGTAAGTGATGTTGCTCTTCCTGGATGATTCCATATTGATAATGGGTGCTGATGAAGATAACCGAAGATAACTGATGTAGATAGTTGATAAAGATAGCTGAAGAAGACAACTGAAGAAGTGTTGGAGAAGATATCTGAGCAGAAGAACGGTCAAAACCAAACCAATAGGAAGTGGATACACTGTAAAACAAATAGACAAAATGTTAAATGATGCAATATGATGTATGCTGAATGATATGCAAGGGTTTGTGATCAGGTGCTGGATTGTCAGTTGCTTTTGGTAGGTTCCATGAGTGTTCAGAATTCCGGATGAAGGTCTGAGAACCAGTAACCAGGTGGGGGACTCAAATAAAGAGTCACTTGTCCAGGGTTTCATAGAATCATTCCAAATTAGTGTAACCTTTAAAACAATCCAGTAACAGGGTATGATGAGGTCAATGGTTCCTGCAAACCTGTAAACAACCCAACCCACTCACAGGTATTGTTCTAGAACAAGGATCCTCAGATTCGGATTTATTATGAGAAGTGTAAACACTTCTAACCTGGAGGTACAGTGTTTACCCTAATCATAAAGAATCCTCCTCTAATTCACCTCAGATGCTGAAGGTCATCTAAAAGGGTCATCCAGACTTAGCAGGCTTCCTAGATAGCCCTAGCACTACAGGAAATCCGTAGCACAGAGTTCTCAAGAAGAAACCCATGTCTGAACCGTGTTTTCATATTCTCGCACCAGACCGAAATGGAATGGGAAAGAATATGAAGCCACTCTAATCCTATGTCTATCACTCAGGCCTTTGTGTTGGACCTTTCTCACTGGAATACCCCTCCCACAAAAGCAAACCAGCAAACCAACACAGATGATATGATAATAAAATGAAATGCATCAAGCGGTAAATGAAAGCGATAAAGTAAATGCAGTAAATAAAGCTGTAGATAAAGCAATAATAAAGCAAAAAAAAGAACACATATAGCACAACACCCCCATAAACACAAACAAACAAGTTCTAGGAGAGACCCACAAGAGAACCAAAAGCCCTGGTTGCAAAGGATCCCCAACAGAGTCGCCAAGCTGTCGCTCCCCGAACTTTCGTCCCGGTGCAAACGCGAATGGTCAGTGATGTTGGAGGTTGAGGTTGAATAGAGTCGCTAACTAGGCATTTTTATCCCGAAGGAAAGGTAATGCTGCATAAACCTGGAAGGGTATGGATAAGACGATTGCGAACCAGAGAAACTGAGAAAGAGGGTTGGTTACGACCTAGGAAGTTATTAGCACCCAGATCGTCCGTCGTACTCAACGGGATCCACTCTTACTTGATTGTGTTTTTAAGGGGATAGTGTATGTGCTGATTGTGTATGAAAAGTTAGGGAGAAAAGAATATACAGAGTGTCAGTGCAAAAAAATAAAGTGAGTGCTCAAGAATGAGGCTTAGAAAATAAAGCTGAAAGAGGAGGAAGACAAAGAGACTTTTGTTTGATAACTATTAAGTTATGCCTACGTATCCTCTCGTTCAATGAGGAAGTCATAACATTGTAGTTCGACTCAAAGAGACTGGGATGATTTGCTGTGAACTGCTTGCTTGTCTATGCTCAAGTGTGTGACTCGTCTGGCTCGAGTGCTAACTGTCTTGCATTAGACGGAAGAAGCGAGTTCTCGTTTTCAGAGTGAGTGTGATGAGAAAAGTATCCCGGAGGAGACATTTATTGTTTGTTTTTCGGTGTTTTGCATAGGATAATGAGCTTAAGCCTTAATCAAGGGTTTTTAAACTCATTATATCACCCCTGATTAGGGATAATGAGCCTACTTAAGTGTGAGATAAGCATCTCAACTTAATTACCATGATGATTTATGATTAAGATCATTGACCTACTTGTGGTTATTAAGTGTTTTTGGGTTTTTGTTTAGTGTTAAGTAATGAGTTTAATCTCTAATCAAGGATTAGTGAACTCATTATACCATCCTAAGAGAAGGATGATAGATGAGAACACTTAAGCTAAGGAAGATACCTCAACTTAATCCATGGTTAGGGATTAAATTCATTATATAACAAGCCTTTATTATGTGGATTTTAATTAAAGGGTGAGATTAAGAAGTGAGTTTTATGTTTGTAAGACTAACTTGAGGGGGACTTGTCCATTAAACACTAGGGTTAGTCCCTCTTAACCAAAAGGAAAAGATGTAACCCTAATATAAGGCCCAAGTTACAAGATTAAGTCTTAATAGTTATTAGGTGTTTTGATTAAGAGGTGTAAACAAATTAAAGGTTTATCACTAAGGATTAAAGTTATACACTCCATCCTAAGATAAGGATGCAGGCATAACCCTAATTCAAATTCCTAAAGCTTTATGTGTTTAGCCTCTGATTATGAGATGAGAAGAGAGAATCATGGAGACTCAAAGGTAAAAGACTAGGGGAGACTATATACAACCCTAAAAATTATCATGCTTGGATGTTCCTATGGTTTGTGAGGCTTAAAGAGAAGATCTTCAGAAGGCCACCAAGGAAGAGAAGCAGATGAAAAGAGAAAAGAAAGGAGAATAGGTTACTTACTTCCTGAAGAAGATAAGTAACCTAAAAGAAATAGATAGGAGCAAGAGAGCATAATTGAATCAAGTTCACTTCAAATACATATAAATGATGCAAATGAAAATATGAGAAGAGGTGGGATGTGAAGGCAAATCCACATCCCAAACAACTTACCATAACCCCCTGAAACGTTAGTATGAATGCAAACGATGTAAAGCAAAAGGAAATAAAGCAAATGAAGATGCAATGATCAAGACCAGAAGTGTAAACATGATGCAAATGTGTTATGCAATGATGCAAAGACATGTGAGATGCTTATGTATGATCATACAAGGGATGAGATGCAAAACAAATATGTTAGAAGCTTAGAAACAAATGGATAAACATGAAATGTAATGAATGCAAAGCATATCAAATGAATAAATAAATGATCAATCAATGTTTATACATGTCTTAAGATGTCTAAGATGGCATACAAGAGCATGGAATGTCATGTCAAGTTCACATGATGATGATATGCAAGGATGAATGCAAATGAACATGAGAAATTAGGGTTTTATGAATGTATGAGATGCACATGATCAAAACAGAAGCATACATCATGATAAAAAATTAAAAATGAAATCAAACAAACCCTAAACACACACAATATCATCCCCCAAAGATGGAGGTCAGGAGCTAAACCTAAAGGAAGTTATGAATTTTCTAAGTTAACTAGGGTTTTTGGGTGGTTCTAAAGGAAAAATGCAAAACAATTTGAAAATGCAATGCAAAATTATGAGTTAAATAACCTAGATACTAGATGCAAATTATGAAACAATGCTAAAAGAACCAAATGCAAACTTATCATGGTTGATCAGAAATGATTTTTCTAAGTTAGGGGTAGAAAATAGGTCATTTTAGAAACCCTAATTCATGATAAATTGTGAAAACGTGATCAAACCTAAAAAGAAATTTGTGTGATGGGTTTGTAAATTGTTCTAAATGTATGAGAATGCTTCATGATTTTTTTTGTGATTTTTAGATACTTAAATGTATTTTTAATTAATTAAAATCAATTAATTAATTAAATAAAATATTTAAATTATTTAAAAATACATTTTTAATGAAAACATTTAAAATAAAAATGTTTTTGAGTTTAGAAAAATATTTGAAATGAAAATGCAGAAAATGATGATTTTAAAAATATTTTTGTTATTTTAAATAATTATATGAAAATAAATGTAAAAAAATAAAAAGAAAAAAGAAAAGTAATGCAAATGAGAGGTCAGGATTGAAAGAGGAAGGGATCTAAGGCTGAGATGGAAAGTCTGCTTGACTTCTAGTATGGCAATCCAAGGGCTATGGTTTAAAACTGGAGTTGGCGCGTGATCTGATGGTTGATATTGTTTCTGACTTAATTAATTAAAAATTAAACTAATTAAGTGGATTAGGGTTTTAATGAATGATCCTGGCCATCCAAAACGTGCACTAAGCATAGATCAAAGGGTCTAAATTCAAATTGGCCTAATTAATGAGATTAGGGTTAAACAAACTCAGGCAACCGGAGAAGAGCTTCGGTCGCCTTTTCCAGCGGGCTCCTCACTCTATTGAGAAGCTTGAATGGAGTTTAAATGGCTTAGTTTGTGTGTTTCAGTTCTGATAGTGCAGGAATCTTGTTTTGGTTTGAGTGGCTTTTAGGTCACTGTGAAGGGTGCTTTGTGATCCTTGAGTGATGTATGATTGAATGGTGAAGAGAGATTTGAGTTTTGATGCTTGTGGAATGAGTTTCGAAGAGATGAAGATTTTTTCAGGTTTTTGTGATTCTCAGCTTATGGCTTGTTTCAAGCTTGTGTGTTATGTTGTTTTGAGTCCTTAGGGTTAGTATAAGCAAGTTTGATTGGTCAGAGGAGTTGGTGCGGCATAGTGTGATTGGTATGGTGTGTTTTGTAAAAATTCAAAGTTTGTGTCATAGAGAGCATGGCATGGGATAAAGCTGGTTTGAAGGGTTGTCTTGCCTCAGCTAAGTTTATGGAGAACCCTTGGATTGATTTTGATGAGTTGTACCACTTGATTCATGAGATATCACATGTTTTGCAATTTGGCCCCTTTGAAAATTTTGAATGAAACGTCCATGAATTCTTGTGATCCAAGGCACAAATTTGGTCAAGGAAAGTTATGTGATGTTGTTATGATTTTTAGAGATCAATTAGAGGTCACAAGAAGTCTTAAAACTTGGTTTTGCAAAAATCCCTCTTTGGCACATACTTGAAAATTATGTGATTTTTCCCAACTTTGAAACATCATATCTTGAGTTCTAGGATTAATCAAGAGGAGTTCTTGTACTTTTTGGAAATGGGAAGATCCAGTCTACAACTTTAATGTTTAAAGGTTTTTCATTTGAAGCCTTTTTGATCAAGAAAGAGGAGGTTGAAAATCTTTCCCAAAATGGAAAGTTTTCCTTACAAGTCATGTCCAAAAATGGCAAGTTTACAAATGGCTTGAAATTCTTCAATCTTGTGAACTTCTAACCATTTCTAAGATCAAATAAAGATCATAGAACCTCAAAATGATGAAGATGACCCTTTGGTACCATTGGTGGTGGCCTCAGATGCCCTGATTCTGACTTTTCTTGCACAATAAGTTACAAGTTGATAAGATAACTTCCACAATGAATTTTCTCATCAAATTTGGTACACATGATCCTTATAACATATAAAGACCATTAGAATCAAGAATGACTAAAAATAATTGAGGTTAAGGGCCTCAAACCCAAAACCCTAATTGTAGGTCATCTGTGTAGGAAATCTTCAGTCTGCTTTTATGCCTTTGTAATGCTTTGTGATTTTTTGACTTTAAAGAACCCTGGGGAGCATATTATGATCATAGAACAATCATGGACCATCTTAGCATACTTCAAGACCTTTGATATGGCTCAGATCACTTCTTGGATTCTCCTGATCACAAACCCTAATTGTGCAACTATGCAATGAAACAAAATATGCAATGTGAGATGGTATGATTATGCAATGCAATATGAAAGATCACAAGCCAAGGTGTGAGAGAGATGAGAGGGAAAATTTGGGGTGTTTACATATACCAGGTGACCTGGTGCTGAAGAGGATTCATCCTCCTCTTAACGATCATAGGGGAAAATGGACACCCAATTATGAAGGACCCTTTGTGGTTAAAAAGGTTTTCTTAGGTGGAGCCTTGATGCTAACAACCATGGATGGAGAAGACTTCCATTCCCCTGTCAACGCAGACGCAATAAGAAAATACTTCGTGTAAACAAGGACCCACTGGATAAAAACAGAATAAAGATCCAGGCAAAAATGGGCATCCCGGCGAGCCAAAAACAAAATAAAAGGCTCGGGAAAAAATTAGGGAAATCTTGAAAAAAATGTACACCCGCTGAGATGAAAAGCCACATTGGACAGCTCAGGCAAAAAAGGGTATCCCGGTGGATTGAAAACTCGGAAGGGCGATCTACGCAAAAGAGGGACTAACACGAACAACTGTGATCTGCGAAATTCATAATCCATCTACAACTAAGGTTATTCTAAGGGTTGAAGACCATTCCAATTACCTTTCTCAAGGGGCAGAGCGAGCAAATGGTCTCGAAGATATACAAGTCATAGCCGGGTCGAAACTTGATGAGATTCACTTCTCACATTGCCAATAGGATAGTTTGTTTTCCTTTTTGGCTATTTCTTTTTTCCAGGGAATTGCTTCCTATTGTAATTCCTATTCATGGCCATGTTCCAAATCAATAAAAATCCAATTTCAGTCACCTTGTGACTATTTTCTTCATGTTTTTGTTTTTCATCTAGCATTGTTTGGTTGCAAAAAAACGTCCAGCTAATTGTGATTTATATTGTGTTGTGAACATTTGAATGCTTTCTAACTCATGCAGGAGGACATAAACATTTAATACAACTCTAAAAAGGGTGTTAAGAGGCCAGGATGATGATTCATGCTATGAGTCTGGGGCATACAGGTCCAAACTAACTTTCCTTGTTGTAGGCACTATCAGTTGTGTTTACGCAGGTACAGGTGTATGTGTTGCTAGCAGAGCTAAAGCAGACTTCCAGGAGGAATATTTCAACAACATACTTGAACAAGAACAGGTGCTTTCCCGTGTGTCTCTTGTTATCCCCAGCAGAAGTGAAGTTGAAATTCTTCCCCATCAGTAATGACAAAAGATGTTTTTCCTCCCTAAGAAGAGGTTTCCCTTCAATACAGGGGCAATCCCTAGCAATACAAGGAATTTCTTTTTCCCCAGCAGGTTGCTTCCTCAGCAATGCCATACATCTGGCTTCCCAACCAAGTTAGGAGGTCTCCACTTCCCCATCAGAGTCCAAAGAAAGGTTCATCTCCAGCAGGGTCATGGCTCTCGAATCTCAAAGTACAATTATTTTTGGCGAAGGCGGCAGTTCAGTGTCGGCGTATCATTAACAACATTTCCCGCAAAGTTGTTTCCTCCTCACCAGGACTAACCAGATCAATGCAGGGATCATCAGTTCCTTCCCAGTCAAGCCATCTGGGATACTTGCAGTCTCCTTCTGGGAGATCTTTTGCATTCGCATGTGCATAATAATGATTACATAAATCCAAGCATGTGCATGCCAACATGGGCCGATTTTGAGGTATATTACATAAGATCTGAAACATCTTCTCAACCTGAAGTACTCCCCCACAGAGGATACCAATACCATTTTCCAGGCATCTTTGTCTTTCCAAGTCAATACATGTTTTTCTTTGTGGCTTGATTCGCTCAACAGTCACATTGTCGAGTCCCATTCCACTAATGGTCTCATTAAGCCCTGTTTCGCCAACAGGCACTTTCTGTGGCTTGATTCGCTCAGCAGTCGCGTGTTTCTTTTTCTTTATGGCTTGATTCGCTCAGCAGTCACATTGTCAAGTCCTATTCCGCTAATGGTCTCGTTAAGCCCTGTTTCGCCAACAGCCACTTTTCGTGGCTTGATTCGCTTAGCAGTCACGTGTTTTTTTTCTTTGTGGCTTGATTCGTTTAGCAATCACATTGTCGAGTCCCATTCCGCTAATGGTCTCGTTAAGCCTTGTTTCGCAAACAAGCACTTTTCGTGGCTTGATTCGCTCAATAGTCGCGTGTTTTTTCTTTGTGGCTTGATTCGCTCAGTAGTCACATTGTCGAGTCCCATTCCGCTAAGGGTCTCGTTAAGCCTTGTTTCGCCAACAGGCACTTTACGTGGTTTGATTCGCTCAGTAGTCGCGTGTTTTCTCTATGTCTTGATTCACTCAATAGTCACATTGTCGAGTTATGTTTCGCTAACGGTCTCATTAAGCCCTGTTTCGCCAACAGGTGTCCTCTTTGTGTCTTGACTCGCTCAGCAGTCACATTGCAGATTATTGTGATAATTCTATTACACCTTGTTCCCTTTTCGTTACCTATTCAGAGGTCGAAGCATAAAAAATAAAAATAAATAAAAGGAAGATGACATTTCTTTTATCCACCGAGCTCAAATTTCCAGGTTTTATTCGAGTATTCAATCACTCCACACCTTGAATGTCTAAAAGCTTTTGCAATTACTCGTTCAGACCTGTAGATGATTGAATAGTGGCAGCTGTAATATCTCAAAATTTTCTATCTCATTTCCTCAACATTTTACATAGCATTTAGCATATATAAGTTCATGAAATAATAAAAAACATTGCATCATGTGTAGCATAGTTGAGGCATAGGTATGTGATCAATGATTGGAGCAACTGAAGGTTGTACAAAGGAAATCAAGGGGTCACAAAGCTTCTCAACATTGTATAAGGGGTTCACAACATCCCACAATTTCTCATTTGAATCCATAAGCCATGGAAAAATTTGGTTTGATCAGAGAAGGCAGGCAGTGCAACATCTCCTGATAAAAATAGGCCAAATTAGGGTTTCATTTCTACTGGGCTTCTGCATGAAGTTTTTATTCAAAGTGGATTTCATTGTCTTATATATGATGACAAGTGCCTAAGGTTAAAATTTCATCCACAAATTCATTATGGAAGAGGTTCAATTGGCCAGATGATTGAAAATCAGGGATTTGGGGAAAAGTCAACCATGTTGAGGACAAAGTCAACTCCTGACTTTTTGAGATCAAAATAATGAAATTAGGGTTACAAGGATCCTATGGTTCGAATTTGATCAAGAAATGATGGAGGAATCAAGAGAAATCAAGAAAACCAAAACTTACCATTTTTGGAAAATTAGGGTTTCCAAAAATGGCAAGTTTTGGCCATTTTTGCAGCATCTTTGAGAGAGGACTTCTTCCAAAATATGTGGGATATTAAAATTATACTTTGAGCTAATTAAAGAGGGCGTCTTGAGCTTCAAATACATGGGTGGAACTCACCCATATCATAAAAAATTAGAGAGATATGATCTTGCAAAGTTGAAGCAAACTAGGGCAAACTAGGCCATGGGCGAGGCAATTGGCAGGCCAGCGGGCGCGCCCTGCCTGGCATATCATCAAACAGGTGGAGGTTCATATCTCAAGCCATTTTTCTTGGTCTAAAACACTTCAAATCATTTTTTGGTGAACTACAAAGTTGTTCCTTGATGCAATCCCTACAATATTGGTGTTCAAATATTTTTCATTTGAGCAAGTCTTCTTGGGCTATTTGAGGGTCAAAATGGAGAGGTTGCAACTGGCCAGCCATAGGCCCATGGGCACAATGCATGTCAAATTCGTGCAGGCTAATATGCAGCCTTGTGACATGCTATGCAATGGTCATTTTGAGATGATTAGAGGCTGTCATTCATTATGGTCCAAACACCAAACTTGTTCTATGATCCCTCCACTTCAATTTGAGCCCAAGAGTCATTTGAATTGATTGTTTGAGATGGAAGAAATCTTCCATTAAAAGTCATGATTCTCAACTGGTTTTCTTGGATGAAAAGGAATTTCACCATGCTGCATTTAAGTTCACTTTCATTTACATTACTCATCACATTCAGATCAAATGCATTGCTCTAAGAGGATATGATCTCATGAATGCATCTCCACACCGTTGCCATGCAATTCACATCAGGCTGCATTGGAATACTTGCTAGATTATGCTTCTTGCTATGCACCTCATAAAATCTATGCTAAATCATAATGCACTGCAAGTTATAGTCAGAAGATCATGTTACTCATTGCCATGCCTTGATCCATATCATAGACTTCATGAAGCTTGTAACATATGATCCAGCTTTAGTGGAGGCTTTTGGATGTTACAACTGGTATAACTGCCATAACTGTCTCACTCAGTTTAACCTCAGTCACTCAGTTAACCCAAGGGATGATTAACCATGGTTAAAAGCTCTATAAAGCAAGGTCCTCACCTCAGTGCCAAGTTCAGCTTCATTTTGATCAAAATCACCAAAAATTGCAACGAGTTATCTCTGAATTTTCCCGCTGCAAATGGATTCAAGCAAGCTTTATCACCATTGATTTAGGTCCATTCTTCCTCCATTGATCATCTTCATCATCTCAAGATCAATCATCAAGCATTGCGCAACTTGATTCTTCAAGAATCACATACTGCATCATTGTTGATCTTTACTGCAACTTGGATTCAAGCTTTTCAAATTGCCATAATCTTACTTCCCTCTACTCCAATTCATCATCAGCATCATGTCTAGATCCATTTCCATAGCCTGATCATCTTCAATTTCCAAGATTCCTCACTGCATAATTGAAGAGCTTCACTGAATTTTCATCAATCTCTCAAGATCCACGCATCACAGTGTTTATTTCACCTTTGTTGCATTAGAGCAAGCTCAAGCATTCTAAGGAGACTCACATCTGGTCTTCTAGCAACACATTGATCACTATTCAATTCAAGTATGTCCTGAAAATTCACTATCCAGAATTGTACATTTCTTGATTGTTTCATGTGTTGTAGAGCTCAATAGGAGCATTGGAATATCTGGCTAGTTGATAGACACCTTAGGTGTGTAGTTTCATTGTTTGTCTTCGATTTGGATATTTTAGGAACCCTAAATGGATTGTGAGGGTAGATTCTTGATTAGTGAAGTGAGGCGAGCATTGTTATGGTTTTAGATTTCATTTTCATGAAGAATTAGAGAAAACCTAGGCCAGGGGTGACCGGAGAAGATGACCAGAGGTCACTTCCGGTCACCTAAATAGTAACCCTAGGCCGGAGCTATCTTTATAACACAACCACTAGATTCATATGATCCAAGGGTCATCAAATTGCCAGCACATTAAAAATTTCGTGCCATTCACGTGCCCTAAAGTCAACACAAAAGTCTTCAGTTTCCTTTTGACACCCCTAGCGTGTTTGAACCAAGCCCAGTCATGTTGTTTTTTTCACTAAACACACCCCTTAGGCCCAATGTCATTTATTCCAATTTTATTCCTTTTTTCTCACTTCATATCATTTTCGTTTCATATTTTTTAAAATAGCAAAAGGCATCAAAAAATTCCAATTAAATTCATATAGGATCCTCATAATATTCTCTAATTTTCTATATTTTTGGATTTCATTTTTGTTCATTTTTGTCCCTTCCTTCACATAGGTCCCAATAAACCCTAATTGCATTCTAGTGTTACTTTCACCTTTCAAAATTAGGAATTTTAATGAGATTTTTTGTATACAAGTCATTCTCTGGATTGTTATGTCCAATATTAAATTTCATACATTTTCTAAGTCATTTGATATTTTTCTCAAGTTACTTAAACCCTTAGTCCTTTTTGGCCTTTTTACAAGTTTCCTTCATTCCATTTGAATAAGGCATTCATGCCATTGCTCTAAGGTCTTGATTCTGAGTTTTTTAGGTCATATTAGAGGTCTTTAAGTATAGAGTACAAGCATTAGGTCCTTATCCGTTGATTTTAGGGTTTGCTTAAGTCATAAGTCATCATTGCCTCCTTTTGACCTAATTCCTCTTCATCCTCCATCTTAACCCCTCAAAACCAACATTATGGCCATGTTATGCATGTTAAATCCTTGTCATTCATCTCATAAGTGTTTCATACACATTTTCAAGTGCTCATTTCAAGTCATGAGTCTTTAGACTTCATTTAGTGTCATATGCTTTCTTAATGTTCCATACTTAACATTTTGGTGTTCTTAGTCCTAATGCTTCCATATCACCTTACTTGTAAGTCATTTGTGAGTTCTAATTCCATTTTAAAACTTCATCAAGCCCCTGGTTTTTGTATGGGGATTTCAAATCTTTTTATTCATGTTTGAGTTTTATTTTGAGTCTTTTCCTTTCCTTTGAAGTTCAATACTCATTTCTTCTCATTCTCACACCATTACACATAATGTTTGGGTCTCTTTCACTTGGATATCTTCATCCCCTTTTAGTGTGACATCATAGGATACTTTAATTAAGTGTTAGCCCCTGGAATATCTATTAACTTTAGGGTTTATACCATTTTAGTTTACTTAACCCTTTAAGTTTCTTAATGTAGATTTACCTTAGCTCTCATTAGGGTTTAGTTTCTTTCTAAGGTATAGTTTGAAGTTGTTCACTTTTGTAGCTTTTGAAATACTGAAGTTGAGTTTAGCTACTTACTTTTTAAGGTTACCATCTTATAAGTTTCCTTAGGCTTAGGTAATTGTCTTAGGAGTTCACTAATCTTTTCCTTGGATTGTGTGAATTGTTTGTGAAGTTTACCATGTAATAATTGCTCAGTTTTTATTCATCATACTAATATTTGTTTTGTAGGGGGGAAGATGAGGTAATTACTTCATTCTTATTCCTTTATTCATTTATTTTACTTGCCTTAGCACCTTGGTGCTTTGTTCATAGGGTTCCTTTTTTTCTCTTTGGATTCAACTTAACTTCCTTAGGAAGTAAGTTGAATTCTAGTTGGTTCTTTCTTCTCCTTAGATTAGAATGCCTAATTAACCATAGGACCACATTTTATGTATAAAGAGAGAACTTAAGGTTATGTCTTAGTCCCCCATTAGCTTTGACATTTTCCTTTTGAGTCTTTCTCTTCTCATCTTCAAACAAAATCCAAAAAGACTTAATAAATGCATGAAAGGATCCCTTGTGTATAGCCTTATTCCATGGGGAACGTGCATTCATTCCATCTTGGAATGGTGTAAGCTTGTCTAGCATGATGTACAATTCTTATCAAGGGGTTATTTCACAAAGAAAACATCAAAAAAATACTTCTTCACAAAAGCTACAAAAACACTTAAATAAGTTCAACAAGCTAGTGAACTTGAACCCTAATTCATGGAAACCAGTCTTGGATAAATTCTCCTTGCTGGGTGTGCTTGTTCTATTATTCCATCTTGGAATGTAGTAGAAAGTACACATTCAATGGAAAAGAGTTTGAATTCACTTCCTTGTGCCAAATTCAAACAAAAAACTCTTAAAAAAGCAAACAACAAACAATAAGCGACTTTCCTGCGGGAACTTCTTCTCTCATCTCATTCACTCACAACGCAAACTTGTGACAACTTGTCTCGCATGCAAGACGGTAAATGCACTCGTGCCAGACGAGCCTGCAACACCTGAGCGTAGACATACGCAGTTTCATCATAAAAAACACAAACAAATAGTTCCCGCCTTAGTTAGGCGAACTACATCGACTATGATCCTCATTTTCCCGATGAGGTACGTAAGCAACGGGGTAGGACCCGTTCGAGCACATTCTTTATTTTCCCTACATTTTTCCCATTCTTCCCTTTCTTCTCGATCTTTTTTCCAGTTCCCTCTTTCATTCCAATCTAGTTAGCAGTTCTTTGTTCAGCAGCATTCTTATTTCTTACCCTTTGAAACAAAACAAACAAGCGTGGATCCCGTCGGGTTCGACGGACGATCTGGGGTGCTAACACCTTCCCAGGTCGTAATCGACTCCCGAACCCAGATCTTTGGTTCGCAAGGCCTTTTCTTTTCCTTCTTCCTCAGGTTTGTGCAAAATTACCTTTCCCATTCATTCGGGATAAAAATGCATGGCTGGCGACCCTACCTTTTCTGCGCCACTTTCGTGTTTGTACTAGGATGAAAATCCTGGGAGCGACAGCTGGCGACTCTGTTGGGGATCGAACCCATAATCTTTGGTTTCCCTTGTAGAGTCAATCCTAGGGCCTGTTTGTTTTTGTTTTCTTTGGGTGTTTATATGTATGTGTTGTTGTGTTTATTTAATGTTTTCGTTTACAGTTTACTTTACAGTTTTATTTACTACTTACATTATTGATTTTCACATGCATCATATACTGGACTGTGATGGTTTCATTTTTTCTGTGGGATGGGCTTTGTTACTGTGAGATAAGCCAAATACCCGGCTTGAGTGCACCTAGGATTTAGAGTGGTTCCACTTTGGCTTCATGACATCTTGCTATGTTGGTATTAGTGAGTTCCACGCCTTGACTTGCGACCTTATCGGAAATGTATTGATGTCGGAATCTTTTTGGGGCAATACACAACCTTGATAGTTATGTGCAGTCAGGGGACCGATCATTGAGAACCTTGTAGGATCAAGCGCTTACCACTGCACTAAAAGCAATTGCTGTTAGTGAAGGCGCAACTTTATTTCCTTATAGTATAGAGTCTTTCAAGGGGCTGCGCCTATTAAGCGCCATGGGTTGGGATGTTAAGCCCATCGAATCCCTAAGGGTGACGCTGAATTAATAAATCCAACAATCTCCCCCCCAGTGTCAGCCGGGGGGATTCGAACCCATGACCTGGCTCTGATACCACTTGTAGGATCAAGCACTTACCACTGCACTAAAAGCAATTGCTGTTAGTGAAGGCGCAACTTTATTTCCTTATAGTATAGAGTCTTTCAAGGGGCTGCGCCTATTAAGCGCCATGGGTTGGGATGTTAAGCCCATCGAATCCCTAAGGGTGACGCTGAATTAATAAATCCAACAAACCTTTGTGGAAACATCCCTCTCCAGTGATGACAGTGGCATACAACATCTGTTGGCAAACCCACTCGCATCTGAGGGCCCACTGGGAACTCGCATAGGATGGCCTGGTTTTCTCATAGGAATCCAGTTAAGGCAAACTGTTCGTATGACGATAGTATTGTACCCTTCGGGATGAATGTACTATTGTTTCTCGATTCAGTGCTTGAAGCTTAGGACTTATGAGGGATGCTTGTTTCCTTGGACTCAGCTGAGACCTCCCTGAGTAGTACATAATGCCAAACCGATTCCCTGATTTGGTCATGAGCCATTTCTCGGAAATGGTGAACGTATTATTGTTATTCGACTTTGAGAGTCTATGATGTTTGACCCGAGTAGCACACCCGCGAGATGGGGAGGGGTTTACAGGTTTGCAGGAACCCTAAACTTCAACATACCCATTATTCCAGCATGCTTCAGTGATATGATCTTGTTCTGCTAATTATAGATTCTGAGATCATGAACTCCTGATCAGAGAGATACTTGTGATGATGTTGTGGCCTTGCACAAACACTTGATTACCTGATTCACTACACAGGCACATCACTAATCACATGCCTTGCCTTGCATAACATCATTAATCATTTGTGTTCTTTTTATTCTCAGGGTTCATTGCCTCATATTCCTGGTCATATTTGTTGCTTCATCATGGAGATTCCAAGGAAGAGAAATGTCCATTATACTTTCTCACATCCAGAAACAGATGGTATTCAGAAGTTAATTAGCTTGATGGGTGACAAAGTGTTTGATGATTTCAGAAAAGAGTTTGGAAATATCCTAGACTATGTGAATAAGCCAACCATTGACCAGAGGGATAGCTTGCATTCTCTACTGCAGTTCTATGATCCACAACTGAGGGTCTTTGTTTTCCCTGACTACATCTTGGCTCCCACACTAAAAGAGAAATCCAGCATCCTCAGAATTCCCATAAAAAATATGCTCCTTACTATGGCTTAGAGAAGATGCCTTCATCCAAAGATATAGCTGACTCCTTTCTTTTGGACTTATCCAAGGTTAGCAGAGGACTGGATGCCACCAAAGGTAAAGAGCTTTTCTTGGATTTTCTTATCAAGGAAGCTCAAGATCTGGCCTCTGAAAACAAATGGGCTAAGTTCAGTACCTTGCTTGTTGTGATAGTGTATGGGACCAGTTTGTTTCTAGGAGAAAAAGGTTTGATCAGCATGGAAGTCATCACTATATTTGCCAGAAGAAATCCAGTGCCTACTTTGCTTGGTGACTTTTACTATGGAGTCCACCACAGGAACGAAAAGAGGAAGGGACATGTAAATTGTTGTGCTCCCCTATTTGCTGATTGGTTTGTAAGGCAACTCCCTAAATCAGGGCCTTTCCAGGATTTTAAACAATCTTGGAAGTGGTCCAAAAGATTAATGGGCTTAACCTCAGTTGACATTGCTTGGGGATGCAACAGAGATCTTGTGGGTAAAGAAATCTTGGTCAGTTGTGGTAGCTTCCCAAACGTGCCCTTGATAGGAAGGAAAGGTGGGATTAGCTACAATCCTATCTTATCCAGGAAACAATTTGGCTACCCCTTAAGAGTTGTAGCTTTGATTGATGAGATAAGTGAGTCTTTATACTTTCCAGGAGAAGGAAATCTCAAGATGAGCATACTAGCATCCCAAGCTTGGGAGGTTAGAGTGATGAAGGGGAAGAAGGACTTTGGGAGAGTAGATCCCAAGACTTATGATCCTTTCGCCACCTGGTTGGAAGATCATGTAGAGACTCTGTTGCTCCCATTCTCTAAGGAGACACCTCTCTACCCTAAGGAGGTAGCACCAACAACTTCAGTTCCTCTTCAGGAATATCAAAAATTGGAAACCTTGGTTCAGCAACTAAGGTTGGAGAATCAAGAAGCCTACAATTCATGCCAGAAGTTGAAAATGCAAAACCAGAAATTGGAAGAAAGAGCTCTCAAAGCTGAAGAAATGGTCAGGCTCAAGAAGCAAGATTTTCAAGAGAGAGAGCTTTACTTCAAGAAATGGGGATTAATTGAAACTCACAAGGCAGCCCAACGCCGGAAAGAGAAGAAATAGTTTAATGAAGCCAATGAAGCTATCACTTTATGGCAAGAGAAGTGGGAAAACAATTTGAAGAAGCAGAAAGAGCTGGAAGTCAAGCACAAGCTAGAAATCAAGAGTCTTCAAGATTCTTTGGATGGACAGAGAGAGCTCCTTCAGAAGGCTTATCATCAAGAGAAGAGTCGTCTCCAAGGTCTAGCAGAAAGTCAACAAGCAGTAAAGGAAGCTCAGAAAGAAATAGAAGAGTTGAAGTTGAAAGTTGATGTCAAGAGAACCAAGACTGGTTCCACTGCAGGCCGGGAAAATGAAAAGGTGTTCCTACAATAGATTGAGGAATTGAATGCCTCCTTTGACCTTAGGGATATCCTGATTCAGAAGCTTGTGCAGGAACCTACACATCCAGATATAGCTCAGCTATTGCAAGGTGTCAAATGCCTTAGTTGGAGGTTACATGATGTAGATTTTCCTAAGATTTAGTCTTGTATTCATATGACTTGGATTACCCACAGGCTTGTTTTGGGAGTCCTCTCTCTCTTGATGTACCTTTTAATGTTTGAACTTGTACCCATTGAGGGTTTTGGCTATTATAATTTCCTTTTGATTCACCTGAAGGCTATGATTGTTTATCTGTTGCACAAACACGAAATAAATGCTACCACTTCATATTTGAATGTCACACAGGATCTTCTTACAAAGGATATTTTCTCAGCACCAGAATGGGAAAGTAAATAAAGCCTTGAGGATAAAAGGAACACATTGCATTGCATACACATCATTTGCATTTTTCTTTGTTTTTGCAGGTTTTCTACAGGTTGCTTAACTTATCTGCATTTTCATGCAAAGATTGCGCGAGTTGCCAAGACCAGGCACTTCAGGCAGAACATTCCCCATCGTTACGCAACATGCAGCAACCAGAGAATAGTCATGGATGCTATGCAAACTGAGCTCAATGAATTGCGCACTAGGATGGGCGAATTCATGGTCATGATGCAAGGGATGGCCCAAGGACAACAAGATTTGAGGACTGCAATTCAGGGACTCAACCCTCCTCAGACTGATCCTCCTGTAGTCACTCCAGAAGTACAAGTGAATCCTCTTAACACCAACAATGGTCTAGGTGGACCTCCAGTCCCAGAACCTGGTACAACCTTCATTCCTGTGCAAGACAGACAAGAGGATCAGTTTTGATAAGTATAACGGTAGCTCCTACCCCAAAACTCTCCTGCAGGTGTTCTACCAAAAGATTGCTGCCCATACTAGGGATGTGAAGCTCTGGATGTACTATTTCTAGGATAGTCTCTTCGGAGGGTCCTCAGAATGGTATATGAAGTTAGAGAGAAGCTTCGTGAGAATTTGGAAGGAATTGGGAGAAGCATTCCTTAAACAATATCAGTATAACATTGACATGGCGCCCAGTCGCACTCAACTCCAGAGTCTGACTCAGGAGAACTCGGAGAGCTTCAAAGATTACGCACAAAGATGGTGTAAAGTGGCCGCCAGGGTGCAACCACTGCTGCTAGAAAGAGAGATGGTGGACATTTTCATGGATACTCTTCCTGGGCACTTTATGGAAAGGTTGGTTGGATGTTCTTCAAGTGGTTTTTCAAATATTATCTTGATTGGCGAGAGGATAGAAAGTTGGATCAAACAAGGGAAGATTCAGAATGGGGGCGCTTCAACTTATGGTGTCAAGAAACCCTTCCTGAAGAGGAGAGAAGGAGAGACTGGGGCAGTGTATGCACAGAGAGGCGGAGGTAACAGAGGTGTTTATCAACAAGTGGCCCCTGTCACTATCTCAGCTCAGCCTGTTCAACAACAAGTCCAACAACCGCAGTAGCAACGCCAACAGGGGTATCAACAGAGAGCTCCCTGTCCATATTATCCCTAGAAGATTAGAGAAAGACAGTTTGAAACTCCACCTATGTCATATTATCATCTTTTGAAGAATCTCCTCCAACTCCAGATGGTTCAACTCAGAACACTGCAACCCCCAAAGCCGGGACAATTCCCCGAAGGTTATGATACGAATGCCCGATGCGAATTTCATTTTGGAGCTCCCGGACATACCACAGAAAAATGTAAAGCCTTAAAGTACATAGTCTAATACTTGGTAGATTCCAAAGCGATTAACTTCGCTCCCACTCCTAATGTGATACAAACCCCCATGCCTCCTCACGGGGGTACGGTTGGGGCAATTGATGATGGAGAGAATCTAAATTTGGTGTGTGATGTCAACGACCTGCAAACTCCGTTGAGTGTTGTTAAGGCTTGTTTGGCCCATAGGGGTGTTTTTCCAGGTTGTGAAAATGATTGTCCCGAGTGTGCTGAAGTTCTCGATGATTGTGAGCAGTTGAAAAAGGGGATATAGAGCATGATTGATGAAGGGGTTCTACAATTTGACAAGGTTGCAAAAGAAAAAGAAGTCTCTACAATAACCATTTTCTATGACCCGTCTCAAGTTCCTCCGCAAGCCAGAATAGCACCCAATAACTATCACCACTGCAGGGCCAGTAATTGATAACGAGAAATCGTATCGTATTATTACTATGTTTTTAGTCCGTTTTATCATGCATTAATCCTTTTAACTCCCGATTGTTTCGAGTTTTTATGCCACATTGCAGGTACAATATGTCTAGAGCCAAATTTATGAGAAAAAGATCAAAAGAACAAAAATTAGCATGAAAAGAAAAGAGAGAAATCAATTCTGCTAAAGTCTGCATATTTTGTTGCTCTCACGGTCGTCACAATTGCCTCACGACCGTGAAACTCCAATTTGAGGTCTCACGATCGTCACCATGGTCTAACGACCGTGACGCGCTAATATGAGGAAATCTGCCTGTTACACCATGTCACGAACGTGACAAGCAAAAGTTATTTAATTTGTTTGAATATAATTGAGAACGTGCAAGGAGTCTTCAGAGACTCCTACTTTCTCTCAACTTCAGCAACGCCCAGTAAACCATGTCTCCTGGATTTTCTCAAAATGGAAGCACCGAAGCCCACGCTCCTACTCTTCAACTTCCAAAGTTCTCTGCTATAAATACCAAAGAATCAAATGAAGAAGGGACAGAGTTTTTGATTGAAATTTTATGCGGAAGCTCTGCCGTTTTTACAACCCATTTATTTCCAGCTTTTGTTCTTGCTGTTTTTTCCTTTTAATTTCCAAACCCTTTAATAACAATTTCCAACATTAGGAAATTGTTATTTTAATTAGATTTTTTTAAGCCTCAGAATTTAGTATTTTATTTCGATTCCGAAGCTCCAAGCTTGCCAAATTGTGGAAGAAGGAGCCAAAGAATTCATTTGTTCAGGTTTTTGTTTTGCAATTAATATTAAATTTATTTATTTATGTTAAGTTTTTGTTATCATTATATAATGCATGCTTTAATATTTATTAATTTCATTTTGTGTTTTTATGTTGTTTCAATTAATATGAGTAGATAAATTATTCGAGTCGGTATGTAATAAAGAAACTAAAATGGATGAATCGAATCTAAGCTAAAAACAATTTCGAACTTATATTCTGGCTGTGGCTTTTTATAATTAAAATCAAGCTTTTTGTTACGAGAGTAAGAGAAGTGAAATAGGTTAGGTCGAGACCACGAGAGTGTGAGATTTTAACCGGATAGCTAAAGTTAGGCATTCGATTTAAATACAGCGAGAGCGCTTTAAAACGAATTAGACTTAGGGCTTTAGGAGTGTGATCTGAGATAAAACCACGAGAGTGTGAGTCGAGGGTTTTTAAACTGATAATCTCTACAGAATTATTTAAGTGAAACATCTTTATAAGCTTAGACTAGATTGACCCGCATAGGTTAATATTATTACGTATCGACCGCCTTATCATTATTTCCTTAATTAAGTTTAATTTCCCGTTTTTAATCCTTAAAACCATAACCGTGACAAATTTATGCCTTAGCTAAACTAGCAGACCTTCTAGCACTAGAGTAATTACAAAGTCCCTGTGGGTTCGACATCCTTTTATTACTACGCGATAGGCTGTGCACTTGCAGTTTAGATACCGTTAGACACATCATGTCTTCGCCCCATCAAGTTTTTGGCGCCGTTGCCGGGGACCTTGATTTAGTCACTAGTGCACTATTAGAGTAGCATTGTCTAGATTAAGGTAACAATTTATTTTCCCTAATCTAATTTACCGAGTGTATGCCAAGTACTCGCTCTCAAGGCGAAGACTTGCAACCTCCAGTCCTTGAATTAGAACGCTTCTTACATTTAAGAAGACGAATATTCGAATACCAACGAAAATACAACATTCCAGATCTTCAAGTTGATCCACCTAAACCAGTTGGAACATAGAAGGACGCAGAAATGGCTGAAGAACCAAATCATCCACTCAAATATTACGCTAGTCCTTCACAAGCTGAGCCGCATTCCAGCATTGCTGCGCCAACTATCAACCGAAACGATTTCGAGTTGAAACCTTCGCTGATATCAGCCGTGCAACAAAACCAATTCGTCGGAAATCCTACCGAGGATCCGAACCTTCATCTTTCGATATTTGTGCAGTACGCAGATACAGTAAAAGCTAATGGAGTTACCCAAGAAGCAATTAGATTACGCCTTTTTCCTTTCTCACTTCGAGATAGAGCAAGAGCCTGGCTTCAATCTCTACCCTCCAATTCAGTAACTACGTGGGAGGAACTAAAGAGAGTCTTCTTGACAAGATATTTCCCACCTAGCAAGACAGCTATGCTAAGAGCTCAAATCAACGAATTTAAGCAAAAGGAAAACGAGTCACTTTTCGAAGCTTGGGAACGCTACAAAGATATGCTGAGACTTTGTCCACATCACGGATTAGTAGAATGGATGGTCATCCATACTTTCTACAATGGACTCTTGTACAACACAAGAATGACGATTGACGCTGCCGCAGGCGGCACACTAATGGACAAAGAATATAATGACGCTTATGCACTTATCGAGAGTATGGCTCAGAATCATTACCAATGGGGAAGCGAGAGAGTCGCAACCGAGAAACCAACAAAAGGAGGTATGTACGAAGTGAGTAATATGGACCAAGTCAATGCAAAGTTTGACCAACTTAACCAAAAGATCAACAACTTGGCCATAACACCAACACCCACCGTGGCTGCGGTAACACCTAACTGTGAGTTATGTGGAGTTCCAGGACATGTTGTCCCTGATTGTCAACTATTAGCAGGAATTCCCACAGATCAAGTGAATTATGCTCAAGGAAACCCGTACTCGAACACATACAACCCAGGTTGGAAGAATCATCCGAACTTCTCTT
Source organism: Lathyrus aphaca (assembly GCA_963966055.1). NCBI lineage: Eukaryota > Viridiplantae > Streptophyta > Magnoliopsida > Fabales > Fabaceae > Lathyrus > Lathyrus aphaca. The sequence continues at coordinate 411,059,338 of OZ014520.1, forward strand.
ATAAGAATAACAATGCTTTATACGCACCAGGTCAAGCGCCAGCTACACCACCAGGATATCAAAAGACTGCTCCTAATGTTCCTAGAAAATCAAACCTTGAATTAATGATGGAGAACTTCATAGCTACCCAATCTCAAACAAACAAGGAATTCTTGAACCAAAACATACACACTAGTGAGCAGATTAAGAAATTGGTGAGCAAGGTAGATGCATTAGCTACACATAACAAAATGCTTGAAACTCAGATTTCACAAGTAGCTCAACAACAAGCACCTACCGCTGCCCCAGCTGGAGTATTTCCTGGACAACCCCAACCAAACCCAAAAGGACAGGCCAATGCTGTGATACTAAGAAGTGGCAAAGAACTTGACAGACCTGCCGATCCAAGACTTGACAATCCAGCCATGTGCCAAAAGCAGGATAAGCCGACTGAAAAGGAGAATGAACCAGAAGAAAAGGAAGATAATAATCAAGAGGCAGTGGAGAAAGAGAAGCCTTATGTGCCTCCACCACCTTTTAAACCACTAATTCTGTACCCTCAGAGATTAACCAATTCCAAGACGATGGGCCAGTTTAAGAAATTTGTTGAACTTCTGAAACAGTTAAATATTACTATTCCATTTACAGAAGCTATCACTCAAATGCCCTCGTATGCTAAATTTCTAAAAGGAAATCTTATCCAATAAGAAGAAGATAGAGGATAACGGAACCATTACACTTACTGCTGAGTGTAGCGCAATAATTCAAAATAACATGCCTCCTAAGCTAAAAGATCCAGGTAGTTTCTCTATACCCTGTGTAATTGGAAAATTCGTCATTGACAAAGCTCTATGCGATTTAGGAGTCAGTATCAGTGTTATTCCCTTAACAATTTGCAAAAGGCTAGATATGGGAGAATTAAGACCAACTAAAATGTTTGTTCAACTAGCCGACCGCTCTATTAAATATCCTGTAGGCATACTAGAGAATGTCCCAGTACGGATATGGTCAATTCTACATTCCTACTGATTTTATAATTATGGACATCACTGAAGACTCCACTACACCTATCATACTAGGAAGACCATTCTTAGCTACCGCCGGAGCTATTATAGATGTAAAGAAAGGAAAGCTAACCTTTGAAGTAGTTGAAGAGAAAGTTGAATTTATTTAACACAATTCTTACAATCACCAGCTATGGAGGACACATGCTATTTATTAGATGTCATTGACGAGTGTGTAAGAGAGATGGAAATGAAAGAAACTACTTATTCTGAAATTATGAAAATTCAAATCCCTTCGATCAGGATGATAGTCTAAGCGAAAGTTTAGCACTTACACCGGATCCCATGCCAAGTAAGAAGAAACCTACATTAGAGTTAAAAACCTTACCTAAGAACCTAAGATACGAATTCCTAGACACTGAATGTACGCGACCAGTTATAATCAATTCCAGTTTAGGAATAATCGAAACGAAGAAACTTTTAGATGTCTTAAAGAAATACCCAACTGCATTAGGATATAACATATCTGATCTCAAAGGAATATGTCCTTCAATATGTATGCATCGTATTATGCTAGAAGAAGATTGCAAAACCTCTAGAGAATCTCAAAGAAGAATTAACCCAATCCTTAGCACTGTAGTAAAAGAAGAAGTTAAGAAACTACTAGACGCTGGAATAATATATCCAATCTCTGATAGTCAATGGGTTAGTCCAGTACATGTAGTACCAAAGAAAGGAGGTATCACTGTTGTGAAAAACGCTAAAGGCGAATCGATATCACAGAGAGTAGTGACCGGACATAGAGTGTGCATCGATTATCGAAAACTAAACAAAGCCACTCGGAAAGATCATTTCCCACTACCTTTTATAGATCAAATGTTAGAACGATTAGCCAAACACTCGTATTCCTGTTATCTAGATGGTTACTCATGATTTTTCCAAATCCCTATTCACCCAGATGATCAAGAGAAGACTACATTCACGTGTCCTTATGGAACGTTCACTTATAGACGAATGCCCTTTGGATTATGTAACGCTCCTGCAACCTTTCAAAGATGTATGATGTCAATCTTCGCAGATTTCATTGATAACATCATGGAAGTGTTCATGGACGACTTCTCTGTATGCGGGCAAAGTTTTGAAGGATGTCTATCAAATTTAGAAATGGTGTTAGAAAGATGTGTAAAAGTAAACCTCGTACTTAACTGGGAAAAATGCCATTTTATGGTCAGAGAAGGAATCGTACTAGGACACGTTATATTTGACAAGGGAATTGAAGTTGATAAAGCTAAGATAGAAGTCATAAAAGATCTTCAACCCCCTAAAACCGTTCGATAAATACGAAGCTTTTTAGGACACGCCGGTTTCTACCGACGATTCATCAAAGATTTCTCGAAAATCACTAAACCTCTTACCGATTTATTAATGAAAGACGCTGAGTTCATATTCGATAAAGATTGTCTTAAAGCATTCGAAACCCTAAAAACAGCCCTCATCACCACACCAATCATGCAACCACCTGACTGGAGATTACCTTTCAAAATCATGTGTGATGCGAGTGACTATGCTGTAGGCGCAGTTCTAGGACAAAGGAAGGACAAGAAACTTCACGCAATTTACTATGCCAGTAGAACTTTAGATTCTGCTCAATTGAACTATGCCACTACTGAAAAAGAGGTTTTAGAAGTTGTCTTCGCGCTTGATAAATTCTGTTCCTACCTGTCGCTCCCAAAGATTTGCATCCCGGTACAAGCGCGAACGGTCGGCGAAAAGAGAGATGAGAACACACAGGAGTGAACTCAAGGGGAAGAAAGAGTCGCCAGCTAGGCATTTTTATCCCGGAGGAAAGGTAATGCTGCATAGACCTAGGAAAAGATATGGATAAGACGGTTGCGAACCAGAGAGACTGAGAAAGGGGGTTGGTTACGACCTGGGAAGGTATTAGCACCCAGATTGTCCGTCGTACTCGACGGGTTACATGCTTAAAAGATTTTTGTTTTAAAGGGGTAGTGTCAGTGCAATTTGTGTATCAAAGCGGGAAAGAATGCAAGTGTCAGTGTAAGAGAAGTGAAGTGTATAAATGTACAGTGTCAGTGTAAGGACAAGAGTGAAATGCTCAAGACTATGAGGCTTAGAGAGTGATGCTGGAAAGAGGGGGGAATATACAAAGACTTTTTGTTCGATAACTGTTAAGTTATGCCTACATATCCTCTCGTGCAATGAGGAAGTCAGAACACCGTAGTTCGACTCAAAGAGACTGAAAGGTAAATTGACTTGTGAACTGCTTACTTGCCTATGCTCAAGTGTATGACCTGTCTGACTCAGGTGCTAACTGTCTTGCATCAGACGGAAGAAGCAAGTTCTCGTTTATGAGTGAATGAGATGAGAAAAGAATCCCGGAGGAGACGATTATTGTTTGTTTTTTTGTGTTTTCAGTCTTTTATTGCTTTTTGAAATTTGTCATAAGTTAATGAGCTTAAGTCTAAACCAAGGGTTAGTAAACTCATCACATCCTCCCTCTGATTAGAGGTAATGAGAGTACCTTAAGTGTGAAGTCAGCATCTCACACCTAATCACCATGATGTAGGATTAAGATCATTAACCTATTTGCATTTATTTAGATGTTTTTGGAGTTTTTGTTTAGTGTTGAGTAATGAGATTAAGCCATAATCAGGGACTGAACAGACTCATTACACCATCCTAATAGAAGGATAATAGATGAGAATGTTTAAGCTGAGGAAGATACCCCAACTTAATCCATGATTAGGGATTAAACTCATGACAAAACAAAACCTTTATTAAGTGGATTTTAGTCAATGGTAAAATGAAGAAGTGATTTTTAGGGTTTGTAAGACAACTTGAGGGGGATTTGTCCATTAACACTAGGGTTAGTCCTTCTTAACCAATTAAGGAAGAATTAGAACCCTAATGCAAGGCCCAAGTTACAAGCTTGATGTCTTGATGATTATTAAGTGAATTGATTAAAGGATTTAAACACATTAAGGGTTTAACACTTAGGATTAAAGTTATACACTCCATCCTAATAGAAGGATGCAGGCATAAGCTTAATCACAAAGCCTTAAAGCCTTTAGGGTTTAGTCCCTGATTATGAGATTAGAAGAGAAGACTCAAAGAGACACAAAGGTAAAAGACTAAATGGGGGACTAATCAAAACCCTAATTATTGTCATGCTTGGTTGTTCCTAGGGTTTATGAGGTTTGCAAGAAAGATCTTCAAGGAACCACCAAGGAGAGAAGCAGATGAGAGGAACAAAGAGAAGCAAAACAACTTGCTTCACTTAAGAAGTCAAGTTGCTTGAAGAAAGAAAGTAAGATGAACAAGAATGAACAAGCTCAACCCAAAGCACAAGACAAAATGCAGCAATGATGCATAAGAGAGATGAAAGAAGATTGTGAGAAGTGAAGGCAAATCCACTTCTCAAAACAACTTACCACCTGAAAAGTTAGCAAAAGAAATGAAATGCTATGCAAATGAGATGCAATGTCATGATGCAAACCAAAACCAGAAGCATGAGTATGATGTTAATGATGCTAAAAGATGATGCAAACATGAGGCAAAGCATGAGAATGATCATACAAACATATGGATGCAAGAGAAACATGTATATGACCATGAACATACATGAAGAAATATGAAATGCAAATGACATACAACATGGCAAATGAAAGATGCAATGATCAAACATGATTATAATATGTCCTAAGATGTATTATGAATCAAATGGATGCACAAAATGTTATGGAAAGTCATGGTATGCAAGCAAATGGAAGATGGATGAAAAGGAAAGCATGAATTAGGGTTTATGATCAATGCACACAACAAAATTCAAAGACAGAAGCATATGACATGATAAAAATTTGAAAATGCATTCAAAGGAACCCTATACCTATTCAAACTCACTGCCCAAAGGAGGAGACCTAACTCTTAACCTAGTGAGAGTTATGAATTTTCTAAGGTTGCTAGGGTTTTAAGGTACCTTGTCAAGAAAAATGCAAAACAAATTGAAAATGCAAGATCAATTCATGCCAATTTAATCCTATAAACTACATGTTATACAAGATGCAATGCAAAAAGAATCATCATCCAACTCTCAATGGTTAGGCAGAAATGAATTTTTGAAGTTTGAATCAAAATAATGCCTTGAAATGAAATTAATTCCATTGAAAATGATCAAAAGGCATCAAGAACAAAAAAGAAATTTGGTTTGAGAGTTGGACAATGTTTTTTAATGTTTTTAAATGTTACATGAATTTTTTTGTGATTTTTAAATACCTAAAAGTATTTTTAATTAATTAATTTTCATTAATTAATTAAAAATAAAATTTTAAATGATTTAAAAATAATTTTTCATGCAAAAAATAAAAATGAAAATATTTTTGTGTTCTGAAAAATAATGAAAATCTTGACAAAAATTTTCATAATTTTTAAACATTTTTTGCTATTTTTAAATAAATGAACAAAACAAATGAAATAAAATGAAAATAAAAATGAATAAATGAAGAAGTCAGCGCATCCAATGGACAGGATTTGAATAAAAAGAGAGGGAGTTGACGCGCGCGGATTTGGAAGGCCAGGATTCATTCTGAGGTTTGAAATAAATTAATCCTAATTAATTAAGTAAATGACTGGATCAAGGTTTTAATGGGAAATCTGGGACGTCCATTCGCGCGCGGGTCAAAGCAAGTCAGCTCATCCTACGCTCCAAATTCAAACCTGGTCCTAAACCCTAATTAAACTTAATTACTCTCAGACGACCGAAACAGTGGTTCCGGTCGTCTTCTCCGACGGGCCAATTTTCTAACTCTCTCCAAACTCCATAAAAATGTGCCAAAATCTCCAGAAACAATCAATGATCAACAACAAAGCACAATCCAGCAACAAATCTCATTTATTTTAACACACAATCAAGATACGAATCAAACATCAAAAACTGCAAAAATTTCATAAGCACGATACAAGCTCATTTCTCATTCATTTTCAAAAATAAGAGGTTCAGTGAACTCAGGGAAGCATGTAGATCATTTTAGAAACAAGAAATAAGAGTTCTGGAAAAATGAATTTCCATGGCTACCTGAATCGAAGCTTTCAACCCAAGAGCTTCTGGACCAGTTCCTTGCTTCCAATCAACTCCACTGACCTTCCTTAAGTGTTTGCAAAGCTTGCTTGAAGTTTATTTGGGCTGGTTTGAGAGATTGCTTGAGTTCTGTTCAAGGAGAGGCAGGAATCGTATTTGGTTTATC